>CM061752.1:88698234-89298234 GCA_030979885.1 Lolium multiflorum | reverse complement strand
TATAGATACGTTTGGGACGTATCAAGGAGACCTTGGTGTCACCGGGCTTGGAGGAGAACTTGGAGAATCCCTTGGAGAAGGTTTTGGTCCTGTCCTTGCGGACGAGCCTCCCACCATTGTCTTCCCTCTTCTCAAATGGACATTCCGCAACGAAGTGACTTCTATCGCTGCAATTGTAGCAAGTCCTCCCCGTTTTCCCTTCCCTTGGGCTCTTGGAAAAACTTCTTGGAGAGTCACGAGGTGAGTATCTTGAGCTTCCTCTTGCCCTTGAGCTTCTAGTATTGTTCACATACCAAAAGTTCTTGGCGGCGAGCGCCATGTACTCATGGTAGCTGGTCTTGAGATCATCCGGCCCCCACTCAATGGGATCCTCATCGCTTTCACTTGCTTCATGATCCTTCATCTTCAATGCAAGGTTGGGCTTGCGGGCGTTGTGGGCATGAGCAACAAGATCCTCCGCATTCTTCTTGGAGATATCCAAAGCGATGACTTCGCTAAGGACCTCATCGGATGTCATAGCGCGGAAGGAGGCATTTTGGCGGATGGCCGTCAACTTGACTTCCTCATAAGGGAGGAGAGTGTTTTAGAATTTTCTCTTGATCCAATGGTCATCCACAAAATTCGCTCCAAGATCTTGCATTTGCAGGGCAAGAGCGATGAGGCGATGGTACATCTCATTGGGAGATGCTCCTTCAATCATTACGAAGTTGTCGGCCATGTTGCTGACTTCATCGAAACGAGAGCTTTGGATGCTCTCATTTCCGAGGAAGAGCTTGTCAAGTTTGTCCCATGCTCCTTCGGCGGTCTTGAGGGAATGGATGTGAGCGTGGTCCTTGGGTGTGACGGCCATGTGGATCATGTGGATAGCGGTGGCGTTGAGTTGGTCATCCACCACATCTCTTCTTGTCAAGTTTCTTGGATCTCGTGGTGAGTAACTGATGCGCGTAGATGTACACGTCCGTTGGGAACCCCAAGAGGAAGGTATGATGCGCACAGTGGCAAGTTTTCCCTCAGAATGAAACCAAGGTTTAATCGAACCAGTAGGAGCCAAGAAGCACGTTGAAGGTTGATGGTCGCGAAATGTGATGCGGCGCAACACCAGGGATTCCGGCGCCAACTAGGAACCTGCACAACACAACCAAAGTACTTTGCCCCAACGAAAGTGAGGTTGTCAATCTCACCGGCTTGCTGTAACAAAGGATTAAACGTATCGAGTGGAAGATGTTTGCAAAGAAAACAGTAAAACAAGTAGATTGTATGCTATGGAAAGAATAGGACCGGGGTCCACAGTTCACTAGAGGTGTCTCTCCCATAAGATAAAAGCATGTTGGGTGAACAAGTTACAGTCGGGCAATTGACAAATAGAGAAAGGCATAATAATGCATATACATGACATGATAAATATAGTGAGATTTAATTGGGCATTACGACAAAGAACATAGACCGCCATCCAACTGCATCTATGCCTAAAAAGTCCACCTTCAGGTTATCGTCCGAACCCCCTCCAGTATTAAGTTGCAAAGCAACAGACAATTGCATTAAGTATTGTGCGTAATGTAATCAATAACTACATCCTTAGACATAGCATCAATGTTTTATCCCTAGTGGCAACAGCACATCACAACCTTAGAACTTTCTGTCACTGTCCCAGGTATCAATGAAGGCATGAACCCACTATCGAGCATAATTACTCCCTCTTGGAGTTAAGAGTAAAAACTTGGCCAGAGCCTCTACTAATAACGGAGAGCATGCAAGATCATAAACAACACATGAACAATAGATTGATAATCACCATAATCATAGTACTCTCTATCCATCGGATCCCGACAAACACAACATATAGAATTACATATAGATGATCTTGATCATGTTAGGCAGCTCACAAGATCCAACAATGAAGCACAACAAGGAGAAGACGACCATCTAGCTACTGCTATGGACCCATGGTCCAGGGGTGAACTACTCACTCATCACTCCGGAGGCGATCATGGCGATGAAGAGTCCTCCGGGAGATGATCCCCTCTCCGGCGGGTGCCGGAGGCGATCCTGAATCCCCCGAGATGGGATTCGCGGCGGCGGCGTCTCTGTGGTTTTCCGTATCGTGGCTCTCGGTACTGGGGGTTTCGCGACGGAAGCTTTAAGTAGGCGGAGGGTCAACGCGAGGGCCACACGAGGGGCCCAGGGGGCTAGGTCGGCGCGGCCAGGGCTTGGGCCGCGCCGCCACCCCCGGCCTCCTCGTGGCCCCACTTCGTTAGGTCTTCGGTCTTCGGAAGCTTCGTGCAAAAATAGGACCTGGGCGAAAGTTTCGTCCAATTCCGAGAATATTTCTTTACTAGGATTTCTGAAACCAAAAACAGCAGAAAACAGCAACTGGCTCTTCGGCATCTTGTTAATAGGTTAGTTCGAGAAAATGCATAAATATGACATATAATGTGCATAAAACATGTAGGTATCATCAATAAAGTAGCATGGAACATAAGAAATTATCGATACGTTGGAGACGTATCAGCATCCCCAAGCTTAGTTCTGCTCGTCCCGAGCAGGTAAAACGATAACAAAGATAATTTCTGAAGTGACATGCCATCATAATCTTGATCATACTATTTGTAAACATATGTAATGAATGCAGCGATCAAAGCAATGGTAATGACATGAGTAAACAACTGAATCATATAGCAAAGACTTTTCATGAATAGTACTTCAAGACAAGCATCAATAAGTCTTGCATAAGAGTTAACTCGTAAAGCAATAAATCAAAGTAAAGGTGTTGAAGCAACACATAAGAAGATTAAGTTTCAGCGGTTGCTTTCAACTTGTAACATGTATATCTCATGGATATTGTCAACATAAAGTAATATAACAAGTGCAATATGCAAGTATGTAGGAATCAATGCACAGTTCACACAAGTGTTTGCTTCTTAAGGTGGAAGGAGATAGGTAAACTGACTCAACAATAAAAGTAAAAGAATGGTCCTTCAAGAGGAAAGCATCGATTGCTGTATTTGTGCTAGAGCTTTTATTTTGAAAACATGAAACAATTTTGTCAACGGTAGTAATAAAGCATATGAGTTATGTAAATTATATCTTACAAGTTGCAAGCCTCACGCATAGTATACTAATAGTGCCCGCACCTCGTCCTACTTAACTTGGACTACCGGATCTTTGCATGCCATGTTTCAACCAAGTGTCACAAAGGGGTACCTCCATGCCGCCTGTACAAAGGTCCAAGGAGAATGCTCGCATTTCGGATTTCTCGCTTTTGATTATTCTCAACTTAGACATCCATACCGGGACAACATGGACAACAGATAATGGACTCCTCTTTAATGCATAAGCATGTAGCAAAGTTATTATTCTCATATGAGGTTGAGGATATATGTCCAAAACTGAAACTTCCACCATGATTCATGGCTTTAGTTAGCGGCCCAATGTTCTTCTCTAACAATTTTGCATGCTCCAACCACTAAAATGATAGACCTTCAGACAAGACGGACATGCATAGCAACTCACATGATATTCAACAATAGTTGATGGCGTTCCCCAGAAACATGGTTATCGCACAACAAGCAACTTAATAAAATATAAAGTGCATAAGTACATATTCAATACTACGATAGTTTTTAAGGCTATTTTGTCCCATGAGCTATATATTGCAAAGGTGAATGATGGAATTTTAAAGGTAGCACTCAAGCAATTTACTTTGGAATGGCGGGTAAATACCATGTAGTAGGTAGGTATGGTGGACACAAATGGCATAGTGGTTGGCTCAAGGATTTTGGATGCATGAGAAGTATTCCCTCTCGATACAAGGTTTAGGCTAGCAAGGTTATTTGAAGCAAACTCAAGGATGAACAAGTGCAGCAAAACTCACATAAAGGACATATTGTAAACATTATAAGACTCTACACTGTCTTCCTTGTTGTTCAAAACTCAATACTAGATATTATCTAGACCTTAGAGAGACCAATTATGCAAATCAAATTTTAGCAAGCTCTATGTATTTCTTCACTAATAGGTGCAAAGCATATGATGCAAGAGCTTAAACATGAGCACAACAATTGCCAAGTATCACATTATCCAAGACATTTTAGAATTACTACATGTAGCATTTTCCAATTCCAACCATATAACAAATTAACGAAGAAGAAACTTCGCCTTGAACATTATGAGTAAAGCCTAAGGACACATGTGTCCATATGCAACAGCGGAGCGTGTCTCTCTCCCACAAAGTGAATGCTAGGATCCATCTTATTCAAACAAAAACAAAAACGAAAACAAACCGACGCTCCAAGTAAAGAACACAAGATGTGACTGAATAAAAATATAGTTTCAGGGGAGGAACCTGATGATGTTGTCGATGAAGAAGGGGATGCCTTGGGCATCCCCAAGCTTAGACGCTTGAGTCTTCTTAAAATATGCAGGGATGAACCACGGGGGCATCCCCAAGCTTAGAGCTTTCACTCCTCTTGATCTTAGTATATCATTCTCCTCTCTTGACCCTTGAAAACTTCCTTCACACCAAACTTCAAGCAAACTCATTAGAGGGTTAGTGCATCATTAATAATTCACACATTCAGAGGTGACACAATCATTCTTTTCACTTCTGGACATTGCATAATGCTACTGGACATTAATGGATCAAAGAAATAAATCCAACATAGCAAAAGAGGCAATGCGAAATAAAAGGCAGAATCTGTCAAAAACAGAACAGTCCGTAAAGACGAATTTATAAATGGCACCAGACTTGCTCAAATGGAAAAACTCAAAACTAATGAAAGTTGCGTATATATCTGAGGATCACGCTCGTAAATTGGCAGATTTTTTCGAATTTTCTACAGAGAATTATGCCCAGATTCGTGACAGACAGCAATGCTGTTTCTGTGCAGCGATCCCAAATATAACATCAACTTTGACATAGAAACTTTACTTGGCACAAAAACATGATAAGGAGAGGTTGCTACAGTAGTAAACAACTTCCAAGACTCAATAAAACAAAAAATTGCTGTAGGTAAAAACATGGGTTGTCTCCCATAAGCGCTTTTCTTTAACGCCTTTCAGCTAGGCGCAGAAAGTGCAAATCAAGTATTATCGAGAGTAGAAGCATCAACATCATTATTCTTCATGCAAACACAACTTGTTGCAGGGGGTACTTTAGGTGTTCCATTATCTAGATTTTCTATGGTAGTGCTGGGGGTTTTGGCAATTTTAGGCCTATAATAATTCTTTTGTTTAGGCACTTTAGAGGCATACATGAATTTTTGCTCTTTATCCACATAAGCTTTCTCATTATACTTGAGAGAAGAAAAGGTTGAACCCAAGGTTCCCATAGCTTTTTCAAGTTCATCAATCCTATTGGTTTGATTATCATGGACAACACAAGTTCCTAGGATACTAATTCTTTCATCAATTCCTCCTAAGGATTTATCAAGTTCATAAGTTTTGTCAAATAACATTCCCAATTTAGCTTCAACACTTGGAAAATTTTTCTCTATGGTTTCCAATTTTTTCATAACATCTTCAAGAGAGATTTCAATTTTAACTTCATTAACAGGTGGTATTCCAACTAGACTCTCAATGATGCAACTAGCTTCTAAAGCGGGAGTACCTAGGAAATTACCTCCCGAAAGAGTATCAAGAACATATCTATTCCAACTAGATAAACCAACATAAAAGTTCCTAAGAAGGATAGTGGTGGAGTGTTTCTTAATGCACCTTTGATGAGCATTACTAATTCTATACCAAGCATCTTTAAAACTTTCTCCACCCTGTTGCTTAAAAGAACGAACTTCAACTTCAGGATTACTCATGATAACAGCAATAAAGTAAACTAGGCAAAATAAAGTAAAGACAAGTAACTAATTTTTTTGTGTTTTTGATATAGCAAACAAGGTAGTAAATAAAATAAAACTAGCAACTAATTTTTTTGTATTTTGATTTAGTGCAGCAAACAAAGTAGTAAATAAAATAAAGCAAGACAAAAACAAAGTAAAGAGATTGAGAAGTGGAGACTCCCCTTGCAGCGTGTCTTGATCTCCCCGGCAACGGCGCCAGAAAAAGTGCTTGATGAGCGTAGATGTACACGTCCGTTGGGAACCCCAAGAGGAAGGTATGATGCGCACAGTGGCAAGTTTTCCCTCAGTATGAAACCAAGGTTTAATCGAACCAGTAGGAGCCAAGAAGCACGTTGAAGGTTGATGGTCGCGAAATGTGATGCGGCGCAACACCAGGGATTCCGGCGCCAACTAGGAACCTGCACAACACAACCAAAGTACTTTGCCCCAACGAAACAGTGAGGTTGTCAATCTCACCGGCTTGCTGTAACAAAGGATTAAACGTATCGAGTGGAAGATGTTTGCAAAGAAAACAGTAAAACAAGTAGATTGTATGCTATGGAAAGAATAGGACCGGGGTCCACAGTTCACTAGAGGTGTCTCTCCCATAAGATAAAAGCATGTTGGGTGAACAAATTACAGTCGGGCAATTGACAAATAGAGAAAGGCATAATAATGCATATACATGACATGATAAATATAGTGAGATTTAATTGGGCATTACGACAAAGAACATAGACCGCCATCCAACGCATCTATGCCTAAAAAGTCCACCTTCAGGTTATCGTCCGAACCCCCTCCAGTATTAAGTTGCAAAGCAACAGACAATTGCATTAAGTATTGTGCGTAATGTAATCAATAACTACATCCTTAGACATAGCATCAATGTTTTATCCCTAGTGGCAACAGCACATCACAACCTTAGAACTTTCTGTCACTGTCCCAGGTATCAATGAAGGCATGAACCCACTATCGAGCATAATTACTCCCTCTTGGAGTTAAGAGTAAAAACTTGGCCAGAGCCTCTACTAATAACGGAGAGCATGCAAGATCATAAACAACACATGAACAATAGATTGATAATCACCATAATCATAGTACTCTCTATCCATCGGATCCCGACAAACACAACATATAGAATTACATATAGATGATCTTGATCATGTTAGGCAGCTCACAAGATCCAACAATGAAGCACAACAAGGAGAAGACGACCATCTAGCTACTGCTATGGACCCATGGTCCAGGGTGAACTACTCACTCATCACTCCGGAGGCGATCATGGCGATGAAGAGTCCTCCGGAGATGAATCCCTCTCCGGCAGGGTGCCGGAGGCGATCTCCAGAATCCCCGAGATGGGATTCGCGGCGGCGTCTGTAAGGTTTTCCGTATCGTGGCTCTCGGTACTGGGGGTTTCGCGACGGAAGCTTTAAGTAGGCGGAGGGTCAACGCGAGGGGCCACACGAGGGGCCCGGGGGCTAGGTCGGCGCGGCCAGGGCTTGGGCCGCGCCGGCCACCCTGGCCTCCTCGTGGCCCCACTTCGTTAGGTCTTCGGTCTTCGGAAGCTTCGTGCAAAAATAGGACCCGGGGCGAAAGTTTCGTCAATTCCGAGAATATTTCTTTAAGGATTTCTAAAAACAAAGAAAACAGCAACTGGCTCTTCGGCATCTTGTTAATAGGTTAGTTCCAGAAAATGCATAAATATGACATATAATGTGCATAAAACATGTAGGTATCATCAATAAAGTAGCATGGAACATAAGAAATTATCGATACGTTGGAGACGTATCAGTAACCTTCCTCAATGATGCGCCATAGCTAGGTGGAAGCGCTGCGCACATGACAACGCATTAAGAATTGCCAATTTTCAAAATTATTAGATTCAAGTAGCCGTGGTGTACCATCAGACACTATATGAGGCATAGGAATTGGAACATTTACGGCGTAATCACTTGGTGGTGGCACCGCATGATTACACCCTAAACGTCCCTCAACCGGTGGAGCTTCCTTCCCTTTTGATGAAGTGACGATTTCCCCAAGATCCTCCTCTTGAGGGACTTTGGCCTTGAGGGGACAAAGTCAACAAGAAGGAATTGATTAGCTATTGGTGGAGGAACTTCGGCACTTGCCTTAGGATCTATGGCTGGAGCAACCAACTCCACCAACATTGCTTTCATTTGGCTTAAGATGGATAAATCCAATTTCTTCAGGTCGTCCAATGTAGCCGTTGTGCTAGCGGTGTTTGTTGGAGGAGGCGGTTGCCCACCGGAAAGGGTCACATCCCCAAACACCTCTTGTTCGACCATTTCTTAGGCGGTAAAGCCCGAGCAAGAAAACCTTTCTCTGATACCACTTGAACGGATCGGTGGTGCGACTAGAGGGGGGTGAATGGTCGCTACTCAATTTTTATGTATTTTTCACTTTTAAGCGCGATGCGGAAGTAAAGGTGGCAACTTTAGAAACTACGGTGAACCTAGTATGATGCTATGCGATGCAACAAGTAAATGAGCCGACAAAGGGGTAAAGAGAGAGGGAGCGGGACAACCGGGGTAGCGGAGAGGAGGCGCGATGTGTTTCCCTACAATTCCTCCCACAAAATGGAGTACGTCTGTGTTGAGGAGGTGTGGACCACAAAGGTCCAACGGCCACACAGGCCTCACCTTCTTCCTCGAGAAAACGAATGATAGATCGGGGTCTCCTCCACCACTCCTCAAAGTTTGGGCATGATTGGTTGGATGGGGAGGGAGATCCTCAAGGTTTTGAGCTCAGCAACAGTGGAGGAGAGAGAGAGAAGACTTGGGTCAAGCTGGGGAAGAAGGCCCCTTTTTATAGGGGCCTCCAAATCCAACCATTACACCTAGTTCCCGCATGACCGGTACTACCGCTTGGGTGCAGGAACAGCCTGCAGTGCTGACACGTGGGGCTCAACCGGTACTACCGCTGCAGGTACCGTCAAGGTACCGATAGGGTCTCTGGGAGCCCCGGACTCCTGCCTGGTACCATTGCGGTACCAGGGCGGATATTTTGTGCGTTTGGCATGACCGGTACCAAACCGGTACCTGGTCGAAAGTACCGCTTGGAGCGGTACTACCGGTCAAGGTACTGGGAGGCCTACTTCAAGCTTTTCCCTCGTGCGATGGCAGCAACGGTACTTGTGACTGGTACCAATAGCGATAGCGGTACTACCGCTCTTGGTAGCGGTACTACCGGGCATGCTGGAATTGCTTTCTTCTCTTTTCCTCTCTGCAGCCATGTTCGCACACACACACAAAACCAGAAAACCTATCAACTACTCTTGAGTCTTCTGATCCTGAGGTGTTCAGCGAGGGCATCGTGCACCTGCAAATCTTTCAAAGCAACTATGCACACGGTAAAATTCATTCGAGTGTTGTTATCAAACACACAAAACACTATGGAGAGATCTTGCTCTTTCAACCAGGTTAGGTTATTTCGAGTATCTTAGTTCCGGCCTTAGCTTTAGGTCGGTTGACCCTTACCTTGGTCTACACTTAGCTTATCGTCATGCCGTATTCCAGCATAGCCCGGTTATCCGGCATAATAATCTTATGCCGGCTAATTACACCCAATCTTAACGTACTAGGGGCTATCCCCAGACAATATTAAACTAATGTTCCTGCAACTGTACTCGTTTAACTGTGATCTGCGTATGCGTGTAATAATTCTAGTTTAATGTACATATTATATGCCTGTAATTATTCCAGTTACTTTCGTGGCTTCGGTTTCTTCAAGCAAGTCCCTTGAGCCGTTTTATGTCATGTACGAATGTACGATGCGTATTCCTAGGTCTCTAATTTATCATAACAGGCTGATATCCTTTATATGATGGGTCGTGAGCACGCCGTCATGTACTAAACTGGCAAACTAGGCCGAATATAAATGTTTCATCTCATAAATGGCCGTGTCATATTTTTAAGTGGGACGAACTTGTCGTCGTGGTGAACAGACAAATGCTATGGGATGGCTCAAGTTGGGGCCGAGTTGGACGCTAGAGGATTCGGGGGAGGGTTTTGGATCGGGTAGGATGAACTTCCGGGTGCTTTCCTCAAGAACTTGGCCAGGGCCAAAGGTAGAAGAAGAGAGACACAAGGATGAACTCCATTTAGATCTTCTCTATTGCATGAACATGGTTACAAGTGGTTTTCGTACATGAAGATATCGTCTATCTCGTCGTGCCCTGAAGGAGCTTGCCCCCTCTCCTTATATAGGGGAGAGGGTGGCTTACAGGGGAAGAAACCCTAATAAACCCTAATGGCATCTTTGAACAGACAAACTACTTTACAAAGCTACTTTATAAAGCTACTTTAATCATAGGTGACGCCGGTATCTTCTTTAAACAGGGAGGCTGATGTCCTCCGGCTTCTTTGGGCGTCACCTTCGTCTTTTACGTCACGGCTTCGTTTAAAGCCACTTTGCTTAGCTCATCTTTGTCTTCTAGTTCCTGGAGGAATCTTTGACCAGCTTGCTCATACCGGTAGTCCGGTATCTTCTTAGCTTCTTCCGGCATGCCTCTCTTTGGGCATACCGGTATTGGTTTCCTTAGCCAAAAGCCTAAGTCCGGAATGAATATCAAACCGGTATCTTGATGGCTCAAACCATCCGGTTTGGCATGCCTTTGGCATACCGGGGGTTATCCCCCCAACATTAGTCCCCGAAGCTGGTATAGTCCGGCGGATTTCATCCGACGGACCATGCCAGTTTCCTATCTCACAAGGTACCGATTTGATCTTTCCAGCACTTGTTCGAAAATGCCGGCCTCTTTGCCTTAGCCTTTTTCTGTTATTCTCCGGATTCTTCCGGTTTCACATGTTGTATTCACATTTCCAAGTGTCTCCGGTATCTTTTCCTCCGGCATCTTTGTCATTAAACTCTCCTCGGTGAGGTCGAGGATTTCTCGGGTACGGTGCCTGTCAGAGACATGCGCACTGTTTCTGCCGTGTCAGTGTCAGTGGTCACTTCCCTTCGACTCCCGCGCCAGCATTTAATGTGCCGCTCTGGATCCCACTGACCATTCCGGATCCGTGTGGCGACCGTGTGGCTCCTTTATTTTTACGCGTGTATCGGGGTGCCACGTGGCGGCCCATGGAACGAACCGCCGCGGCCCGGCAGTTTCCGGCCCGCTTCCTTCTCTCTCTATTTAAGGGCGGAGCGGTTCCTCCTCTTCCCCTTCTTCGCATTCATCCCCATTCTTAGAGCGCTTCGAACCCTTCGCCGTTCGTTTCCTCGCCGCCGCCGGTCGCCGCCAGAGCCTCGCTCCCGACGAACTTGCGCTGTTCTCCCCGCCGCAGTGAAGCTTTTCACCGCGCCAAGTCTCTGCGGTGCATCTTCCTGGCTGCTGTTTCAAGCCTTCTTCGCCGGACTTCGCCGTTCTTCGTCGCCAGCCCTCGTCTACGGCCAGGAGCTTGCCTCGCCGCCGGCGACCTTCTTCATCAACTTCCGCGCCACCTCAGGTTAGGCCCGATGTACCTTTACCTCTTTCTCTTTTGCTTTCCAGATCTTGGGTCAGTGGGGTATTTATTTCTTCTTTTCTTTCGCTTTTTCTCTTACTCGTAGATCTTCGCTCAAGAGTAGATTTTGGGAAAGCTGTTTTCAAGTAGACACCGGTTTCTCTTCCATCCTTATGTCTAGCGAGCAGTACCTTTCCGATTCTTCCTCGAATAGCCACGAGAGTCAAGCTTCCGGCGAGCCCCGGATGGAAACCGATGCCGGAGCAAGCCAAGATGCCGGTAGCTCTAGCCAAGCTTCCGGAGTTGATCTTTCCGGCGTCACACGCGGGGCCTGGAAAGGTTCCGAGGTGACCCATCATGAAATGACTGGCTTTACCGGTCCAGAAGGATACCGGAAGGAGTATCTTGCCGGCGTCCGGCGACGAGATCGAGCCGGATCCTGAAGATGATGAGTTCGTTGTTTTCCTTGCGCATTTCGAGCGCGGCTTCGGCCTTCCTGCCTCTTATTTCTTTCGCCAATTCCTCGACTTCTACAAACTCCAGCCTCACCATCTTCCTGGAACGCCATCTTCTACCTTTCTTGTTACGCCACCTTCATGGAGGCCTACATGGGTCTCCGCCCCACTCGCGAGACCTTTGCTCGTTTCTATTCCCTTCGGATTAACTCCGTTCAGGGCAAGAACATCCCCAAGCCTAAACCTCCCGTCCAATGCGGGTCTTGTATCATTGGCTTCCGCCAGGGGGGCCCTTTCTTTAAGTTTACCGGTCTCGACTCATGCCGGGCATGGGAAAGGACCTTCTTCTACGTGAAGAACACCGGCCGCGCAGATCTCATCAACCTGCCGGCTTTTAATCCGGCAGTGCCCACGAGGGCCAATTGGACCTAAAACCCCAAGGGCACTCACAATGAGACCAACCGAATTATACGCTTCATGAAGCAGCTCATGAAGGACACCGCCTTTTGTCAGGATGATATTCTCCGGACTTTTATCTCGCGCCGGGTTCTTCCCCTTCAGCGCCGTGCTCACAAGATGAGCGAGATGTATGGCCCCGGCGATCCTACTAAGATCACCGGCTTACCTCTTAGCAAAGAGGATGTTGTCCTCAAGGCCAAGCACATCTGCCAGACCTCCATGACGCCGGATTGGGAATGG
Organism: Lolium multiflorum; assembly: GCA_030979885.1. Taxonomy (NCBI): domain Eukaryota; kingdom Viridiplantae; phylum Streptophyta; class Magnoliopsida; order Poales; family Poaceae; genus Lolium; species Lolium multiflorum. Next base: position 89,285,784 of record CM061752.1, on the reverse strand, counting down.
GGCCTTTTGCCTCTTAGCACCCTCAACCCTCCATCTGAAGAAGTAAGAGATTAGGCGATCCGGGTTGTTTTCCGGTATCTTTTCAATATGTTATTAACTGTCTTTTTCTTTCTTCGCAGGCCAAGCTGCGCTTTCCCATCGCCGACGCGCGGACATTTGCCGGTTTCGGGCGCTGGACAAGGCTGACCCGGATCCCTACATCCACTGGGCTGACCTTAAGATGGGTCGGATTCCCATTTCTCGCCCCGGTAACTTTTCCAAGAACAACTCCGGCTCGGATGATGATGTTGTGGTACTTGAGGTATTTGACCTTTTCGCTTCCTTACCGGTTATCTTTTTGTAGAAGCTCCCTCAGCCAGCACCGACCCGCAGGTCCACGAGCATGCGGTTCCGCTGCAGGCCGAGGTCGGCCATGAGTTCCTGGAGAAACTCACCTCCCAGGACAAGAAGAGAAAGGATCCGGCACCGGCCCGAGCGCAGCTCCCCCCGCCAAGCGCCCCAAGAAGCCCTCCAAGAGGCACTATGTGAGGCGGGGGTGCCCACGTCTGACGGGTAAGACTCCTTTTTTCCTTCGCTGTTTTATTATTCCAACTTGCCTTCCGGATTCTTTTTCCAATCCTCTTTTTTCTATCTTTTTCAGCCCAGCGCTCAAGGTTTCAAAGAGCGCTTCCGGAATGCCTCCGGAAAGCTCTGAAGATCCCGCGAGATCCTCACCTCCTCCTCGTCAAAGTCCGGTACCATCTGGTGCCGGCAACTCTTCTGCCTCCCCTCTGGGGGGCACTACAAGTGCGGGGCGCGCGGCCCCTAATTCTCCAGATCACCGCGCGGAGGAGGACCTTGTCTCCCCTCCTGTAAATGAAGACATCGGCGCCAGCAACACCGGCGCCGAACCCGAAGATACCGGGCCGGTGGGAACTTTGGTTCCTACCGCGCCCAAGAAAAAGAAGAAGATCGCTGCTTCCTCCTCCTCGAAGTCTTTGCCGGAAACTTCCGCGCCGGCAAAGACTATCACTGCACCGGGCGCGCCCAAGGCCGCCTCCATGCCTCCTCCGGCAGGTTCAGCCGGAGGTTCTGGTACCGTCAAGGCCCCGACGCCGCCGCCGAGCCAAGAGCCCATTGCGGCCAAGACAAACCTGCGCCACCTCCAGAAGGCGCCAAACTCCGCACGCTGGAACCTTTTAAGGGAAAGGCAACGGCTTCTGGCCGCAGGCTGTGCTGCACACCGCCGCGCCGCTGTTGTGGAGAGGAGCTACCGGCCTGCTTGGCCGGATCACGGAGCTCAAGCGCGAGGGCCGTGAGCTGGGACACTTCCTTGGTTACGCCGAGAAGTGGAACCAGGCGGATATCTCCACGGCTACGCGCGGCGTGGGGAAAGACCGGCTTCCAATCGTCGATCCGGCCGGCCCCAAGAGCACTGAAGAGCACTTCATGCGGCTCAAGCGAGCGGTGAGGGAGTTCGACAATGCATGGCACGACGCCACCAGCAACGTGGTGGTAAGTTTCACCAAACTTTTCCTTTTACTTTTAAGATTGTGTATATTCCCAGTCCCCGAGTTTTGGGTGAGAGCGCAGCTTTTAGCGCAAAACTTTCTTAAAGATACCGCAAACTCCCAGTCCCCGAGTTTTGGGTTGAGAGCGCAGCTTTTAGCGCAAAACTTTCTTAAAGATACCGCAACCCAGTCCCCGAGTTTTGGGTTGAGAGCACAGCTTTTAGCGCAAAACTTTCTTAAAGATACCGCAAACTCCCAGTCCCCGAGTTTTGGGTTGAGAGCGCAGCTTTTAGCGCAAAACTTTCTTAAAGATACCGCAAACTCCCAGTCCCCGAGTTTTGGGTTGAGAGCGCAGCTTTTAGCGCAAAACTTTCTTAAAGATACCGAAAACCGGCATCTTCACACTTGACTTTTTATTTAAACAGAGCACAGCAGACGCCCGGAAACAGCTCTTCGAGGAGCTTCTCTGGGAGCACCGGGATCTGGCGGAGGCCCACAGCCACTGCCAAGGTTTGTTTTCCTTACTTAATCCGGCTTCTTTTGTTCGGACAAACTTTCCTTCTTAACATTTGCGAATTTTTTCATAACAACCATTCCGGAAGCCTCCATTGAGGCCCTCAAGAGCCAGCTCAACGACTGTCAACACCCGGATTTTTAAGTCCAGATGCCTATTATGCCATTCCTCGCAATCCCAGGAATATTGTTTTTGCGAGACATAATAGATTGATATCACAACACATCATTCATTACAACACATAATCGTCTTACAACAAAGGATCACATGATCCAGTCTTAATACATCATAGTGGATCTAGAGATCCTATTACAAAACACATAGCGGAAGCGAAGTAACGGTTGCGGTCCATCTATTCCACAGGCAACTGTTGACGTCGAGTGATCCTAGTTGTCGTAGACGCCTGCTGTCCATCTTCCTCGTACTGCTGTTCTCCTTCATAGCCTGGCCATTTGAATAGCCAGGGACAAAGCCATGAGTACTTTAAAGTACTCGCAAACTAATACTAATGTAAGCAATATCAACTATAGTAAGGGGGTGCTAAGCTCTAAGTTTATTTGCATAAAGCCAATTTTATTTCATAAGCATTTAGTAAAAGCCTCTTCATTTGCTAACTAACTCAAGTGGGAACATTAGTGTCATTCCCACAACTCTGTTGTAATTCAAGTCAAAGTCACCATTTCAAGTTCAAATCACAAGTCCCCTTCACATGTCACATTTTTGAAAATGGTCTGATGACGGAACAGTATGGCCTTTCCAATCGTCCGTAACCGTGGACACGGCTATTCGAATAGTTCTACACTCTGCAGAGGTCGTACACTTGTGCCACAACATTTGCAATAATCCGTCAGGGTTAACTGGCCCTGATTTATCACACTCCGTGTGCGGACTACCAACCATAACCTTTCACTTACATACTCTAGTATAGGCACCTCTCCCCATGAGCTTGGCCTCCCAGTGAAGACAGACAGTCAGCCTGGGAACTGCACAGGGCTTGGGCCGGACATTCACCTCATTTCACGTCATTTCACATCATTTCTTTTGTAGAGGCAGCCCTCGGCATAACCCCGATGACGCTTGTTTAGAGGGAACCCATACTAAAGCACATAAATTTCTAGTTAAGCCCTTACCCATATCGGGTATTGTGGGGGTACTTTCAAAATTGGAATGGTATCGCATCCGAACCCAACCATCAGTTTTTGTAAAATTCACCAAGTCATTCACAAGTCACATTCACCTTCAAAATCTTTCAATAGAATGACTCATCATTCCAAGGTTTTCAAAGTCATTTCATTTCACAAGTTCCCATCTAGAGTAGTCAATTTTATTTGTTAGCACTAGCAACTAATCATGAGGGGTGCTATCTAGCTTTCATTGCTCTAGGCTAAATTTGATACTCTTGTAGTATTCTATCTCTAGACCAAAGTTAACTATAAAAGCAAGTTATAATAATCAAAGTAAAAGCTTGCAAGAATAAAACTTGGGATGGGATCATGAAGCATAAAGTAATTGGTGAGTGTGCCTTGCTCTAGTAGAGCTTTGCACTTTGCAAGAATATTAGCTTGCAAGGGTATAGCTTGTATTGGAGTTAGCTTGCATTAATAATAGCTTGCCTTGGTTGGAGTAGTGATCAAAGTTCTCTTCCTCTTCAAAGTAGTCCTCCTCCTCCTCGGTGTACTCCTCGGTACTAGCGTCTAGATACGAGTACAATACACACAATTACCACACAAAGCCTAAGTACTAGACTAAGCACACACATAAATTACTCCTACTAAGCTATCACTCAACATGCTTATTAGGTGAGTTGATTTAATTCTATTCTTAAGAAAATAATTTCCTCTCATTATAAATATTAATTAGAGTTTCTATTTAATTCTTGAGAGAAAATAATTTCCTCTCATTAAATAATATTAATATTTAATTTCCTCAATTCATAAAGGTGAGATCATGTTGACCAAGGTCAATACTTCACATTTACCATTTGAGAAACATGATTTAAATGAGGTTCCATACCTCATGCAATTTAAATCCTATTTGATTTAATATCCACAAGTGAGCATATATGAGACCAAGCAATAAGGGTCATCACATTACTTCATACCACTTGTGAAAATGATTTAAATGAGGTGCTACACCTCATAGATTTGAAACCCTAATTTTGAAATAGTTTAAATGGGCTAGATTTTGACTACATAGCCAATACTTTGCTCTAGCCCATGATCATATGAAACAACTATAGTATTTTATTACATAATAAATTAGACAACATCAAATGTGATTTATGAGAGGTGGAATCACCTCAAAATTCAAAAGGGTTGATTTTTAAGATTTATTTGAAGTTTGAAAAGTTACTGATTTGTTATTTTTACTATTCAAAAACTACACAAGCTATGAGGTTGAAACCAGTGAGGTTTGTTAGAGAATTTCATAAGCTTTCTAAAACATTTTGAATCACTAAATTTGGATTAGTACAATTGAAACTATTCAAATTCTAGCAATGTTCTAGTAAGCAAAAGCTGAAATAAAAGTAAACACGAAATTTGAATTTAAACCGCGGGCGGGAAAAGGAGTGGGCCGGCCCAGCTGCGGCCTGGGCCACGCATGCATGGCACATGCACGTGGCCAGCGTGCGGGGCGCACAGATCGTTGGATCGAGATCCAACGGATCTGGGTCCTCGTCTAGCTCGCGATTCTGAGATCTTGCGGGGACGATTTCTCTCACCTCGGAGCTCGGATGAAGGTGAGGTTGGGCTCGTTGGATGGGGATTTTCAAGGGCTTCAAGATGGTATAGGGCTAGGTCGCTTTGGTGATGAAAAAAAAATCGAAACTTGGTGGTGCAGCCGTGTGCCCGCCGCCGAGCTTCTTGCTCCGTGGAGCTGCAAGGAGGGAGGAAGGGGGGCTCTGGGAGGGAGAGAGGGAGGCTGCTAGGTGGGGTGGTGATGTCCAAGGCGCGGAGGGCTGCTTATATAGGCTCCAGGGAGGAGGAGCGCGGCGTGGAGGTCATGGCGGCGACGTCACGGGGCGCGTCGTGTGCAGGGTCTCCGGGGACAGGGGCTATGTCAGGAAGGGAGGTACGGGGTAGGTAATGACGCGCGCGGAGTGGCGAGCCTGTTGGCGTCAGGTGCAGGGCGTGCGGGGTCGATGCCGACGTCGGCGTCCCTCGTGGGCGTCGCGTCTTGTCGTCGTCCTGGCGTGTAAGGGGGTCAACGGTCGTGTCCGGCAAGCGTGCGGGAAGCAGAGGGTGCTGGTGGCGCATGGGGACGCGTTGGATTGCAGCGTGCACGCGGGAACGGGGTCGTGTCCACTGGTGGTGATCAGGGGACGTGGCACGGGTAGTTGTGGTCGACCTCGTGCTCTCCTCGATCAATGGTCATGTCTGGTAGGTGTAGGAGGTCCATGTCAAGTGTGATGACACGGTGAGAGAGAGAGAGAAAGAGAGGGAGCAAGTGGTGGCATGGTGGTGACTAGGGTGGCCGGCATGATGTGTCAATGGGTGTGTGTGGTGCATCAAGTCGTCGAGCATCATGTCTGGCACGTTCAGAGGGGTGAGTGGAAGGGCCAGGACATGGTCGTGCATGCTGAAATGGACCAGAGAGGAAGGTGACATGGGTGTGTGTCATGCATGCCATGGCATGACAAGCTCGGGTGGATTTGGTCAAGTAGTGGTGATGGCAAGTGGTGGAACTGGTGCTGCAGGGTAGGGAGGGTCTCCAGACGTGCAGGGGTGGCCAGAGTTGGACCAAGTCCAAGCCAAAAATCAGTATGGGCTTCAAATTTCACTTTGCCCACAAGGTGTTTGTGGAAATGGCCGAAAGAGAAAAGTTTTCAAATTTTGAAAATTCCTTTGGTGGATCTCATTCATATAATCATAGAGATATAATGGTGGTGGTGGTGCTCATTTTGGTGAAGGTTTGCAAGAATTCAAAAAGTTGGCCATCTTCTCTTTGTTTCAATGTCCTCACTTGTCTCCTCTATTCTGGTCAACCTAGTCAACATGAGGTATGGTGGTCAACATGAAAGTTGTTCATCTTCATATGGTCTTGGATGACATGGTCATAGTTGACCAAGTTTGGTTGAAGAAAAGTCAAAGCCAGAGGGATAAAGAGGGGAACATTTTATAAAATGGCCCAATGACCATTATCACATGTAATGTTGAATTTGAGATTTTCTTTGATTTGATTCTTGTTTCTTTGATGCAATTGTGTTTTTTTATCATATATAAGTATTCTACAAACAATAGATCAAGCAATGGTGGCCTTGGTTGAAGATTTGCAAATGTTGCTAAGTGTATGTGAGTGAATTTTGGGGATTTTCTCACTATTTGATTTCTCCCCATTTTAGTTGACTTTTGTTGACTCTAATGTGATTCTTATTAGTTTAGAAACATTTTCCAACCATTGAAACCAATTCAAATGGTCTTGCTCAAAGATTTGCAAAATTGACCATAACACATAAGAGGTGAGGTTCAAATTTTATTATTTTTGTAAATTGTTCATCTTGCTTCACTTGGGCATGGGTTAGGGTCAATTTAGTATTATATCAGGTTGAGAGATGGTTTCACACCATTTGGTCAAGGTTTAAAATGCATAGGTCAAGAATTGGGGAAATGGCTATGTGCCACATATGCCTCTATGCATATGTTGCATTTGATTTTTAATTTGATTTGGCTTGACCCAATTGATGTTGTTGAGTGTTGAAATGGCATATGGAAGTGATCCAACCATTCACCACAAGTACTAGGGTCAATATTCTTTATTTCCCAAATTGCTATTTTATTCTCATATGTCTCTATGGCATTTTTAGTTTCTTTTTATTTTCTTTGGAAACCACTTGGATTTGGTTTGATAGGTACTAGGTAAGGTGTGTGAAGGTTTTCCAAACCTCTAAGCAAAGTAGAAAAGCTTAGGGTAAAGTTTTATAAAAATAGCCATAGGCACATATGCCTTTTTCTTATTTAAATTCTTTTTATTTTATTTTAACCAGGGTGGTGAAAAGAGGGGTGAGGTGTAGAGTTTAGTGGGGTTCACAATGGTTTACCACCATTTAGCATAAATAATAAAGGTAGGGTTCAAGATTTACCTATTAGGACTATATGCCCACATATGTCTTTTATTTTATTTTGTGTTTCTCAAAATAGGTCTATAATGATTTCTGGAGAAGATTAGGGTTTAAGGTTTTTCTTATTTGATTTCTTTCTTCTTTATTTTATTGGGTTGGTGACCTTCACTTGATCACTTTAGGGTTTTAGGGTTTAGCACATAAGCATAATAACACTCCTCATGGCAAAACACCAGATTTAAAACAAGATCTATATGTATCAATCTTATTTTAATAAAAGTTTTTGTTGGTTCCAAAATTTGGAACCAGGGAAATTCATTTTGTTTGTTTTGAAATTTTTGGGTTGTTACAAACCCTTCCCCCTTAAACAAATCTCGTCCCGAGATTTTAAGAAAAGTTAGGTTCCTAAGAGAGGTTGAGCATTTTATTAACAGGAGGACATACTTGGCATGGTCTGGGGTGCTTCCTGAGCTTCAGTGGCAGTCATGTGGTAGAGACGGCCGTTGTTGTTGTTCTGATTCCTTCTTCCGGCAAAGCGGCGCTGTTGCTGAGCAGGTGCTGCGGTATTGGCGGCAATCCTGGCAAGCTTCTTGGGGCACTCATTGGAGTAGTGACCCACAACTCCACATTCATAGCAGTTTATAGTTGACTTATCTTTGGGGTTGATGGGAACAGTGTTGCTTCCAGTCTTTGGGGCATTATTGGGGTTGTTATTGTTACCATTGGGGTGGTTGTTGGTGTTGTTGGGGTTGCTGTTGTTGTTTTTGCTGTGGTTGTTGTGGTTGCCACCGGGCTTTGGGGGTCCTCCGTTGTTGTTGGAGTAGTTGGGGCGATAATTCTGAGCAGGGGGCTTGTTGTGTCTTGGGGTGAATCCTCCAGAGGAGTTGTTGCGGTACTTCTGGGTATGGTGGGGTCCACTCTGGTTCATCATCCGGCGCTTGTGGTTCTCGTTGGCTTGATGTAGCTTTCCTTCCATTTGTATGGCTGAGTCTACCAGGGCTTCTAAGTCAGCGAACGGAATGTTTACTAACACAGTTTGCATCTCGTCATGCAGTCCGTTCAGAAATCTTTCCTTCCTCTTCTCATTGGTGTCTGTCTCATCGGGGCGTACCTTGACAGTGTAAGAAACCTGTCGCGGTATTCCACCACGGACATTCTTCCTTGCTTCAGTTCACGGAATTCGTCTCTCATCTTCTTGATCAGTCCTTGGGGCACATGGTATTTACTAAACTTCAGCTTGAAGTCCTCCCAGTTCATCATTTGTCCAGCATTCATTGCGCGGGCACTTGTCCACCAGGCTCTTGCAGGTCCTGACAGGTAGTGGGTGGCAAATAGTACTTTCTCTGCGGCTTCTACTCCCGCAACTTCTAGGTTGTTCTCCATTGTCTGGAGCCAGTCATCTGCGTCAAGTGGCTCTTCAGTCTTGCTAAACATCGGAGGGTTGGTGTTCTGAAAGTTCTTGAGCTTTGATCCTGGGTGATCACGGTTTCCATGGCCTTGATTGTTCTGAGCTATCTGTTGCAGTGCAGCTAAGTTGGCTTGTCGTTCAGCTCTCGTGGCTTCGCGATCTTCCATCATCATCTGGAGCATCTGCATCATTGCGTCTTGGTTGCGGTTTGGTGGGGCCATCTGAAGATTGAGATAGATGATAAGATAAGAGGGAAATTTCTATGGTTTATTTGAGTTAAAGTTCACAAAGTTTTCAAAACTTGAGTAGTGTTGAGGGGGTAAAAACCAACAACACTTTTTCATTCACACCAAGCATCATACATTACAAGGCTAACACACCGTTGGTTTGAAGAACCATTCATCGCTCTACGATACAAGGGGATCCTGATACAACTCACACCTACTTAAGTGCTGGGGTGATACTACTCTTCAGGGTGGATTCTTCTTCTTCACGGGTGAGGTGCTTGGCGAGAGGCGAGGGCGTTATCCAAATCCCTGCGGGTTTTGTACTGCCTGAAGTCCTGAGGGGCTTTATAGGGGTTCATCTCTGGTTGTGGTGGGGGCATGGTCATCGGTCTTCCCATGGAGTCATGTCTTGGGTAGTAGAGGAAACGAGTGTTCTTGATCTTGTCCTCATTTTGTCCACACAGACGGGAAATTGCTTCTTGCATAGCTTTGCCTAGTCCTTCCTTCCAGGTGTTTCCCGTTACAGAAAACCATATGGTTTCCCATACCGGGGCTTCAAGCTTTCTTCCTAGATCAGCAGAAACTTCCCACCGAGGTGGTCCTCCCAACTGATTATTGCGAGGTGTTCCGAAGAACTCGGGATACGGGTGTCCTAGATATTCTACTAGTTGCTTCAAATCCTTTTCGAACCTCAGTTCTCCTCCGTGACCAAGCTGATAGCACTCCCAGTGGTATTCCATCTGTGAGCAATTAGGATAAGTAAGTTAGTGAAGTGATCAAGTGTGCAAAGTTTTATGTAGGATTACAAGGAAAAGTAGAGTATGGATTTCTTATTTTGAAAAAGATCTCAAGGATAAGAGTGAGAATATTTTTTTCATAAATATTCATTTCATTTGTTTTTGAAACTAAATTTTTCAGGACGTCCATTCTAACTAGGGTCTCCTAAGGTCAACAATGGCTCGATACCAACTTGTCAACACCCGGATTTTTAAGTCCAGATGCCTATTATGCCATTCCTCGCAATCCCAGGAATATTGTTTTTGCGAGACATAATAGATTGATATCACAACACATCATTCATTACAACACATAATCGTCTTACAACAAAGGATCACATGATCCAGTCTTAATACATCATAGTGGATCTAGAGATCCTATTACAAAACACATAGCGGAAGCGAAGTAACGGTTGCGGTCCATCTATTCCACAGGCAACTGTTGACGTCGGAGTGATCTAGTTGTCGTAGACGTCCTGCTGTCCATCTTCCTCGTCTTGTTCTCCTTCATAGCCTGGCCATTTGAATAGCCAGGGACAAAGCCATGAGTACTTTAAAGTACTCGCAAACTAATACTAATGTAAGCAATATCAACTATAGTAAGGGGTGCTAAGCTCTAAGTTTATTTGCATAAAGCCAATTTTATTTCATAAGCATTTAGTAAAAAGCCTCTTCATTTGCTAACTAACTCAAGTGGGAACATTAGTGTCATTCCCACAACTCTGTTGTAATTCAAGTCAAAGTCACCATTTCAAGTTCAAATCACAAGTCCCCTTCACATGTCACATTTTTGAAAATGGTCTGATGACGGAACAGTATGGCCTTTCCAATCGTCCGTAACCGTGGACACGGCTATTCGAATAGTTCTACACTCTGCAGAGGTCGTACACTTGTGCCACAACATTTGCAATAATCCGTCAGGGTTAACTGGCCTGATTTATCACACTCCGTGTGCGGACTACCAACCATAACATTTCACTTACATACTCTAGTATAGGCACCTCTCCCCATGAGCTTGGCCTCCCAGTGAAGACAGTGGGAACTGCACAGGGCTTGGGCCGGACATTCACCTCATTTCACGTCATTTCACATCATTTCTTTTGTAGAGGCAGCCCTCGGCATAACCCCGATGACGCTTGTTTAGAGGGAACCCATACTAAAGCACATAAATTTCTAGTTAAGCCCTTACCCATATCGGGTATTGTGGGGGTACTTTCAAAATTGGAATGGTATCGCATCCGAACCCAACCATCAGTTTTTGTAAAATTCACCAAGTCATTCACAAGTCACATTCACCTTCAAAATCTTTCAATAGAATGACTCATCATTCCAAGGTTTTCAAAGTCATTTCATTTCACAAGTTCCCATCTAGAGTAGTCAATTTTATTTGTTAGCACTAGCAACTAATCATGAGGGGTGCTATCTAGCTTTCATTGCTCTAGGCTAAATTTGATACTCTTGTAGTATTCTATCTCTAGACCAAAGTTAACTATAAAAGCAAGTTATAATAATCAAAGTAAAAGCTTGCAAGAATAAAACTTGGGATGGGATCATGAAGCATAAAGTAATTGGTGAGTGTGCCTTGCTCTAGTAGAGCTTTGCACTTTGCAAGAATATTAGCTTGCAAGGGTATAGCTTGTATTGGAGTTAGCTTGCATTAATAATAGCTTGCCTTGGTTGGAGTAGTGATCAAAGTTCTCTTCCTCTTCAAAGTAGTCCTCCTCCTCCTCGGTGTACTCCTCGGTACTAGCGTCTAGATACGAGTACAATACACACAATTACCACACAAAGCCTAAGTACTAGACTAAGCACACACATAAATTACTCCTACTAAGCTATCACTCAACATGCTTATTAGGTGAGTTGATTTAATTCTATTCTTAAGAAAATAATTTCCTCTCATTATAAATATTAATTAGAGTTTCTATTTAATTCTTGAGAGAAAATAATTTCCTCTCATTAAATAATATTAATATTTAATTTCCTCAATTAATAAAGGTGAGATCATGTTGCCCAAGGTCAATACTTCACATTTACCATTTGAGAAACATGATTTAAATGAGGTTCCATACCTCATGCAATTTAAATCCTATTTGATTTAATATCCACAAGTGAGCATATATGAGACCAAGCAATAAGGGTCATCACATTACTTCATACCACTTGTGAAAATGATTTAAATGAGGTGCTACACCTCATAGATTTGAAACCCTAATTTTGAAATAGTTTAAATGGGCTAGATTTTGACTACATAGCCAATACTTTGCTCTAGCCCATGATCATATGAAACAACTATAGTATTTTATTACATAATAAATTAGACAACATCAAATGTGATTTATGAGAGGTGGAATCACCTCAAAATTCAAAAGGGTTGATTTTTAAGATTTATTTGAAGTTTGAAAAGTTACTGATTTGTTATTTTTACTATTCAAAAACTACACAAGCTATGAGGTTGAAACCAGTGAGGTTTGTTAGAGAATTTCATAAGCTTTCTAAAACATTTTGAATCACTAAATTTGGATTAGTACAATTGAAACTATTCAAATTCTAGCAATGTTCTAGTAAGCAAAAGCTGAAATAAAAGTAAACACGAAATTTGAATTTAAACCGCGGGCGGGAAAAGGAGTGGGCCGGCCCAGCTGCGGCCTGGGCCACGCATGCATGGCACATGCACGTGGCCAGCGTGCGGGGCGCACAGATCGTTGGATCGAGATCCAACGGATCTGGGTCCTCGTCTAGCTCGCGATTCTGAGATCTTGCGGGGACGATTTCTCTCACCTCGGAGCTCGGATGAAGGTGAGGTTGGGCTCGTTGGATGGGGATTTTCAAGGGCTTCAAGATGGTATAGGGCTAGGTCGCTTTGGTGATGAAAAAAAAATCGAAACTTGGTGGTGCAGCCGTGTGCCCGCCGCCGAGCTTCTTGCTCCGTGGAGCTGCAAGGAGGGAGGAAGGGGGGCTCTGGGAGGGAGAGAGGGAGGCTGCTAGGTGGGGTGGTGATGTCCAAGGCGCGGAGGGCTGCTTATATAGGCTCCAGGGAGGAGGAGCGCGGCGTGGAGGTCATGGCGGCGACGTCACGGGGCGCGTCGTGTGCAGGGTCTCCGGGGACAGGGGCTATGTCAGGAAGGGAGGTACGGGGTAGGTAATGACGCGCGCGGAGTGGCGAGCCTGTTGGCGTCAGGTGCAGGGCGTGCGGGGTCGATGCCGACGTCGGCGTCCCTCGTGGGCGTCGCGTCTTGTCGTCGTCCTGGCGTGTAAGGGGGTCAACGGTCGTGTCCGGCAAGCGTGCGGGAAGCAGAGGGTGCTGGTGGCGCATGGGGACGCGTTGGATTGCAGCGTGCACGCGGGAACGGGGTCGTGTCCACTGGTGGTGATCAGGGGACGTGGCACGGGTAGTTGTGGTCGACCTCGTGCTCTCCTCGATCAATGGTCATGTCTGGTAGGTGTAGGAGGTCCATGTCAAGTGTGATGACACGGTGAGAGAGAGAGAGAAAGAGAGGGAGCAAGTGGTGGCATGGTGGTGACTAGGGTGGCCGGCATGATGTGTCAATGGGTGTGTGTGGTGCATCAAGTCGTCGAGCATCATGTCTGGCACGTTCAGAGGGGTGAGTGGAAGGGCCAGGACATGGTCGTGCATGCTGAAATGGACCAGAGAGGAAGGTGACATGGGTGTGTGTCATGCATGCCATGGCATGACAAGCTCGGGTGGATTTGGTCAAGTAGTGGTGATGGCAAGTGGTGGAACTGGTGCTGCAGGGTAGGGAGGGTCTCCAGACGTGCAGGGGTGGCCAGAGTTGGACCAAGTCCAAGCCAAAAATCAGTATGGGCTTCAAATTTCACTTTGCCCACAAGGTGTTTGTGGAAATGGCCGAAAGAGAAAAGTTTTCAAATTTTGAAAATTCCTTTGGTGGATCTCATTCATATAATCATAGAGATATAATGGTGGTGGTGGTGCTCATTTTGGTGAAGGTTTGCAAGAATTCAAAAAGTTGGCCATCTTCTCTTTGTTTCAATGTCCTCACTTGTCTCCTCTATTCTGGTCAACCTAGTCAACATGAGGTATGGTGGTCAACATGAAAGTTGTTCATCTTCATATGGTCTTGGATGACATGGTCATAGTTGACCAAGTTTGGTTGAAGAAAAGTCAAAGCCAGAGGGATAAAGAGGGGAACATTTTATAAAATGGCCCAATGACCATTATCACATGTAATGTTGAATTTGAGATTTTCTTTGATTTGATTCTTGTTTCTTTGATGCAATTGTGTTTGTTTATCATATATAAGTATTCTACAAACAATAGATCAAGCAATGGTGGCCTTGGTTGAAGATTTGCAAATGTTGCTAAGTGTATGTGAGTGAATTTTGGGGATTTTCTCCCTATTTGATTTCTCCCCATTTTAGTTGACTTTTGTTGACTCTAATGTGATTCTTATTAGTTTAGAAACATTTTCCAACCATTGAAACCAATTCAAATGGTCTTGCTCAAAGATTTGCAAAATTGACCATAACACATAAGAGGTGAGGTTCAAATTTTATTATTTTTGTAAATTGTTCATCTTGCTTCACTTGGGCATGGGTTAGGGTCAATTTAGTATTATATCAGGTTGAGAGATGGTTTCACACCATTTGGTCAAGGTTTAAAATGCATAGGTCAAGAATTGGGGAAATGGCTATGTGCCACATATGCCTCTATGCATATGTTGCATTTGATTTTTAATTTGATTTGGCTTGACCCAATTGATGTTGTTGAGTGTTGAAATGGCATATGGAAGTGATCCAACCATTCACCACAAGTACTAGGGTCAATATTCTTTATTTCCCAAATTGCTATTTTATTCTCATATGTCTCTATGGCATTTTTAGTTTCTTTTTATTTTCTTTGGAAACCACTTGGATTTGGTTTGATAGGTACTAGGTAAGGTGTGTGAAGGTTTTCCAAACCTCTAAGCAAAGTAGAAAAGCTTAGGGTAAAGTTTTATAAAAATAGCCATAGGCACATATGCCTTTTTCTTATTTAAATTATTTTTATTTTATTTTAACCAGGGTGGTGAAAAGAGGGGTGAGGTGTAGGGTTTAGTGGGGTTCACCATGGTTTACCACCATTTAGCATAAATAATAAAGGTAGGGTTCAAGATTTACCTATTAGGACTATATGCCCACATATGTCTTTTATTTTATTTTGTGTTTCTCAAAATAGGTCTATAATGATTTCTGGAGAAGATTAGGGTTTAAGGTTTTTCTTATTTGATTTCTTTCTTCTTTATTTTATTGGGTTGGTGACCTTCACTTGATCACTTTAGGGTTTTAGGGTTTAGCACATAAGCATAATAACACTCCTCATGGCAAAACACCAGATTTAAAACAAGATCTATATGTATCAATCTTATTTTAATAAAAGTTTTTGTTGGTTCCAAAATTTGGAACCAGGGAAATTCATTTTGTTTGTTTTGAAATTTTTGGGTTGTTACAACGACCTTCATGGTACTGTCATTTTTCCGGCTGCTTTGCCTTTGTTTGCTTATCTGTTTCATTTTTTGTTAATATTTTCCCTTTCCGGGTTCCAGCCGAAAAGGAGCAGCTGATCCGGAAGCACCAGGAGGCCTTGGACGCCCAAAAAGAGATCTCCAGGCAGCTCAAGGAGCAAGCCATCCAGGCCGGTCTCCGGCATGACGAGGAGATGAAGGAGGCCAAGGCAGCTGCTGAGGCCAAACTAGCAGAGGTGCTGGAGGATTCCACCAACGCCAACGCGGTGTTGAGGGCTGAGCTGGAGGAGATGGGCAAGTTCCGGAAGGCCGCCGAAGACCAGGTCGCCCGCTTGACCGGGGAGCAGAAAGAGTACGATGAGCTGGCGATGCGCATCGACGCTCTTGCCCTCAGTAAGTTTCTCTTCTTCCTTCTCCAGCTTTTGCCTAGGAGCTTGCATGTTCCGGTAACATTTTCCTTATCTTTTCTTCTTTGTGTTACAGGGCTCTTCCCGGACTCGCAGGTGCATGCGCAGAAAAAGGTAACGGATCGCCGGGTCGCCCAGAAGTTCAAGAACCTGGATGCGCCATGGGATCCATATGATCATCTGGTTGCCCTCTCAGCCCGGATTCAACATATGCGCGCAGTGGACCGGCACCTGGTCGATCTACCGGACCTGGCGCTCCAGCTTTATAAGGTGCTGTGGCCGGAGGAGGCGGTGCCGGACAACCTGGTACTCATCTCTGACAAGCTGCAAGGTGCTGGGCGTCGGATCCGGGAGTGGCAGTGCTCCGCTGCCCGTGCCGGAGCAGACCATGCCTTGCGCATCGCTTGCTCCTGGTACGAGGACCTCGACCTGGACTCCTTCCACAGCCTCCGCCGCGACGCTCCCACGGACAAGGATCCGGCCCTCACCGCAAAGCGGAAGGACCGGGCCTACCAGATCGCGGAGTCCGCGCCGATCCGCACCTTCATCCCTCCTCCCCCTGGAGTCCAAGACTGGCTCAGTGAAGACGAAGAAGAAGAGGAGGAAGAAGATGAAGATGCCGGAGACGCGCCCCCGGAAGCTCCAGAGGCCGGTGCTGCTCCCCCTGAAGCCCCCGTTGCTTGAATATTATCCTTTGTGCCTGTTAACTCAAAACAATGCCCGTCAAATTCTACCCCGGTATGCCGGGGTTTATGATGTAACATAAAACTTAGCTGTTCTTTTGTGGTACAACTTCTATGCCGGTGTCTCTTTAACCGGTATGTTATTAAGTTAAGTTTGTTTATGAGCTTATCATATTGCCTTTGTTGTTTGCCTTTTTCTTGCACTGTGAAGATTCCGGAATCGTTTCCGCATCCAATTCGATGCACACTTGGTTCTTTCCCTTTGCCTCTGCCTACCTCTTTTGGGTGTTTTAGCATATGAGTTACAAAGTTCTTTTACCAAGCGAACATTTTCTTGAACTTAGGAATAATTCGAAATTTTTCACAAAAACCGGTTAAACCGGGGTTAGTTAAGCTTTTCCGGATTGTCCGTTCCCACTTCCTCTTTTCGTAGTTCACGTGCTTAATTCCTACCGGTTTATCTTGCTTGCCATGAAGCCGGTTTTGGGGACAGCAGCAGAGTCGAAGACTCCGGTAGGTTTAGCACGTTACTAAACCGGAAAGAAAAAAATGTTCAACAAGCAACCGGTAAACAGAAAAAATAAACACATTACACGCAAGTTTGATAGAGGCAGTCCCCGAGAAACATTCGAGGTGCCGGAGTCTTTTATTCATAGCATGAGGTACAAAAAAGGAACTTCTTACAGTACAACTTCATGAGTAGAAAGGGCGCAACAATGCTATGTTCCATGGACGCTTGGTTTCATCTCCGGATTTGTCCGCCTTTCCTTTCTTCCACTCCTGTGCATCAATTAGGTAGTAGGCATCATTGTGCAGTGCTTTTCTTACAATGAACGGCCCTTCCCAAGGAGGTGAAAATTTATGCCGGCCCTCAGTGCGTTGCACTAGGCGTAGCACCAAATCTCCTTCCCGGAAAACTCTCGGGTTAACCTTCCGGCTGTGATAGCTTCTGAGGTTTTGTTGGTAAATGGCTGTTCTTGCCAAGGCCAGTTCCCTTGCTTCTTCTAGCAAATCCACACCGTTTTCTCGGGCCTCTTTTACCTCTTGTTCGGTATAGAGTTGCACCCTTGGTGAATCATGGAGAATGTCGGTTGGTATTACCGCTTCTGCTCCGTAAACCATGAAAAATGGAGTGTATCCGGTTGACCGGTTTGGAGTCGTTCTTATGCTCCACAACACTGATGGTAACTCATCGAGCCAACATCCCGGTGACTTTTCAAGTGGTTCAATGAGCCTTGGTTTTATACCGGAAAGCACCAGCGCATTGATTCTTTCAACTTGGCCATTGCCTTGTGGGTGTGCTACTGAGCACAAATCCAGCCGGATGTTGTTGTCCTCACAGAATCTCTTGAATTCTCCTTGGGCAAAGTTTGAGCCATTATCGGTGATGATGTCGTGTGGGTATCCATACCGGAGAATGACATCTTTTAAGAACTTCACCGCTGTGTGGCCATCACATTTTGCGATAGGCTTCACTTCCAGCCACTTGGTGAATTTATCTACCATTACCAAGATGTGGGTCATGTTTCCCCTTGCAGTTTTGAACGGCCCAACCATGTCAAGGCACCATACAGCAAACGGCCATGTTAGCGGTATACTTTTGCCACCAGCGCCCTTGACGACGCATGATGCCCACATTCTCCTTGGTGAATCTCCTTGAGCATTTCTTTTCCCTCTTCCGGCTCCACGCATCTTTGCAGGACACCGGTAACACTTCTCTTGTACACTTCTCCATTGATAAAAGTGTATGCTTTGGCTCTCCTCTGGATCCTTCTTGATTCGTTTTCGTCAACCGGCAAGGTGCCATTGATCAGGAATTCCTTGATAGGTTTAACCCAAGATGGCGCTTCTCTAACCACAAACACCGGTACATCTATGTCCATGCTGTCCACAAGCATTGCCTCTTCCGGTATGGGCGTCGCAGTCCCCGAGCTTACCGGAGCAGTCCCCGAGTGTACCGGAACAGTCCCCGAGCTTCCTTCGTCAACCTCCATTGGCACCACATGCAACTCCGGTACAAAAATTGATTCTGATTCCGGACTTGGCTTGATTGATGGAACTCTTAAGTGTGCTAAGGCTATTCCGGGAGGAATTTCCTGCCTTGATGAGCCCAGCTTAGATAAAGCATCCGCGGCTTCATTTTCAGCCCGCGGCACATGATGAAACTCACAGCCTTCGAAGAAACCAGCAATCTTTTGCACGTGAAACCGGTATGAGGCCATGTTGGCATCTTTTGCATCCCAATCTCCAGAGCACTGCTGCACTACAAGATCTGAATCGCCGTAGCAAATGATCCGGTGTACTCCGATTTCTTTTGCGACTTTTAGCCCATGGACTAGAGCCTCATACTCAGCGACATTGTTTGATGCCCGGAAATGCACTTGCAAAATATACCGGAGGTGATCTCCCTTAGGTGAAGTGAGTACCACCCCGGCACCTAGGCCCTCTTTTAGCTTGGATCCGTCAAAGTGCATTTTCCAGTATTACAGCCTTTGTTCTGGTGGCTTATATTGCATTTCCGCCCAATCAACCAGGAAATCAGCCAATTCTTGCGATTTTATGGCATCCCTCCTTTCATATACCGGCACGTATGGTGACAACTGATGTAATATCCCAGGTATTGGGGTTACAAAAAGAGAGGAAACAGATGTGTGCATTGCATTCATGCATAGAAAATCCGGGGAATTTTCGCGCTTTAAAGTAAAACAGTCACAGTAACTGAAGTTTCACTTGACCTTGGTGGAACTGAAGTAGCTCATCAAGTCAAGCGCTATAAACCTCAATGTGACCTTTGCTAAAACCTTGTTTTGGGTAGAGATGATTTGATCTAAGGGGTTAGATCAAATGGAACTAAAACCAACACAATAACATATTAATCAAGGATCAATTGCTTGATCTTATATAAGATCATAATATGGTAATCCTTGCCATAACATATGAACATCTATTCAATTGCAAGTCAAGTAACATTAAAATGGAGAAACTATTCTTCACTTATCTTTTCCATATCTTTAACAACTAAATATTTCTACCATGAACCCCATGTTATTTCTTGAACTAAACTTGTGAATTTAACACCAACACAAGCTTATCATTAAACCCTAGATTTGAGAGAGGTCTATACCCAACAAAGAGATAATAAACAAACTCTAAATTATTAACACTTAAAAGTTGAGCAACTAACTTTGGGATATAATTTAATTCACTTTAAAACTTATTATCAAATATGGTAAAACACAAGGACATAAGTGCATAAAAGCCACACATTCTGATTTTAATCATAACTTATTAAATATGTAGAATATCACAAAACTAAATTCGTTTACATTACGAATTATAGTTCAAACTATTTGAATAAAATAAACTATGGGTATTTTGAAACTCATATGATCATGCCTTGGTGAAATCAAACATCACCATTCAAAATTGGGGTATAATACTTGTCTTTGACATTTTGATCCCAATTACAATATAAATATAATCATATATGATATAGTGACTCACCCACAAGCATAAAACCATTCACAAGATATTTAGTAACAAAAGCCACTTGGCCATCCAAAAACAAATCAAATGAGAGGATTATACCCATGCCACATAGGATGAAAATATCTACATAGCTTGAATCCTAAGCTATGCCACCTCATGCTTGAAGGATTGCTATGGATGAGAGCATGACAACCAAGCACCTTACTCATCCTATCAAAACAAGAGTCATCCACCTATGTGTCATCATACTAGAGCATGCCAAGCCTATAAAAGGAACCCTATGCCTCATTCATTCCATCATCTTGTACCATGATACAAGCAAACCAAATAGTTGGGCCACTCCATAATTTAGATAGGACCAAGATGAAGCAGCTTGGAGGTGGAGGCATACCACAAGAAGCAGGTTTATCAGATTTCCTGAAGAACAAGCTACAGAAGATAGCAAGGTAGAATTCTTAGGAAAACCACATGTTTAGATAATCACATCATCATTCCTTGAGTAGAATCCTACCACATCTATATTCCATAGATTAAAGAACCACAAGAAAACCTTTAGAGTCAAACTCTATACTTTATATGGTGAGAAACCATACATCCATATGACCAAAGCTAACTATAAAAAGAATCATAACCACTTTAGTTACTTTAACAATAGATTAAGGATATAATAGAAATCTATTGGTATATGATACAACCAATTCTCAAGTCCTTAGTAATTAAAGGAGAACAAAAACAATTAAGCAACTAACCCTATTACCTTGATTAAGGGAGACTAAACCCTAGCAAATACAATATGGTGTCATCTCAAATTCTATAACCTAGAATTATATCTCAACCCTAGTTGATGTATCACTATGATGATCCTAATATAAACCCAAGCCATAATTGAGATTCAAACCAATTGCCATTAGGTAAACATAATTAGAACCCCAGAATTGCACTTTAGTTAAAACCTATACTTAATTATGGAGCATAAGATAAACCTAATTTAAAACCTTTAATTAATCCATGTGTGGTGATCAACCACTTATCTCTGTAAATAAAGCCCAACCTAGAAGAGAGTAATGCATACTCTAGGATTTTAAGTTATATTTAAAATATAGTACTAATACTAACTTTGAATTTGGGTTATCATCAAACCTACAAAACCCTAAGAAAATGTTGATCACATGCAATGCCAGTGATAAATTCCTCAAATGGAAACCAAGACATAGTAACAATCTCTGAAATACTTCAAGATGAAAGTATCAACTCTCATAATTCTAAACAGAATTGATTGTATAATAAAAAGTGAATTAAAGTAAAAATATAATTTTATGTCCAAATGTTATTTTGAACTAGCATGGTGGCCCGCACAAATGTGCGGGCAACATCTTAAATATTTACTACTTATTTATTTCCAACAAAAATGCTTTAGCTCCCACATACCTTAAATATTATGAGAATTGTTGTTTACAAGCAAACTACAATTCCATTTAAAGCTTTAGCTCATGTTAAATAATAACATACTTGTTTAGTTTCTTTACTTGAATATTCCATCCCACACTTTTTTTTCCGTGCAAAAACGCAGCTCACTTTAATACTTTCTACTAATTAATAAAATTTCTTGAAGTTGACTTCAGCAGAAGATCAGTACTGTATCACAGTTTGAATAACATTCGAGATTTTGTTTCAGAACCATCATGCTCTAGCAGTGTGGATGCATATATGTTGCCGAAAAGTCTCTCTGCTGCCTTTTTAAATATCAAAAATATAGGTACATAGTACAAACACATGAATACAATTCAGCGCAGATCGACCGTTCCGTTCATTGATCCATATTTTCTACTATTCAATCACATGACTTGCGAATAAACTTATCAGTATGTTTCTTTCTCAAGCAAAACAACATATTTTATTGTCCTATGAATGATTACCTTCTAATAAAAATTGTACCTTGTATGTTTTACTTAAAACACACTTCTACTATTCATCACCATAGAGCTATGTCTGCAATATATTCATAAACGGTTCGATTAATCTAACACAATGAACATATATCTTAGACTTTTATGCACAAACGTGGTTCCTAATGTGTTAATAGTATAATCTTAATAGACAGTTCGGTCAAGCAGATCTAACTATGAGTACCATTGTATTATTTCTTTTTATTTGGTATTTGCAAAAAATGAAGTGTAGGATTGATTGAAGAACTGAATAAGCAAAAGACACATAATTATAATGATTATTTTATTTAAAAATATAATAGTTTTTTATAGAGAAGATAATCAAATTAGTATAGCAAAACTGCATGTGAGATATGCATGTTTCTACATATCATCGTACATGCAGTACTCACGCTGTTAAATTATTGGTATCATGTAGTATGAAAAACAAAGATAAATCAAGAAATTACAAATCTGGAGACTATATTTTGTAGTGCATCTAAAAGAAGACAAAGAAATAAAAAGAAATCATATATATTATCAATACCTAGCACTTATGCTCGATGCAGGAAGCAAGGTTTCTTGCCTGGTGTGCATGCACAAACGAAGAACGTGCAGAACTCCTGATGCATGCTGAGCTGACTTTTTTTTGCTGCATAATTATTTCAGTGAAAATATAATATTTTTTTATGGAGAAGATGGTCGACCTAGACTCCATAGTGTGGGAGACGTCCAAAAACCTGCCCATGATGAACATATCGTTTTCTTCGCTACATATTGATTAGTTATTAGTCTGCTGAACTTGAAATTAGTATACCAAAGCTGCATGTGGCAATGCAAGTTTCTACAGTACATATCATCGTATATGCAGTACTCACGCAGTTAAATTATTGGTATCATGTATGTGTGAAAAAAAGATAAATCAAGAAATTACAAATCTGGAGACTATATGTTTTTTTTTGCGAATAAGAGATTATATGTTGTAGTGCATCTAAAAGAAGACAAATAAATAGAAAGAATTCATATATATTACTAATACCTTGCTTTGATACTCGATGATGCAGGAAGCAAGGTTTCTTGCCGGTGTGCATGGCCATGGACAATTGAAGAAGGTGCAGAACTCCTGCTGCATGATGAGCTGACTTTTTTTTTGCTGCCTGGCTAAATGACCGGTAATGCTTTGATGGTAGAGAAGTGCGTATATGCATGTACATTGCATAGCTGACTGGAGAGATAAATAACTGACAAGAATTGGTTAACCTGGTCGTACTAAATTAGATAAGCTAGCAATCAACGGGAACATCCCTAAATACCACGTATGACCAAAGCCAGTACCTACACGATTTCATGTTGGCTGCTGATCTTCTCTTTAGAGAACGTCAAATCTTCCTATCTTTATCTTGGCGATGATGGTCTGCTGATTTGCATGCGCTTCTTATTGATTCAGAACTCTACAGGGAGAAGATAAGAATCGGCTTGTAATTTCTGCCCGCCAGACCATGGCAGTATCTCTCGATTTGCAGCATAACCTACATGTCCTTACACATGCCGAGGCATCAACCTAGCAAATAGCTCGGCAGCTAGCACGGGACATCCGTAGTACAGAAAATACATCTGGCTTTCCGATCTAGATACTCTTGGCCAGCCTCTATCAACCGACAACAAAAGGATTACATACAGGCGAAAATTACTTGGTCGTGAAGTGTTACTGTGAGTGCAGTTGCGGCGGCCGCGAATCACGTCCGATCTCGTCGCTGTAGTTGCATCACCTCCGATCCGTTGCGGCGGCCGCTGGTGGCCTCACTTCCGATCGTGTCCTTGCCATGGCATCACCTCTGATCTTTTCTTTGCCGCGTGTGTATTGTTTCCTTTTGGAGATGCATGATGCATCCATGCCTAGATCTCATGCATCATTACATATAGAAAAGCATATGAAATTGAGCCTCCTAGGTTTAGATACGGCGTGACATCTATGGAGAAAAAGGAAAACAAAAGAAATCTTGAAGAGGATAACTGCTACGTTATTCTTGTTGTGTAATGGCAATGGTGGGTAATTTTCACTTAACTCTAATCTAATGGCTAAGATTTTCGGTCTATCAAATAAATGGCCGGATGTCTCTGATTTTTGTGGGAATTTCTATTAAATTATCTTTTTTATGGTTAACCCTTAATGTACTTTTAATATATAATAGATAAGTTCACAAATATGCAAGTAATTGAATATAAAATATGAATTCAAAATAGAATAGTGAAACAATAGTCAGCATACTAAATCTTGAATGAATTAGCATAATTACAAATTATTTACAAACAGTATTAAATTCAAATATGAATTCAAATAGTAAATATAAAACAGAAAATGATAAACAGAAAAGAAAATAAAGGAGAGAAGGCTTACCTGGACCTACCAGACCGCAGCAGCCCAGCAACTGGCCCAGCAGGAGTCCACCAACTCGGCCCAAACCGCAGCCCAAAGCCAGCCCAATACCCTTCATCTAAAAAATATCGAGGACGAGCTCGTCCTCATCTCTTCGTCTCGCATGGAGGACAGCACGAAGCCGTGCTCGGCTTCGTCGTCTCGCTGGCGACCTCCCAGTGCTCGATTTCGTGACGAGGCGCACCACAACGCGGTATAAGAGGCCCCAAGACGAACCCTAGCACCGTTTTCCCTCTCCTCTGCTCAATTTCTCCCCAGATGGAAACCCTAGCTGCGCCGGCCGATTCTTCTCGCCGCCGATAGAGCCTTCCCCGAGCCTCGCCGTGACCACCATCGTCTCCGCCGTCCTTGACATGCTCTCGGTGCAAAAGGAATCGGGCCAGGGCGAGCTGTAGCCTCGCCGTTGAGCTCGTCTTCTCCGTCACCGGCGCCATGAAATCCGGCGATCCCGGCCACGGCAAGCCACGCCGTCAAGCCCTGCGTGCTCCTGGTGAGCCGCTGAACCCCCTGGCATGCTCGCCCTGTTCGCCGTAGTGCCGTGATGCACTGCCGCCGCCGCTCGCCGGCGAGCAAGCTCCGGTGACCTTACCGGAGCGGCGCCGCCACCTTTAGGCTCCTCGCGGTGCGCTGGTTCGAATGGAACCAGTCGCCCATCCGAGCATGGCCGGAATCGGCGACGCCGGTGACGTCTGCCCGCCGGTCACCATGCTCCTGGCCACGTCGTCTCTGTTGACCAGTCCACGCTCACGTGGCAGCCAATGTGGACCACTGGCCCACTGGTCAGTCTCTGTGAGTAACACAGGACCTGGTGCGTTTAGTAAATTCCTTATTTTATTTCAATTTCAATAATTACTGAAACTTTACAGATTTATAAAAAATTCAATTTAAGTCAGAAAAATATAAATGAGATATCAAAATTCTTAGAAAAGAAAAACTATATCCAATAAAAATATAATATGAAATTTTTATTTGTAATAAAAATTTAAGTATTTAACACTTATTATTTAAGCAATTTCTTTTATCCATAATTGAATAAAAAATTCAATAATTAGGAAAAGATTATAAATAAATAAAAACCAGTAAGGTAAATAAAGAAAACATTAAAACTAAGTTTCTTTATTTGGAACTTATTAAATCATTA
Source organism: Lolium multiflorum (assembly GCA_030979885.1). NCBI lineage: Eukaryota > Viridiplantae > Streptophyta > Magnoliopsida > Poales > Poaceae > Lolium > Lolium multiflorum. Next base: position 89,260,745 of record CM061752.1, on the reverse strand, counting down.
TTAGAGAGATTTAAACCCTAAATAATAATTACCTTAATTATTAATCCATTAAAAATAATAAAATGCCAAATTCAATATTATTTTTATTCCTAAGTTATTAATAACTTCAACTTTATAATAAAGTTATTAACCTAAGAATTGTAGGGTAATTAGGAAACCCTAGTTCCATTATACATAAACTAGTAGCTCATAATTTCATGTGAATTCTAAAACTCTAATCCCATTAGGAACCCTAGCTCCACTATTTTATATGTGAACCCTAAATTGCTTCTAACCTAAACCCTAGGTTAGAGCATGTGATCATGATACTTTCCTTTTCAAATCATAGAGCCATGATTAGCAACTAAAGACATACCTATGTCCACATAAAATAATAGAGGCCCATCTCTAATACATTGGTATTACAGGTGTTCATGCTTAGCTGATCAAATAGGACCAACCCTAGATCCTATCTTCTGAGACACCAAGCTTAGTTATCCATGCTTAGCATCACACCAATGTGATGAACCTCAGGAGCAACTATGCCAAATCTTGAGCATTACCTAATCATATTCCACTAAACCCTACTAGTACTTATCAACCATCCTATTCAAGAGCCAATTATTCCTTACTTAATAGACTCAACAGTAAAACCTAGACCACCTCAACCCTAATTGATATACTTCTGATTATTTAAGAAGTGTATTCTTCAAAAGTTATTCTTTTGAAGTAAATAAAGAATCATCATCAACCCTGCCTATAAGGACCTATAAACCATAGCTAGCTATCACCAATAAGATAAACCAACCTTGATAGCAATCTTGTATGAATAATTGCTTAGAATGCCCAGGCTTAATTCAACCTTACAAGCCCTAGGTGTCGATGAATCCAACATTGTTGTGATCCATCTAATACTTACTCCAGAACCATTTGGAACCATAGTAAACCATAGAACCCCACAAACTTAATTATCATACTTGTTCTTTATCAAAGAATATGTTCTTCAAAAGTTATTCTTTTGAAGTATATAATAAGTAATTATCAACAATGCACTATAGGACTTAAAATTAACAACTGTTCTTTACTTATTATGCAACTACTATTCCTTGGTGTATATGATTGTTATTATGCATTTTACCACTTCTTTATGATTCTAAGACAACAATGCCTAATAAGAACCTTGTTTGTAAATCACTCTAAAAGTGTAACACATCTAAACAAATCATCACAACTCACTAATCCTAAATCATCGGGGTTAGGTCACGTTTAGAGCGATTGCATCTCATACTTATGCATTATTGCATCCTTGCCAATCTTTTAAACATCGTCCTTACCGGACGATGATGCTATTTCAGAATTTGGAGTTATTGCGTATCGAAGACCTTGCTTGCATAATCTTGCAGTCAAGAAAGGCAAGTTCATCGCTTGCTCATGTCATTTGAGTATTTTTACCAAATTACTTGCAAACTACTATGTTTATCACTATTGCATAAAACGGATGAAGCCCGGTGATCAGGGGGGTACGTGAGCACCCCCTAGCTAGTCGACACGTGTCTAACGGCATCCAATATTCCGTTAGCGCTAGTAAGGCGACATGAAAAAACTAATACTCCGTAGCAGAAAACGATGCTTAGCCAGTCACGTCTTGCAAAAATTGGCGATGGCAAGCTACAGCGGCAAAGCATTTCTGCGAAAGATAAGCTGAAAGATACAACAGCAGAAAACGGATCAATCAGAATTTCTTACATGCTGCCATAACAAATAGTAAAATGTTCATACAATGAAACAACGGAAAAAATGCATCTGGAAAATCTAAAAAAACAAAAACAGAAAACGCATCCAAAAATGCATCTGGCGCGCCCGACGATGAGGCGACGGCCCTTCCAGTTCCGACGGGCGACGGCGTAGGCGGAGGTGGCCGCCGGCGGCGGCGCGCTCGCGGAGGTGGCGGCTGGTAGCGGCGCAGCGCTCGCAGAGGTGGTGACCAATGGCGCAGCGCTTGCGGAGGTGGCGACTGGCGGCGAGGCCCTGCCTCGTGCGAGCCACCGCTCTATCTGGCCGGCCGCGCCGCCTCCTCGTCCACGGCCGGCACGGCGCTGCCTCGTGCGGGCCGCCGTTCTCTCCGGCCGGCCGCTCCTCTTCGTCTTCGGCGGCCAATCCGCCGCTCTCCTCCTGGGCGGATGTAATCGGAGGGGCGGGGCGCGTAGGAGGCCGGCGGGATCGCTGCTCCAACCCGCTCCTCTGTCCCTTCCCCTAACGAGCTCCACGGCCACCAGTGGTCAAACGTCATTAACCCCTGCGGCGGCGGCTGCTCGCCAAATCCGCTCGTACCAGATAGAGCGCCGATCGATTGCTCCTACCGCCGCTGTAGAGCGCGCGCTCCCCGGCCAATGGGCCTCCAGATCGGCATCGGGCCAAGCATTTCTTCTCGTCCGCTCCATCAGCCATCTCGAGCGGTAGAGATGGTCGAGCGGCTTAGCCAGAGAAGGGGCGAAGATCGAATATGCAGCAGATACGCGCTATGCGTTGGCCGCCTGCCAAGATGCGCTGGAGGAGAGCGGTCGAGGGAGGCCGGCGGCAGCTCGCTTCCGGCGTCGCCAAGCCCAAGAACCGGCGTTCCCGAGGACTCGCCCCTCCCGTGCTGCCTCCACCAACCTCGGCAACTCCCCGGCCTCCATCGTCGTGCTCGCGCCCGGCAGTGAGCTGGCGACCGGCGACCCGCGAGCGCTGGGACGAGGAGGTGGAGCGTCTCCGCCAATCTCCGCCTCACCGCGCCTCCAGCAAGATGCTCTCCCTGCCGCCGCCTCGTGAGTGATTTGGGGAGATCCCAAGATGCAGATGACAGACATGCGGCTGGGGGCTGAAGAATGAGTGGAGGGGAGGTCAGGACAGCCAAAAAAGATGCTAACGCCGTATGGTGGCCGTGAGTGGGAAATCGAATCTCAACGTTGATCCAACGGTGGCTAGGGGGTGCTCACGTACCCCCCTGAACACCAAATCCACTCTCTAAAAAGCAAAACCACTATTTTCATAACTATGAATATGACTATGTGGTGGGCAATGGAACCATGGATTGTGTTGATATGGTGGAGGTTCCATTGCAAGGGTTTATATCCATCTAGGATTAAACAACAAATGTCGTCCAGTGATTCTTGTGCCGTATAAACCGTGTTCACCATAAGATCTGGAGTGGGACGGAGTAGTCAAAAGTGTTTCCACCTCTCTTCATCAACGGACACGCTTTACCGTAGACACTTGTTATCTGTCGGGGGCAAGCGGTGGGCTGGGGAAGCCTTAAGTCCCCACGGCATTGTCCGTATACACTTGTCGCCCGAGGAGCAAGCGGTGGGCTGGGGAAGCCTTAAGTTCCCCACAGTTATTGCGGTCTATGATGGGTTGCAGCTACCGGCGAAGGAGTTTGGTTTGATCCCAAACTGTTGTCGTGGTCGGGGTCCACCCGTGAGTGGGAATAATGGGACCGACGAGGACCCAGGGTCGGGGTATGCAACAAAGGGTGGGTGTTCGAGGTAGCGGAGGAACATGATTGACTAGGACCTTATACCGGGCCTCACACCAAAGGAAGTGTGGACGGGAACAATTGCCCGGTTGGCACCAAGGTTAAGATCTCTTATGGGTAAAGCAACACACCTCTGCAGAGTGTAACGAACTGTGACCAGTCACAACCTGTTCCGGGATATGGAACTGCGAACGCGCCGGAAAGGAACTCCATGAAGTTCTAGTCAACCGGTGAAGGCTGACGGACATAGTTCTTCAGAATAAAAGCAACCTTTTGAAGAAATGTTTACAAAAACTTGCATTGCCTATGACTTTCTGGTCTATGGCTGTAGCTAGTGCATTAAACACCTCTTTCCTAAAATGAACTTGTTGAGTACGCTCGTACTCATCCCACTCTTAAATCCCCTGCTTAGGTATGGAGGCATCAAAGGAGGATCTACAGTGCAACTCGAAGGCCGGGGAGTCAACAACTACTTCAAGAGACAGGACCATGTCAGGGGAGTCAAATACCACATTCAACAAGGAGAAAACCTAGATTAGTAATAGAAAGGAACTAGCTTCCAAAACCTAGCTCCTATTTAGCTAGAATCTATTCTTAGCCTCTATAGCTAGTTAAATACTCTACAAGTAGAGTTCATGATAAGTCTAGAATACGGGTCGTTCTTCTGGAGTTTATTTGCAGTTTTACCTCATTGTAAAGTAGGAGGCTGTGATGATCTTTTGTAACTGAGTCAATGCTGTAATTCTATAGACATACCTTGGACCCGCATATGTTTCTGTTGTACCACTCGAGCGATATAATACTAGTGGAATGGTGTTTCATTGGTGTTATATCAGACTTGCATACTACACCATGCGGTGGTATGCCGGGTCACCAGTTGGTATCAGAGCAAATGCTTTGACCTTGGGATTAAAACCCTTTAAAGGAGACCTATAGGATTGGTAGTGTCTATAGGAAGTTGTTTTAGCTAAACCCAAAATCTTCTTATGACTTGAGATGGATATTCACTTGAGAATAATCCTGACACACTTGAGTCAAACCTTCTTACCTACCTTTCTTAAGTGAAATTAGTTACCTAATCCCAAACATGTAGCACACCATTGAAGTCTTAAAACAATAGATGAGTAGACCACAGTTGGTATACTGTAATATCCCAGGTATTGGGGTTACAAAAAGAGAGGAAACAGATGTGTGCATTGCATTCATGCATAGAAAATCCGGGGAATTTTCGCGCTTTAAAGTAAAACAGTCACAGTAACTGAAGTTTCACTTGACCTTGGTGGAATTGAAGTAGCTCATCAAGTCAAGCGCTATAAACCTCAATGTGACCTTTGCTAAAACCTTGTTTTGGGTAGAGATGATTTGATCTAAGGGGTTAGATCAAATGGAACTAAAACCAACACAATAACATATTAATCAAGGATCAATTGCTTGATCTTATATAAGATCATAATATGGTAATCCTTGCCATAACATATGAACATCTATTCAATTGCAAGTCAAGTAACATTAAAATGGAGAAACTATTCTTCACTTATCTTTTCCATATATTTAACAACTAAATATTTCTACCATGAACCCCATGTTATTTCTTGAACTAAACTTGTGAATTTAACACCAACACAAGCTTATCATTAAACCCTAGATTTGAGAGAGGTCTATACCCAACAAAGAGATAATAAACAAACTCTAAATTATTAACACTTAAAAGTTGAGCAACTAACTTTGGGATATAATTTAATTCACTTTAAAACTTATTATCAAATATGGTAAAACACAAGGACATAAGTGCATAAAAGCCACACATTCTGATTTTAATCATAACTTATTAAATATGTAGAATATCACAAAACTAAATTCGTTTACATTACGAATTATAGTTCAAACTATTTGAATAAAATAAACTATGGGTATTTTGAAACTCATATGATCATGCCTTGGTGAAATCAAACATCACCATTCAAAATTGGGGTATAATACTTGTCTTTGACATTTTGATCCCAATTACAATATAAATATAATCATATATGATATAGTGACTCACCCACAAGCATAAAACCATTCACAAGATATTTAGTAACAAAAGCCACTTGGCCATCCAAAAACAAATCAAATGAGAGGATTATACCCATGCCACATAGGATGAAAATATCTACATAGCTTGAATCCTAAGCTATGCCACCTCATGCTTGAAGGATTGCTATGGATGAGAGCATGACAACCAAGCACCTTACTCATCCTATCAAAACAAGAGTCATCCACCTATGTGTCATCATACTAGAGCATGCCAAGCCTATAAAAGGAACCCTATGCCTCATTCATTCCATCATCTTGTACCATGATACAAGCAAACCAAATAGTTGGGCCACTCCATAATTTAGATAGGACCAAGATGAAGCAGCTTGGAGGTGGAGGCATACCACAAGAAGCAGGTTTATCAGATTTCCTGAAGAACAAGCTACAGAAGATAGCAAGGTAGAATTCTTAGGAAAACCACATGTTTAGATAATCACATCATCATTCCTTGAGTAGAATCCTACCACATCTATATTCCATAGATTAAAGAACCACAAGAAAACCTTTAGAGTCAAACTCTATACTTTATATGGTGAGAAACCATCCATCCATATGACCAAAGCTAACTATAAAAAGAATCATAACCACTTTAGTTACTTTAACAATAGATTAAGGATATAATAGAAATCTATTGGTATATGATACAACCAATTCTCAAGTCCTTAGTAATTAAAGGAGAACAAAAACAATTAAGCAACTAACCCTATTACCTTGATTAAGGGAGACTAAACCCTAGCAAATACAATATGGTGTCATCTCAAATTCTATAACCTAGAATTATATCTCAACCCTAGTTGATGTATCACTATGATGATCCTAATATAAACCCAAGCCATAATTGAGATTCAAACCAATTGCCATTAGGTAAACATAATTAGAACCCCAGAATTGCACTCTAGTTAAAACCTATACTTAATTATGGAGCATAAGATAAACCTAATTTAAAACCTTTAATTAATCCATGTGTGGTGATCAACCACTTATCTCTGTAAATAAAGCCCAACCTAGAAGAGAGTAATGCATACTCTAGGATTTTAAGTTATACTAGGAAAAATGCCCGTGCGTTGCAACGGGACGTAGAGTGTCAAAATGTCGAAAAAATGTAGAAGAGCATGGACTCACCCACACCTCCATACTTTTTCACATTTCTCGTTTTTATTTCCGCCAAACTAAAAGTTATTAAATTTTCCAACTTTGTTGTTGACGGTACTATAGATCATGTATTTATAAAAAATGAAGTTGTGTGTGCCATGTAAGTGTCAGAGTTTCGTGTCTCGAGAGGAACACGGGTACCTCGGGAAGACCCTCAGGTTATCGATCACGGGGGGCTAGAGGCAACGCTCCAAGTTACCCAAATCCATGGCAACGGCGAGGAGCAACGACAATGACACGACAAAGAGAGACAGAGTTAAAACACCTAGGTCCTACTTGAGTTGTATTGATGTCTCGCCAAGCGAGTATAGTGTTTACAAGGTGGTGGCTTGGAGAACTCGCCCCAGATCTCGATATGATCTCCCAAGTTTGAAGAAGAGGGAATCAGAAAGATATCGGCTAGGGATCGGGGAGAAGATCCCCCTATTGGGCAGCTGCCCCTCCTTTTATAGAGGCACTTGCCCTCCTCCCCGCGGAAACTTGGGAGAAGGGTTACCACAAGCATGCGTAAGGAGGAGGACATTTGTCCCTAACTACACACATGTAGACCTAGTCCACACCCTGAAAGGGCTCCGGTCCACGGGAGTGGTTGTGGACGATGTCGACACCTTCTGCTGCACTGCGCCGTCCATGGCCAGTCTTTACGGAAAGGAGGCAACAACCATCCATATTTATGCAGGCAATGTCAGAGCTTCTCTTCTCTTTTAGGGCGCGTCATGGTTTGCGTCATCTCATCAGCTTCATCCCTACGCAGTTCGCTTGCGGAGGGCTCTTGCACCGCGTCTTCTGGCATTTGATGCACACTCCTCGCGAAGGGGTAACTCGCGAGGGCCTTCTGCCCTCCTGGCAGCGCTAAGTATTGGCATCCTCGCGAGGAGCTTCACTCTCGCGAAGTCACTGATCCTCGCGGAGGGGTGGAACCTCCCCAGCTTGTAGTATGTATATGTCTGATGGATCGAGTCGTGCACTCTTCGGTCACCAATTCTAACTATATTGTACAGACTATTGAATCCACAATTGGTGTGTTCTGCCGTGACAAAAGTTGACTCCTTGGTCAACCTTCTGCTTACCCGAAAAAATAAAACGTTTTGCTAGATGAATGACAACTTCAAGACGCACGGCGTGCCCTGCAGGCTGCAGGTGTTGCGAGGGTTAGGGCTTATGACTGGACTACCGCCGGCCACGTAGTTCCCAGATGTTCTCTCACCTTACACACTCGCTGCCCACGCCAACTAACTTACGCCGCCCGCCCTGCCCAGGCCTGCCCAACTCCTGCTCGACCTAGTCACCGATTCTGTGCGGCTGCTTGCCAGCCGACAGTAGAGAGAGCACCTCAGCCTCGGCCAGTGATCCATCTCCACACGGAAGTGCCGTCGAAAGTTCCCCGAGCAAAACGCCCTGCCTGGCTGACCGCGCTCTGCATGCGTGAATAAGGCACTCGCGCGTATGCTGCTAGGAAGATAGCACGCATGACGCATGCATCAGCTTAGCCAGCATGAACCAACGTGCACAGCTTGGCTTAACTGCTCAAGGTCTCCGCCACAGGACGCCGTCACCAACACGAACGCACTTGCACAGCTTGGCTTCGCTTCTTAGGGTCTCCGACGACAGTCGTCTAGCTTGCCAATGCTCTTCTCCGTGAACTTCCATCCGTTCTCTAGATTGATCGTTTTGCTGTCCGTGGTCTTGCATCGTTGCCGAGCTGCTGATTTTATTGCGTCCGTTGCTGTGTGGTTCATGTCTCGTTTGGGGATCGAGAGATGTCCTGAGAAAGCGGGGGTACGGCTGTGGCCGATGTTGCTTTGTCCGGCGCGCGCAGATGGGGGCGGGGCTGCGATCTTGGGCATCCTTGAGTGTCCCGGACTTTCTTTGGAGCGTGCGCACGTGGAGTCGAGAGACCACATCAGAGTACGTGCAGCTTTCGCCGATCGTTGGTATGTCCAAGGGGCCATGATCTTGCCCCATCGAGCTCCTCGTGATGTTCCCCTCCAACGGAGCCCACATCGGTAGTACCGCGCCGCCGGCCGCCACAAACCCTAGAGGAGGAGGGTGGATCTTTTCCATCCGTCGCTGCGTGGTTTTTCCGTCGTTCGAGGAAAGGAGAGATTGGTAGTCTTTTAATGGTCAGGACAGAGTTTACGTGGGAGGCATATCCGCAGAGTTCAGAACCAATACGATGTAGCGGCACAAACACAGTTCGAAACTTTTACGATCGAGCGACGGACGAAACCAACTAAAAAGTTGGACGAAACGGACGAAACCACGGAAACGTTAGCTCCTTTATTATTAGGTATAGATTTAAAATATAGTACTAATACTAACTTTGAATTTGGGTTATCATCAAACCTACAAAACCCTAAGAAAATGTTGATCACATGCAATGCCAGTGATAAATTCCTCAAATGGAAACCAAGACATAGTAACAATCTCTGAAATACTTTGAGATGAAAGTATCAACTCTCATAATTCTAAACAGAATTGATTGTATAATAAAAAGTGAATTAAAGTAAAAATATAATTTTATGTCCAAATGTTATTTTGAATAAGTTCACAAATATGCAAGTAATTGAATATAAAATATGAATTCAAAATAGAATAGTGAAACAATAGTCAGCATACTAAATCTTGAATGAATTAGCATAATTACAAATTATTTACAAACAGTATTAAATTCAAATATGAATTCAAATAGTAAATATAAAACAGAAAATGATAAACATAAAAGAAAATAAAGGAGAGAAGGCTTACCTGGACCTACCAGACCGCAGCAGCCCAACAACTGGCCAGCAGGAGTCCACCAACTCGGCCCAAACCGCAGCCCAAAGCCAGCCCAATACCCTTCATCTAAAAAATATCGAGGACGAGCTCGTCCTCATCTCTTCGTCTCGCATGGAGGACAGCACGAAGCCGTGCTCGGCTTCGTCGTCTCGCTGGCGACCTCCCAGTGCTCGATTTCGTGACGAGGCGCACCACAACGCGGTATAAGAGGCCCCAAGACGAACCCTAGCACCGTTTTCCCTCTCCTCTGCTCAATTTCTCCCCAGATGGAAACCCTAGCTGCGCCGGCCGATTCTTCTCGCCGCCGATAGAGCCTTCCCCGAGCCTCGCCGTGACCACCATCGTCTCCGCCGTCCTCGACATGCTCTCGGTGCAAAAGGAATCGGGCCAGGGCGAGCTGTAGCCTCGCCGTTGAGCTCGTCTTCTCCGTCACCGGCGCCATGAAATCCGGCGATCCCGGCCACGGCAAGCCACGCCGTCAAGCCCTGCGTGCTCCTGGTGAGCCGCTGGACCCCCTGGCATGCTCACCCTGTTCCCTAGCTCGCCGTAGTGCCGCCGCACCATGCCCCTGTCCGCGCCGCCGCTCGGCCTCGTCGGCGAGCAAGCTCCGGTGACCTTACCGGAGCGGCGCCGCCACCTTTAGGCTTGGGGCTGGTGATACGTCTCCAACGTATCGATAATTTCTTATGTTCCATGCCACTTTATTGATGATACCTACATGTTTTATGCACATTATATGTCATATTTATGCATTTTGGAACTAACCTATTAACAAGATGCCGAAGAGCAGTTGCTTTTTCTGCTGTTTTTGGTTTCAGAAATCCTAGTAAGGAAATATTCTCGGAATTGGACAAAACGCCCAGGGTCCTATTTTTGAAGCTTCCGAAGACCGAAGAGATAACGAAGTGGGGCCACGAGGCAGCGGGGGATAGGGCGGCGCGGCGGCCCCTGGCCGCGCCGGCCTGCCCCTGGGCCTCGTGTGGCCCCCGCGTTGCCCTTTCGCCTACTTAAAGCCTCCGTCGCGAAACCCCCAGTACCGAGAGCACGATACGGAAAACCTTGAGACGCCGCCGCCGCATCCCATCTCGGGGGATTCAGAGATCGCCTCCGGCACCCTGCCGGAGAGGGATTCATCTCCCGGAAGACTCTACACCGCCATGGTCGCCTTCGGAGTGATGAGTGAGTAGTTCACCCCTGGACCATGGGTCCATAGCAGTAGCTAGATGGTCGTCTTCTCCTTGTTGTGCTTCATTGTTGGATCTTGTGAGCTGCCTAACATGATCAAGATCATCTATATGTAATTCTATATGTTATGTTTGTCGGGATCCGATGGATAGAGAATACTATGTTATGGTGATTATCAATCTATTGTTTATGTGTTGTTTATGATCTTGCATGCTCTCCGTTATTAGTAGAGGCTCTGGCCAAATTTTTACTCTTAACTCCAGAGGGAGTATTTATGCTCGATAGTGGGTTCATGCCTTCATTGACACCTGGGACAGTGACAGAAAGTTCTAAGGTTGTGATGTGCTGTTGCCACTAGGGATAAAACATTGATTCTATGTCTAAGGATGTAGTTGTCGATTACATTACGCACCATACTTAATGCAATTGTCTGTTGCTTAGCAACTTAATACGAATGGGGTTCGGATGATAACCTGAAGGTGGACTTTTTAGGCATAGATGCAGTTGGATGGCGGTCTATGTACTTTGTCGTAATGCCCAATTAAATCTCACTATATTTATCATATCATGTATATGCATTGTTATGCCTTTCTCTATTTGTCAATTGCCCGACTGTAATTTGTTCACCCAACATGCTTTTATCTTATGGGAGAGACACCTCTAGTGAACTGTGGACCCCGGTCCTATTCTTTACATAGCATACAATCTACTGCAATTGTGTTTTACTATTTTCTTGCAAACAATCATCTTCCACTCGATACGCTTAATCCTTTGTTACAGCAAGCCGGTGAGATTGACAACCTCACTGTTTCGTTGGGACAAAGTACTTGGGTTGTGTTGTGCAGGTTCCACGTTGGCGTCGGAATCCCTGTTGCGCCGCATCACATTTCGCCACCATCAACCTTCAACGTGCTTCTTGGCTCCTACTGGTTCGATTAAACCTTGGTTTCTTTCTGAGGGAAAGCTGTGCGCATCATACCTTCCTCTTGGGGTTCCCAACGAACGTGTGAGTTACACGCCATCAAGCTCTTTTTGGCGCTGTTGCCGGGGAGATCAAGACACGTGCAGGAGTCTCCACTTCTCAATCTCTTTACTTTGTTTTTGTCTTGCTTTATTTTATTTACTACTTTGTTTGCTGCACTAAATCAAAATACAAAAAAATTAGTTGCTAGTTTTACTTTATTTACTGTCTTGCTCTCTATATCAAAAACACAAAAAAATTAGTTACTTGCATTTACTTTATCTAGTTTGTTTTATTTACTGCTACTAAAATGAGTAATCCTGAAGTTGAAGTTCGTTCTTTTAAGCAACAAGGTGGAGAAAGTTTTAAAGATGCTTGGTATAGAATTAGTAATGCTCATCAAAGGTGCATTAAGAAACACTCCACCACTATCCTTCTTAGGAACTTTTATGTTGGTTTATCTAGTTGGAATAGGTATGTTCTTGATACTCTTTCGGGAGGCAATTTCCTAGGTACTCCCGCTTTAGAAGCTAGTTGCATCATTGAGAGTCTAGTTGGAATACCACCTGTTAATGAAGTTAAAATTGAAATCTCTCTTGAGGATGTTATGAAAAAATTGGAAACCATAGAGAAAATTTTTCCAAGTATTGAAACTAAATTGGAAATGTTTTTGGATAAAACTGATGAACTTGACAAATCCCTAGGAGGAATTGATGAAAGAATTAGTGTCCTAGGAACTTGTGTTATCCATGATAATCAAACCAATAGGATTGATGAACTTGAAAAAGCTATGGGAACCTTGGGTTCAACCTTTTCTTCTCTCAAGTATAATGAGAAAGCTTATGTGGGTAAAGAGCAAAAATTCATGTACGCCTCTAAAGTGCCTAAACAAAAGAATTATTATAGGCCTAAAATTTCTAAAACCCCTAGCACCACCATAGAGAATTTAGATAATGGAGCACCTAAAGTACCCTCTGCAACAAGTTGTGTTTGCATGAAAAATAATAATGCTGATGCTTCTACTCTCGATATTACTTGATTTGCACTTTCTGCGCCTAGCTGAAAGGCGTTAAAGAAAAGCGCTTATGGGAGACAACCCATGTTTTTACTACAGCAATTTTTTGTTTTGTTGAGTCTTGGAAGTTGTTTACTACTGTAGCAACCTCTCCTTATCATGTTTTTGTGCCAAGTAAGGTTTCTATGTCAAAGTTGATGTTATATTTGGGATCGCTGCGCAGAAACAGCATTGCTGTCTGTCACGAATCTGGGCACAGTTCTCTGTAGAAAATTCGAAAAAATCTGCCAATTTACGAGCGTGATCCTCAGATATGTACGCAACTTTCATTAGTTTTGAGTTTTTCCATTTGAGCAAGTCTGGTGCCAGCTTTAAATTCGTCTTTACGGACTGTTCTGTTTTTGACAGATTCTGCCTTTTATTTCGCATTGCCTCTTTTGCTATGTTGGATTTATTTCTTTGATCCATTAATGTCCAGTAGCTTTATGCAATGTCCAGAAGTGTAAAGAATGATTGTGTCACCTCTGAATGTGTGAATTATTAATTGTGCACTAACCCTCTAATGAGTTTGCTTGAAGTTTGGTGTGAAGGAAGTTTTCAAGGGTCAAGAGAGGAGAATGATATACTATGATCAAGAGGAGTGAAAGCTCTAAGCTTGGGGATGCCCCGTGGTTCACCCCTGCATATTTTAAGAAGACTCAAGCGTCTAAGCTTGGGGATGCCCAAGGCATCCCCTTCTTCATCGACAACATCATCAGGTTCCTCCCTAAAACTATATTTTTATTCAATCACATCTTGTGTTCTTTACTTGGAGCGTCGGTTTGTTTTTTTTTTTGTTTTTGTTTGAATAAAATGGATCCTAGCATTCACTTTGTGGGAGAGAGACACGCTCTGCTGTTGCATATGGACACATGTGTCCTTAGGCTTTACTCATAATGTTCTAGGCGAAGTTTCTTCTTCGTTAAATTGTTATATGGTTGGAATTGAAAAATGCTACATGTAGTAATTCTAAAATGTCTTGGATAATGTGATAGTTGGCAATTGTTGTGCTCATGTTTAAGCTCTTGCATCATATGCTTTGCACCCATTAATGAAGAAATACATAGAGCTTGCTAAAATTTGATTTGCATATTTGGTCTCTCTAAGGTCTAGATAATATCTAGTATTGAGTTTTGAACAACAAGGAAGACGGTGTAGAGTCTTATAATGTTTACAATATGTCTTTTATGTGAGTTTTGCTGCACGGTTCATCCTTGAGTTTGCTTCAAATAACCTTGCTAGCCTAAACCTTGTATCGAGAGGGAATACTTCTCATGCATCCAAAATCCTTGAGCCAACTACTATGCCATTTGTGTCCACCATACCTACCTACTACATGGTATTTCTCCGCCATTCCAAAGTAAATTGCTTGAGTGCTACCTTTAAAATTCCATCATTCGCCTTTGCAATATATAGCTCATGGGACAAAATAGCCTTAAAAACTATCGTAGTATTGAATATGTACTTATGCACTTTATCTTTTATTAAGTTGCTTGTTGTGCGATAACCATGCTTCTGGGGAACGCCATCAACTATTGTTGAATATCATGTGAGTTGCTATGCATGTCCGTCTTGTCTGAAGGATCTATCATTTTAGTGGTTGGAGCATGCAAAATTGTTAGAGAAGAACATTGGGCCGCTAACTAAAGCCATGAATCATGGTTGAAGTTTCAGTTTTGGACATATATCCTCAATCTCATATGAGAATAATAATCATTGCTACATGCTTATGCATTTAAGAGAGTCCATTATCTGTTGTCCATGTTGTCCCGGTATGGATGTCTAAGTTGAGAATAATCAAAAGCGAGAAATCCAAAATGCGAGCATTCTCCTTAGACCTTTGTACAGGCGGCATGGAGGTACCCCTTTGTGACACTTGGTTAAAACATGGCATGCAAAGACCCGGTAGTCCAAGCTAAGTAGGACGAGGTGCGGGCACTATTAGTATACTATGCATGAGGCTTGAACTTGTAAGATATAATTTACATAACTCATATGCTTTATTACTACCGTTGACAAAATTGTTTCATGTTTTCAAATAAAAGCTCTAGCACAAATACAGCAATCGATGCTTTCCTCTTTGAAGGACCATTCTTTTACTTTTATTGTTGAGTCAGTTTACCTATCTCCTTCCACCTTAAGAAGCAAACACTTGTGTGAACTGTGCATTGATTCCTACATACTTGCATATTGCACTTGTTATATTACTTTATGTTGACAATATCCATGAGATATACATGTTATAAGTTGAAAGCAACCGCTGAAACTTAATCTTCCTTTGTGTTGCTTCAATACCTTTACTTTGATTTATTGCTTTATGAGTTAATTCTTATGCAAGACTTATTGATGCTTGTCTTGAAGTACTATTCTTGAAAAGTCTTTGCTATATGATTCACTTGTTTACTCATGTCATTACTTTTGTTTTGATCGCTGCATTCATTACATATGTTTGCAAATAGTATGATCAAGATTATGATGGCATGTCACTTCAGAAATTATCTTTGTTATCGTTTTACCTGGGCGAGAGACTAACTTGGGGATGCTGATACGTCTCCAACGTATCGATAATTTCTTATGTTCCATGCCACTTTATTGATGATACCTACATGTTTTATGCACATTATATGTCATATTTATGCATTTTCTGAACTAACCTATTAACAAGATGCCGAAGAGCCGTTGCTTGTTTCTGCTGTTTTGGTTTCAGAAATCCTAGTAAGGAAATATTCTCGGAATTGGACGAAATCTTCGCCCAGGGTCCTATTTTTGCACGAAGCTTCCGGAAGACCGAAGAGATAACGAAGTGGGGCCACGAGGCAGCCAGGGGATAGGGCGGCGCGGCGGCCCTGGCCGCGCCGGCCTGCCCCTGGGCCCTCGTGTGGCCCCCGCGTTGCCCTTTCGCCTACTTAAAGCCTCCGTCGCGAAACCCCCGACCGAGAGCCACGATACGGAAAACCTTCAGAGACGCCGCCGCCGAATCCCATCTCGGGGGATTCGGAGATCGCCTCCGGCACCCTGCCGGAGAGGGGATTCATCTCCGGAGGACTCTACACCGCCATGGTCACCTCCGGAGTGATGAGTGAGTAGTTCACCCCTGGACCATGGGTCCATAGCAGTAGCTAGATGGTCGTCTTCTCCTTGTTGTGCTTCATTGTTGGATCTTGTGAGCTGCCTAACATGATCAAGATCATCTATATGTAATTCTATATGTTGCGTTTGTCGGGATCCGATGGATAGAGAATAGTATGTTATGGTGATTATCAATCTATTGTTTATGTGTTGTTTATGATCTTGCATGCTCTCCGTTATTAGTAGAGGCTCTGGCCAAGTTTTTACTCTTAACTCCAAGAGGGAGTATTTATGCTCGATAGTGGGTTCATGCCTTCATTGACACCTGGGACAGTGACAGAAAGTTCTAAGGTTGTGATGTGTGATACGTCTCCAACGTATCGATAATTTCTTATGTTCCATGCTACTTTATTGATGATACCTACATGTTTTATGCACATTATATGTCATATTTATGCATTTTGGAACTAACCTATTAACAAGATGCCGAAGAGCCAGTTCTGTTTTCTCTGTTTTTGGTTTCAGAAATCCTAGTAAAGAAATATTCTCGAATTGGACGAAACTTTCGCCCAGGGTCCTATTTTTGCACGAAGCTTCCAGAAGACCGAAGACCTAACGAAGTGGGGCCACGAGGAGGCCAGGGGGGTGGCCGGCGCGGCCCAGGCCCTGGCCGCGCGGCCCTCTGGCCCCTCGTGTGGCCCCCGCGTTGACCCTCCGCCTACTTAAAGCTTCCGCGAAACCCCAAGAGGCCACGATACGGAAAACCTTACAGAGACGCCGCCGCCGAATCCCATCTCGGGGGATTCAGGAGATCGCCTCCCGCACCCTGCCGGAGAGGGGATTCATCTCCCGGAGGACTCTACGCCGCCATGGTCGCCTCGGAGTGATGAGTGAGTAGTTCACCCCTGGACCATGGGTCCATAGCAGTAGCTAGATGGTCGTCTTCTCCTTGTTGTGCTTCATTGTTGGATCTTGTGAGCTGCCTAACATGATCAAGATCATCTATCTGTAATACTATATGTTGTGTTTGTCGGGATCCGATGGATAGAGAGTACTATGATT
Organism: Lolium multiflorum; assembly: GCA_030979885.1. Lineage (NCBI taxonomy): Eukaryota > Viridiplantae > Streptophyta > Magnoliopsida > Poales > Poaceae > Lolium > Lolium multiflorum. The sequence continues at coordinate 89,243,912 of CM061752.1, read as the reverse complement.
ATGGTGATTATCAATCTATTGTTTATGTGTTGTTTATGATCTTGCATGCTCTCCGTTATTAGTAGAGGCTCTGGCCAAGTTTTTGCTCTTAACTCCAAGAGGGGTATTTATGCTCGATAGTGGGTTCATGCCTTCATTGAATCTGGGATCGTGACAGAAGGTTCTAAGGTTGTGATGTGCTGTTGCCACTAGGGATAAAACATTGATGCTATGTCTAAGGATGTAGTTGTTGATTACATTACGCACCATACTTAATGCAATTGTTGCTTTGCAACTTAATACTGGAGGGGGTTCGGACGATAACCTGAAGGTGGACTTTTTAGGCATAGATGCAGTTGGATGGCGGTCTATGTTCTTTGTCGTAATGCCCGGATTAAATCTCACTATATTTACCATGTCATGTATATGCATTGTTGTGCCTTTCTCTATTTGTCAATTGCCCGATGTAATTTGTTCACCCAACATGCTTTTATCTTATGGGAGAGACACCTCTAGTGAACCGTGGACCCCGGTCCTATTCTTTACATAGCATACAATCTGCAATTGTGTTTTACTGTTTTCTTTGCAAACATCTTCCACTTGATACGTTTAATCCTTTGTTACAGCAAGCCGGTGAGATTGACAACCTCACTTTTCGTTGGGACAAAGTACTTGGGTTGTGTTGTGCAGGTTCCGCGTTGGCGCCGGAATCCCTGGTGTTGCGCCGCATCACATTTCGCGACCATCAACCTTCAACGTGCTTCTTGGCTCCTCCTGGTTCGATTAAACCTTGGTTTCTTTCGAGGGAAAACTTGCTACTGTGCGCATCATACCTTCCTCTTGGGGTTCCCAACGAACGTGTGAGTTACACGCCATCAAGCTCTTTTTCGTTGCCGGGACCCGAAGAAAAGTTACACCAGAGAATTGCCTCCCACCCACTCTCTCTTTCGTTCGTTGAGAGATCAAGACACGCGCAGGGAGTCTCCACTTCTCAATCTCTTTACTTTGTTTTTGTCTTGCTTTATTTTATTTACTACTTTGTTTGCTGCACTAAATCAAAATACAAAAAAAATTAGTTGCTAGTTTTACTTTATTTACTGTCTTGCTCTCTATATCAAAAACACACAAAAAAAAATAGTTACTTGCATTTATTTTATCTAGTTTGTTTTGTTTACCGTTGCTAAAATGAATACCCCTGAAAATACTAAGTTGTGTGACTTCACAAATGAAAATAATAATGATTTCCTATGCACACCCATTGCTCCACCTGCTACTACAGCAGAATTCTTTGAAATTAAACCTGCTTTACTGAATTTGGTTATGAGAGAACAATTTTCTGGTGCTAGTGATGATGCTGCTGCCCATCTCAATAATTTTGTTGAACTTTGTGAAATGCAAAAGTATAAAGATGTAGATGGTGATATTATTAAATTGAAAGTGTTTCCTTTCTCATTAAGAGGAAGAGCTAAAGATTGGTTGCTATCTTTGCCTAAGAATAGTATTGATTCATGGACTAAATGCAAGGATGCTTTTATTGGTAGATATTATCCTCCCGCTAAAATTATATCTTTGAGAAGTAGCATAATGAATTTTAAACAATTAGATACTGAACATGTTGCTCAAGCATGGGAGAGAATGAAAACTTTGGTAAAGAATTGCCCAACCCATGGATTGACTACTTGGATGATCATCCAAACCTTCTATGCAGGACTAAATTTTTCTTCGCGAATTTATTGGATTCAGCTGCTGGAGGTACCTTTATGTCCATCACATTGGGGGCGGCTACAAAACTTCTTGATGATATGATGATAAATTACTCTGAATGGCACACGGAAAGAGCTCCACAAGGTAAGAAGGTAAATTCTGTTGAAGAAACCTCTTCCTTGAGTGATAAGATTGATGTGATTATGTCTATGCTTGTGAATGGTAGATCTAATGTAGATCCAAATAATGTTCCTTTAGCTTCATTGGTTGCTCAAGAAGAAAATGTTGATGTGAATTTCATTAAAAATAATAATTTCAACAACAATGCTTATAGGAACAACTCTGGTAATAACTATAGGCCATATCCCTCTGCTAATGGTAATGGTTATGGTAATTCTTATGGGAATTATTACAATAATAATAGGAGTGTACCCTCTGGTCTTGAAGCTATGCTTAAAGAATTTATTAGTACACAAACCGCTTTTAACAAATCTGTTGAGGAAAAGCTTGATAAAATTGATACTATTGCTTCTAGAGTTGATAGACTTGCCTCCGATGTTAATCTTTTAAAATTGAAAGTTATTCCTAATAATGATATTGATAATAAGATTACTACTACAGCAAATGCCATCCAAGTTAGAATTAATGAGAATATAAGATTAATGGCTGAATTGCGTGCTAGGTGGGATAGAGAAGAAAATGAAAAACTAGCTAAAGAGAATAATGTAGCTAAAGTTTGGACTATTACCACCACTAGTAATGCTAATCCTTCACATGTTGCTGCACCTCCTACTATCAATGGTAATATAATTGGTGTTGGCAATGTTTCTACTCCTAGTGCAAAGCGAACAAAACTGCCTGAAATTGCTAAAACTCTGAAACTGCTTGTGATAAAACTGCTGAAATTTTTTCCAACCTTGGGAACAATGATCCCATTGCTGTAGCTCATAATGATTTAGATTTTGATGATTGCCACATCTCTGAAGTTATAAAGTTCTTACAAAAACTTGCTAAAAGTCCTAATGCTAGTGCTATAAATTTAGCCTTTACAAAACATATTACAAATGCTCTCATAAAAGCTAGAGAAGAGAAACTAAAACTTGAAACTTCTATTCCTAGAAAGTTAGAAGATGGTTGGGAGCCCATCATTAAAATGAAATTCAATGACTTTGAATGTAATGCTTTATGTGATCTTGGTGCAAGTATTTCTGTTATGCCTAAAAAGATTTATGATATGCTTGACTTGCCACCATTGAAGAATTGTTATTTGGATGTTAATCTTGCCGATAATGTTAAAAAGAAACCTTTGGGGAGGATTGATAATGTGCACATTACGGTTAACAATAACCTTGTCCCCGTTGATTTTGTTGTCTTTGATATCGAATGCAATGCATCTTGTCCAATTGTGTTGGGAAGACCTTTTCTTCGAACTGTTGGTGCTGTTATTGATATGAGGGAAGGTAATATTAAATATCAATTTCCTCTCAAGAAAGGTATGGAACACTTCCCTAGAAGAGAATGAAGTTGCCTTTTGATTCTATTATTAGAACAAGCTATGATGTTGATGCTTCTACTCTCGATGTTACTTGATTTGCACTTTCTGCGCCTAGCTGAAAGGCGTTAAAGAAAAGCGCTTATGGGAGACAACCCATGTTTTTACCTACAGCAATTTTTTGTTTTATTGAGTCTTGGAAGTTGTTTACTACTGTAGCAACCTCTCCTTATCATGTTTTTGTGCCAAGTAAAGTTTCTATGTCAAAGTTGATGTTATATTTGGGATCGCTGCACAGAAACAGCATTGCTGTCTGTCACGAATCTGGGCATAATTCTCTGTAGAAAATTCGAAAAAATCTGCCAATTTACGAGCGTGATCCTCAGATATGTACGCAACTTTCATTAGTTTTGAGTTTTTCCATTTGAGCAAGTCTGGTGCCATTTATAAATTCGTCTTTACGGACTGTTCTGTTTTTGACAGATTCTGCCTTTTATTTCGCATTGCCTCTTTTGCTATGTTGGATTTATTTCTTTGATCCATTAATGTCCAGTAGCATTATGCAATGTCCAGAAGTGAAAATAATGATTGTGTCACCTCTGAATGTGTGAATTATTAATGATGCACTAACCCTCTAATGAGTTTGCTTGAAGTTTGGTGTGAAGGAAGTTTTCAAGGGTCAAGAGAGGAGAATGATATACTATGATCAAGAGGAGTGAAAGCTCTAAGCTTGGGGATGCCCCCGTGGTTCACCCCTGCATATTTTAAGAAGACTCAAGCGTCTAAGCTTGGGGATGCCCAAGGCATCCCCTTCTTCATCGACAACATCATCAGGTTCCTCCCCTGAAACTATATTTTTATTCAATCACATCTTGTGTTCTTTACTTGGAGCGTCGGTTTGTTTTCGTTTTTGTTTTTGTTTGAATAAGATGGATCCTAGCATTCACTTTGTGGGAGAGAGACACGCTCCGCTGTTGCATATGGACACATGTGTCCTTAGGCTTTACTCATAATGTTCATGGCGAAGTTTCTTCTTCGTTAATTTGTTATATGGTTGGAATTGGAAAATGCTACATGTAGTAATTCTAAAATGTCTTGGATAATGTGATACTTTGCAATTGTTGTGCTCATGTTTAAGCTCTTGCATCATATACTTTGCACCCATTAATGAAGAAATACATAGAGCTTGCTAAAATTTGATTTGCATATTTGGTCTCTCTAAGGTCTAGATAATATCTAGTATTGAGTTTTGAACAACAAGGAAGACAGTGTAGAGTCTTATAATGTTTACAATATGTCTTTTATGTGAGTTTTGCTGCACTTGTTCATCCTTGAGTTTGCTTCAAATAACCTTGCTAGCCTAAACCTTGTATCGAGAGGGAATACTTCTCATGCATCCAAAATCCTTGAGCCAACTACTATGCCATTTGTGTCCACCATACCTACCTACTACATGGTATTTCTCCGCCATTCCAAAGTAAATTGCTTGAGTGCTACCTTTAAAATTCCATCATTCAGCTTTGCAATATATAGCTCATGGGACAAAATAGCCTTAAAAACTATCGTAGTATTGAATATGTACTTATGCACTTTATATTTTTTTAAGTTGCTTGTTGTGCGATAACCATGCTTCTGGGGAACGCCATCAACTATTGTTGAATATCATGTGAGTTGCTATGCATGTCCGTCTTGTCTGAAGGTCTATCATTTTAGTGGTTGGAGCATGCAAAATTGTTAGAGAAGAACATTGGGCCGCTAACTAAAGCCATGAACCATGGTGGAAGTTTCAGTTTTGGACATATATCCTCAATCTCATATGAGAACAATAATCTTTGCTACATGCTTATGCATTTAAGAGGAGTCCATTATCTGTTGTCCATGTTGTCCCGGTATGGATGTCTAAGTTGAGAATAATCAAAAGCGAGAAATCCGAAATGCGAGCATTCTCCTTGGACCTTTGTACGGGCGGCATGGAGGTACCCCTTTGTGACACTTGGTTGAAACATGGCATGCGAAGACCCGGTAGTCCAAGTTAAGTAGGACGAGGTGCGGGCACTATTAGTATACTATGCGTGAGGCTTGCAACTTGTAAGATATAATTTTCATAACTCATATGCTTTATTACTACCGTTGACAAAATTGTTTCATGTTTTCAAAATAAAAGCTCTAGCACAAATAACAATCGATGCTTTCCTCTTTGAAGGACCATTCTTTTACTTTTATTGTTGAGTCGGTTTACCTATCTCTTTCCACCTTAAGAAGCAAACACTTGTGTGAACTGTGCATTGATTCCTACATACTTGCATATTGCACTTGTTATATTACTTTATGTTGACAATATCCATGAAGATATACATGTTATAAGTTGAAAGCAACCGCTGAAACTTAATCTTCCTATGTGTTGCTTCAACACCTTTACTTTGATTTATTGCTTTATGAGTTAACTCTTATGCAAGACTTATTGATGCTTGTCTTGAAGTACTATTCATGAAAAGTCTTTGCTATATGATTCACTTGTTTACTCATGTCATTACCTTTGCTTTGATCGCTGCATTCATTACATATGTTTACAAATAGTATGATCAAGATTATGATGGCATGTCACTTGAAATTATCTTTGTTATCGTTTTACCTGCTCGGGACGGCAGAACTAAGCAGGGGATGCTGATACGTCTCCAACGTATCGATAATTTCTTATGTTCCATGCTACTTTATTGATGATACCTACATGTTTTATGCACATTATATGTCATATTTATGCATTTTGGAACTAACCTATTAACAAGATGCCGAAGAGCAGTTCTGTTTTCTGCTGTTTTTGGTTTCAGAAATCCTAGTAAAAATATTCTCGGAATTGGACGAAACTTTCGCCCAGGGTCCTATTTTTGCACGAAGCTTCCGAAGACCGAAGACCTAACGAAGTGGGGCCACGAGGAGGCCAGGGGGTGGCCGGCGCGGCCCGGGCCCTGGCCGCGCGGCCCTGCCCCCTGGGCCCTCGTGTGGCCCCTCGCGTTGACCCTCCGCCTACTTAAAGCTTCCGTCGCGAAACCCCGATACCAGAGCCACGATACGGAAAACCTTACAGAGACCGCCGCCGCGAATCCCATCTCGGGGATTCTGGAGATCGCCTCCGGCACCCTGCCGGAGAGGGGATTCATCTCCCGGAGGACTCTACGCCGCCATGGTCGCCTCGGAGTGATGAGTGAGTAGTTCACCCCTGGACCATGGGTCCATAACAGTAGCTAGATGGTCGTCTTCTCCTTGTTGTGCTTCATTGTTGGATCTTGTGAGCTGCCTAACATGATCAAGATCATCTATCGTAATACTATATGTTGTGTTTGTCGGGATCCGATGGATAGAGAGTACTATGATTATGGTGATTATCAATCTATTGTTTATGTGTTGTTTATGATCTTGCATGCTCTCCGTTATTAGTAGAGGCTCTGGCCAAGTTTTGCTCTTAACTCCAAGAGGGGTATTTATGCTCGATAGTGGGTTCATGCCTTCATTGAATCTGGGATCGTGACAGAAGGTTCTAAGGTTGTGATGTGCTGTTGCCACTAGGGATAAAACATTGATGCTATGTCTAAGGATGTAGTTGTTGATTACATTACGCACCATACTTAATGCAATTGTCTGTTGCTTTGCAACTTAATACCGGAGGGGGTTCGGACGATAACCTGAAGGTGGACTTTTTAGGCATAGATGCATTGGATGGCGGTCTATGTTCTTTGTCGTAATGCCCGATTAAATCTCACTATATTTACCATGTCATGTATATGCATTGTTGTGCCTTTCTCTATTTGTCAATTGCCCGACTGTAATTTGTTCACCCAACATGCTTTTATCTTATGGGAGAGACACCTCTAGTGAACTGTGGACCCGGTCCTATTCTTTACATAGCATACAATCTTTGCAATTGTGTTTTACTGTTTTCTTTGCAAACATCTTCCACTCGATACGTTTAATCCTTTGTTACACAAGCGGTGAGATTGACAACCTCACCTTTCGTTGGGACAAAGTACTTGGGTTGTGTTGTGCAGGTTCCGCGTTGGCGCGGAATCCCTGGTGTTGCGCCGCATCACATTTCGCGACCATCAACCTTCAACGTGCTTCTTGGCTCCTCTGGTTCGATTAAACCTTGGTTTCTTTATGAGGGAAAACTTGCTACTGTGCGCATCATACCTTCCTCTTGGGGTTCCCAACGAACGTGTGAGTTACACGCCATCAATGTGCTGTTGCCACTAGGGATAAAACATTGATTCTATGTCTAAGGATGTAGTTGTCGATTACATTACGCACCATACTTAATGCAATTGTTGTTGCTTAGCAACTTAATACTGAATGGGGTTCGGATGATAACTTGAAGGTGGACTTTTTAGGCATAGATGCAGTTGGATGGTGGTCTATGTACTTTGTCGTAATGCCCAATTAAATCTCACTATATTTATCATATCATGTATATGCATTGTTATGCCTTTCTCTATTTGTCAATTGCCCGACTGTAATTTGTTCACCCAACATGCTTTTATCTTATGGGAGAGACACCTCTAGTGAACTGTGGACCCCGGTCCTATTCTTTACATAGCATACAATCTACTGCAATTGTGTTTTACTATTTTCTTGCAAACAATCATCTTCCACTCGATACGCTTAATCCTTTGTTACAGCAAGCGGTGAGATTGACAACCTCACTGTTTCGTTGGGACAAAGTACTTGGGTTGTGTTGTGCAGGTTCCACGTTGGCGCCGGAATCCCTGTTGTTGCGCCGCATCACATTTCGCCACCATCAACCTTCAACGTGCTTCTTGGCTCCTACTGGTCGATTAAACCTTGGTTTCTTTCTGAGGGAAAACTTGCTACTGTGCGCATCATACCTTCCTCTTGGGGTTCCCAACGAACGTGTGAGTTACACGCCATCAAGCTGGTTCGAATGGAACCAGTCGCCCATCCGAGCATGGCTGGAATCGGCGACGCCGGCGACGTCTGCCCGCCGGTCACCATGCTCCTGGCCACGTCGTCTCTGTTGACCAGTCCACGCTCACGTGGCAGCCAACGTGGACCACTGGCCCACTGGTCAGTCTCTGTGAGTAACACAGGGCCGGGTGCGTTTAGTAAATTCCTTATTTTATTTCAATTTCAATAATTACTGAAACTTTACAGATTTATAAAAAATTCAATTTAAGTCAGAAAAATATAAATGAGATATCAAAATTCTTAGAAAAGAAAAACTATATCCAATAAAAATATAATATGAAATTTTTATTTGTAATAAAATTTAAGTATTTAACACTTATTATTTAAGCAATTTCTTTTGTCCATAATTGAATAAAAAATTCAATAATTAGGAAAAGATTATAAATAAATAAAAACCAGTAAGGTAAATAAAGAAAACATTAAAACTAAGTTTCTTTATTTGTAACTTATTAAATCATTATTAGAGAGATTTAAACCCTAAATAATAATTACCTTAATTATTAATCCATTAAAAATAATAAAATGCCAAATTCAATACTATTTTTATTCCTAAGTTATTAATAACTTCAACTTTATAATAAAGTTATTAACCTAAGAATTGTAGGGTAATTAGGAAACCCTAGTTCCATTATACATAAACTAGTAGCTCATAATTTCATGTGAATTCTAAAACTCTAATCCCATTAGGAACCCTAGCTCCACTATTTTATGTGTGAACCCTAAATTGCTTCTAACCTAAACCCTAGGTTAGAGCATGTGATCATGATACTTTCCTTTTCAAATCATAGAGCCATGATTAGCAACTAAAGACATACCTATGTCCACATAAAATAATAGAGGCCCATCTCTAATACATTGGTATTACAGGTGTTCATGCTTAGCTGATCAAATAGGACCAACCCTAGATCCTATCTTCTGAGACACCAAGCTTAGTTATCCATGCTTAGCATCACACCAATGTGATGAACCTCAGGAGCAACTATGCCAAATCTTCAGCATTACCTAATCATATTCCACTAAACCCTACTAGTACTTATCAACCATCCTATTCAGGAGCCAATTATTCCTTACTTAATAGACTTAACAGTAAAACCTAGACCACCTCAACCCTAATTGATATACTTCTGATTATTTAAGAAGTGTATTCTTCAAAAGTTATTCTTTTGAAGTAAATAAAGAATCATCATCAACCCTGCCTATAAGGACCTATAAACCATAGCTAGCTATCACCAATAAGATAAACCAACCTTGATAGCAATCTTGTATGAATAATTGCTTAGAATGCCCAGGCTTAATTCAACCTTACAAGCCCTAGGTGTCGATGAATCCAACATTGTTGTGATCCATCTAATACTTACTCCATAACCATTTGGAACCATAGTAAACCATAGAACCCCACAAACTTAGTTATCATACTTGTTCTTTATCAAAGAATATGTTCTTCAAAAGTTATTCTTTTGAAGTATATAATAAGTAATTATCAACAATGCACTATAGGACTTAAAATTAACAACTGTTCTTTACTTATTATGCAACTACTATTCCTTGGTGTATATGATTGTTATTATGCATTTTACCACTTCTTTATGATTCTAAGACAACAATGCCCTAATAAGAACCTTGTTTGTAAATCACTCTAAAAGTGTAACACATCTAAACAAATCATCACAACTCACTAATCCTAAATCATCGGGGTTAGGTCACGCTTAGAGCGATTGCATCTCATACTTATGCATTATTGCATCCTTGCCAATCTTTTAAACATCGTCCTTACCGGACGATGATGCTATTTAAGAATTTGGAGTTAATGCGTATCGAAGACCTTGCCTGCATAATCTTGCAGTCAAGAAAGGCAAGTTCATTGCTTTCTCATGTCATTTGAGTATTTTTACCAAATTACTTGCAAAGTACTATGTTTATCACTATTGCATAAAAAGCAAAACCACTATTTTCATAACTATGAATATGACTATGTGGTGGGCAATGGAACCATGGATTGTGTTGATATGGTGGAGGTTCCATTGCAAGGGTTTATATCCATCTAGGATTAAACAACAAATGTCGTCCAGTGATTCTTGTGCCGTATAAACCGTGTTCACCATAAGATCGGAGTGGGACGGAGTAGTCAAAAGTGTTTCCACCTCTCGTTCATCAACGGACGCGCTTTACCGTAGACACTTGTTATCGTCGGGGGCAAGCGGTGGGCTGGGGAAGCCTTAAGTCCCCACGACATTGTCCGTATACACTTGTCGCCCGAGGAGCAAGCGGTGGGCTGGGGAAGCCTTAAGTTCCCCACGGTTATTGCGGTCTATGATGGGTTGCAGCTACCGGCGAAGGAGTTTGGTTTGATCCCAAACTGTTGTCGTGGTCGGGTCCACCCGTGAGTGGGAATAATGGGACCGACGAGGACCCGGGTCGGGGTATGCAACAAAGGGTGGGTGTTCGAGGTAGCGGAGGAACATGATTGACTAGGACCTTATACCGGGCCTCACACCAAAGGAAGTGTGGACGGGAACAATTGCTCGGTTGGCACCAAGGTTAAGATCTCTTATGGGTAAAGCAACACACCTCTGCAGAGTGTAACGGACCAGTCACTGTTCATTGGAATGGCCGCGGCCAAAAGGAACTCCATGAAGTTCTAGTCAACCGGTGACTGCCGACATAGTTCTTTAGAATAAAGCAACCTTTAGAAATGTTTGTGTTTGCATTGCTATGGCTGTAGCTAGTGCATTAAACACCTCTTTCCTAAAATGAACTTGTTGAGTACGCTCGTACTCATCCACTCTTAAACCCTGCTTCGGTATGGAGGCATCAAGGGAGGATCTACAGTGCAACTCGAAGGCCGGGGAGTCAACAACTACTTCAAGAGACAGGACCATGTCAGGGGAGTCAAATACCACATTCAACAAGGAGAAAACCTAGATTAGTAATAGAAAGGAACTAGCTTCCAAAACCTAGCTCCTATTTAGCTAGAATCTATTCTTAGCCTCTATAGCTAGTTAAATACTCTACAAGTAGAGTTCGTGATAAGTCTAGAATACGGGTCGTTCTTCTGGAGTTTATTTGCAGTTTTACCTCATTGTAAAGTAGGAGGCTGTGATGATCTTTTGTAACTGAGTCAATGCTGTAATTCTATAGACATACCTTGGACCCGCATATGTTTCTGTTGTACCACTCTGAGCGATATAATACTAGTGGAATGGTGTTTCATTGGTGTTATATCCGACTTGCATACTACACCATGCAGTGGTATGCCGGGTCACCACAACTGAATTGCCCATTTTGCAATCCTGCCGCTGGCATCCTTGTTGCCCATTATATCTGAGATAGGTGCCTCGCTCACCACTTTCATGGGGTGTTCTTCAAAGTAGTGCTTGAGCTTGGTGGCGGCCATAAACACGCCATAAGACATCTTTTGGAAATGCGGGTAGTTTTGCTTTGAAGAGGAGAGCACCTCGCTCAAGTAGTATACCGGCCTTTGCACGGTTTTTCCTTCCTCTTCTCGTTCCACCACAACCACAACACTCACAACCCGGTTGGTTGCTGCTATGTACAACAATATGGGCTCCCTCTCCAAAGGCGAGGCCAAAATTGGGGCCGTTGCAAGCATGGTTTTTAGCTCTTTAAACGCTGCGTCTGCCTGTGGGGTCCAGACGAAGGTATCGGATTTTCTCATTAGGGCATAGAGCGGCAAAGCCTTTTCTCCCAACCTGCTTATGAACCGGCTTAGCGACGCCAAGCTTCTGGTAAACTTTTGCACGTCTTTGAGTTCTCGTGGTACCGTCATTCTTTCTATGGCCCGGATCTTTACCGGATTCACCTCAATGCCCCGGCTTGAAACGAGAAAGCCAAGCAGCTTACCGGCAGGGACACCGAAGGTGCACTTTGCCGGATTAAGCCTCATCCGGAACCTTCTTATGTTATCAAATGTTTGTCGGATGTCATCGATTAAGGTGTCTTTTACCTTAGTTTTTATCACAATATCGTCCACATAGACTTGCACATTTTTTCCGATTTGATCAAACAAGCATTTCTGCATACAGCTCTGGTACGTAGCACCAGCGTTGCGCAAACCAAAAGGCATAGTGACATATCAATAAGCCCCGTGCGGGGTAATGAACGCAGTTTTTATTTGATCTTCCTTTTCAGGGGAATCTGGTGGAAACCGGAATACGCATCCAGAAAGACAACAACTCACACCCAGCAGTGGAATCAATCACCTGATCGATCCGGGGTAAAGGGAAAGGACCTCTCGGGCAAGCTTTGTTGAGGTTGGTGTAGTCGATGCACATGCGCCATACCTTTGGAGCTTTTGCCTCCAGGTTCTCTTCTTTCTTCTTTTCAACCATTACCGGATTGGCCAGCCACTCAGTATGTGTGACCTCCACGATGAAACCGGCAACGACCAGCTTGGTAACTTCTTCTCCAATGATTTTCCTCCTGTCCTCAGCGAACCGGCGTAAAGGTTGACGCACCGGCTTAGCATCCTTCCGGACGTTTAGAGAGTGCTCAGCCAGCTCCTCGGAACACCCACCAAGTCATCAGTAGACCAGGCAAAGATATTCCGATTCTCACGGAGGAAGCCGACGAGCGCGCTTTCCTATGCTTGGCTCAGGCCGGCACCGATGCGCACGGTGCGCTCTGGGTAAGCCGGATCCAACACAATGTCCTTTGTTTCATTCGTCGGCTTGAACGCCGGTGTGCCCAAGTATCCACTCATTGCCGCTAAGCTGAGCTTCGAGGATTGAGCCAGCACTACAGCAGTTTGCATCCTTTTCTTTTCCTCCGCTATCACCAGCGATTCAGCTAGGTTTGATCCGGCGGAAGCAGTTTCCATTGAGACTTTGTAGTTCCCCACCACGGTTAAGGGTCCACGAGGTGCCGACATCTTCATTTTAAGATAAGCCGTGTGAGTTGAGGCCATGAAGGCCGCCAATGCCGGTCTCCCAAGCAGCGCATGGTAAGGACTGTCCAGGTCCACCACTTCAAACAGAACATTTTCCACCCGACAATTGTCACGTCCTCCGAACGACACATCCACCGGACTTTTCCTACCGGTGCACAGGACAGGCCCGGAACGATCCCATGGAAAGTTGTGTGAGTTGGCTGGAGCATGTTTTCTGTTATGCCCAGTGTACGCATTGTATGCTTGTACATGATGTTTATGCTGCTTCCGTTGTCTATCAGCACTTTACTGAACTTGACTCTAGTTTCCGGTCCTCGCATGATTGGATCCACAACAAGAGCATAACCACCCGGATTCGGCATGATCTTGGGGTGATCCTTGAACGACCAAGTGATTTCCTGATCTGACCAGAGCATGTATTTGGGTACTGCCGGCATCACTGCGTTAACTTCCATGGAACGGCGATGCACGCTTTGCCTGTCGGTTGGTTCGATGACAAAGACAACCATGCACAAATGTGGGTCCTCGTAAACATTCCGGCCTAAAGGTGCCGGTGGAGGCGGTTGATCACGATTCTCCTCCACCCGGTTAACTTGCTGGTGCTGTTGTACCGGTATGGTGTTAGCTCCGGTAAGAGGTGGTGGTGGTAATGGGTGTTGATGCAACATATCATGCGAGGGTGGCAGTATAGTGGAACAGCCTTGTGCTTGCGCATCTTTCGCCGCACCCCTCAACATCAAGTGCTTGATCCATGAGCAATCTTTTGTCAAATGGTTCGCCGGCTTCGACGGATGTGGAGTGTGAAGCTTGCACGGCTGATCCATTGCTGCTTCCAAGGTGTACCTCATATGTTCTTGCCAATCTTTTTTCTGTCCCCACTTTTCCTTTTCAACCCACTTCTTTTTAGGACCCGCCCACGGCTGCGATCCGGTTTTTTGCCTTTGGCTTCCGCTGGGGCTGGAGTTTTCCTGCACCGCGGCTACTTGCTGTGTAGGGGTGGAATCGAGCCGAGCCGAGCCGGCTCGAGGCTCGGCTCGCTAAGGCTCGCAGAAGTTCGAGCCGAGCCAGGCTTGGCTTGCTGCAGATTGGAAATAGAAAAGTGGGCTCGAGGCTCGGCTCGGAGGGCTCGACGCTCGGCTCGTCGGCTCGCGAGCCATCCACCACAATTAGTAGCTCATGGGCGACACACACGATTTCCCCATTCCCTGCTCATTCTCGATTCGACCGGATGCTCGTGATTCCTGTGCTCGCGCGATGGTAGGGTAATTTGCCGCGCCGGCGCCGCCACCCCGCCGGGCTCCACCTCCAACGCCGGCCGCCCCCATTTCCGGTTGTGGCTCTTCACCGCTAGCAAGCAAGGCCGATGCTCGTCCGATTCCTGCTGGCGCTTCTACCTCCCACCGGCCATTACTCCTTGGATGGCGTCGGCACCAGTATGTATACAAGAACATCTATAGACAAGTTCACACCCACGGCGTGTGTAGCAGCAGCTCTTCTAGGCACCAAGATCTTGCTTTTTTCTTCTTCTTTGCTTCCAGATCTAGTCGTATGCAGCGTTACGTTCAGTCCAATTGAGATACATGGCTGAAAGGTCTATACATCTTCCTATCCGTGATACAGCTGAATTTTCTTGCTAGGTGTGGTGATGTATGAAACATTAAAATCTAGACTTTCTGAGAAAGTACTTAAAAAAATCTGGACTGTGCATGGATAAATTTTCAGGACTTCGGTCAATTGTTGAAGCAGAAGCATTAGCGTACCTAACATGCAGAGCAAGCTAATAGAAATAAAAGGATGGCTGTTAGTGTTATTCTATGACCATTTTAAGTTTACAAAGAAGGTGTCCATTGTCAAGGTAAACTTGTACTCATATCTTAAGAAATCTTTAGGTTGATTAGTTAAAAACATGTACTTATATCTTAATTAATACTTTTTGGTCTCTTTAGTTGCTCAAACTATTTATGCAACAGCAAAACTAATACGAAAATAGAGTGAATGATAATTTTATTTTGTTCGTGTGGTGCAAATTCAACATGGCTGTTTACAAAGTGACAAGTGATGACATGCGAATGAATGTATTCATGCTCAATTGTTGTTTATAATTGTGAAATGTTATATTTTTAGCAAAGATCATGATTTTTTTTATACATCGAGCTTTCGAGCCGGCTTGCAAGCTTCATCAAGCAGGCTTGTCGAGCCTCGAGCCTCGATATGAAGGTTTAGGCTTGGCTTGTTCGACCTTCGAGCCGAGTCGAGCCCGAGTCGAGCCTTGCCGAGCTCGAGCCGAGCCTCGAGCCTTGAGCTTTGTGTCCACCCCTATTGCTGTGGACCATACCTCCGATCCGGAAAATCTTCCCTTCTTTTGTTATGCCGGTTATCCCGGTGATGATCTTGCCGGGGTTGGCCTGATTGCGCCGGCTCGGCTTGCACAGCCGGTTGCAGCGGGTCTCCCAACGCATAGTTCTCCGCCACTCACATCATTTCAGCCAATGTGCTTGGCATGTTCCTCTGCAGCCTTTGCCACAGTGGTGATCCTCTCCGGCATCCTTGACTGAACCAAGCAATCGCTTGTGCTTCAATCACTCCTTCACATGTATTCCTCATTGAGTTCCACCGAGTGAGATAATCCCGGTCTGTTTCACCTGCACGCTGCTGGCACAAAGCGAGCTGCTGGGGCCGGTTTGGCCTCTTGTAAGTGCTACTGAAGTTGCTCACAAAGGCTTCCTCAAAGTCCAACCATCCATTTATGCTTCCTGCCGGCAAGTTGTTAAGCCAGATACGCGCAGGTCCCACCAGGTAGGATGGTATAATTCTTACCGCCCAACGCCGGTTTACTCCGCCGCCAGCGACATAAACAGCTGACATAGTCCGCCAGCCAATCTTCCGGCTTAGTAGTGCCGTCATATGTTTTTGTATCCCGGGGCAATTGGAAATTGCGTACCGGTGGCTCTTCTCTCATGATCCGCGGACCAAAACACTTAGGGCCAGGAGGACCTTCGGACTCAATCATTTCGGAAAGATACACTCTATCCAGCCTGTGCCTCGCATCCTGGCCTGGTAGGCATCTTTCCCCGCCGTTCCCCCAAAGGGTTCCGGCGGGCTTTAGTTCGTTCCACCTCGAATCTGCCTCATCATATCTTTCCGGTTCCGCGGCTCTTGCCTGCCGGTACCTTGGTGGTGGCATTTCTTCTTCAACATACGCAGCCCTTGCAGCTCGATAATTTTGCCCGGTTTCGTGTCTACCGGCATGATTGTTTCCGGCATAACCATTTCCAGCATGATCACCTCCGGCATTGCCATTTCCGGCATAACCTCGACCTGCTCCATAGCTTTTTCTTCCGGCATCATGTGGCCCGGCTTTTTATTTTCCGGCAAGGACCGGATCGTACACGGTCATCTGCCGCGCATTCATTTCTTTTTCTTTTCTTTTATCCGGATGAGGGGACGATGCCTGCCCATGGGATTTGCTTCCGGCAACTTTCGTTGACCGGGCTGACTTTGCCTCGAGCGCTGCTTTGTTTATTCTAGCAAGATCATCGTTTTGTGCCTGTATCACATCGAGTAATTCTCTAACTCTATCCTGCTGCTTTGCTAATTCATCTCCAGACAACGATTCACACATCTCCATTGCGGCCTTAGCAGCTTTTATAGTTTTATCCGGGCTACTGTACTTAGGCTTCTCTACAATGCTTACAGATATAGAGGTACTTTTGCCGGCAAGAACTTCCTTGCGCAAATCCTGATCTAGTTACGCCGGTTCTCCGGTATCCTAGCAGCCTGAGCGCTAACAGAAGCAAAGCCATGGGCAGCGTTGTACTCACGTAGGGTTAGGTTCAGCTCACGCTGAGCCCGGATGATGTCGCGCCACCGGTAAAGCGCCTTGCGTGTGGCCTCCAGCTCCGCCCGAGCCTTTGCCGGTCGATCTGCGCGATGGGCGTTGCCAACGTGTGCATCGCCGCTTGGAGAGGGGTTTCCGGTGGTGCTGAAGATGCTCCCACGGCGCCTGCGTCACGCTCCAGCGGTGGCTTTGCCGGACGGGTCGATGCCGCACGCTCAGCTCCTTCTTCTACAGCTTCTTTGCCGGTGTTGACCGCACCGGCCATCATGACCTCCACGCTGCCGGCGGCGCGGCCAGCACATAGCCACCTTGGCGGATCCGGCGCCACCGGCACCGGCGAGGTGCGCACAGGACGGTGCCGAAGTAGACGCGGTGGTGCCGAACTCGATGGTGCGGCCGTTGCGGGAACTTGCCGCCGTTGGCGAAACAGCCTGCGTTGTCGTTGATGAAGTCCATGTTGTAGATGCGTTGCACGAGCACGGACACCGTGCGCTCGCCGTCGACGTCGAGGATGCCCGCCCGAATATGAACTCCAGCAAGCGCCACTTCTTGCCCCACGGTGGGCGCCAACTGTCGTCGTGGTGAACAGACAGATGCCATGGGATGACTTAAGTTGGGGCCGAGTTGGACGCTAGAGGATTTGGGGGAGGGTTTTGGATCGGGTAGGATGAACTTCCGGGTGCTTTCCTCAAGAACTTGGCCAGGGCCAAAGGTAGAAGAAGAGAGACACAAGGATGAACTCCATTTAGATCTTCTCTATTGCATGAACATGGTTACAAGTGGTTTTCGTACATGAGGATCTCGTCTATCTCGTCGTGCCCGTGAAGGAGCTTACCCCCTCTCCTTATACAGGGGAGAGGGTGGCTTACAGGGGAAGAAACCCTAATAAACCCTAATGGCATCTTTGAACAGACAAACTACTTTACAAAGCTACTTTATAAAGCTACTTTAATCATAGGTGACGCCGGTATCTTCTTTAAATAGGGAGGCTGATGTCCTCCGGCTTCTTTGGGCGTCACCTTCGTCTTTTACGTCACGGCTTCGTTTAAAGCCACTTTGCTTAGCTCATCTTTGTCTTCTAGTTCCTGAAGGAATCTTTGACCAGCTTGCTCATACCGGTAGTCCGGTATCTTCTTAGCTTCTTCCGGCATGCCTCTCTTTGGGCATACCGGTATTGGTTTCCTTAGCCAAAAGCCTAAGTCCGGAATGAATATCAAACCGGTATCTTGATGGCTCAAACCATCCGGTTTGGCATGCCTTTGGCATACCAAGGGTTATCCCCCCAACAGAACTAGAAATCCGGCCCAGCTATAAGCAGGCCTCGTGTTGCGGGCTTCGAATGGGCCTATTTTTAATTGGGCCAAACTAGAAATCCGGCCCAACTATAAGCAGGCCTCGCGTTGCGGGCTTTGAACACGTGGCTATTTCTTATTCGTCCACCTGGTGGAAAGCGCAATGTCAGTACCGACACATGTCAGTCACGGGGATGTCCATGTGTCATTGGCAATAAAATATGTCGTTCTATAAATTGACACGTGTCAAAATGCTATTGGTCCTCTTACCCTATTACCATTTGTCCATGAATTGAGATGCTATTGGATAACGTGTCCTTATTCCATTTGTCCACGTGGCATGCTTCAATTGGTAAGCCTGTCGTCATCAGACCGACACGTGTTGGCTTCGTAATGCGCCACGTTACCCATGCCACTGCGATGCTGATGTTAGGCTAGACGACAAAGCTTCGAGTCGACCGGACTGACAACTTAATGATTGGTCTGACAAGTAAACCATTGTGCCGAGATGGTAATCATTGGCCTGACACACCTGACATGGTGGTCGCCGATGAGGGGAACCGGCGCATGACGGTTATTTGCGTCACAACGACTTGGGTCGGGCGGGCTCTAGGCCAGCACAAATCTGTCATGGATCCGTGACGGCCAAATCTTACTGTCAGCCCAGCCATATATGATGCGAGGTTCGCCACGGCCTTCCAAACCGTCAGTATGAGGTCTCCGTGAAGGTTTTTGCACATTCGCTGACGAACTAAAATCATTATGGACTTGCGAGTTGTTTGTAGTGCGTGCATGTGGCAATATCCACATAGCTAACCAGAACGAGGGTACCCCCGGCCACGGAAAGGCCGACCTCCACGACCAGGTGGCGTGGGAAAGAGCGGAGGAGCCCCGAAGGGAGTTGGCACTAGTGCAGTAGGACCTCGAGCAGCAAGGACAACGGGGACCCCAAGCAGACCAGCACCACACAAACGAGTCTCCTCAGCCCAGATCTCAGTCAACACCTCTAATATAGGAACACGGCCCCGAGCAAACAACTAAGAACGGTGTAGTACACCAATGGCTAATTTGACCCAACAACCATTTATATCGGTTGAGTCCTTTCCTTTCATCTCTTTCCTGTTTTGTATTCTCTTTAAGTCTTTCCTTGCATGGTGCAGTACACCAAACAGGTAGTTTGACCCAATAGCCATATAGACCGGTTGGCTCCTTTCCTTTTATCTCTTGCCTTGTTTGTCTTCTCTTTAAATTTATCCTTGTATGGTGTGGTACACCAATGGCTTGTTTGACCAAACAACCATATAGAGCGGTTGGCTCATTCCATTTTATCTCTTGCCTTCTTTGTATTATCTTTATGTCTTTCTTTGTATGGTGTAGTACGTTTCACCTAACAACCATATAAAGTGTTGGCTCCATTTTTTATCGCTTGCCTTGTTTGTATTCTTTTTAAATCTTTCCTTGTGTGGTGTAGTACAACAACGGATAGTTTGACCTAACAACCATATAGAGCTGCTGGCTCCTTTTCTTTTATCTCTTGCCTTGTTTGTATTCTCTCTAAGTCTTTCCTTGTTTGTGTTTCACATGGGGCTTTTTTACCTCATATTTAATATGCTACCGAGACAAGATAGAGGTCATCGTTTCCGCCAAGAGCTGGATGTTTCCTCTTTTGCGAACATGCATGAGCACAAAAAACTGGCTTGTCGTAATGGTGTCATCTTCCATTTCTTCTCATGCTTCGTGATTAACAAGCCGTGTGGCACACTAGTTATTCACCACCGACAAGCAATCTATTTTTGCCTCTTCAGGCAATGGTAATGACCACCGGAGACACTAGCTTGCAGCACCTTTGCGATCCCCGCGGTGAACCCAACAAAATCCACCGTGTGACATGATCACCTCATCCTAATCTGGCGGCTCACGGAAGGGCATTGGATGATCCAACGGTGGAATGATCATGTAGCTTCGTAATGTCCACCGGCCAAGGTTTATAAATTGACCCAAGATGTTGTAGTGCTGCACACTTTGCAAGTTCACTGGGCACTCTGCTCCTTCCCTACCACTGTTGTTCGGTGAGTTCTCTCTCTCTTCCCCGGATAGAATACTTTGGGAAAACTTATCATCTATGAACTGCAATCTAGCACATCTCTTGTTTGTGTGTTTTCTGAACCCTGGATAAGTTTCAGCCGGTTTTCGATTTGACGGTGATCAGATCGAGCCAATGTTTTCTTTTGATTTTGGTCTACTTCCATGGCTCACCGATTTTATCATGTTTCATCTTATTATTAGTACTCTGTGATCTGATTTTTCAAAAAATCATTCTTGTAATTGTGATGGCGAATTTCTCTCCTAAATTTACAGCTCATAGCGCAGCCATGGGAACCGGCCACGTCACGCTCCAACACATACTCATCCTTTCCGTTGTGCTCCTCCTCGGCACGCCTGTGGAGGGCCTGGTCCGCATCGCGCTGAAGAAGCTACCGGTCGGCCAGAACCGCCTCGTCGCTGGAGAGGACGCTCAGACCTTCCTCTTGCAGCACCACGGCCTCGTCCATAACGAGGAGCCGCAGCCACCGCCAACGAGCGATATCATAATGCTGAAGAACTACCAGAACACTCAGTATTACGGTGAGGTCGGCATCGGAATGCCGCCCCAGAACTTCACCGTCATCTTCGACACAGGCAGCTCCAACCTCTGGGTGCCCTCCTCTGAGTGCTACTCTTCGGTGTGTTCCCCCATCTCTTCAAGTCTTTAACAGTTTGGTTATTATTTATCATATCACTAATATGGGATGTATGTTTTGGGAACTTTTGCTGCAGACTGCATGCCACTTGCACAAGAGTTACGCAGCCAGCCGGTCGAGCACGTACACGAAGAAAGGTTTGTTAATCTAACATATTGTCCATGCACAGGTAGTAAATAGCTTATAGGCAAGAAAATACTGCATTCGTCTATAAATAGATATTAAAATTTATCGAAATTTAGATGTATCTAGATGTTATTTAGTGTCTAGGTACATCTAGATTTACACAAACCTCAGAAATCTATTTATAGACGGCGAAAGTACTAACGAGCTGATGCACCACTAAAGTTTACTGTCGCCGATCTCTGGGCCAAAATACTGCCGACGTCTTATATAGTTGTACACCACTAATAAACAGGTTATTGGTGGCATACTAGCCAAATAGCATGCCACCAAATGTGGACATGTTCTCAACTGCCGGTGGTGGTGTGAGACAGTATCGCACGCTGTTAATACACCACGTGCTCGTTGCATGGGGACGCGTGTCAATCTGTTATCACATTATCACCTGGGCTTTAGCAATTTGGCACGCTGCTATTACTTGCTGCTTTGAAGCCCACCGAAGCGTGACCCTAACCTTGCGAGTAAGCCCACTCCGGTACCCTATGACCCCCTGACATTTTTCCTTCTACCTCCGGCCCGCCACAAAAACTACTCCCCTCTCGTTCGCATATCTCTTCTCTCTCTCCTTTGCTCATCTCTCTGCCTCATCCCGCACAACACAATGACACCATAGTGCGCAACGCCACCTAGTCCCGACCACCGAAGCCCCCACAAGCCAAACGCACCACACCACTAACCCCGGACCACCTCCCTCCTCATGCCCTGCTCCTACAACAAAGGGCAGACATAGCATCCCTCTTGCCCGGGCAGCCGCCCGGGCTTCCGGCCAGCCGGCATGCTTATTTTTGCCCCTACTTTATATATATTTGATACAAAATTTGCACACTAAGCCTATTTTTCCCAGGCTTCAAAATTTTCCTGGGTCCGCTTATGCCTACGACCTACAACCTGTCTCCATGCCTGCCGCTCAAATCTGCCATCGCCGGTGAAGGAGTCCTCATCTCTAACGCACTCGATAGCCTATTTTCATATTGGTGATGTACGCATTATGAGATGATGATATCCTAACACATTTTCCACGTATTTTCTTCACCTAGGCATTAATCAGATGGTTTAGATTAAACCCTAGTAACCAGGAAAATGATGTTTTCCATGAATATAATATTTCATTTCCAATCTTGGCAGGAAAAAGGGTATCAATTCACTACAGAACTGGTGCAATTGCTGGTTATATTAGCCAAGACAATGTGCAAGTTGGTGGTCTAGTTGTGAAAAATCAGGTTTACGCGCTGCACCAGAAGGGCACATTTATATTATGCTATGTGATGTGCATCCTATTTCAGATTATACTAATTTATTATGCTGCCCTATTAGGATTTTATTGAAGCTTCATTGGAACCAAGTATTACTTTCATGCTTGGAAAGTTTGACGGCATTGTTGGTCTTGGGTTTAAAGAAATATCATACGGGGGTGCCGAACCTGTTTGGTGAGAAATGTTGTCTGACTGAATTTGTCTGTTTTTCCTATTTAGTAACACTATCAATACTAGACATGACTATTTTAATTTATGTGTATTGTTTTATGTATTATATTAATATCTAAATGGTGCACTGTGGGTTCTTCTAATTTACTGGCATATCGTATCACCAAATTTGTATCATACAACAAGATTTCTTATCTCTGACATCACAAGAGAAATTATAGGTATAACATGGTTAGCCAAGGTCTGGTTGGTAGCCCCGTTTTCTCATTCTGGTTCAACCGACATGCTGGTCAAGTGAAGGGAGGAGAAATAGTTTTTGGAGGAGTTGATCCTAATCATTACAAGGGAAGACATACGTATGTCCCTGTTACTAAGAAGGGATACTGGCAGGTGAAACCATTTCGATTAGTTGAGTAATCTTGAAATTCAAGCTGCAATATCTAGTTTGTGCTCATAAATTTTGCCCACTTACTTCAGTTTGACATGGGCGACGTCTTGATTGGAGGAAACTCCACAGGTACTAGCATGTCATTTTGTCATGAAAAATCATACACGATATATATGCTCATATATAAATACAAAATATTTTTAATCATTTTCTTATACCCCTATTTGTATTAGGATTATGTAAATCTGGTTGTGCAGCAATAGTAGACTCTGGAACTTCATTGCTTACTGGCCCCACGGTATGTGTTTGAGATCTATTCATGTTTATTCCCATAAGTAAGGAAAGGGGCTTTAGTTAATGCATCTAACCTTGATTTATCGATAAAACATCACAATCAACATTTCTAGTAACCTAAAAGAGACATTCCTTCGCTATTTAGGCCATAACCTATATGCTTTTGCCTTGAATTTTACCTTTTAGTGGAGGAAATGTCCATTGTGAAGATAAAATGTATGGTTAGATCCATTGTAGATGTTCCTTTTGATTGAATTAATGGTAGTTACAGTAGAAGGAAAAGCTCAATAGAAAACTTTAAATATATAATTTTTGCAATTACCAGCTCCTTAGAAGCAGAACTAGCAATATTATATAATGTGAAGATCATCAAAATAAAACCTAATAGACCAGCATGACACGTTTTAAAGCATATTATGTATAACGTCTTTGTCGACAGCTCATAGAGCTGGTGGGTTCATTTTCCATTCTTTTCCTTTAGTCTCTATGTGTTCGTTGAATCAGTACTGAAATATATGCAGGCGATAATTACTGAAATAAATTGGACAATTGGTATACCTAGGAGAGTGAGCAAAGCGTGCAAGAAAGTTGTTTCAAAGTTTGGGCGGCAGATCCTGGATTTGCTGCTAAAGCGGGTTTGCTCATTTCCAAAAGTTACTTTCTAGCTTGATCAGTCATGCATCAGGCTTGTAAAATATTCTTTTCCGGAACTATGATGCAGATATTGCCAAGAAGGATATGTGACATACTTCGTTTATGTTTCCTTGTTGGACCTCATGGTGTAAGGTAAGATTTGAGTCTCGCTTGTACCTTTTGTACTTATGCATGTTCTGCACAACATATATGCTGTGAAATGAAACATAGATATTGTGCAAGTAAGAGGATAATTAGTGTGTGGGCAATTATAGTGTATATAATATGTATTCATTAATACACATGATATGAATTCATTAATATATATGATTTATATGTCACAATATTGCTCGCGCCGTTCTGTTCAACGCTTTGAAAATACCTTCATTTGTTATGTCTCTTAGTTACAACCGCATACAGGGCGACGTATACAGACATACAACGACAGAGCCATGACAACAATCTTGTGTAGTCATTTCCAAGGCGTGTAGTTAAATATATGTATTTATACCCAGAGGATAATTTATGCAGTAGTGTTAATTGCCATATTTCGTAGTACCAACAAAAAAAAGATCATTTATGCAGTAGTGTTAATTGCCATATTTCTCAACGTACCGAAATTCTTTGATTTGCTTGGAATAATTTTCCCTAGCTGGCACCGAAGAAATTTAGAATTCAATAGATAAAGAGTGGAAGTGCATGAAGAAGTAGGTTTGGTCTCCTTTTGACCATTCACATTGTTTTCCTTATCTCCCAATGGTTGACATTGTTACGTTCCTTCCTATGTACATAGTGACGACAACGCCGGTATTCAGAGGGTAGAAGATGAAGTTAGGACATCAAATGGTTTTATTGTGTGCAAAGCTTGTGAGTTCATTGTTCAATGGGCGGTGAAGCAAGTTGCAGATAATCAGACTGAGGATTTTATATTGCATACCATTAACGAGGCATGTTTCCTACCTTGTAATACCAACGGAAGAATCACACTGTAACACAGTTGACCAGAAACAAAATCTAACTTATTCAACTTTGCAGATGTGTGACCATATTCCTATCCCTGCGGGAGAATCATCCGTGGACTGTGGAGAACTTAAATTCATGCCTGACGTCGCCTTCTCCATCGGGGCCAAACAGTTTGTGCTTAAACCCGAACAAGTATTGCTTCTTGTCCCTGGTTATTACCTCTCCTATTTTATGCGTGTCCAGATTATCTATCAGTTTTAGCAAGTATCATATTTTTTTATTAAGATTCCATATGTTGTTCCCGCGGATTTTTTGAAGATTCGGTCCTTAGTATATCAGTTATCAATTATAAAATCTTACGTGCATATAAAATTGAAGAGCCACACAAGGTTTATTACCCATGCCGGTTAGTGCTGATTTGGTTTGACTTGTGATTTCTGTTGTTCAGTACATAGTGAAGATTGATGAGGGTGATGATACCCGGTGCATGAGTGGATTCTCAGCTATGGACGCTCCTCCTTCCGATGGCCCTCTCTGGTAAAGTTATACACGTGTTATGATCTCACAGCTTTCTTGTGATCAATATAAAAGTTGTTTGTGATACCTCTTCTCCGGAAAAAATACGATGTTTGTTAGTTTCAGAGTTTTAGGAATTAGTAGGCGTTCAAAAGAAAAGAAAAAAGAGGAAGATGTTTGCATCTTCAAAACTGAAAGCAAACGCTCCATGAACTTGTTGTGCTCGGTTCTGATAATGAGAAATTGGTGTCGCAGGATCTTGGGTGATATATTCATGGAAGCTTACCACACGGTCTTTGACTATGGAAATATGAAGATTGGGTTCGCCGAGACAGCATAGTTGTTGGTCATGAGCTCTTCCTGCTGGTCTGATGTCCGATCGGCAAAAAAGCATGAATGTGCATATTTGTGTGCTACTAATAATGCCAGTGTGGTCCAAGATAATAAACATGTACATTATCATATGTCCAAGGCACTGGTGCAATTGAAGCAGACTTTCATCATAAACTTTGCCACATGATAGCTATCTCGTGATTCAGAATCATCTCGAGGACAGCTTAACTCACACATGTAAAACACACGCGCACATTCTTACTCCATGATGGCGTGCTGATGATCACTTTAACGAATTGGCTAGTTGCCGCCATTGCTGCTCGCTACTCGGGCCAATGCCTTGCCAAGCAGCTTGAGCTTCCAGCTCTGCGAACTGGGCGTCCCTCTGCGCGCTGGTGAACCCAGAGTCTCTCTGCGACTTGCCAAACTCGTCGATCAGCAGCGGCTTCCGCAGCGTGCACATCAACTTAACTCGGTCCAGGTACTCGCTCCTCGTGTCTTCCGCCTGGGTACGCTGTTCCGCAGACGCGAAGGAATGGCCCGGCGTCAAAAGAAGGACGCTGTTATGTTTCAGCGGTAACAGCAGGTTGGCGTAACAGTAAAGCATGCATCATCATCAACATTGGTAAGAGTGGACGCGAACACGAACCAACTAATCGATCGATCAAACAGCCCCGCGTTCCAGCAGCAGGTCAACCATTTCGTTTCGCCACGCGATTGTTTTCCTGACAGTCATCCTCCATCTACATGCACGAGTGCACATACTCGATCGATCCTTCTATTGTTCTCTCTTCAACTTAATTAGCTACTGGTGGTGAATATTACTAACTATTACGGGAAATCAACCCCGCGCCAGCTTGGTTGTCGGCTCGTCGCACGCTTACGTCTCCACCCCACGAGAAAATTAAGGGAGGAGCTGGATTCTTATCTCTCTCTCTTCTTCACGTACAGGCGTCTTCGCTTTAGTTTCTGTGCGAACTAGTTTCAAAAATACAATCGATGAGCTAAATAATCAATCAAACCATCATTTCGGCACCACTAGAAACGAAGCAATTAATACTACATATGGTTTTACTGGGCTTCAACTGAATGCCCGACATATTCACCCATTTCGGTCAAAATTTATATTCCGAAAAACAAAGGGACAACCAAAACTGCATGGCCGAGATTCACCCATTTCGGCCAACTCTTGGACATAATAATGGAACAACCAAAACTTCAATTCCGGAACGAAATTTGAATTTCAGGCTCAAAGTACTTTGACTTCACCTTCGTCGTAAAAAAAGTGCCTGCGGACGCCTTTGTGGACCGTGATTTTTGACATCGGCAAACCTAGTAATGACTCGGCCGCCAAACTCGCCGCACGTCTTGGGGTTGTACCTCGCGATGATCATGTCGATCGCCGCCTCCAGCCCCAGCGGGCTCAGCGTCACCGTTGACTTTGGTGGTGTCCACCGCCGCCGATGACCCTTTGTGGCTCACTCCTGCGCCCATCTCTCCTCCATGCCAAACATATGCCACGGGAGGACCAGTTACAAAACACATGCCAGCTAGCAGCAATCAAGCACAAACAAATGGATTTGATCCGGCTACCAACTAGTACGCAACAACGGCGATGACGGAACTCGATGGCAGCCGGTGATGGCAAGATTAACAAGAGGTACAATAATAATTGTAGTAGATGGAGGGAATGACTGGAGTGCAACAATCGTGTATGTCGCTAGGTACAAATTCGGACATGAACACGAGCGGGGCAACCAACTAGAAAATCCCTTATTAGTTAACAATATAACTTGCCTACCTAGAAGCCTCCACTGCCATTTGGAGCCCTAAGCCATCCGATCAGATCATTTTACGGTGTGAACCATGTTGTAGTTCCCCAATGAACGTAACATAGCATTACCGACCGAGCTTTCCTTAAACATGCCCTTTTTTGTTCGAGGGCTGCTAATCCTTTTATCGATTTAGACCTTGCCAGATTTTTTGGGCCCGAAACGGTAAAACGGTTGCCTTCCATCTCGCGCGAGCTGGCCAAACCAACGTGGCCTCTACTCCATTATGTTGGGTGCCTTCTCATGAACTGGACCGCCATGGGCTACGTGGCCGAGAGGGGACATTCGCGAAGGCGGAGCGCGACAGAATGGGAAGGACACGGTGGCTGCGTCGCCGTTTCTTGGTGGTTAATGCCGGCGAAGGTGGTCATGCCTTTCTTGGTGGTTATTGTCAGGGAAGTTATTGGAAGTAATGGATGGTGGTTTCTGGCTAGACCCGTCTCTTTCTAACTCATTTAGGCCCACTTCTTTTCGGCTTCTATGGTGGCTTATGGGGGAAGCTTCTTCCTACCAGCTTCTCCCAGAATCCCAGATTCTAAATTTGTTCCGGTTTATACTCATGTTTAGATCAAACTAGATTATAAGCCAAAACAAATTATTCGGTGGCGCATGGAAATTTGGTGTGCCATAAAAAGGCATGCCACCTTTAGCTAGTTTCCTACTAGTGTCCTCACGTAACTCGCCGTTAAGAAAAACATTATGTACATCAAGCTGAGATACATACCAGTAACGAACAGAAGCAACAGCCAGGAGAGTGCGAACAGTGGTCATGTGAGCCACTGGAGCAAAGTTCTCATCATAGTCGCGGCCTGCTCCTACGAGCCACAAGTCGAGCCTTGTAGCTCTCAAAAGAACCATCGTAGCGAGTCTTGATCTTGTAGATCCACTTGCATGTGATGGGACGAACAGAGGGAGGGGGAGTAACAACATCCCAAGGGCCAGTGCGCTCCATCGCGGCAATCTCCTCGGCCCTCACTAGGTGCCATTCGGGATGAACAACAACATCCCGATAAGAGGTCGGCTCAAGGACAACAGAAAGACCATAGAGAGTGGGAGAATAGCGATCAGGTGGAGGATGAGGCCGAGCACAAAGTTTATGAGTCGGCTCAGGCGGAGAAGGCGACACACCAGAAGTGGAAGGCATATCAGGAGGAGCATCATCAGTGTCATCACGTGGATGACGGGAGTAGTGAAACAGAAAGGGATGAATCACCGTAGGCGAGGAAGGAGGCGCCGGGGAGGAAGGTGGTGAGGGAGGAGAGGAGGAGCTGGTGGGTGAATGTCGTTGCCTATTTGACGGTACCCCGGAGGAGGGATCCTCACAGAGGGGGGAAGAAGTAGGGGCCATAGGGAGGAGAGCACTCGGGATGGTGGTACGCGATTTACCCAGCTTCGGAACACCTGCTCGATGACATGGCCTACTAATGCTTGTCTGGAATTATCTGGGCGCTTTCGCGTTGTTACAATGAGTTGTGGTTGTGTCTCTAGGACTCCCGGGATCCGGCTTGGCTTATAAAGGTGCCAGGATCTAGGGTTTACACGGAGAGTCCTACCCGGAGTACAAACTTGCCTAACTACGGAACATTATATTGCTGTGCCCGTCAAGGATCCGACTTCCCTAAGATGCCGTACTGGATCCGGCTACCCCTGATGGGCCAGGCCGGATCCGACTTCTAGAGTAGGTCGGTGGATTCGGCTCCTAGTTCCTGGGCTGGACTTCCTCCATCATGATCAACAGGAACTGGGCCGCCCGATGGGTCGTATGCCACCATCACCATCTGTGGGCCACCCGGGCTAGCCGGATCTAGCCACTGTCGATGGTACACCCATGAAGTATACCTACAAAAGTAGCCCCCATGTTGACAACAAATGATTTATAGGAGTGTCAAAAAAAATATTGATTTATCTTTGCTGAACAGCTCTAAGCATCACTTAATTTGTTCTAGCTAGCCTGCAAAGGCAATTATAATTTAGATGTGATATTGAGATTATGAGCAGCAATGATACATGTACAAGAATTCTAAATAGCAATATCAACATACAAGAACTTACATGCCAACATTTTTTATGTGTTTAGGTGCAACTGAACTTGCATCAACTACATGACCCTTACTTCTGTTGAAAACGTCTGGACATGTTAGCAGAGGCTGAAGCAAAAACTAAGGAGTAATTATCCAGAAAGACTTAATTTAGTATACTAGTAATAAGAGGAATCTATAGTAGAATACTAAATGATAGTCAAAACAACTGAACATATTTCTATGTTAAGTTCTAAGATGATATTTCAAGTTAATATTTACAAACGTGGGAATCAATACAAGCTGATACAAACCGGAAGCATCTATTATATATTAAAAGCAAAATAAGGATGTTTAATAGATGCACCCCGTTAAGCCACACAGCCTAAATTATTTTAACAGTTAGATCTAAAATCAGTGGCTATGGTTGATTTAATAAAAAGATTCCAATTACGTAACTGTGTAGGACCGGTTGACACGTTATATAGATGTACCATGGAACCGGACTCTAAAATTGATCGGTGATTATAAAATATGTGCAAAGCTGATACGTGATTAGAACCCTGGTCAGGTTTAGCTCTCCCGCAAGAAAAAAAGATTTAGATGGAGAACCACGAGTCCAGCTAAAACAAAATACACAAATGGATTTGGCATGGCTCACCGGGAAATAGATATGATAGGACGCACAACACGATTCGCATGAGATATACACTCCCATCTAAGAAATATTTAGGTTTGGATACTACATGCATTGATTTCACTAGACCCTTAAAAGTGGTACCTAAAAGATAATGGTTGCTAGCTAGGCACATCGTACATTTTTAATATGATTTCTATTTATCTGAAATCTAAGTCAATGATAAACAAGATGAATGTGATTTTTACTGAACATATACCAACATATTTGTGTAGCGACATGTATAACTACCCCTAAGCCCACAATTAAGTGTACGTTTAGCTTTGTGTTAAGTCAAATTTATTAGCTTTGACCGGGCGTCGCGGAATATGACGATCGTACGACAGGGAGTCGAAGATGATGCATGAGCATTTGCGTGACCCCATCGTACACGGATCGTATGAAAAAGATTGTACACATAGTAAGTCTAGAAAATAAATACACAAGTTCTCATAAAATAAATATAGCTTTTCATTCAATCTAATTACATTGATTAATAGTGCAACACTTACGCAGACACAACATGTTTAGGAAGACCATTGTGGAGTCCTGCCGAGAAGGGTTATATACGTGTGGAAGTGTTCAGGAAGTCACCGACGTCGGCACATCGAATTGTTGTCTTGCGCCTGGTACCTCAGACAACTGACTAGACACGAACCTGCCAAATAACAAGTTCGAGAGTAACCTCAAGTTTCTCGGAGCCGAAGGTGCTCGACCAGAGGTATTTCTTCCAGATGGAGAACACAGTGGCGCCGCATAGCCGACAATGCGGTGATGTGTGTCAAACCAGTCACGCGCTAGCATCGTCGAGATGTCTTTGCCAAGGGCTTTAGTGACAAACTGCATGTCTTCTCCACCGACTTCAGCGACGGCGACTTCGTCAACTTCTGTGATGGCGTCAATGGCACTGCGTAAGATCGACAACTTCTCTAATTTAAGAAATTTTCAGAATTTTTTGCAACAAAATCCTATAGTCCTTTCATACATGTAAGACTTAATTGACATATAATTTTGCCCAATCGATTTAGAAACAGAATATGGATTATGTGCCAAGAAATAAAGAGTCCTATTATACATACGACACAGTTTATCCGATCTTTGTACGACAAGAAGATTCACCCATTCGTCAAGCGTACATGGAGTACGCAGAAAAATAGCATTTGAAACTTCCTTATAATATAAATCAACAAATATTATGGTTTTATAACATGGACCATTGTTCGATCAATTCTTGGTATTGAAAAGTATGCACAATTTCTTTTCGGGAACATAGGAGTATAATTTTGTATATCAAGCCATGTGCATCACTGCAATTAATATGCTAGATCACACATTGATGTCTAAAACGAGCAAACAATTAGTAGAGGAAACCCAATGGTGTTTCATCGAGAGGCACATTTTGCCAACTGTTTTCATCGATTGCTCACATGATACATCAATGCTAATTCTGCAGAAAATAAAATCGAATAACCTTCGGCGGATAGGGGACACACTGGTTTAGAAAGCAATACTATATGCAACATCATAAATACCAAGATATGAAAAGCGCGAGCAGGAGAGAGTGTATATATTAACAAATAAACGCAGATAAATTATAGTAGCGGCAAAAATCATGGTGACATCTAAGGTACAAAATTAGGACACGTGTGCTTGAAAACAGGTATAATTAAAGGTTCAGCTGATGGATATATTTTTCCTAAACTTGAAATCATAAAGAAAATGTTAATAATACTTTTACCATAACATGTCGGATTTAGAAATGGTGAATGATGTCTTAGATATATACCCACACATTGGTTTGTTCCAAAAGATGTCGATCCTGACGCCCGAAGGCGACAGAGAAGTGATAGATATAGATATTAAAATTTATGGGGACATATGTAAAGAAAACTCTATTCCAAAAAAAACCCCATGAAAATAGGAAGCAGTTTGTCGGACAAACAAAAGCACCGAGTTAATAATACCGATTAGACTTGCTCCAGAAATTTTTCCAAAAGTCAATGTATACCACAACAAATGGCACAATAACATTTCAACATAAATATTTTATTAAATATCTCCAAATCTACACGTGCAACGCGGAACTCTACGGCTCTACCACATACGGAGTATGTTATATTTTTACCTATCATAGTATTTATGGTAATTATGTGTCTACTATACACTAATTACATCACTAAATTATCTCATAAGTACATTTGACAAGCCAAAGATGATGCGCTCGCATTTGCGAGGGCCATCTTGCTAGTTATGTTTTAAAAGAGAAATTGATGAAAAACTAATATCACAAACAAAAAAGCCTATGATTAGAAAAGGCTGGATAGTGGACAAGTGGTTATGGAGGGATCTGATGCAAAAACTTTTCAGAGTACGTAACACTGGTAGAAAAATGGCCTTTAGTCGCGGTTCGCAACTGCCATTAAGCGCGACTAAAGGTCCCCCCTTTAGTCGCGGTTGCTTACGAACCGCGACTAAAGCCCGTCCACGTGGGCGGCTACCGTGCGCTAGCGAAGGACCTTTAGTCGCGGTTGGTGTCCCCAACCGGGACTAAAGGCTATTTCTAATTTTTTTTAATTCATTTGGATTTCTAAATTTTTTTCACGATTTTTTTCTTTTTTTCAGAATTTCTCTTATTTCAGTTATTTGCATAGCTTAGTCTCTATCTCTAGCTACACTTATCTCTAGTCAAATTACTTACTCTTGGTCAAACTTCCCGCTCGGTCACCCATCCTCCCACTACTCCACCTCTAGCACGCTTAACATCCGAGTTCCATTCCGTTCGCATCCAAGTGCTTCGCGCGCATGTACGTGATAGTAGTATCATATCAATCCTATTAACATGTTGATCGATGTCACATTTCTTTAGTGTTTGAATTTCAAATAATTCTTTTAATAAACAAAAGTAATGATGTAATAATAATATTGAATAAATAAATAAACATTAACTTTTTAATTTGTATTATTTTTAATTTTATTAATTAATTAAATATTTTTTTGCCAAACCTAAAATCTAAAAATTTGAAAATCTTAAAATTGGGTAAAAATGATAGTAATCTTTATGCAGAATGAAATTATTAATTTTAGGTTTTAAAAAATTAAAAAAAATATAATACTTAATTTATAGAAAAAACTAAAATCTTCCTGCTTTTGTATTTCCATTTGGAATTTTGAGAATCTAAAAATTAGCTAACCGGGTAAACCCTGGTGAATTTATGGTAACTTTTTCCTAGGATTTTTTTGATATATTATACGTTTTTTTTCGACGTCGTATGCAAAAGTTATTGCGGTTTTACCATTTTTTAAACTTTTTTTGCAAAAAAGTGGAAATTCGAATTTCTTAATTTCTCCGAATAGTAGGTTGCATAACATACAAGAATCTGAAAACAAATTTTTTTTTTGAAATTTCTATCATTTTCTTTTGTATTTTACAAACCAAAAAAAGGCGATCCACTGGGGGGGTGGGAGTACAAAAACTCGGAAAAACCTTTAGTCGCGGGGACAGAACGGACTTTAGTCGGTTGGTGTCCCCAACCGCGACTAAAGATTTTTCCGCCGGCCGCATCCTTCCATAGCCCTTTAGTCGCGGTTGGTGTTACCAACCACGACTAAAGGGGTACCCTTTCGTCGCGGATGGAGCATTAGTCGCGGGTTGCCTACCGAACCGCGACTAAAGCCCCCTTTAGTCGCGGTTCAAATATTTTCGGGACTAATGGGGGTGGACGGAAGCCTCTTTTTCTACTAGTGTAAGTTAATCATCACTATACTTTGAGCAAGAGTTAATTTCGTTTTTATGTGCTGACCGTTCTTAACAAACAAATTGGTTTCTTTTTCTAGCTCCAGGATTCAGACAATCGATCCAACAATAAAAGAACACTAGAGTAAATTGTAAACTCTACTGTGTGACAGATATATCACTGAAAATGGTGGAGATGACGAGTAGTTAACCACAATTTAGCGGCAAGATTGGATGGATCTTACCAATGCGTCAGACCTCGTAAAGGTTACAAAACTTTTACGTCAATAAGTGGACTAGAATCCATCGGAGAAACCCTTCCGTCCCTGACACAGAATTTACAAGAGGGTGTGTCAATCATCCAATAACCGGATCTAGTTAAGGAAAAAGTAAACTTATGTTCCTGGCAACACCTTTAATCAATCAGTAAGCAAAATCAATATTGTTGCTACCATTTCATATGCTAAATTTCATTAATCGAACTAAGATTACTTCTGGGGAGAGAGAAAAAACTATTGGGGCGACGCACACGGCATGGTACAATGGAGGCTAGATCTGGTGGTCGTCGAAGCCAAACGGGTCGGCGCAGGCTGCATGGACACGACGGGCGCCCCGTCGATTGGGGGGTAAGACGACGGATTGTTCAGGTGGCCATCAAATCAGTACGAGGCGGACTGGCGGCACGGCGAAGTCACCACGCGCAGCGCAGCCATGGCGATTAGGGTCGGGGGAGGGCGGATTTGGGAGAGAACGGAAGGATGAGGGGGCGGTAGAGACCTGAGCGGAGAGGAAGGAGAGGATTTGATGGAGTGGTTGGCTTTGGCCAAAATTTTCCTCGCGCCCGGCAAAATATTTTTGACACCGTCAGTGCAAGGTGGGCCCGGTGACGTGTCCCAAAATATTATGCGCGCTTCAGCCAATCCAGTCGTGACCTTTACATTTCTGCATTGGCTAAAATTGAAGACTAAAACCTATGGTTGCTCCTAACAAAGATTTCCATACAATGTTCGAAACTAGCACGTGCCTTATTATTAAACAGAAGGCTTTGCAGCCCGCTGTCCGCCGTCGAGCCAGCCTCGCCGCCACCTCCGAGGGCCGCCGCCTTGGAGCCCAGGGCCCCCACCGGGGGAAACACTGGAAGGCGCCACCCCTGGACCACGACCACTCCAGAAAAGCAGCGCGGAGCAGAAGGAGCCCGCCAACCGTCTTCGCCGGCAGCGGCGAGCCCTCGCGCGGAGGTCCTCCACCTATCACTGCGCGGGGAGCCGAGGGCCCAGATCCCCGCCGCCCCCTTCACCGGCGCTGAGAGCTTGGCCCGGTAGCGCCTCTAGGGGCGACGAGGCGGGGGAGGAGGGAGAGGGAAGGTGGCGGTGGCAATTTAGGGTTACTCTCCCCCGGTCACCTAGAGGGGGCGACGGGAGGAGAGCGTCTCCACGTGCCTTATTATTACCACGAAGATAAGCATACACAAGTTTTATCTCGTGGAAGAAGTATTATTAGCAACCTCATCCTAATCATCACCATCATCATCATTAGAAAAGATTTTGGGATTCAAAGTAGAAGTTATCTATGATCCAATAGCCATAAGACACATGTGGGTATTGGACGATGAAGATGAAGTTCTTAATTCGTCATCCATGATCGTGTCTTTATCCATAGAGTGTTTGGTTTGCTCTATATTGTTAGCCAACAAAGAATTAGAGGAATTAGAAACTTTTTTTTTAACAATACATGTCAAGCATATCATCTACAATAGTATTCAAAAAAATCTAGATGGTATGCAATGACTATCCACACAATATGATATATGACTATTGTTGTAGTAAGTGTTTAAGTCCATGCTCTCTGCACTACTAACATTTATATAACATGAGTTATTGATGTAAAGAAAAACATAGCCATCACTACATATGATTTCTCTACCTCATCATGTCATTATCTTGTGACATGTCACATATTGGTGAAGTGAAAGGAATTGAAGAATCATCAGGGTGGAAGCAACTTGGAGATTTTCATGATGTGAAGCAGAAGAGAGCTCCTTCGAGATACAATCAAACTTATGAGAAATAGACCCACCATATATTTCTTCATGCTTGGCCCACTTCTTGTGAGATAACTCATGATCCGAAAATATCAAGACTACTAATATCTTCACACAAGGAATGTTGAAACTCATGAGATACATGAAGATCAATATGTAAGTTTGTCTCATCATCTAAAGATAGATTTTGAGGATCCATGAGAGGATAAAATGTTGGATATGTGCCCTAGTGGCAAATAAATAAAGATGTTTTCCTTTATCATATATGTGTTTGTTCATAATAAGTTTTATGCCATACTATAACTATATTAAGAGTGTTGGAGATATGTCCAAGAGGCAATAATAAAAGTGGTTATTATATATCTTTATGTTTATGATAAAAGTTTATATACCATGCTATAATTGTATTAACCGAAACATTGATACATGTGTGTTATGTAAACAACAATGAGTCTCTAGTAAGCCTCTTAACTAGCTTGTTGATTAATAGATGATTAGTTTCATAATCATGAACATTGGATGTTATTAATAACAAGGTTATATCATTATATGAATGATGTAATGGACACACCCAATTAAGCGTAGCATAAGATCACGTCATTAAGTTATATGCTATAAGCTTTCGATACATAGTTACCTAGTCCTTTTGACCATGAGATCATGTAAATCACTTATACCGGAAAGGTACTTTGATTACATCAAACGCCACTGCGTAAATGGGTGGTTATAGAGGTGGGATTAAGTATCCGGAAAGTATGAGTTGAGGCATATGGATCAAAGGGATTTGTCCATCCCGATGACGGATAGATATACTCTGGGCCCTCTCGGTGGAATGTCGTCTAAATAGCTTGCAAGCATATGAATGGTTCATAAGAGACCACATACCACGGTACGAGTAAAGAGTACTTGTCGAGACGAGGTTGAACAAGGTATAGAGATACCGATGATCAAACCTCGGACAAGTAAAATACCGTGTGACAAAGGGAATCGGTATCGTATGTGAATGGTTCATTCGATCACTAAGTCATCGTTGAATATGTGGGAGCCATTATGGATCTCCAGATCCCGCTATTGGTTATTGGTCAACGAGAGGTCTCAACCATGTCTACATAGTTCACGAACCGTAGGGTGACACACTTAAGGTTTGATGTCGTTTAAGTAGATATGGAATAAGGAATGGAGTTCGAAGTTTTGTTCGGAGTCTCGGATGGGATCCAGGACATCACGAGGAGGTCCGGAATGGTCCGGAGAATAAGATTCATATACAGGAAGTCATATTCCAAGTTTGGAAATGATCCGGTGCATTTATGGTAACTTTTTCCCAGGATTTTTTTGATATATTATACGTTTTTTTCGACGTCGTATGCAAAAGTTATTGCGGTTTTACCATTTTTAAACTTTTTTGCAAAAAAAGTGGAAATTCGAATTTCTTAATTTCTCCGAATAGTAGGTTGCATAACATACAAGAATCTGAAAACAATTTTTTTTTTGAAATTTCTATCATTTTCTTTTGTATTTTACAAACCAAAAAAAGGCGATCCACGGGGGGGTGCGGAGTACAAAAACTCGGAAAAACCTTTAGTCGCGGTTGGGGACACCAACGACTACCTTTAGTCGCGGTTGGTGTCCCCAACCGCGACTAAAGATTTTTCCGCCGGCCGCATCCTTCCATAGCCCTTTAGTCGCGGTTGGTGTTACCAACCGCGACTAAAGGGGTACCCTTTCGTCGCGGATGGAGCATTAGTCGCGGGTTGCCTACCGAACCGCGACTAAAGCCCCCTTTAGTCGCGGTTCAAATATTTTCGGGACTAATGGGGGTGGACGGAAGCCTCTTTTTCTACTAGTGTAAGTTAATCATCACTATACTTTGAGCAAGAGTTAATTTCGTTTTTATGTGCTGACCGTTCTTAACAAACAAATTGGTTTCTTTTTCTAGCTCCAGGATTCAGACAATCGATCCAACAATAAAAGAACACTAGAGTAAATTGTAAACTCTACTGTGTGACAGATATATCACTGAAAATGGTGGAGATGACGAGTAGTTAACCACAATTTAGCGGCAAGATTGGATGGATCTTACCAATGCGTCAGACCTCGTAAAGGTTACAAAACTTTTACGTCAATAAGTGGACTAGAATCCATCGGAGAAACCCTTCCGTCCCTGACACAGAATTTACAAGAGGGTGTGTCAATCATCCAATAACCGGATCTAGTTAAGGAAAAAGTAAACTTATGTTCCTGGCAACACCTTTAATCAATCAGTAAGCAAAATCAATATTGTTGCTACCATTTCATATGCTAAATTTCATTAATCGAACTAAGATTACTTCTGGGGAGAGAGAAAAAACTATTGGGGCGACGCACACGGCATGGTACAATGGAGGCTAGATCTGGTGGTCGTCGAAGCCAAACG
Source organism: Lolium multiflorum (assembly GCA_030979885.1). Classification (NCBI taxonomy): domain Eukaryota; kingdom Viridiplantae; phylum Streptophyta; class Magnoliopsida; order Poales; family Poaceae; genus Lolium; species Lolium multiflorum. Next base: position 89,205,536 of record CM061752.1, on the reverse strand, counting down.
GGTCGGCGCAGGCTGCATGGACACGACGGGCGCCCCGTCGATTGGGGGGTAAGACGACGGATTGTTCAGGTGGCCATCAAATCAGTACGAGGCGGACTGGCGGCACGGCGAAGTCACCACGCGCAGCGCAGCCATGGCGATTAGGGTCGGGGGAGGGCGGATTTGGGAGAGAACGGAAGGATGAGGGGGCGGTAGAGACCTGAGCGGAGAGGAAGGAGAGGATTTGATGGAGTGGTTGGCTTTGGCCAAAATTTTCCTCGCGCCCGGCAAAATATTTTTGACACCGTCAGTGCAAGGTGGGCCCGGTGACGTGTCCCAAAATATTATGCGCGCTTCAGCCAATCCAGTCGTGACCTTTACATTTCTGCATTGGCTAAAATTGAAGACTAAAACCTATGGTTGCTCCTAACAAAGATTTCCATACAATGTTCGAAACTAGCACGTGCCTTATTATTAAACAGAAGGCTTTGCAGCCCGCTGTCCGCCGTCGAGCCAGCCTCGCCGCCACCTCCGAGGGCCGCCGCCTTGGAGCCCAGGGCCCCCACCGGGGGAAACACTGGAAGGCGCCACCCCTGGACCACGACCACTCCAGAAAAGCAGCGCGGAGCAGAAGGAGCCCGCCAACCGTCTTCGCCGGCAGCGGCGAGCCCTCGCGCGGAGGTCCTCCACCTATCACTGCGCGGGGAGCCGAGGGCCCAGATCCCCGCCGCCCCCTTCACCGGCGCTGAGAGCTTGGCCCGGTAGCGCCTCTAGGGGCGACGAGGCGGGGGAGGAGGGAGAGGGAAGGTGGCGGTGGCAATTTAGGGTTACTCTCCCCCGGTCACCTAGAGGGGGCGACGGGAGGAGAGCGTCTCCACGTGCCTTATTATTACCACGAAGATAAGCATACACAAGTTTTATCTCGTGGAAGAAGTATTATTCGCAACCTCATCCTAATCATCACCATCATCATCATTAGAAAAGATTTTGGGATTCAAAGTAGAAGTTATCTATGATCCAATAGCCATAACACACATGTGGGTATTGGAGGATGAAGATGAAGTTCTTAATTCGTCATCCATGATCGTGTCTTTATCCATAGAGTGTTTGGTTTGCTCTATATTGTTAGCCAACAAAGAATTAGAGGAATTAGAAACTTTTTTTTTAACAATACATGTCAAGCATATCATCTACAATAGTATTCAAAAAAATCTAGATGGTATGCAATGACTATCCACACAATATGATATATGACTATTGTTGTAGTAAGTGTTTAAGTCCATGCTCTCTGCACTACTAACATTTATATAACATGAGTTATTGATGTAAAGAAAAACATAGCCATCACTACATATGATTTCTCTACCTCATCATGTCATTATCTTGTGACATGTCACATATTGGTGAAGTGAAAGGAATTGAAGAATCATCAGGGTGGAAGCAACTTGGAGATTTTCATGATGTGAAGCAGAAGAGAGCTCCTTCGAGATACAATCAAACTTATGAGAAATAGACCCACCATATATTTCTTCATGCTTGGCCCACTTCTTGTGAGATAACTCATGATCCGAAAATATCAAGACTACTAATATCTTCACACAAGGAATGTTGAAACTCATGAGATACATGAAGATCAATATGTAAGTTTGTCTCATCATCTAAAGATAGATTTTGAGGATCCATGAGAGGATAAATTGTTGGATATGTGCCCTAGTGGCAAATAAATAAAGATGTTTTCCTTTATCATATATGTGTTTGTTCATAATAAGTTTTATGCCATACTATAACTATATTAAGAGTGTTGGAGATATGTCCAAGAGGCAATAATAAAAGTGGTTATTATATATCTTTATGTTTATGATAAAAGTTTATATACCATGCTATAATTGTATTAACCGAAACATTGATACATGTGTGTTATGTAAACAACAATGAGTCTCTAGTAAGCCTCTTAACTAGCTTGTTGATTAATAGATGATTAGTTTCATAATCATGAACATTGGATGTTATTAATAACAAGGTTATATCATTATATGAATGATGTAATGGACACACCCAATTAAGCGTAGCATAAGATCACGTCATTAAGTTATATGCTATAAGCTTTCGATACATAGTTACCTAGTCCTTTTGACCATGAGATCATGTAAATCACTTATACCGGAAAGGTACTTTGATTACATCAAACGCCACTGCGTAAATGGGTGGTTATAGAGGTGGGATTAAGTATCCGGAAAGTATGAGTTGAGGCATATGGATCAACAGTGGGATTTGTCCATCCCGATGACGGATAGATATACTCTGGGCCCTCTCGGTGGAATGTCGTCTAAATAGCTTGCAAGCATATGAATGGTTCATAAGAGACCACATACCACGGTACGAGTAAAGAGTACTTGTCGAGACGAGGTTGAACAAGGTATAGAGATACCGATGATCAAACCTCGGACAAGTAAAATACCGTGTGACAAAGGGAATCGGTATCGTATGTGAATGGTTCATTCGATCACTAAGTCATCGTTGAATATGTGGGAGCCATTATGGATCTCCGATCCCGCTATTGGTTATTGGTCAACGAGAGGTCTCAACCATGTCTACATAGTTCACGAACCGTAGGGTGACACACTTAAGGTTTGATGTCGTTTAAGTAGATATGGAATAAGGAATGGAGTTCGAAGTTTTGTTCGGAGTCTCGGATGGGATCCAGGACATCACGAGGAGGTCCGGAATGGTCCGGAGAATAAGATTCATATATAGGAAGTCATATTCCAAGTTTGGAAATGATCCGGTGCATTTATGGTAACTTTTTCCCTGGATTTTTTTGATATATTATACGTTTTTTTTCGACGTCGTATGCAAAAGTTATTGCGGTTTTACCATTTTTTAAACTTTTTTTGCAAAAAAAGTGGAAATTCGAATTTCTTAATTTCTCCGAATAGTAGGTTGCATAACATACAAGAATCTGAAAACAATTTTTTTTTGAAATTTCTATCATTTTCTTTTGTATTTTACAACCAAAAAAAGGCGATCCACGGGTGCAGGGTGGGGAGTACAAAAACTCGGAAAAACCTTTAGTCGCGGTTGGGGACACCAACCGCGACTACCCTTTAGTCGCGGTTGGTGTCCCCAACCGCGACTAAAGATTTTTCCGCCGGCCGCATCCTTCCATAGCCCTTTAGTCGCGGTTGGTGTTACCAACCGCGACTAAAGGGGTACCCTTTCGTCGCGGATGGAGCATTAGTCGCGGGTTGCCTACCGAACCGCGACTAAAGCCCCCTTTAGTCGCGGTTCAAATATTTTCGGGACTAATGGGGGTGGACGGAAGCCTCTTTTTCTACTAGTGTAAGTTAATCATCACTATACTTTGAGCAAGAGTTAATTTCGTTTTTATGTGCTGACCGTTCTTAACAAACAAATTGGTTTCTTTTTCTAGCTCCAGGATTCAGACAATCGATCCAACAATAAAAGAACACTAGAGTAAATTGTAAACTCTACTGTGTGACAGATATATCACTGAAAATGGTGGAGATGACGAGTAGTTAACCACAATTTAGCGGCAAGATTGGATGGATCTTACCAATGCGTCAGACCTCGTAAAGGTTACAAAACTTTTACGTCAATAAGTGGACTAGAATCCATCGGAGAAACCCTTCCGTCCCTGACACAGAATTTACAAGAGGGTGTGTCAATCATCCAATAACCGGATCTAGTTAAGGAAAAAGTAAACTTATGTTCCTGGCAACACCTTTAATCAATCAGTAAGCAAAATCAATATTGTTGCTACCATTTCATATGCTAAATTTCATTAATCGAACTAAGATTACTTCTGGGGAGAGAGAAAAAACTATTGGGGCGACGCACACGGCATGGTACAATGGAGGCTAGATCTGGTGGTCGTCGAAGCCAAACGGGTCGGCGCAGGCTGCATGGACACGACGGGCGCCCCGTCGATTGGGGGGTAAGACGACGGATTGTTCAGGTGGCCATCAAATCAGTACGAGGCGGACTGGCGGCACGGCGAAGTCACCACGCGCAGCGCAGCCATGGCGATTAGGGTCGGGGGAGGGCGGATTTGGGAGAGAACGGAAGGATGAGGGGGCGGTAGAGACCTGAGCGGAGAGGAAGGAGAGGATTTGATGGAGTGGTTGGCTTTGGCCAAAATTTTCCTCGCGCCCGGCAAAATATTTTTGACACCGTCAGTGCAAGGTGGGCCCGGTGACGTGTCCCAAAATATTATGCGCGCTTCAGCCAATCCAGTCGTGACCTTTACATTTCTGCATTGGCTAAAATTGAAGACTAAAACCTATGGTTGCTCCTAACAAAGATTTCCATACAATGTTCGAAACTAGCACGTGCCTTATTATTAAACAGAAGGCTTTGCAGCCCGCTGTCCGCCGTCGAGCCAGCCTCGCCGCCACCTCCGAGGGCCGCCGCCTTGGAGCCCAGGGCCCCCACCGGGGGAAACACTGGAAGGCGCCACCCCTGGACCACGACCACTCCAGAAAAGCAGCGCGGAGCAGAAGGAGCCCGCCAACCGTCTTCGCCGGCAGCGGCGAGCCCTCGCGCGGAGGTCCTCCACCTATCACTGCGCGGGGAGCCGAGGGCCCAGATCCCCGCCGCCCCCTTCACCGGCGCTGAGAGCTTGGCCCGGTAGCGCCTCTAGGGGCGACGAGGCGGGGGAGGAGGGAGAGGGAAGGTGGCGGTGGCAATTTAGGGTTACTCTCCCCCGGTCACCTAGAGGGGGCGACGGGAGGAGAGCGTCTCCACGTGCCTTATTATTACCACGAAGATAAGCATACACAAGTTTTATCTCGTGGAAGAAGTATTATTAGCAACCTCATCCTAATCATCACCATCATCATCATTAGAAAAGATTTTGGGATTCAAAGTAGAAGTTATCTATGATCCAATAGCCATAAGACACATGTGGGTATTGGACGATGAAGATGAAGTTCTTAATTCGTCATCCATGATCGTGTCTTTATCCATAGAGTGTTTGGTTTGCTCTATATTGTTAGCCAACAAAGAATTAGAGGAATTAGAAACTTTTTTTTTAACAATACATGTCAAGCATATCATCTACAATAGTATTCAAAAAAATCTAGATGGTATGCAATGACTATCCACACAATATGATATATGACTATTGTTGTAGTAAGTGTTTAAGTCCATGCTCTCTGCACTACTAACATTTATATAACATGAGTTATTGATGTAAAGAAAAACATAGCCATCACTACATATGATTTCTCTACCTCATCATGTCATTATCTTGTGACATGTCACATATTGGTGAAGTGAAAGGAATTGAAGAATCATCAGGGTGGAAGCAACTTGGAGATTTTCATGATGTGAAGCAGAAGAGAGCTCCTTCGAGATACAATCAAACTTATGAGAAATAGACCCACCATATATTTCTTCATGCTTGGCCCACTTCTTGTGAGATAACTCATGATCCGAAAATATCAAGACTACTAATATCTTCACACAAGGAATGTTGAAACTCATGAGATACATGAAGATCAATATGTAAGTTTGTCTCATCATCTAAAGATAGATTTTGAGGATCCATGAGAGGATAAAATGTTGGATATGTGCCCTAGTGGCAAATAAATAAAGATGTTTTCCTTTATCATATATGTGTTTGTTCATAATAAGTTTTATGCCATACTATAACTATATTAAGAGTGTTGGAGATATGTCCAAGAGGCAATAATAAAAGTGGTTATTATATATCTTTATGTTTATGATAAAAGTTTATATACCATGCTATAATTGTATTAACCGAAACATTGATACATGTGTGTTATGTAAACAACAATGAGTCTCTAGTAAGCCTCTTAACTAGCTTGTTGATTAATAGATGATTAGTTTCATAATCATGAACATTGGATGTTATTAATAACAAGGTTATATCATTATATGAATGATGTAATGGACACACCCAATTAAGCGTAGCATAAGATCACGTCATTAAGTTATATAAGCTTTCGATACATAGTTACCTAGTCCTTTTGACCATGAGATCATGTAAATCACTTATACGGAAAGGTACTTTGATTACATCAAACGCCACTGCGTAAATGGGTGGTTATAGAGGTGGGATTAAGTATCCGGAAAGTATGAGTTGAGGCATATGGATCAACAGTGGGATTTGTCCATCCCGATGACGGATAGATATACTCTGGGCCCTCTCGGTGGAATGTCGTCTAAATAGCTTGCAAGCATATGAATGGTTCATAAGAGACCACATACCACGGTACGAGTAAAGAGTACTTGTCAGAGACGAGGTTGAACAAGGTATAGAGATACCGATGATCAAACCTCGGACAAGTAAAATATCGTGTGACAAAGGGAATCGGTATCGTATGTGAATGGTTCATTCGATCACTAAGTCATCGTTGAATATGGGAGCCATTATGGATCTCCAGATCCCGCTATTGGTTATTGGTCAACGAGAGGTCTCAACCATGTCTACATAGTTCACGAACCGTAGGGTGACACACTTAAGGTTTGATGTCGTTTAAGTAGATATGGAATAAGGAATGGAGTTCGAAGTTTTGTTCGGAGTCTCGGATGGGATCAGGACATCACGAGGAGGTCCGGAATGGTCCGGAGAATAAGATTCATATACAGGAAGTCATATTCCAAGTTTGGAAATGATCCGGTGCATTTATGGTAACTTTTTCCCAGGATTTTTTTGATATATTATACGTTTTTTTCGACGTCGTATGCAAAAGTTATTGCGGTTTTACCATTTTTTAAACTTTTTTGCAAAAAAGTGAAATTAATTTCTTAATTTCTCCGAATAGTAGGTTGCATAACATACAAGAATCTGAAAACAATTTTTTTTTGAAATTTCTATCATTTTCTTTTGTATTTTACAAACCAAAAAGGCGATCCACGGGGGGTGCAGGGTGCGTGGGAGTACAAAAACTCGGAAAAACCTTTAGTCGCGGTTGGGGACACCAAAATACTTTAGTCGCGGTTGGTGTCCCCAACCGCGACTAAAGATTTTCCCCACGCCATCCTTCCATAGCCCTTTAGTCGCGGTTGGTGTTACCAACCGCGACTAAAGGGGTACCCTTTCGTCGCGGATGGAGCATTAGTCGCGGGTTGCCTACCGAACCGCGACTAAAGCCCCCTTTAGTCGCGGTTCAAATATTTTCGGGACTAATGGGGGTGGACGGAAGCCTCTTTTTCTACTAGTGTAAGTTAATCATCACTATACTTTGAGCAAGAGTTAATTTCGTTTTTATGTGCTGACCGTTCTTAACAAACAAATTGGTTTCTTTTTCTAGCTCCAGGATTCAGACAATCGATCCAACAATAAAAGAACACTAGAGTAAATTGTAAACTCTACTGTGTGACAGATATATCACTGAAAATGGTGGAGATGACGAGTAGTTAACCACAATTTAGCGGCAAGATTGGATGGATCTTACCAATGCGTCAGACCTCGTAAAGGTTACAAAACTTTTACGTCAATAAGTGGACTAGAATCCATCGGAGAAACCCTTCCGTCCCTGACACAGAATTTACAAGAGGGTGTGTCAATCATCCAATAACCGGATCTAGTTAAGGAAAAAGTAAACTTATGTTCCTGGCAACACCTTTAATCAATCAGTAAGCAAAATCAATATTGTTGCTACCATTTCATATGCTAAATTTCATTAATCGAACTAAGATTACTTCTGGGGAGAGAGAAAAAACTATTGGGGCGACGCACACGGCATGGTACAATGGAGGCTAGATCTGGTGGTCGTCGAAGCCAAACGGGTCGGCGCAGGCTGCATGGACACGACGGGCGCCCCGTCGATTGGGGGGTAAGACGACGGATTGTTCAGGTGGCCATCAAATCAGTACGAGGCGGACTGGCGGCACGGCGAAGTCACCACGCGCAGCGCAGCCATGGCGATTAGGGTCGGGGGAGGGCGGATTTGGGAGAGAACGGAAGGATGAGGGGGCGGTAGAGACCTGAGCGGAGAGGAAGGAGAGGATTTGATGGAGTGGTTGGCTTTGGCCAAAATTTTCCTCGCGCCCGGCAAAATATTTTTGACACCGTCAGTGCAAGGTGGGCCCGGTGACGTGTCCCAAAATATTATGCGCGCTTCAGCCAATCCAGTCGTGACCTTTACATTTCTGCATTGGCTAAAATTGAAGACTAAAACCTATGGTTGCTCCTAACAAAGATTTCCATACAATGTTCGAAACTAGCACGTGCCTTATTATTAAACAGAAGGCTTTGCAGCCCGCTGTCCGCCGTCGAGCCAGCCTCGCCGCCACCTCCGAGGGCCGCCGCCTTGGAGCCCAGGGCCCCCACCGGGGGAAACACTGGAAGGCGCCACCCCTGGACCACGACCACTCCAGAAAAGCAGCGCGGAGCAGAAGGAGCCCGCCAACCGTCTTCGCCGGCAGCGGCGAGCCCTCGCGCGGAGGTCCTCCACCTATCACTGCGCGGGGAGCCGAGGGCCCAGATCCCCGCCGCCCCCTTCACCGGCGCTGAGAGCTTGGCCCGGTAGCGCCTCTAGGGGCGACGAGGCGGGGGAGGAGGGAGAGGGAAGGTGGCGGTGGCAATTTAGGGTTACTCTCCCCCGGTCACCTAGAGGGGGCGACGGGAGGAGAGCGTCTCCACGTGCCTTATTATTACCACGAAGATAAGCATACACAAGTTTTATCTCGTGGAAGAAGTATTATTCGCAACCTCATCCTAATCATCACCATCATCATCATTAGAAAAGATTTTGGGATTCAAAGTAGAAGTTATCTATGATCCAATAGCCATAACACACATGTGGGTATTGGACGATGAAGATGAAGTTCTTAATTCGTCATCCATGATCGTGTCTTTATCCATAGAGTGTTTGGTTTGCTCTATATTGTTAGCCAACAAAGAATTAGAGGAATTAGAAACTTTTTTTTTAACAATACATGTCAAGCATATCATCTACAATAGTATTCAAAAAAATCTAGATGGTATGCAATGACTATCCACACAATATGATATATGACTATTGTTGTAGTAAGTGTTTAAGTCCATGCTCTCTGCACTACTAACATTTATATAACATGAGTTATTGATGTAAAGAAAAACATAGCCATCACTACATATGATTTCTCTACCTCATCATGTCATTATCTTGTGACATGTCACATATTGGTGAAGTGAAAGGAATTGAAGAATCATCAGGGTGGAAGCAACTTGGAGATTTTCATGATGTGAAGCAGAAGAGAGCTCCTTCGAGATACAATCAAACTTATGAGAAATAGACCCACCATATATTTCTTCATGCTTGGCCCACTTCTTGTGAGATAACTCATGATCCGAAAATATCAAGACTACTAATATCTTCACACAAGGAATGTTGAAACTCATGAGATACATGAAGATCAATATGTAAGTTTGTCTCATCATCTAAAGATAGATTTTGAGGATCCATGAGAGGATAAAATGTTGGATATGTGCCCTAGTGGCAAATAAATAAAGATGTTTTCCTTTATCATATATGTGTTTGTTCATAATAAGTTTTATGCCATACTATAACTATATTAAGAGTGTTGGAGATATGTCCAAGAGGCAATAATAAAAGTGGTTATTATATATCTTTATGTTTATGATAAAAGTTTATATACCATGCTATAATTGTATTAACCGAAACATTGATACATGTGTGTTATGTAAACAACAATGAGTCTCTAGTAAGCCTCTTAACTAGCTTGTTGATTAATAGATGATTAGTTTCATAATCATGAACATTGGATGTTATTAATAACAAGGTTATATCATTATATGAATGATGTAATGGACACACCCAATTAAGCGTAGCATAAGATCACGTCATTAAGTTATATGCTATAAGCTTTCGATACATAGTTACCTAGTCCTTTTGACCATGAGATCATGTAAATCACTTATACGGAAAGGTACTTTGATTACATCAAACGCCACTGCGTAAATGGGTGGTTATAGAGGTGGGATTAAGTATCCGGAAAGTATGAGTTGAGGCATATGGATCAACAGTGGGATTTGTCCATCCCGATGACGGATAGATATACTCGGGCCCTCTCGGTGGAATGTCGTCTAAATAGCTTGCAAGCATATGAATGGTTCATAAGAGACCACATACCACGGCACGAGTAAAGAGTACTTGTCGGAGACGAGGTTGAACAAGGTATAGTGATGATCAAACCTCGGACAAGTAAAATACCGTGTGACAAAGGGAATCGGTATCGTATGTGAATGGTTCATTCGATCACTAAGTCATCGTTGAATATGTGGGAGCCATTATGGATCTCCAGATCCCGCTATTGGTTATTGGTCAACGAGAGGTCTCAACCATGTCTACATAGTTCACGAACCGTAGGGTGACACACTTAAGGTTTGATATCGTTTAAGTAGATATGGAATAAGGAATGGAGTTCGAAGTTTTGTTCGGAGTCTCGGATGGGATCCAGGACATCACGAGGAGGTCCGGAATGGTCCGGAGAATAAGATTCATATATAGGAAGTCATATTCCAAGTTTGGAAATGATCCGGTGCATTTATGGCAACTTTTTCCCAGGATTTTTTGATATATTATACGTTTTTTTCGACGTCGTATGCAAAAGTTATTGCGGTTTTACCATTTTTTAAACTTTTTTTGCAAAAAAAGTGGAAATTCGAATTTCTTAATTTTCGAATAGTAGGTTGCATAACATACAAGAATCTGAAAACAATTTTTTTTGAAATTTCTATCATTTTCTTTTGTATTTTACAAACCAAAAAAGGCGATCCACGGGGGGTAGTGGGAGTACAAAAACTCGGAAAACCTTTAGTCGCGGTTGGGGACACCAACCGCGATTACTTTAGTCGCGGTTGGTGTCCCCAACCGTGACTAAAGATTTTTCCGCCGGCCGCATCCTTCCATAGCCCTTTAGTCGCGGTTGGTGTTACCAACCGCGACTAAAGGGGTACCCTTTCGTCGCGGATGGAGCATTAGTCGCGGGTTGCCTACCGAACCGCGACTAAAGCCCCCTTTAGTCGCGGTTCAAATATTTTCGGGACTAATGGGGGTGGACGGAAGCCTCTTTTTCTACTAGTGTAAGTTAATCATCACTATACTTTGAGCAAGAGTTAATTTCGTTTTTATGTGCTGACCGTTCTTAACAAACAAATTGGTTTCTTTTTCTAGCTCCAGGATTCAGACAATCGATCCAACAATAAAAGAACACTAGAGTAAATTGTAAACTCTACTGTGTGACAGATATATCACTGAAAATGGTGGAGATGACGAGTAGTTAACCACAATTTAGCGGCAAGATTGGATGGATCTTACCAATGCGTCAGACCTCGTAAAGGTTACAAAACTTTTACGTCAATAAGTGGACTAGAATCCATCGGAGAAACCCTTCCGTCCCTGACACAGAATTTACAAGAGGGTGTGTCAATCATCCAATAACCGGATCTAGTTAAGGAAAAAGTAAACTTATGTTCCTGGCAACACCTTTAATCAATCAGTAAGCAAAATCAATATTGTTGCTACCATTTCATATGCTAAATTTCATTAATCGAACTAAGATTACTTCTGGGGAGAGAGAAAAAACTGTTGGGGCGACGCACACGGCATGGTACAATGGAGGCTAGATCTGGTGGTCGTCGAAGCCAAACGGGTCGGCGCAGGCTGCATGGACACGACGGGCGCCCCGTCGATTGGGGGGTAAGACGACGGATTGTTCAGGTGGCCATCAAATCAGTACGAGGCGGACTGGCGGCACGGCGAAGTCACCACGCGCAGCGCAGCCATGGCGATTAGGGTCGGGGGAGGGCGGATTTGGGAGAGAACGGAAGGATGAGGGGGCGGTAGAGACCTGAGCGGAGAGGAAGGAGAGGATTTGATGGAGTGGTTGGCTTTGGCCAAAATTTTCCTCGCGCCCGGCAAAATATTTTTGACACCGTCAGTGCAAGGTGGGCCCGGTGACGTGTCCCAAAATATTATGCGCGCTTCAGCCAATCCAGTCGTGACCTTTACATTTCTGCATTGGCTAAAATTGAAGACTAAAACCTATGGTTGCTCCTAACAAATATTTCCATACAATGTTCGAAACTAGCACGTGCCTTATTATTAAACAGAAGGCTTTGCAGCCCGCTGTCCGCCGTCGAGCCAGCCTCGCCGCCACCTCCGAGGGCCGCCGCCTTGGAGCCCAGGGCCCCCACCGGGGGAAACACTGGAAGGCGCCACCCCTGGACCACGACCACTCCAGAAAAGCAGCGCGGAGCAGAAGGAGCCCGCCAACCGTCTTCGCCGGCAGCGGCGAGCCCTCGCGCGGAGGTCCTCCACCTATCACTGCGCGGGGAGCCGAGGGCCCAGATCCCCGCCGCCCCCTTCACCGGCGCTGAGAGCTTGGCCCGGTAGCGCCTCTAGGGGCGACGAGGCGGGGGAGGAGGGAGAGGGAAGGTGGCGGTGGCAATTTAGGGTTACTCTCCCCCGGTCACCTAGAGGGGGCGACGGGAGGAGAGCGTCTCCACGTGCCTTATTATTACCACGAAGATAAGCATACACAAGTTTTATCTCGTGGAAGAAGTATTATTAGCAACCTCATCCTAATCATCACCATCATCATCATTAGAAAAGATTTTGGGATTCAAAGTAGAAGTTATCTATGATCCAATAGCCATAAGACACATGTGGGTATTGGAGGATGAAGATGAAGTTCTTAATTCGTCATCCATGATCGTGTCTTTATCCATAGAGTGTTTGGTTTGCTCTATATTGTTAGCCAACAAAGAATTAGAGGAATTAGAAACTTTTTTTTTAACAATACATGTCAAGCATATCATCTACAATAGTATTCAAAAAAATCTAGATGGTATGCAATGACTATCCACACAATATGATATATGACTATTGTTGTAGTAAGTGTTTAAGTCCATGCTCTCTGCACTACTAACATTTATATAACATGAGTTATTGATGTAAAGAAAAACATAGCCATCACTACATATGATTTCTCTACCTCATCATGTCATTATCTTGTGACATGTCACATATTGGTGAAGTGAAAGGAATTGAAGAATCATCAGGGTGGAAGCAACTTGGAGATTTTCATGATGTGAAGCAGAAGAGAGCTCCTTCGAGATACAATCAAACTTATGAGAAATAGACCCACCATATATTTCTTCATGCTTGGCCCACTTCTTGTGAGATAACTCATGATCCGAAAATATCAAGACTACTAATATCTTCACACAAGGAATGTTGAAACTCATGAGATACATGAAGATCAATATGTAAGTTTGTCTCATCATCTAAAGATAGATTTTGAGGATCCATGAGAGGATAAATTGTTGGATATGTGCCCTAGTGGCAAATAAATAAAGATGTTTTCCTTTATCATATATGTGTTTGTTCATAATAAGTTTTATGCCATACTATAACTATATTAAGAGTGTTGGAGATATGTCCAAGAGGCAATAATAAAAGTGGTTATTATATATCTTTATGTTTATGATAAAAGTTTATATACCATGCTATAATTGTATTAACCGAAACATTGATACATGTGTGTTATGTAAACAACAATGAGTCTCTAGTAAGCCTCTTAACTAGCTTGTTGATTAATAGATGATTAGTTTCATAATCATGAACATTGGATGTTATTAATAACAAGGTTATATCATTATATGAATGATGTAATGGACACACCCAATTAAGCGTAGCATAAGATCACGTCATTAAGTTATATGCTATAAGCTTTCGATACATAGTTACCTAGTCCTTTTGACCATGAGATCATGTAAATCACTTATACCGGAAAGGTACTTTGATTACATCAAACACTGCGTAAATGGGTGGTTATAGAGGTGGGATTAAGTATCCGGAAAGTATGAGTTGAGGCATATGGATCAACAGTGGGATTTGTCCATCCCGATGACGGATAGATATACTCTGGGCCCTCTCGGTGGAATGTCGTCTAAATAGCTTGCAAGCATATGAATGGTTCATAAGAGACCACATACCACGGTACGAGTAAAGAGTACTTGTCGAGACGAGGTTGAACAAGGTATAGAGATACCGATGATCAAACCTCGGACAAGTAAATACGTGTGACAAAGGGAATCGGTATCGTATGTGAATGGTTCATTCGATCACTAAGTCATCGTTGAATATGTGGGAGCCATTATGGATCTCCAGATCCCGCTATTGGTTATTGGTCAACGAGAGGTCTCAACCATGTCTACATAGTTCACGAACCGTAGGGTGACACACTTAAGGTTTGATGTCGTAGATATGGAATAAGGAATGGAGTTCGAAGTTTTGTTCGGAGTCTCGGATGGGATCCAGGACATCACGAGGAGGTCCGGAATGGTCCGGAGAATAAGATTCATATATAGGAAGTCATATTCCAAGTTTGGAAATGATCCGTGCATTTATGGTAACTTTTTCTGGATTTTTGATATATTATACGTTTTTTTTCGACGTCGTATGCAAAAGTTATTGCGGTTTTACCATTTTTTAAACTTTTTTTGCAAAAAAAGTGGAAATTCGAATTTCTTAATTTCTCCGAATAGTAGGTTGCATAACATACAAGAATCTGAAAACAATTTTTTTTGAAATTTCTATCATTTTCTTTTGTATTTTACAAACCAAAAAAAGGCGATCCACGGGGGGGGTGTGAGGAGTAAAAAAACTCGGAAAACCTTTAGTGTCCCCAACGCGACTAAAGGGGTATTTTAGTCGCGGTTGGTGTCCCAACCGCGACTAAAGATTTTTCGCCGGCCGCATCCTTCCATAGCCCTTTAGTCGCGGTTGGTGTTACCAACCGCGACTAAAGGGGTACCCTTTCGTCGCGGATGGAGCATTAGTCGCGGGTTGCCTACCGAACCGCGACTAAAGCCCCCTTTAGTCGCGGTTCAAATATTTCGGGACTAATGGGGGTGGACGGAAGCCTCTTTTTCTACTAGTGTAAGTTAATCATCACTATACTTTGAGCAAGAGTTAATTTCGTTTTTATGTGCTGACCGTTCTTAACAAACAAATTGGTTTCTTTTTCTAGCTCCAGGATTCAGACAATCGATCCAACAATAAAAGAACACTAGAGTAAATTGTAAACTCTACTGTGTGACAGATATATCACTGAAAATGGTGGAGATGACGAGTAGTTAACCACAATTTAGCGGCAAGATTGGATGGATCTTACCAATGCGTCAGACCTCGTAAAGGTTACAAAACTTTTACGTCAATAAGTGGACTAGAATCCATCGGAGAAACCCTTCCGTCCCTGACACAGAATTTACAAGAGGGTGTGTCAATCATCCAATAACCGGATCTAGTTAAGGAAAAAGTAAACTTATGTTCCTGGCAACACCTTTAATCAATCAGTAAGCAAAATCAATATTGTTGCTACCATTTCATATGCTAAATTTCATTAATCGAACTAAGATTACTTCTGGGGAGAGAGAAAAAACTATTGGGGCGACGCACACGGCATGGTACAATGGAGGCTAGATCTGGTGGTCGTCGAAGCCAAACGGGTCGGCGCAGGCTGCATGGACACGACGGGCGCCCCGTCGATTGGGGGGTAAGACGACGGATTGTTCAGGTGGCCGTCAAATCAGTACGAGGCGGACTGGCGGCACGGCGAAGTCACCACGCGCAGCGCAGCCATGGCGATTAGGGTCGGGGGAGGGCGGATTTGGGAGAGAACGGAAGGATGAGGGGGCGGTAGAGACCTGAGCGGAGAGGAAGGAGAGGATTTGATGGAGTGGTTGGCTTTGGCCAAAATTTTCCTCGCGCCCGGCAAAATATTTTTGACACCGTCAGTGCAAGGTGGGCCCGGTGACGTGTCCCAAAATATTATGCGCGCTTCAGCCAATCCAGTCGTGACCTTTACATTTCTGCATTGGCTAAAATTGAAGACTAAAACCTATGGTTGCTCCTAACAAATATTTCCATACAATGTTCGAAACTAGCACGTGCCTTATTATTAAACAGAAGGCTTTGCAGCCCGCTGTCCGCCGTCGAGCCAGCCTCGCCGCCACCTCCGAGGGCCGCCGCCTTGGAGCCCAGGGCCCCCACCGGGGGAAACACTGGAAGGCGCCACCCCTGGACCACGACCACTCCAGAAAAGCAGCGCGGAGCAGAAGGAGCCCGCCAACCGTCTTCGCCGGCAGCGGCGAGCCCTCGCGCGGAGGTCCTCCACCTATCACTGCGCGGGGAGCCGAGGGCCCAGATCCCCGCCGCCCCCTTCACCGGCGCTGAGAGCTTGGCCCGGTAGCGCCTCTAGGGGCGACGAGGCGGGGGAGGAGGGAGAGGGAAGGTGGCGGTGGCAATTTAGGGTTACTCTCCCCCGGTCACCTAGAGGGGGCGACGGGAGGAGAGCGTCTCCACGTGCCTTATTATTACCACGAAGATAAGCATACACAAGTTTTATCTCGTGGAAGAAGTATTATTAGCAACCTCATCCTAATCATCACCATCATCATCATTAGAAAAGATTTTGGGATTCAAAGTAGAAGTTATCTATGATCCAATAGCCATAAGACACATGTGGGTATTGGAGGATGAAGATGAAGTTCTTAATTCGTCATCCATGATCGTGTCTTTATCCATAGAGTGTTTGGTTTGCTCTATATTGTTAGCCAACAAAGAATTAGAGGAATTAGAAACTTTTTTTTTAACAATACATGTCAAGCATATCATCTACAATAGTATTCAAAAAAATCTAGATGGTATGCAATGACTATCCACACAATATGATATATGACTATTGTTGTAGTAAGTGTTTAAGTCCATGCTCTCTGCACTACTAACATTTATATAACATGAGTTATTGATGTAAAGAAAAACATAGCCATCACTACATATGATTTCTCTACCTCATCATGTCATTATCTTGTGACATGTCACATATTGGTGAAGTGAAAGGAATTGAAGAATCATCAGGGTGGAAGCAACTTGGAGCTTTTCATGATGTGAAGCAGAAGAGAGCTCCTTCGAGATACAATCAAACTTATGAGAAATAGACCCACCATATATTTCTTCATGCTTGGCCCACTTCTTGTGAGATAACTCATGATCCGAAAATATCAAGACTACTAATATCTTCACACAAGGAATGTTGAAACTCATGAGATACATGAAGATCAATATGTAAGTTTGTCTCATCATCTAAAGATAGATTTTGAGGATCCATGAGAGGATAAAATGTTGGATATGTGCCCTAGTGGCAAATAAATAAAGATGTTTTCCTTTATCATATATGTGTTTGTTCATAATAAGTTTTATGCCATACTATAACTATATTAAGAGTGTTGGAGATATGTCCAAGAGGCAATAATAAAAGTGGTTATTATATATCTTTATGTTTATGATAAAAGTTTATATACCATGCTATAATTGTATTAACCGAAACATTGATACATGTGTGTTATGTAAACAACAATGAGTCTCTAGTAAGCCTCTTAACTAGCTTGTTGATTAATAGATGATTAGTTTCATAATCATGAACATTGGATGTTATTAATAACAAGGTTATATCATTATATGAATGATGTAATGGACACACCCAATTAAGCGTAGCATAAGATCACGTCATTAAGTTATATGCTATAAGCTTTCGATACATAGTTACCTAGTCCTTTTGACCATGAGATCATGTAAATCACTTATACCGGAAAGGTACTTTGATTACATCAAACGCCACTGCGTAAATGGGTGGTTATAGAGGTGGGATTAAGTATCCGGAAAGTATGAGTTGAGGCATATGGATCAACAGTGGGATTTGTCCATCCCGATGACGGATAGATATACTCGGGCCCTCTCGGTGGAATGTCGTCTAAATAGCTTGCAAGCATATGAATGGTTCATAAGAGACCACATACCACGGTATGAGTAAAGAGTACTTGTCGGAGACGAGGTTGAACAAGGTATAGAGATACCGATGATCAAACCTCGGACAAGTAAAATACCGTGTGACAAAGGGAATCGGTATCGTATGTGAATGGTTCATTCGATCACTAAGTCATCGTTGAATATGTGGGAGCCATTATGGATCTCCAGATCCCGCTATTGGTTATTGGTCAACGAGAGGTCTCAACCATGTCTACATAGTTCACGAACCGTAGGGTGACACACTTAAGGTTTGATGTCGTTTAAGTAGATATGGAATAAGGAATGGAGTTCGAAGTTTTGTTCGGAGTCTCGGATGGGATCCAGACATCACGAGGAGGTCCGAATGGTCCGGAGAATAAGATTCATATATAGGAAGTCATATTCCAAGTTTGGAAATGATCCGGTGCATTTATGGCAACTTTTTCCCAGGATTTTTTGATATATTATACGTTTTTTCGACGTCGTATGCAAAAGTTATTGCGGTTTTACCATTTTTTAAACTTTTTTTGCAAAAAAAGTGGAAATTCGAATTTCTTAATTTCTACGAATAGTAGGTTGCATAACATACAAGAATCTGAAAACAATTTTTTTTTGAATTTTCTATCATTTTCTTTTGTATTTTACAAAACAAAAAAAGGCGATCCACGGGGGGGTGCAGGGTGCGTGGGAGTACCCTTTAGTCGCGGTTGGTGTCCCCAACCGCGACTAAAGATTTTTCCGCCGGCCGCATTTCCATAGCCCTTTAGTCGCGGTTGGTGTTACCAACCGCGACTAAAGGGGTACCCTTTCGTCGCGGATGGAGCATTAGTCGCGGGTTGCCTACCGAACCGCGACTAAAGCCCCCTTTAGTCGCGGTTCAAATATTTTCGGGACTAATGGGGGTGGACGGAAGCCTCTTTTTCTACTAGTGTAAGTTAATCATCACTATACTTTGAGCAAGAGTTAATTTCGTTTTCATGTGCTGACCGTTCTTAACAAACAAATTGGTTTCTTTTTCTAGCTCCAGGATTCAGACAATCGATCCAACAATAAAAGAACACTAGAGTAAATTGTAAACTCTACTGTGTGACAGATATATCACTGAAAATGGTGGAGATGACGAGTAGTTAACCACAATTTAGCGGCAAGATTGGATGGATCTTACCAATGCGTCAGACCTCGTAAAGGTTACAAAACTTTTACGTCAATAAGTGGACTAGAATCCATCGGAGAAACCCTTCCGTCCCTGACACAGAATTTACAAGAGGGTGTGTCAATCATCCAATAACCGGATCTAGTTAAGGAAAAAGTAAACTTATGTTCCTGGCAACACCTTTAATCAATCAGTAAGCAAAATCAATATTGTTGCTACCATTTCATATGCTAAATTTCATTAATCGAACTAAGATTACTTCTGGGGAGAGAGAAAAAACTGTTGGGGCGACGCACACGGCATGGTACAATGGAGGCTAGATCTGGTGGTCGTCGAAGCCAAACGGGTCGGCGCAGGCTGCATGGACACGACGGGCGCCCCGTCGATTGGGGGGTAAGACGACGGATTGTTCAGGTGGCCGTCAAATCAGTACGAGGCGGACTGGCGGCACGGCGAAGTCACCACGCGCAGCGCAGCCATGGCGATTAGGGTCGGGGGAGGGCGGATTTGGGAGAGAACGGAAGGATGAGGGGGCGGTAGAGACCTGAGCGGAGAGGAAGGAGAGGATTTGATGGAGTGGTTGGCTTTGGCCAAAATTTTCCTCGCGCCCGGCAAAATATTTTTGACACCGTCAGTGCAAGGTGGGCCCGGTGACGTGTCCCAAAATATTATGCGCGCTTCAGCCAATCCAGTCGTGACCTTTACATTTCTGCATTGGCTAAAATTGAAGACTAAAACCTATGGTTGCTCCTAACAAAGATTTCCATACAATGTTCGAAACTAGCACGTGCCTTATTATTAAACAGAAGGCTTTGCAGCCCGCTGTCCGCCGTCGAGCCAGCCTCGCCGCCACCTCCGAGGGCCGCCGCCTTGGAGCCCAGGGCCCCCACCGGGGGAAACACTGGAAGGCGCCACCCCTGGACCACGACCACTCCAGAAAAGCAGCGCGGAGCAGAAGGAGCCCGCCAACCGTCTTCGCCGGCAGCGGCGAGCCCTCGCGCGGAGGTCCTCCACCTATCACTGCGCGGGGAGCCGAGGGCCCAGATCCCCGCCGCCCCCTTCACCGGCGCTGAGAGCTTGGCCCGGTAGCGCCTCTAGGGGCGACGAGGCGGGGGAGGAGGGAGAGGGAAGGTGGCGGTGGCAATTTAGGGTTACTCTCCCCCGGTCACCTAGAGGGGGCGACGGGAGGAGAGCGTCTCCACGTGCCTTATTATTACCACGAAGATAAGCATACACAAGTTTTATCTCGTGGAAGAAGTATTATTAGCAACCTCATCCTAATCATCACCATCATCATCATTAGAAAAGATTTTGGGATTCAAAGTAGAAGTTATCTATGATCCAATAGCCATAAGACACATGTGGGTATTGGAGGATGAAGATGAAGTTCTTAATTCGTCATCCATGATCGTGTCTTTATCCATAGAGTGTTTGGTTTGCTCTATATTGTTAGCCAACAAAGAATTAGAGGAATTAGAAACTTTTTTTTTAACAATACATGTCAAGCATATCATCTACAATAGTATTCAAAAAAATCTAGATGGTATGCAATGACTATCCACACAATATGATATATGACTATTGTTGTAGTAAGTGTTTAAGTCCATGCTCTCTGCACTACTAACATTTATATAACATGAGTTATTGATGTAAAGAAAAACATAGCCATCACTACATATGATTTCTCTACCTCATCATGTCATTATCTTGTGACATGTCACATATTGGTGAAGTGAAAGGAATTGAAGAATCATCAGGGTGGAAGCAACTTGGAGCTTTTCATGATGTGAAGCAGAAGAGAGCTCCTTCGAGATACAATCAAACTTATGAGAAATAGACCCACCATATATTTCTTCATGCTTGGCCCACTTCTTGTGAGATAACTCATGATCCGAAAATATCAAGACTACTAATATCTTCACACAAGGAATGTTGAAACTCATGAGATACATGAAGATCAATATGTAAGTTTGTCTCATCATCTAAAGATAGATTTTGAGGATCCATGAGAGGATAAAATGTTGGATATGTGCCCTAGTGGCAAATAAATAAAGATGTTTTCCTTTATCATATATGTGTTTGTTCATAATAAGTTTTATGCCATACTATAACTATATTAAGAGTGTTGGAGATATGTCCAAGAGGCAATAATAAAAGTGGTTATTATATATCTTTATGTTTATGATAAAAGTTTATATACCATGCTATAATTGTATTAACCGAAACATTGATACATGTGTGTTATGTAAACAACAATGAGTCTAGTAAGCCTCTTAACTAGCTTGTTGATTAATAGATGATTAGTTTCATAATCATGAACATTGGATGTTATTAATAACAAGGTTATATCATTATATGAATGATGTAATGGACACACCCAATTAAGCGTAGCATAAGATCACGTCATTAAGTTATATGCTATAAGCTTTCGATACATAGTTACCTAGTCCTTTTGACCATGAGATCATGTAAATCACTTATACCGGAAAGGTACTTTGATTACATCAAACGCCACTGCGTAAATGGGTGGTTATAGAGGTGGGATTAAGTATCCGGAAAGTATGAGTTGAGGCATATGGATCAACAGTGGGATTTGTCCATCCCGATGACGGATAGATATACTCTGGGCCCTCGGTGGAATGTCGTCTAAATAGCTTGCAAGCATATGAATGGTTCATAAGAGACCACATACCACGAGTAAAGAGTACTTGTCGGAGACGAGGTTGAACAAGGTATAGAGATACCGATGATCAAACCTCGGACAAGTAAAATACCGTGTGACAAAGGGAATCGGTATCGTATGTGAATGGTTCATTCGATCACTAAGTCATCGTTGAATATGTGGGAGCCATTATGGATCTCCAGATCCCGCTATTGGTTATTGGTCAACGAGAGGTCTCAACCATGTCTACATAGTTCACGAACCGTAGGGTGACACACTTAAGGTTTGATGTCGTTTAAGTAGATATGGAATAAGGAATGGAGTTCGAAGTTTTGTTCGGAGTCTCGGATGGGATCCAGGACATCACGAGGAGGTCCGGAATGGTCCGGAGAATAAGATTCATATATAGGAAGTCATATTCCAAGTTTGGAAATGATCCGGTGCATTTATGGCAACTTTTTCCCAGGATTTTTTTGATATATTATACGTTTTTTTTCAAAAGTTATTGCGGTTTTACCATTTTTTAAACTTTTTTTGCAAAAAAAGTGGAAATTCGAATTTCTTAATTTCTCCGAATAGTAGGTTGCATAACATACAAGAATCTGAAAACAATTTTTTTTTGAATTTTCTATCATTTTCTTTTGTATTTTACAAACCAAAAAAGGCGATCCACGGGGGGTGCAGGTGCGTAAAAAAAAACCTTTAGTCGCGGTTGGGGACACCAACCGCGACTAAAGGTACCCTTTAGTCGCGGTTGGTGTCCCCAACCGCGACTAAAGATTTTTCCGCCGGCCGCATCCTTCCATAGCCCTTTAGTCGCGGTTGGTGTTACCAACCGCGACTAAAGGGGTACCCTTTCGTCGCGGATGGAGCATTAGTCGCGGGTTGCCTACCGAACCGCGACTAAAGCCCCCTTTAGTCGCGGTTCAAATATTTTCGGGACTAATGGGGGTGGACGGAAGCCTCTTTTTCTACTAGTGTAAGTTAATCATCACTATACTTTGAGCAAGAGTTAATTTCGTTTTCATGTGCTGACCGTTCTTAACAAACAAATTGGTTTCTTTTTCTAGCTCCAGGATTCAGACAATCGATCCAACAATAAAAGAACACTAGAGTAAATTGTAAACTCTACTGTGTGACAGATATATCACTGAAAATGGTGGAGATGACGAGTAGTTAACCACAATTTAGCGGCAAGATTGGATGGATCTTACCAATGCGTCAGACCTCGTAAAGGTTACAAAACTTTTACGTCAATAAGTGGACTAGAATCCATCGGAGAAACCCTTCCGTCCCTGACACAGAATTTACAAGAGGGTGTGTCAATCATCCAATAACCGGATCTAGTTAAGGAAAAAGTAAACTTATGTTCCTGGCAACACCTTTAATCAATCAGTAAGCAAAATCAATATTGTTGCTACCATTTCATATGCTAAATTTCATTAATCGAACTAAGATTACTTCTGGGGAGAGAGAAAAAACTGTTGGGGCGACGCACACGGCATGGTACAATGGAGGCTAGATCTGGTGGTCGTCGAAGCCAAACGGGTCGGCGCAGGCTGCATGGACACGACGGGCGCCCCGTCGATTGGGGGGTAAGACGACGGATTGTTCAGGTGGCCGTCAAATCAGTACGAGGCGGACTGGCGGCACGGCGAAGTCACCACGCGCAGCGCAGCCATGGCGATTAGGGTCGGGGGAGGGCGGATTTGGGAGAGAACGGAAGGATGAGGGGGCGGTAGAGACCTGAGCGGAGAGGAAGGAGAGGATTTGATGGAGTGGTTGGCTTTGGCCAAAATTTTCCTCGCGCCCGGCAAAATATTTTTGACACCGTCAGTGCAAGGTGGGCCCGGTGACGTGTCCCAAAATATTATGCGCGCTTCAGCCAATCCAGTCGTGACCTTTACATTTCTGCATTGGCTAAAATTGAAGACTAAAACCTATGGTTGCTCCTAACAAAGATTTCCATACAATGTTCGAAACTAGCACGTGCCTTATTATTAAACAGAAGGCTTTGCAGCCCGCTGTCCGCCGTCGAGCCAGCCTCGCCGCCACCTCCGAGGGCCGCCGCCTTGGAGCCCAGGGCCCCCACCGGGGGAAACACTGGAAGGCGCCACCCCTGGACCACGACCACTCCAGAAAAGCAGCGCGGAGCAGAAGGAGCCCGCCAACCGTCTTCGCCGGCAGCGGCGAGCCCTCGCGCGGAGGTCCTCCACCTATCACTGCGCGGGGAGCCGAGGGCCCAGATCCCCGCCGCCCCCTTCACCGGCGCTGAGAGCTTGGCCCGGTAGCGCCTCTAGGGGCGACGAGGCGGGGGAGGAGGGAGAGGGAAGGTGGCGGTGGCAATTTAGGGTTACTCTCCCCCGGTCACCTAGAGGGGGCGACGGGAGGAGAGCGTCTCCACGTGCCTTATTATTACCACGAAGATAAGCATACACAAGTTTTATCTCGTGGAAGAAGTATTATTAGCAACCTCATCCTAATCATCACCATCATCATCATTAGAAAAGATTTTGGGATTCAAAGTAGAAGTTATCTATGATCCAATAGCCATAAGACACATGTGGGTATTGGAGGATGAAGATGAAGTTCTTAATTCGTCATCCATGATCGTGTCTTTATCCATAGAGTGTTTGGTTTGCTCTATATTGTTAGCCAACAAAGAATTAGAGGAATTAGAAACTTTTTTTTTAACAATACATGTCAAGCATATCATCTACAATAGTATTCAAAAAAATCTAGATGGTATGCAATGACTATCCACACAATATGATATATGACTATTGTTGTAGTAAGTGTTTAAGTCCATGCTCTCTGCACTACTAACATTTATATAACATGAGTTATTGATGTAAAGAAAAACATAGCCATCACTACATATGATTTCTCTACCTCATCATGTCATTATCTTGTGACATGTCACATATTGGTGAAGTGAAAGGAATTGAAGAATCATCAGGGTGGAAGCAACTTGGAGCTTTTCATGATGTGAAGCAGAAGAGAGCTCCTTCGAGATACAATCAAACTTATGAGAAATAGACCCACCATATATTTCTTCATGCTTGGCCCACTTCTTGTGAGATAACTCATGATCCGAAAATATCAAGACTACTAATATCTTCACACAAGGAATGTTGAAACTCATGAGATACATGAAGATCAATATGTAAGTTTGTCTCATCATCTAAAGATAGATTTTGAGGATCCATGAGAGGATAAAATGTTGGATATGTGCCCTAGTGGCAAATAAATAAAGATGTTTTCCTTTATCATATATGTGTTTGTTCATAATAAGTTTTATGCCATACTATAACTATATTAAGAGTGTTGGAGATATGCCCAAGAGGCAATAATAAAAGTGGTTATTATATATCTTTATGTTTATGATAAAAGTTTATATACCATGCTATAATTGTATTAACCGAAACATTGATACATGTGTGTTATGTAAACAACAATGAGTCTCTAGTAAGCCTCTTAACTAGCTTGTTGATTAATAGATGATTAGTTTCATAATCATGAACATTGGATGTTATTAATAACAAGGTTATATCATTATATGAATGATGTAATGGACACACCCAATTAAGCGTAGCATAAGATCACGTCATTAAGTTATATGCTATAAGCTTTCGATACATAGTTACCTAGTCCTTTTGACCATGAGATCATGTAAATCACTTATACCGGAAAGGTACTTTGATTACATCAAACGCCACTGCGTAAATGGGTGGTTATAGAGGTGGGATTAAGTATCCGGAAAGTATGAGTTGAGGCATATGGATCAACAGTGGGATTTGTCCACCCCGATGACGGATAGATATACTCTGGGCCCTCTCGGTGGAATGTCGTCTAAATAGCTTGCAAGCATATGAATGGTTCATAAGAGACCACATACCACGGTACGAGTAAAGAGTACTTGTCAGAGACGAGGTTGAACAAGGTATAGAGATACCGATGATCAAACCTCGGACAAGTAAAATACCGTGTGACAAAGGGAATCGGTATCGTATGTGAATGGTTCATTCGATCACTAAGTCATCGTTGAATATGGGAGCCATTATGGATCTCCAGATCCCGCTATTGGTTATTGGTCAACGAGAGGTCTCAACCATGTCTACATAGTTCACGAACCGTAGGGTGACACACTTAAGGTTTGATGTCGTTTAAGTAGATATGGAATAAGGAATGGAGTTCGAAGTTTTGTTCGGAGTCTCGGATGGGATCCAGGACATCACGAAGAGGTCCGGAATGGTCCGGAGAATAAGATTCATATATAGGAAGTCATATTCCAAGTTTGGAAATGATCCGTGCATTTATGGCAACTTTTTCCCAGGATTTTTTGATATATTATACGTTTTTTTCGACGTCGTATGCAAAAGTTATTGCGGTTTTACCATTTTTTAAAATTTTTTTGCAAAAAAAGTGGAAATTCGAATTTCTTAATTTCTCCGAATAGTAGGTTGCATAACATACAAGAATCTGAAAACAATTTTTTTTTGAAATTTCTATCATTTTCTTTTGTATTTTACAAACCAAAAAAGGCGATCCACGGGGGTGCAGGGTGCGTGGGAGTACAAAAACTCAAAACCTTTTAGTCGCGGTTGGTGTCCCCAACCGCGACTAAAGATTTTTCCGCCGGCCGCATCCTTCCATAGCCCTTTAGTCGCGGTTGGTGTTACCAACCGCGACTAAAGGGGTACCCTTTCGTCGCGGATGGAGCATTAGTCGCGGGTTGCCTACCGAACCGCGACTAAAGCCCCCTTTAGTCGCGGTTCAAATATTTTCGGGACTAATGGGGGTGGACGGAAGCCTCTTTTTCTACTAGTGTAAGTTAATCATCACTATACTTTGAGCAAGAGTTAATTTCGTTTTTATGTGCTGACCGTTCTTAACAAACAAATTGGTTTCTTTTTCTAGCTCCAGGATTCAGACAATCGATCCAACAATAAAAGAACACTAGAGTAAATTGTAAACTCTACTGTGTGACAGATATATCACTGAAAATGGTGGAGATGACGAGTAGTTAACCACAATTTAGCGGCAAGATTGGATGGATCTTACCAATGCGTCAGACCTCGTAAAGGTTACAAAACTTTTACGTCAATAAGTGGACTAGAATCCATCGGAGAAACCCTTCCGTCCCTGACACAGAATTTACAAGAGGGTGTGTCAATCATCCAATAACCGGATCTAGTTAAGGAAAAAGTAAACTTATGTTCCTGGCAACACCTTTAATCAATCAGTAAGCAAAATCAATATTGTTGCTACCATTTCATATGCTAAATTTCATTAATCGAACTAAGATTACTTCTGGGGAGAGAGAAAAAACTGTTGGGGCGACGCACACGGCATGGTACAATGGAGGCTAGATCTGGTGGTCGTCGAAGCCAAACGGGTCGGCGCAGGCTGCATGGACACGACGGGCGCCCCGTCGATTGGGGGGTAAGACGACGGATTGTTCAGGTGGCCGTCAAATCAGTACGAGGCGGACTGGCGGCACGGCGAAGTCACCACGCGCAGCGCAGCCATGGCGATTAGGGTCGGGGGAGGGCGGATTTGGGAGAGAACGGAAGGATGAGGGGGCGGTAGAGACCTGAGCGGAGAGGAAGGAGAGGATTTGATGGAGTGGTTGGCTTTGGCCAAAATTTTCCTCGCGCCCGGCAAAATATTTTTGACACCGTCAGTGCAAGGTGGGCCCGGTGACGTGTCCCAAAATATTATGCGCGCTTCAGCCAATCCAGTCGTGACCTTTACATTTCTGCATTGGCTAAAATTGAAGACTAAAACCTATGGTTGCTCCTAACAAAGATTTCCATACAATGTTCGAAACTAGCACGTGCCTTATTATTAAACAGAAGGCTTTGCAGCCCGCTGTCCGCCGTCGAGCCAGCCTCGCCGCCACCTCCGAGGGCCGCCGCCTTGGAGCCCAGGGCCCCCACCGGGGGAAACACTGGAAGGCGCCACCCCTGGACCACGACCACTCCAGAAAAGCAGCGCGGAGCAGAAGGAGCCCGCCAACCGTCTTCGCCGGCAGCGGCGAGCCCTCGCGCGGAGGTCCTCCACCTATCACTGCGCGGGGAGCCGAGGGCCCAGATCCCCGCCGCCCCCTTCACCGGCGCTGAGAGCTTGGCCCGGTAGCGCCTCTAGGGGCGACGAGGCGGGGGAGGAGGGAGAGGGAAGGTGGCGGTGGCAATTTAGGGTTACTCTCCCCCGGTCACCTAGAGGGGGCGACGGGAGGAGAGCGTCTCCACGTGCCTTATTATTACCACGAAGATAAGCATACACAAGTTTTATCTCGTGGAAGAAGTATTATTAGCAACCTCATCCTAATCATCACCATCATCATCATTAGAAAAGATTTTGGGATTCAAAGTAGAAGTTATCTATGATCCAATAGCCATAAGACACATGTGGGTATTGGAGGATGAAGATGAAGTTCTTAATTCGTCATCCATGATCGTGTCTTTATCCATAGAGTGTTTGGTTTGCTCTATATTGTTAGCCAACAAAGAATTAGAGGAATTAGAAACTTTTTTTTTAACAATACATGTCAAGCATATCATCTACAATAGTATTCAAAAAAATCTAGATGGTATGCAATGACTATCCACACAATATGATATATGACTATTGTTGTAGTAAGTGTTTAAGTCCATGCTCTCTGCACTACTAACATTTATATAACATGAGTTATTGATGTAAAGAAAAACATAGCCATCACTACATATGATTTCTCTACCTCATCATGTCATTATCTTGTGACATGTCACATATTGGTGAAGTGAAAGGAATTGAAGAATCATCAGGGTGGAAGCAACTTGGAGCTTTTCATGATGTGAAGCAGAAGAGAGCTCCTTCGAGATACAATCAAACTTATGAGAAATAGACCCACCATATATTTCTTCATGCTTGGCCCACTTCTTGTGAGATAACTCATGATCCGAAAATATCAAGACTACTAATATCTTCACACAAGGAATGTTGAAACTCATGAGATACATGAAGATCAATATGTAAGTTTGTCTCATCATCTAAAGATAGATTTTGAGGATCCATGAGAGGATAAAATGTTGGATATGTGCCCTAGTGGCAAATAAATAAAGATGTTTTCCTTTATCATATATGTGTTTGTTCATAATAAGTTTTATGCCATACTATAACTATATTAAGAGTGTTGGAGATATGCCCAAGAGGCAATAATAAAAGTGGTTATTATATATCTTTATGTTTATGATAAAAGTTTATATACCATGCTATAATTGTATTAACCGAAACATTGATACATGTGTGTTATGTAAACAACAATGAGTCTCTAGTAAGCCTCTTAACTAGCTTGTTGATTAATAGATGATTAGTTTCATAATCATGAACATTGGATGTTATTAATAACAAGGTTATATCATTATATGAATGATGTAATGGACACACCCAATTAAGCGTAGCATAAGATCACGTCATTAAGTTATGCTATAAGCTTTCGATACATAGTTACCTAGTCCTTTTGACCATGAGATCATGTAAATCACTTATACCGGAAAGGTACTTTGATTACATCAAACGCCACTGCGTAAATGGGTGGTTATAGAGGTGGGATTAAGTATCCGGAAAGTATGAGTTGAGGCATATGGATCAACAGTGGGATTTGTCCATCCCGATGACGGATAGATATACTCTGGGCCCTCTCGGTGGAATGTCGTCTAAATAGCTTGCAAGCATATGAATGGTTCATAAGAGACCACATACCACGGTACGAGTAAAGAGTACTTGTCAGGAGACGAGGTTGAACAAGGTATAGAGATACCGATGATCAAACCTCGGACAAGTAAAATACCGTGTGACAAAGGGAATCGGTATCGTATGTGAATGGTTCATTCGATCACTAAGTCATCGTTGAATATGTGGGAGCCATTATGGATCTCCAGATCCCGCTATTGGTTATTGGTCAACGAGAGGTCTCAACCATGTCTACATAGTTCACGAACCGTAGGGTGACACACTTAAGGTTTGATGTCGTTTAAGTAGATATGGAATAAGGAATGGAGTTCGAAGTTTTGTTCGGAGTCTCGGATGGGATCCAGGACATCACGAGGAGGTCCGGAATGGTCCGGAGAATAAGATTCATATATAGGAAGTCATATTCCAAGTTTGGAAATGATCCGGTGCATTTATGGCAACTTTTTCCCAGGATTTTTTTGATATATTATACGTTTTTTTTCGACGTCGTATGCAAAAGTTATTGCGGTTTTACCATTTTTTAAACTTTTTTTGCAAAAAAAAGTGGAAATTCGAATTTCTTAATTTCTACGAATAGTAGGTTGCATAACATACAAGAATCTGAAAACAATTTTTTTTGAATTTTCTATCATTTTCTTTTGTATTTTACAAACCAAAAAAGGCGATCCACGGGGGGGGTGCAGGGTGCGTGGGAGTAAAAAAACTCGGAAAAACCTTTAGTCGCGGTTGGGGACACCAACCGCGCCCTTTAGTCGCGGTTGGTGTTACCAACCGCGACTAAAGGGGTACCCTTTCGTCGCGGATGGAGCATTAGTCGCGGGTTGCCTACCGAACCGCGACTAAAGCCCCCTTTAGTCGCGGTTCAAATATTTTCGGGACTAATGGGGGTGGACGGAAGCCTCTTTTTCTACTAGTGTAAGTTAATCATCACTATACTTTGAGCAAGAGTTAATTTCGTTTTCATGTGCTGACCGTTCTTAACAAACAAATTGGTTTCTTTTTCTAGCTCCAGGATTCAGACAATCGATCCAACAATAAAAGAACACTAGAGTAAATTGTAAACTCTACTGTGTGACAGATATATCACTGAAAATGGTGGAGATGACGAGTAGTTAACCACAATTTAGCGGCAAGATTGGATGGATCTTACCAATGCGTCAGACCTCGTAAAGGTTACAAAACTTTTACGTCAATAAGTGGACTAGAATCCATCGGAGAAACCCTTCCGTCCCTGACACAGAATTTACAAGAGGGTGTGTCAATCATCCAATAACCGGATCTAGTTAAGGAAAAAGTAAACTTATGTTCCTGGCAACACCTTTAATCAATCAGTAAGCAAAATCAATATTGTTGCTACCATTTCATATGCTAAATTTCATTAATCGAACTAAGATTACTTCTGGGGAGAGAGAAAAAACTGTTGGGGCGACGCACACGGCATGGTACAATGGAGGCTAGATCTGGTGGTCGTCGAAGCCAAACGGGTCGGCGCAGGCTGCATGGACACGACGGGCGCCCCGTCGATTGGGGGGTAAGACGACGGATTGTTCAGGTGGCCGTCAAATCAGTACGAGGCGGACTGGCGGCACGGCGAAGTCACCACGCGCAGCGCAGCCATGGCGATTAGGGTCGGGGGAGGGCGGATTTGGGAGAGAACGGAAGGATGAGGGGGCGGTAGAGACCTGAGCGGAGAGGAAGGAGAGGATTTGATGGAGTGGTTGGCTTTGGCCAAAATTTTCCTCGCGCCCGGCAAAATATTTTTGACACCGTCAGTGCAAGGTGGGCCCGGTGACGTGTCCCAAAATATTATGCGCGCTTCAGCCAATCCAGTCGTGACCTTTACATTTCTGCATTGGCTAAAATTGAAGACTAAAACCTATGGTTGCTCCTAACAAAGATTTCCATACAATGTTCGAAACTAGCACGTGCCTTATTATTAAACAGAAGGCTTTGCAGCCCGCTGTCCGCCGTCGAGCCAGCCTCGCCGCCACCTCCGAGGGCCGCCGCCTTGGAGCCCAGGGCCCCCACCGGGGGAAACACTGGAAGGCGCCACCCCTGGACCACGACCACTCCAGAAAAGCAGCGCGGAGCAGAAGGAGCCCGCCAACCGTCTTCGCCGGCAGCGGCGAGCCCTCGCGCGGAGGTCCTCCACCTATCACTGCGCGGGGAGCCGAGGGCCCAGATCCCCGCCGCCCCCTTCACCGGCGCTGAGAGCTTGGCCCGGTAGCGCCTCTAGGGGCGACGAGGCGGGGGAGGAGGGAGAGGGAAGGTGGCGGTGGCAATTTAGGGTTACTCTCCCCCGGTCACCTAGAGGGGGCGACGGGAGGAGAGCGTCTCCACGTGCCTTATTATTACCACGAAGATAAGCATACACAAGTTTTATCTCGTGGAAGAAGTATTATTAGCAACCTCATCCTAATCATCACCATCATCATCATTAGAAAAGATTTTGGGATTCAAAGTAGAAGTTATCTATGATCCAATAGCCATAAGACACATGTGGGTATTGGAGGATGAAGATGAAGTTCTTAATTCGTCATCCATGATCGTGTCTTTATCCATAGAGTGTTTGGTTTGCTCTATATTGTTAGCCAACAAAGAATTAGAGGAATTAGAAACTTTTTTTTTAACAATACATGTCAAGCATATCATCTACAATAGTATTCAAAAAAATCTAGATGGTATGCAATGACTATCCACACAATATGATATATGACTATTGTTGTAGTAAGTGTTTAAGTCCATGCTCTCTGCACTACTAACATTTATATAACATGAGTTATTGATGTAAAGAAAAACATAGCCATCACTACATATGATTTCTCTACCTCATCATGTCATTATCTTGTGACATGTCACATATTGGTGAAGTGAAAGGAATTGAAGAATCATCAGGGTGGAAGCAACTTGGAGCTTTTCATGATGTGAAGCAGAAGAGAGCTCCTTCGAGATACAATCAAACTTATGAGAAATAGACCCACCATATATTTCTTCATGCTTGGCCCACTTCTTGTGAGATAACTCATGATCCGAAAATATCAAGACTACTAATATCTTCACACAAGGAATGTTGAAACTCATGAGATACATGAAGATCAATATGTAAGTTTGTCTCATCATCTAAAGATAGATTTTGAGGATCCATGAGAGGATAAAATGTTGGATATGTGCCCTAGTGGCAAATAAATAAAGATGTTTTCCTTTATCATATATGTGTTTGTTCATAATAAGTTTTATGCCATACTATAACTATATTAAGAGTGTTGGAGATATGCCCAAGAGGCAATAATAAAAGTGGTTATTATATATCTTTATGTTTATGATAAAAGTTTATATACCATACTATAATTGTATTAACCGAAACATTGATACATGTGTGTTATGTAAACAACAATGAGTCTCTAGTAAGCCTCTTAACTAGCTTG
Organism: Lolium multiflorum; assembly: GCA_030979885.1. Taxonomy (NCBI): domain Eukaryota; kingdom Viridiplantae; phylum Streptophyta; class Magnoliopsida; order Poales; family Poaceae; genus Lolium; species Lolium multiflorum. The sequence goes on along the minus strand of CM061752.1, from coordinate 89,172,734 downwards.
TTGATTAATAGATGATTAGTTTCATAATCATGAACATTGGATGTTATTAATAACAAGGTTATATCATTATATGAATGATGTAATGGACACACCCAATTAAGCGTAGCATAAGATCACGTCATTAAGTTATATGCTATAAGCTTTCGATACATAGTTACCTAGTCCTTTTGACCATGAGATCATGTAAATCACTTATACCGGAAAGGTACTTTGATTACATCAAACGCCATGCGTAAATGGGTGGTTATAGAGGTGGGATTAAGTATCCGGAAAGTATGAGTTGAGGCATATGGATCAACAGTGGGATTTGTCCATCCCGATGACGGATAGATATACTCTGGGCCCTCTCGGTGGAATGTCGTCTAAATAGCTTGCAAGCATATGAATGGTTCATAAGAGACCACATACCATGGTACGAGTAAAGAGTACTTGTCAGGAGACGACGTTGAACAAGGTATAGAGATACCGATGATCAAACCTCGGACAAGTAAAATACCGTGTGACAAAGGGAATCGGTATCGTATGTGAATGGTTCATTCGATCACTAAGTCATCGTTGAATATGTGGGAGCCATTATGGATCTCCAGATCCCGCTATTGGTTATTGGTCAAGAGAGGCCTCAACCATGTCTACATAGTTCACGAACCGTAGGGTGACACACTTAAGGTTTGATGTCGTTTAAGTAGATATGGAATAAGGAATGGAGTTCGAAGTTTTGTTCGGAGTCTCGGATGGGATCCAGGACATCACGAAGAGGTCCGGAATGGTCCGGAGAATAAGATTCATATATAGGAAGTCATATTCCAAGTTTGGAAATGATCCGGTGCATTTATGGCAGGTTCTAGAAGGTTCTAGAAAAGTCCGGAAGAAATCACCATGGAAAGTGGAGTCCGGAGGGACTCCACCTTGCATGGCCTGCCAACCCTAAAGGGGAGGAGTCCCAGGTGGACTCCCTAGGGTGGCCGGCCAACCCCCAAGGAAGGGGTGGGAGTCCCACCTTGAGTGGGATTCCCCCTTGGGTAGGTTTTGTCCCTTTGGTAGGTTTTGGTTTCGGGTCTTATTCGAAGACTTGGATACCAACACTTGGGGATTTCCACCTATATAATGAGGAGGAGAGGGAGGGGGCAGCCCACTCTTGGCCGCACCACCTAGGGCTGCCCATGGCCGGCGCCCTAGCCACCCCCTCTCCCAAACCCTAGCCTCTCCTCCTCCACCACTTCTCCCGCATACGCTTAGGCGAAGCCCTGCCGGAGTTCTCCACCACCACCGCCGCCACGCCGTCGTGCTGTCGGGATTCCAAGGAGGATCTACTACTTCCGCTGCCCGCTGGAACGGGAAGAAGGACGTCGTCTTCATCAACACCGAACGTGTGACCGAGTACGGAGGTGCTGCCCGATTGTGGCACCGTGATGGCGTGTAACTCACACGTTCGTTGGGAACCCCAAGAGGAAGGTATGATGCGCACAGCAGCAAGTTTTCCCTCAGAAAGAAACCAAGGTTTATCAAACCAGGAGGAGCCAAGAAGCACGTTGAAGGTTGATGGTGGCCAAATGTGATGCGGCGCAACACCAGGGATTCCGGCGCCAACGTGGAACCTGCACAACACAACCAAAGTACTTTGCCCCAACGAAACAGTGAGGTTGTCAATCTCACCGGCTTGCTGTAACAAAGGATTAACCGTATTGTGTGGAAGATGATTGTTTGCGAAGAAAACAAAGAACAATTGCAGATTGTATGCGATGTAAAGAATAGGACCGGGGTCCACAGTTCACTAGAGGTGTCTCTCCCATAAGATAAAAGCATGTTGGGTGAACAAATTACAGTCGGGCAATTGACAAATAGAAAAGGGCATAACAATGCACATACATGATATGATAAATATAGTGAGATTTAATCAGGGCATTACGACAAAGTACATAGACCGCTATCCAGCATGCATCTATGCCTAAAAAGTCCACCTTCAGGTTATCATCCGAACCCCTTCCAGTATTAAGTTGCAAGCAACAGACAATTGCATTAAGTATGGTGCGTAATGTAATCAACAACTACATCCTTAGACATAGCATCAATGTTTTATCCCTAGTGGCAACAGCACATCCACAACCTTAGAACTTTCTGTCACTGTCCCAGATTTAATGGAGGCATGAACCCACTATCGAGCATAAATACTCCCTCTTGGAGTTAAGAGCAAAAACTTGGCCAGAGCCTCTACTAATAACGGAGAGCATGCAAGATCATAAACAACACATAAGTAATAGATTGATAATCACCATAACATAGTATTCTCTATCCATCGGATCCCGACAAACACAACATATAGTATTACAGATAGATGATCTTGATCATGTTAGGCAGCTCACAAGATCCAACAATGAAGCACAATTAGGAGAAGACGACCATCTAGCTACTGCTATGGACCCATAGTCCAGGGATGAACTACTCACTCATCACTCCGGAGGCGATCATGGCGATGAAGAGTCCTCCGGAGATGATTCCCCCTCGGCAGGGTGCCGGAGGCGATCTCCTGAATCCCCGAGATGGGATTGGCGGCGGCCTCTCGAATGTTTTCCGTATCGTGGCTCTCGGTACGAGGGTTTCGCGACGAAGACTTTAAGTAGGCGGAAGGGCAACGCGGGGGCCACACGAGGGCCCCACACACCAGGGCCACGCGGCGGGGGGCCGCGCCGCCCTAGTGTGGCGCCTCGTGGCCCCACTTCCTTTCCCCTCTCGGTTCTGGAAGCTTCGTGCAAAAATAGGACCCGGGCGTTGATTTCGTCCAATTCCGAGAATATTTCCTTACTAGGATTTCTGAAACCAAAAACAGCAAAACAGCAACTGGCTCTTCGGCATCTTGTTAATAGGTTAGTGCCGGAAAATGCGTAAATACGACATATAATGTGTATAAAACATGTAGATATCATCAATAATGTAGCATGGAACATAAGAAATTATCGATACGTCGGAGACGTATCAGCATCCCCAAGCTTAGTTCCCGAGCAGGTAAACGATAACAAGGATAATTTCTGGAGTGACATGCCATCATAACCTTGATCATACTATTGTAAACATATGTAATGAATGCAGCGATCAAATCAATGGCAATGACATGAGTAAACAAATGAATCATAAAGCAAAGACTTTTCATGAATAGTACTTCAAGACAAGCATCAATAAGTCTTGCATAAGAGTTAACTCATAAAGCAATAAATCAAAGTAAAGGTATTGAAGCAACACAAAGGAAGATTAAGTTTCAGCGGTTGCTTTCAACTTATAACATGTATATCTCATGGATAGTGTCAATGTAAAGTAATATAACAAGTGCAATATGCAAGTATGTAGGAATCAATACACAGTTCACACAAGTGTTTGCTTCTTGAGGTAGAGAGAGATAGGTAAACTGACTCAACAATAAAAGTAAAAGAAAGGTCCTTCAAAGAGGAAAGCATCGATTGCTATATTTGTGCTAGAGCTTTTATTTTGAAAACATGAAACAATTTTGTCAACGGTAGTAATAAAGCATATGAGTTATGTAAATTATATCTTACAAGTTGCAAGCCTCATGCATAGTATACTAATAGTGCCCGCACCTTGTCCTAATCAGCTTGGACTACCGGATCATCGCAATACACATGTTTCAACCAAGTGTCACAAAGGGGTACCTCCATGCCGCCTGTACAAAGGTCTAAGGAGAAAGCTCGCATTTTGGATTTCTCGCTTTTGATTATTCTCAACTTAGACATCCATACCGGGACAACATGGACAACAGATAATGGACTCCTCTTTAATGCATAAGCATGTGGCAACAATTAGTGTTCTCATATGAGATTGAGGATATACGTCCAAAACTGAAACTTCCACCATGATTCATGGCTTTAGTTAGCGGCCCAATGTTCTTCTCTAACAATATGCATGCTCCAACCATTAAGGTGGTAGATCTCTCTTACTTGACAAGACGGACATGCATAGCAACTCACATGATATTCAACAAAGAGTAGTTGATGGCGTCCCCGAAGCATGGTTATCGCACAACAAGCAACTTAATAAGAGATAAAGTGCATAAGTACATATTCAATACCACAATAGTTTTTAAGGCTATTTTGTCCCATGAGCTATATATTGCAAAGGCGAATGATGGAAATTTAAAGGTAGCACTCAAGCAATTTACTTTGGAATGGCGGAGAAATACCATGTAGTAGGTAGGTATGGTGGACACGAATGGCATAGTGGTTGGCTCAAGGATTTTGGATGCATGAGAAGTATTCCCTCTCGATACAAGGTTTAGGCTAGCAAGGTTATTTGAAGCAAACTCAAGGATGAACCGGTGCAGCAAAACTCACATAAAAGACATATTGTAAACATTATAAGACTCTACACTGTCTTCTTTGTTGTTCAAAACTCAATACTAGAATTATCTAGACCTTAGAGAAACCAAATATGCAAACCAAATTTTAGAAAGCTCTATGTATTTCTTCATTAATGGGTGCAAAGTATATGATGCAAGAGCTTAAACATGAGCACAACAATTGCCAAGTATCACATTATCCAAAACATTTTAGAATTACTACATGTAGCATTTCCCGATTCCAACCATATAACAATTTAACGAAGAAGTTTTTCGCCTTGAACATTATGAGTAAAGCCTAAGGACATATTTGTCCATATGCAACAGCGGAGCGTGTCTCTCTCCCATACAGTGAATGCTAGGATCCATTTTATTCAAACAAAAACAAAAACAAATACGGCAATGCGAAATAAAAGACAGAATCTGTCAAAAACAGAACAGTCCGTAAAGACGAACCTGAAAGGGGCACTAGACTTGCTCAAATGGAAAAACTCAAAACTAATGCGTACATATCTGAGGATCACGCTCGTAAATTTGCAGATTTTTTAGAATTTTTTACAGAGACTTGTGCCAGAATTCATGACAGACAGCAATGCTGTTTCTGCGCAGCGATCCCAAATATAACATCAACTTTAGCATAGAAACTTTACTTGGCACAAAAACATGATAAGGAGAGGTTGCTACAGTAGTAAACAACTTCCAAGACTCAAATATAAAACAAAAGTGCTGTAGTAAAATAAACACATGGGTTCTCTTCCAAGAAGTTCTTTCTTTATAGCCATCAAGATGGGCTTAGTAATTTTAATGATACTCTCGCAAGAAATAAGAGTTGAAGCAAATTCAAAACACATTTAAGCCTAACCCACTTCCTATGAAAAGGAATCTTGTACACAAATAAATTCATGAAGAACAAAGTGAGAAGCATAGAAAGATAAAACACGAGTAATTTCAAGATTCTCAACATAAAGAGGAGAAACTTAATATTATTAAGATGCATATAACCATGTTTCCCTCTCTCATAATAATTTTCAGTAGCATCATGAACAAACTCAACAATATAAATATCACATAAAGCATTCTTATATAAGATCAAATGGAACTAAAACCAACACAATAACATATTAATCAAGGATCAATTGCTTGATCTTATATAAGATCATAATATGGTAATCCTTGCCATAACATATGAACATCTATTCAATTGCAAGTCAAGTAACATTAAAATGGAGAAACTATTCTTCACTTATCTTTTCCATATCTTTAACAACTAAATATTTCTACCATGAACCCCATGTTATTTCTTGAACTAAACTTGTGAATTTAACACCAACACAAGCTTATCATTAAACCCTAGATTTGAGAGAGGTCTATACCCAACAAAGAGATAATAAACAAACTCTAAATTATTAACACTTAAAAGTTGAGCAACTAACTTTGGGATATAATTTAATTCACTTTAAAACTTATTATCAAATATGGTAAAACACAAGGACATAAGTGCATAAAAGCCACACATTCTGATTTTAATCATAACTTATTAAATATGTAGAATATCACAAAACTAAATTCGTTTACATTACGAATTATAGTTCAAACTATTTGAATAAAATAAACTATGAGTATTTTGAAACTCATATGATCATGCCTTGGTGAAATCAAACATCACCATTCAAATTTGGGGTATAATACTTGTCTTTGACATTTTGATCCCAATTACAATATAAATATAATCATATATGATATAGTGACTCACCCACAAGCATAAAACCATTCACAAGATATTTAGTAACAAAAGCCACTTGGCCATCCAAAAACAAATCAAATGAGAGGATTATACCCATGCCACATAGGATGAAAATATCTACATAGCTTGAATCCTAAGCTATGCCACCTCATGCTTGAAGGATTGCTATGGATGAGAGCATGACAACCAAGCACCTTACTCATCCTATCAAAACAAGAGTCATCCACCTATGTGTCATCATACTAGAGCATGCCAAGCCTATAAAAGGAACCCTATGCCTCATTCATTCCATCATCTTGTACCATGATACAAGCAAACCAAATAGTTGGGCCACTCCATAATTTAGATAGGACCAAGATGAAGCAGCTTGGAGGTGGAGGCATACCACAAGAAGCAGGTTTATCAGATTTCCTGAAGAACAAGCTACAGAAGATAGCAAGGTAGAATTCTTAGGTAAACCACATGTTTAGATAATCACATCATCATTCCTTGAGTAGAATCCTACCACATCTATATTCCATAGATTAAAGAACCACAAGAAAACCTTTAGAGTCAAACTCTATACTTTATATGGTGAGAAACCATACATCCATATGACCAAAGCTAACTATAAAAAGAATCATAACCACTTTAGTTACTTTAACAATAGATTAAGGATATAATAGAAATCTATTGGTATATGATACAACCAATTCTCAAGTCCTTAGTAATTAAAGGAGAACAAAAACAATTAAGCAACTAACCCTATTACCTTGATTAAGGGAGACTAAACCCTAGCAAATACAATATGGTGTCATCTCAAATTCTATAACCTAGAATTATATCTCAACCCTAGTTGATGTATCACTATGATGATCCTAATATAAACCCAAGCCATAATTGAGATTCAAACCAATTGCCATTAGGTAAACATAATTAGAACCCCAGAATTGCACTTTAGTTAAAACCTATACTTAATTATGGAGCATAAGATAAACCTAATTTAAAACCTTTAATTAATCCATGTGTGGTGATCAACCACTTATCTCTGTAAATAAAGCCCAACCTAGAAGAGAGTAATGCATACTCTAGGATTTTAAGTTATATTTAAAATATAGTACTAATACTAACTTTGAATTTGGGTTATCATCAAACCTACAAAACCCTAAGAAAATGTTGATCACATGCAATGCCAGTGATAAATTCCTCAAATGGAAACCAAGACATAGTAACAATCTCTGAAATACTTTGAGATGAAAGTATCAACTCTCATAATTCTAAACAGAATTGATTGTATAATAAAAAGTGAATTAAAGTAAAAATATAATTTTATGTCCAAATGTTATTTTGAATAAGTTCACAAATATGCAAGTAATTGAATATAAAATATGAATTCAAAATAGAATAGTGAAACAATAGTCAGTATACTAAATCTTGAATGAATTAGCATAATTACAAATTATTTACAAACAGTATTAAATTCAAATATGAATTCAAATAGTAAATATAAAACAGAAAATGATAAACAGAAAAGAAAATAAAGGAGAGAAGGCTTACCTGGACCTACCAGACCGCAGCAGCCCAACAACTGCCCAGCAGGAGTCCACCAACTCGGCCCAAACCGCAGCCCAAAGCCAGCCCAATACCCTTCATCTAAAAAATATCGAGGACGAGCTCGTCCTCATCTCTTCGTCTCGCATGGAGGACAGCACGAAGCCGTGCTCGGCTTCGTCGTCTCGCTGGCGACCTCCCAGTGCTCGATTTCGTGACGAGGCGCACCACAACGCGGTATAAGAGGCCCCAAGACGAACCCTAGCACCGTTTTCCCTCTCCTCTGCTCAATTTCTCCCCAGATGGAAACCCTAGCTGCGCCGGCCGATTCTTCTCGCCGCCGATAGAGCCTTCCCCGAGCCTCGCCGTGACCACCATCGTCTCCGCCGTCCTCGACATGCTCTCGGTGCAAAAGGAATCGGGCCAGGGCGAGCTGTAGCCTCGCCGTTGAGCTCGTCTTCTCCGTCACCGGCGCCATGAAATCCGGCGATCCCGGCAAGCAGCCACGCCGTCAAGCCCTGCGAGCCCTGGTGAGCCGCAGCATGCTGCTCGCCTGTTCCCTAGCTCGTAGTAGCGCCGCACCGTGAGTCCGCCGCTCGGCCTCGTCGGCGAGCAAGCTCCGGTGACCTTACCGGAGCGGCGCCGCCACCTTTAGGCTCCTCGTGGTGCGCTGGTTCGAATGGAACCAGTCGCCCATCCGAGCATGGCCGGAATCGGCGACGCCGGCGACGTCTGCCCGCCGGTCACCATGCTCCTGGCCACGTCGTCTCTGTTGACCAGTCCACGCTCACGTGGCAGCCAACGTGGACCACTGGCCCACTGGTCAGTCTCTGTGAGTAACACAGGGCCGGGTGCGTTTAGTAAATTCCTTATTTTATTTCAATTTCAATAATTACTGAAACTTTACAGATTTATAAAAAATTCAATTTAAGTCAGAAAAATATAAATGAGATATCAAAATTCTTAGAAAAGAAAAACTATATCCAATAAAAATATAATATGAAATTTTTATTTGTAATAAAAATTTAAGTATTTAACACTTATTATTTAAGCAATTTCTTTTATCCATAATTGAATAAAAAATTCAATAATTAGGAAAAGATTATAAATAAATAAAAACCAGTAAGGTAAATAAAGAAAACATTAAAACTAAGTTTCTTTATTTGGAACTTATTAAATCATTATTAGAGAGATTTAAACCCTAAATAATAATTACCTTAATTATTAATCCATTAAAAATAATAAAATGGCAAATTCAATATTATTTTTATTCCTAAGTTATTAATAACTTCAACTTTATAATAAAGTTATTAATCTAAGAATTGTAGGGTAATTAGGAAACCCTAGTTCCATTATACATAAACTAGTAGCTCATAATTTCATGTGAATTCTAAAACTCTAATCCCATTAGGAACCCTAGCTCCACTATTTTATATGTGAACCCTAAATTGCTTCTAACCTAAACCCTAGGTTAGAGCATGTGATCATGATACTTTCCTTTTCAAATCATAGAGCCATGATTAGCAACTAAAGACATACCTATGTCCACATAAAATAATAGAGGCCCATCTCTAATACATTGGTATTACAGGTGTTCATGCTTAGCTGATCAAATAGGACCAACCCTAGATCCTATCTTCTGAGACACCAAGCTTAGTTATCCATGCTTAGCATCACACCAATGTGATGAACCTCAGGAGCAACTATGCCAAATCTTGAGCATTACCTAATCATATTCCACTAAACCCTACTAGTACTTATCAACCATCCTATTCAGGAGCCAATTATTCCTTACTTAATAGACTCAACAGTAAAACCTAGACCACCTCAACCCTAATTGATATACTTCTGATTATCTAAGAAGTGTATTCTTCAAAAGTTCTTCTTTTGAAGTAAATAAAGAATCATCATCAACCCTGCCTATAAGGACCTATAAACCATAGCTAGCTATCACCAATAAGATAAACCAACCTTGATAGCAATCTTGTATGAATAATTGCTTAGAATGCCCAGGCTTAATTCAACCTTACAAGCCCTAGGTGTCGATGAATCCAACATTGTTGTGATCCATCTAATACTTACTCCAGAACCATTTGGAACCATAGTAAACCATAGAACCCCACAAACTTAATTATCATACTTGTTCTTTATCAAAGAATATGTTCTTCAAAAGTTATTCTTTTGAAGTATATAATAAGTAATTATCAACAATGCACTATAGGACTTAAAATTAACAACTGTTCTTTACTTATTATGCAACTACTATTCCTTGGTGTATATGATTGTTATTATGCATTTTACCACTTCTTTATGATTCTAAGACAACAATGCCCTAATAAGAACCTTGTTTGTAAATCACTCTAAAAGTGTAACACATCTAAACAAATCATCACAACTCACTAATCCTAAATCATCGGGGTTAGGTCACGTTTAGAGCGATTGCATCTCATACTTATGCATTATTGCATCCTTGCCAATCTTTTAAACATCGTCCTTACCGGACGATGATGCTATTTCAGAATTTGGAGTTAATGCGTATCGAAGACCTTGCCTGCATAATCTTGCAGTCAAGAAAGGCAAGTTCATCGCTTGCTCATGTCATTTGAGTATTTTTACCAAATTACTTGCAAAGTACTATGTTTATCACTATTGCATAAAAAGCAAAACCACTATTTTCATAACTATGAATATGACTATGTGGTGGGCAATGGAACCATGGATTGTGTTGATATGGTGGAGGTTCCATTGCAAGGGTTTATATCCATCTAGGATTAAACAACAAATGTCGTCCAGTGATTCTTGTGCCGTATAAACCGTGTTCACCATAAGATCTGGAGTGGGACGGAGTAGTCAAAAGTGTTTCCACCTCTCGTTCATCAACGAACGCGCTTTACCGTAGACACTTGTTATCTGTCGGGGGCAAGTGGTGGGCTGGGGAAGCCTTAAGTCCCCACGACATTGTCCGTATACACTTGTCGCCCGAGGAGCAAGCGGTGGGCTGGGGAAGCCTTAAGTTCCCCACGGTTATTGCGGTCTATGATGGGTTGCAGCTACCGGCGAAGGAGTTTGGTTTGATCCCAAACTGTTGTCGTGGTCGGGGTCCACCCATGAGTGGGAATAATGGGACCGACGAGGACCCAGGGTCGGGGTATGCAACAAAGGGTGGGTGTTCGAGGTAGCGGAGGAACATGATTGACTAGGACCTTATACCGGGCCTCACACCAAAGGAAGTGTGGACGGGAACAATTGCCCGGTTGGCACCAAGGTTAAGATCTCTTATGGGTAAAGCAACCCACCTCTGCAGAGTGTAACGAACTGTGACCAGTCACTCCCTGTTTCGGGATATGGAACTGCGAACGCGGCCGAAAAGGAACTCCATGAAGTTCTAGTCAACTGGTGAAGGCTGACGGACATAGTTCAGAATAAAAGCAACCTTTTGAAGAAATGTTTACAAAAACTTGCATTGCCTATGACTTTCTGGTCTATGGCTGTAGCTAGTGCATTAAACACCTCTTTCCTAAAATGAACTTGTTGAGTACGCTCGTACTCATCCCACTCTTAAATCCCCTACTTAGGTATGGAGGCATCAAGGGAGGATCTACAGTGCAACTCGAAGGCCGGGGAGTCAACAACTACTTCAAGAGACAGGACCATGTCAGGGGAGTCAAATACCACATTCAACAAGGAGAAAACCTAGATTAGTAATAGAAAGGAACTAGCTTCCAAAACCTAGCTCCTATTTAGCTAGAATCTATTCTTAGCCTCTATAGCTAGTTAAATACTCTACAAGTAGAGTTCGTGATAAGTCTAGAATACGGGTCGTTCTTCTGGAGTTTATTTGCAGTTTTACCTCATTGTAAAGTAGGAGGCTGTGATGATCTTTTGTAATGAGTCAATGCTGTAATTCTATAGACATACCTTGGACCCGCATATGTTTCTGTTGTACCACTCTGAGCGATATAATACTAGTGGAATGGTGTTTCATTGGTGTTATATCAGACTTGCATACTACACCATGCGTGGTATGCGGGTCACCACAGTTGGTATCAGAGCAAATGCTTTGACCTTGGGATTAAAACCCTTTAAAGGAGACCTATAGGATTGGTAGTGTCTATAGGAAGTTGTTTTAGCTAAACCAAAATCTTCTGATGACTTGAGATGGATATTCATTTGAGAATAATCCTGACACACTTGAGTCAAACCTTCTTACCTACCTTTCTTAAGTGAAATTAGTTAGCTAATCTCAAACATGTAGCACATCATTGAAGTCTTAAAACAATAGATGAGTAGACCACAGTTGGTATATATATCCCAGGTATTGGGGTTACAAAAAGAGGAAACAGATGTGTGCATTGCATTCATGCATAGAAAATCCGGGAATTTTCGCGCTTTAAAGTAAAACAGTCACAATAACTGAATTTTCACTTGACCTTGGTGGAATTGAAGTAGCTCATCAAGTCAAGCGCTATAAACCTCAATGTGACCTTTGCTAAAACCTTGTTTTGGGTAGAGATGATTTGATCTAAGGGGTTAGATCAAATGGAACTAAAACCAACACAATAACATATTAATCAAGGATCAATTGCTTGATCTTATATAAGATCATAATATGGTAATCCTTGCCATAACATATGAACATCTATTCAATTGCAAGTCAAGTAACATTAAAATGGAGAAACTATTCTTCACTTATCTTTTCCATATCTTTAACAACTAAATATTTCTACCATGAACCCCATGTTATTTCTTGAACTAAACTTGTGAATTTAACACCAACACAAGCTTATCATTAAACCCTAGATTTGAGAGAGGTCTATACCCAACAAAGAGATAATAAACAAACTCTAAATTATTAACACTTAAAAGTTGAGCAACTAACTTTGGGATATAATTTAATTCACTTTAAAACTTATTATCAAATATGGTAAAACACAAGGACATAAGTGCATAAAAGCCACACATTCTGATTTTAATCATAACTTATTAAATATGTAGAATATCACAAAACTAAATTCGTTTACATTACGAATTATAGTTCAAACTATTTGAATAAAATAAACTATGAGTATTTTGAAACTCATATGATCATGCCTTGGTGAAATCAAACATCACCATTCAAATTTGGGGTATAATACTTGTCTTTGACATTTTGATCCCAATTACAATATAAATATAATCATATATGATATAGTGACTCACCCACAAGCATAAAACCATTCACAAGATATTTAGTAACAAAAGCCACTTGGCCATCCAAAAACAAATCAAATGAGAGGATTATACCCATGCCACATAGGATGAAAATATCTACATAGCTTGAATCCTAAGCTATGCCACCTCATGCTTGAAGGATTGCTATGGATGAGAGCATGACAACCAAGCACCTTACTCATCCTATCAAAACAAGAGTCATCCACCTATGTGTCATCATACTAGAGCATGCCAAGCCTATAAAAGGAACCCTATGCCTCATTCATTCCATCATCTTGTACCATGATACAAGCAAACCAAATAGTTGGGCCACTCCATAATTTAGATAGGACCAAGATGAAGCAGCTTGGAGGTGGAGGCATACCACAAGAAGCAGGTTTATCAGATTTCCTGAAGAACAAGCTACAGAAGATAGCAAGGTAGAATTCTTAGGTAAACCACATGTTTAGATAATCACATCATCATTCCTTGAGTAGAATCCTACCACATCTATATTCCATAGATTAAAGAACCACAAGAAAACCTTTAGAGTCAAACTCTATACTTTATATGGTGAGAAACCATCCATCCATATGACCAAAGCTAACTATAAAAAGAATCATAACCACTTTAGTTACTTTAACAATAGATTAAGGATATAATAGAAATCTATTGGTATATGATACAACCAATTCTCAAGTCCTTAGTAATTAAAGGAGAACAAAAACAATTAAGCAACTAACCCTATTACCTTGATTAAGGGAGACTAAACCCTAGCAAATACAATATGGTGTCATCTCAAATTCTATAACCTAGAATTATATCTCAACCCTAGTTGATGTATCACTATGATGATCCTAATATAAACCCAAGCCATAATTGAGATTCAAACCAATTGCCATTAGGTAAACATAATTAGAACCCTAGAATTGCACTTTAGTTAAAACCTATACTTAATTATGGAGCATAAGATAAACCTAATTTAAAACCTTTAATTAATCCATGTGTGGTGATCAACCACTTATCTCTGTAAATAAAGCCCAACCTAGAAGAGAGTAATGCATACTCTAGGATTTTAAGTTATATTTAAAATATAGTACTAATACTAACTTTGAATTTGGGTTATCATCAAACCTACAAAACCCTAAAAAAATGTTGCTCACATGAAATGCAAGTGATTAATTCCTCAAATGGAAACCAAGACATAGTAACAATCTCTGAAATACTTTGAGATGAAAGTATCAACTCTCATAATTCTAAACAGAATTGATTGTATAATAAAAAGTGAATTAAAGTAAAAATATAATTTTATGTCCAAATGTTATTTTGAATAAGTTCACAAATATGCAAGTAATTGAATATAAAATATGAATTCAAAATAGAATAGTAAAACAATAGTCAGTATACTAAATCTTGAATGAATTAGCATAATTACAAATTATTTACAAACAGTATTCAATTCAAATATGAATTCAAATAGTAAATATAAAACAGAAAATGATAAACAGAAAAGAAAATAAAGGAGAGAAGGCTTACCTGGACCTACCAGACCGCAGCAGCCCAACAACTGGCCAGCAGGAGTCCACCAACTCGGCCCAAACCGCAGCCCAAAGCCAGCCCAATACCCTTCATCTAAAAAATATCGAGGACGAGCTCGTCCTCATCTCTTCGTCTCGCATGGAGGACAGCACGAAGCCGTGCTCGGCTTCGTCGTCTCGCTGGCGACCTCCCAGTGCTCGATTTCGTGACGAGGCGCACCACAACGCGGTATAAGAGGCCCCAAGACGAACCCTAGCACCGTTTTCCCTCTCCTCTGCTCAATTTCTCCCCAGATGGAAACCCTAGCTGCGCCGGCCGATTCTTCTCGCCGCCGATAGAGCCTTCCCCGAGCCTCGCCGTGACCACCATCGTCTCCGCCGTCCACGACATGCTCTCGGTGCAAAAGGGATCGGGCCAGGGCGAGCTGTAGCCTCGCCGTTGAGCTCGTCTTCTCCGTCACCGGCGCCATGAAATCCGGCGATCCCGGCCACGGCAAGCCACGCCGTCAAGCCCTGCGTGCTCCTGGTGAGCCGCTGAACCCCCTGGCATGCTCGCCCTGTTCCCTAGCTCGCCGTAGTGCCGCCGCACCATGCCCCGCGCGGCCTCGCCGGCGAGCAAGCTCCGGTGACCTTACCGGAGCGGCGCCGCCACCTTTAGGCTCCTCGCGGTGCGCTGGTTCGAATGGAACCAGTCGCCCATCCGAGCATGGCCGGAATCGGCGACGCCGGCGACGTCTGCCCGCCGGTCACCATGCTCCTGGCCACGTCGTCTCTGTTGACCAGTCCACGCTCACGTGGCAGCCAACGTGGACCACTTGCCCACTGGTCAGTCTCTGTGAGTAACACAGGGCCGGGTGCGTTTAGTAAATTCTTTATTTTATTTCAATTTCAATAATTACTGAAACTTTACAGATTTATAAAAAATTCAATTTAAGTCAGAAAAATATAAATGAGATATCAAAATTCTTAGAAAAGAAAAACTATATCCAATAAAAATATAATATGAAATTTTTATTTGTAATAAAAATTTAAGTATTTAACACTTATTATTTAAGCAATTTCTTTTATTCATAATTGAATTAAAAATTCAATAATTAGGAAAAGATTATAAATAAATAAAAACCAGTAAGGTAAATAAAGAAAACATTAAAACTAAGTTTCTTTATTTGGAACTTATTAAATCATTATTAGAGAGATTTAAACCCTAAATAATAATTACCTTAATTATTAATCCATTAAAAATAATAAAATGGCAAATTCAATATTATTTTTATTCCTAAGTTATTAATAACTTCAACTTTATAATAAAGTTATTAACCTAAGAATTGTAGGGTAATTAGGAAACCCTAGTTCCATTATACATAAACTAGTAGCTCATAATTTCATGTGAATTCTAAAACTCTAATCCCATTAGGAACCCTAGCTCCACTATTTTATGTGTGAACCCTAAATTGCTTCTAACCTAAACCCTAGGTTAGAGCATGTGATCATGATACTTTCCTTTTCAAATCATAGAGCCATGATTAGCAACTAAAGACATACCTATGTCCACATAAAATAATAGAGGCCCATCTCTAATACATTGGTATTACAGGTGTTCATGCTTAGCTGATCAAATAGGACCAACCCTAGATCCTATCTTCTGAGACACCAAGCTTAGTTATCCATGCTTAGCATCACACCAATGTGATGAACCTCAGGAGCAACTATGCCAAATCTTGAGCATTACCTAATCATATTCCACTAAACCCTACTAGTACTTATCAACCATCCTATTCAGGAGCCAATTATTCCTTACTTAATAGACTCAACAGTAAAACCTAGACCACCTCAACCCTAATTGATATACTTCTGATTATTTAAGAAGTGTATTCTTCAAAAGTTATTCTTTTGAAGTAAATAAAGAATCATCATCAACCCTACCTATAAGGACCTATAAACCATAGCTAGCTATCACCAATAATATAAACCAACCTTGATAGCAATCTTGTATGAATAATTGCTTAGAATGCCCAGGCTTAATTCAACCTTACAAGCCCTAGGTGTCGATGAATCCAACATTGTTGTGATCCATCTAATACTTACTCCAGAACCATTTGGAACCATAGTAAACCATAGAACCCCACAAACTTAATTATCATACTTGTTCTTTATCAAAGAATATGTTCTTCAAAAGTTATTCTTTTGAAGTATATAATAAGTAATTATCAACAATGCACTATAGGACTTAAAATTAACAACTGTTCTTTACTTATTATGCAACTACTATTCCTTGGTGTATATGATTGTTATTATGCATTTTACCACTTCTTTATGATTCTAAGACAACAATGCCCTAATAATAACCTTGTTTGTAAATCACTCTAAAAGTGTAACACATCTAAACAAATCATCACAACTCACTAATCCTAAATCATCGGGGTTAGGTCACGTTTAGAGCGATTGCATCTCATACTTATGCATTATTGCATCCTTGCCAATCTTTTAAACATCATCCTTACCGGACGATGATGCTATTTCAGAATTTGGAGTTAATGCGTATCGAAGACCTTGCCTGCATAATCTTGCTGTCAAGAAAGGCAAGTTCATCGCTTGCTCATGTCATTTGAGTATTTTTACCAAATTACTTGCAAAGTACTATGTTTATCACTATTGCATAAAAAGCAAAACCACTATTTTCATAACTATGAATATGACTATGTGGTGGGCAATGGAACCATGGATTGTGTTGATATGGTGGAGGTTCCATTGCAAGGGTTTATATCCATCTAGGATTAAACAACAAATGTCGTACAGTGATTCTTGTGCCGTATAAACCGTGTTCACCATAAGATCTGGAGTGGGACGGAGTAGTCAAAAGTGTTTCCACCTCTCGTTCATCAACGAACGCGCTTTACCGTAGACACTTGTTATCTGTGGGGCAAGCGGTGGGAAGCCTTAAGTCCCCACGACATTGTCCGTATACACTTGTCGCCCGAGGAGCAAGCGGTGGGCTGGGGAAGCCTTAAGTTCCCCACGGTTATTGCGGTCTGATGAGCTACCGGCGAAGGAGTTTGGTTTGATCCCAAACTGTCGTGGTCGGGGTCCACCCATGAGTGGGAATAATGGGACCGACGAGGACCCAGGGTCGGGTATGCAACAAAGGGTGGGTGTTCGAGGTAGCGGAGGAACATGATTGACTAGGACCTTATACCGGGCCTCACACCAAAGGAAGTGTGGACGGGAACCGGTTGGCACCAAGGTTAAGATCTCTTATGGGTAAAGCAACCCACCTCTGCAGAGTGTAACGAATCGTGACCGCCACCCTGCGGGATATGGAACTGCGAACGCGGCCGAAAAGGAACTCCATGAAGTTCTAGTCAACCGGTGAAGGCTGACGGACATAGTTCTTCAGAATAAAAGCAACCTTTTGAAGAAATGTTTACAAAAACTTGCATTGCCTATGACTTTCTGGTCTATGGCTGTAGCTAGTGCATTAAACACCTCTTTCCTAAAATGAACTTGTTGAGTACGCTCGTACTCATCCCACTCTTAAATCCCCTACTTAGGTATGGAGGCATCAAGGGAGGATCTACAGTGCAACTCGAAGGCCGGGGAGTCAACAACTACTTCAAGAGACAGGACCATGTCAGGAGAGTCAAATACCACATTCAACAAGGAGAAAACCTAGATTAGTAATAGAAAGGAACTAGCTTCCAAAACCTAGCTCCTATTTAGCTAGAATCTATTCTTAGCCTCTATAGCTAGTTAAATACTCTACAAGTAGAGTTCGTGATAAGTCTAGACTACGGGTCGTTCTTCTGGAGTTTATTTGCAGTTTTACCTCATTGTAAAGTAGGAGGCTGTGATGATCTTTTGTAACTGAGTCAATGCTGTAATTCTATAGACATACCTTGGACCCGCATATGTTTCTGTTGTACCACTCTGAGCGATATAATACTAGTGGAATGGTGTTTCATTGGTGTTATATCAGACTTGCATACTACACCATGCAGTGGTATGCCGGGTCACCACAGTTGGTATCAGAGCAAATGCTTTGACCTTGGGATTAAAACCCTTTAAAGGAGACCTATAGGATTGGTAGTGTCTATAGGAAGTTGTTTTAGCTAAACCCAAAATCTTCTGATGACTTGAGATGGATATTCACTTGAGAATAATCCTGACACACTTGAGTCAAACCTTCTTACCTACCTTTCTTAAGTGAAATTAGTTAGCTAATCTCAAACATGTAGCACACCATTGAAGTCTTAAAACAATAGATGAGTAGACCACAGTTGGTATACTGTAATATCCCAGGTATTGGGGTTACAAAAAGAGAGGAAACAGATGTGTGCATTGCATTCATGCATAGAAAATCCGGGGAATTTTCGCGCTTTAAAGTAAAACAGTCACAATAACTGAATTTTCACTTGACCTTGGTGGAATTGAAGTAGCTCATCAAGTCAAGCGCTATAAACCTCAATGTGACCTTTGCTAAAACCTTGTTTTGGGTAGAGATGATTTGATCTAAGGGGTTAGATCAAATGGAACTAAAACCAACACAATAACATATTAATCAAGGATCAATTGCTTGATCTTATATAAGATCATAATATGGTAATCCTTGCCATAACATATGAACATCTATTCAATTGCAAGTCAAGTAACATTAAAATGGAGAAACTATTCTTCACTTATCTTTTCCATATCTTTAACAACTAAATATTTCTACCATGAACCCCATGTTATTTCTTGAACTAAACTTGTGAATTTAACACCAACACAAGCTTATCATTAAACCCTAGATTTGAGAGAGGTCTATACCCAACAAAGAGATAATAAACAAACTCTAAATTATTAACACTTAAAAGTTGAGCAACTAACTTTGGGATATAATTTAATTCACTTTAAAACTTATTATCAAATATGGTAAAACACAAGGACATAAGTGCATAAAAGCCACACATTCTGATTTTAATCATAACTTATTAAATATGTAGAATATCACAAAACTAAATTCGTTTACATTACGAATTATAGTTCAAACTATTTGAATAAAATAAACTATGAGTATTTTGAAACTCATATGATCATGCCTTGGTGAAATCAAACATCACCATTCAAATTTGGGGTATAATACTTGTCTTTGACATTTTGATCCCAATTACAATATAAATATAATCATATATGATATAGTGACTCACCCACAAGCATAAAACCATTCACAAGATATTTAGTAACAAAAGCCACTTGGCCATCCAAAAACAAATCAAATGAGAGGATTATACCCATGCCACATAGGATGAAAATATCTACATAGCTTGAATCCTAAGCTATGCCACCTCATGCTTGAAGGATTGCTATGGATGAGAGCATGACAACCAAGCACCTTACTCATCCTATCAAAACAAGAGTCATCCACCTATGTGTCATCATACTAGAGCATGCCAAGCCTATAAAAGGAACCCTATGCCTCATTCATTCCATCATCTTGTACCATGATACAAGCAAACCAAATAGTTGGGCCACTCCATAATTTAGATAGGACCAAGATGAAGCAGCTTGGAGGTGGAGGCATACCACAAGAAGCAGGTTTATCAGATTTCCTGAAGAACAAGCTACAGAAGATAGCAAGGTAGAATTCTTAGGTAAACCACATGTTTAGATAATCACATCATCATTCCTTGAGTAGAATCCTACCACATCTATATTCCATAGATTAAAGAACCACAAGAAAACCTTTAGAGTCAAACTCTATACTTTATATGGTGAGAAACCATCCATCCATATGACCAAAGCTAACTATAAAAAGAATCATAACCACTTTAGTTACTTTAACAATAGATTAAGGATATAATAGAAATCTATTGGTATATGATACAACCAATTCTCAAGTCCTTAGTAATTAAAGGAGAACAAAAACAATTAAGCAACTAACCCTATTACCTTGATTAAGGGAGACTAAACCCTAGCAAATACAATATGGTGTCATCTCAAATTCTATAACCTAGAATTATATCTCAACCCTAGTTGATGTATCACTATGATGATCCTAATATAAACCCAAGCCATAATTGAGATTCAAACCAATTGCCATTAGGTAAACATAATTAGAACCCTAGAATTGCACTTTAGTTAAAACCTATACTTAATTATGGAGCATAAGATAAACCTAATTTAAAACCTTTAATTAATCCATGTGTGGTGATCAACCACTTATCTCTGTAAATAAAGCCCAACCTAGAAGAGAGTAATGCATACTCTAGGATTTTAAGTTATATTTAAAATATAGTACTAATACTAACTTTGAATTTGGGTTATCATCAAACCTACAAAACCCTAAAAAAATGTTGATCACATGCAATGCCAGTGATAAATTCCTCAAATGGAAACCAAGACATAGTAACAATCTCTGAAATACTTTGAGATGAAAGTATCAACTCTCATAATTCTAAACAGAATTATTGTATAATAAAAAGTGAATTAAAGTAAAAATATAATTTTATGTCCAAATGTTATTTTGAATAAGTTCACAAATATGCAAGTAATTGAATATAAAATATGAATTCAAAATAGAATAGTGAAACAATAGTCAGCATACTAAATCTTGAATGAATTAGCATAATTACAAATTATTTACAAACAGTATTAAATTCAAATATGAATTCAAATAGTAAATATAAAACAGAAAATGATAAACATAAAAGAAAATAAAGGAGAGAAGGCTTACCTGGACCTACCAGACCGCAGCAGCCCAACAACTGGCCAGCAGGAGTCCACCAACTCGGCCCAAACCGCAGCCCAAAGCCAGCCCAATACCCTTCATCTAAAAAATATCGAGGACGAGCTCGTCCTCATCTCTTCGTCTCGCATGGAGGACAGCACGAAGCCGTGCTCGGCTTCGTCGTCTCGCTGGCGACCTCCCAGTGCTCGATTTCGTGACGAGGCGCACCACAACGCGGTATAAGAGGCCCCAAGACGAACCCTAGCACCGTTTTCCCTCTCCTCTGCTCAATTTCTCCCCAGATGGAAACCCTAGCTGCGCCGGCCGATTCTTCTCGCCGCCGATAGAGCCTTCCCCGAGCCTCGCCGTGACCACCATCGTCTCCGCCGTCCACGACATGCTCTCGGTGCAAAAGGGATCGGGCCAGGGCGAGCTGTAGCCTCGCCGTTGAGCTCGTCTTCTCCGTAACCGGCACCATGAAATCCGGCGATCCCGGCCACGGCAAGCCACGCCGTCAAGCCCTGCGTGCTCCTGGTGAGCCGCTGAACCCCCTGGCATGCTCGCCCTGTTCCCTAGCTCGCCGTAGTGCCGCCGCACCATGCCCCTGTCCGCGCCGCCGCTCGGCCTCGTCGGCGAGCAAGCTCCGGTGACCTTACCGGAGCGGCGCCGCCACCTTTAGGCTCCTCGCGGTGCGCTGGTTCGAATGGAACCAGTCGCCCATCCGAGCATGGCCGGAATCGGCGACGCCGGCGACGTCTGCCCGCCGGTCACCATGCTCCTGGCCACGTCGTCTCTGTTGACCAGTCCACGCTCACGTGGCAGCCAACGTGGACCACTTGCCCACTGGTCAGTCTCTGTGAGTAACACAGGGCCGGGTGCGTTTAGTAAATTCTTTATTTTATTTCAATTTCAATAATTACTGAAACTTTACAGATTTATAAAAAATTCAATTTAAGTCAGAAAAATATAAATGAGATATCAAAATTCTTAGAAAAGAAAAACTATATCCAATAAAAATATAATATGAAATTTTTATTTGTAATAAAAATTTAAGTATTTAACACTTATTATTTAAGCAATTTCTTTTATCCATAATTGAATAAAAAATTCAATAATTAGGAAAAGATTATAAATAAATAAAAACCAGTAAGGTAAATAAAGAAAACATTAAAACTAAGTTTCTTTATTTGGAACTTATTAAATCATTATTAGAGAGATTTAAACCCTAAATAATAATTACCTTAATTATTAATCCATTAAAAATAATAAAATGCCAAATTCAATATTATTTTTATTCCTAAGTTATTAATAACTTCAACTTTATAATAAAGTTATTAACCTAAGAATTGTAGGGTAATTAGGAAACCCTAGTTCCATTATACATAAACTAGTAGCTCATAATTTCATGTGAATTCTAAAACTCTAATCCCATTAGGAACCCTAGCTCCACTATTTTATGTGTGAACCCTAAATTGCTTCTAACCTAAACCCTAGGTTAGAGCATGTGATCATGATACTTTCCTTTTCAAATCATAGAGCCATGATTAGCAACTAAAGACATACCTATGTCCACATAAAATAATAGAGGCCCATCTCTAATACATTGGTATTACAGGTGTTCATGCTTAGCTGATCAAATAGGACCAACCCTAGATCCTATCTTCTGAGACACCAAGCTTAGTTATCCATGCTTAGCATCACACCAATGTGATGAACCTCAGGAGCAACTATGCCAAATCTTGAGCATTACCTAATCATATTCCACTAAACCCTACTAGTACTTATCAACCATCCTATTCAGGAGCCAATTATTCCTTACTTAATAGACTCAACAGTAAAACCTAGACCACCTCAACCCTAATTGATATACTTCTGATTATTTAAGAAGTGTATTCTTCAAAAGTTATTCTTTTGAAGTAAATAAAGAATCATCATCAACCCTGCCTATAAGGACCTATAAACCATAGCTAGCTATCACCAATAAGATAAACCAACCTTGATAGCAATCTTGTATGAATAATTGCTTAGAATGCCCAGGCTTAATTCAACCTTACAAGCCCTAGGTGTCGATGAATCCAACATTGTTGTGATCCATCTAATACTTACTCCAGAACCATTTGGAACCATAGTAAACCATAGAACCCCACAAACTTAATTATCATACTTGTTCTTTATCAAAGAATATGTTCTTCAAAAGTTATTCTTTTGAAGTATATAATAAGTAATTATCAACAATGCACTATAGGACTTAAAATTAACAACTGTTCTTTACTTATTATGCAACTACTATTCCTTGGTGTATATGATTGTTATTATGCATTTTACCACTTCTTTATGATTCTAAGACAACAATGCCCTAATAATAACCTTGTTTGTAAATCACTCTAAAAGTGTAACACATCTAAACAAATCATCACAACTCACTAATCCTAAATCATCGGGGTTAGGTCACGCTTAGAGCGATTGCATCTCATACTTATGCATTATTGCATCCTTGCCAATCTTTTAAACATCATCCTTACCGGACGATGATGCTATTTCAGAATTTGGAGTTAATGCGTATCGAAGACCTTGCCTGCATAATCTTGCAGTCAAGAAAGGCAAGTTCATCGCTTGCTCATGTCATTTGAGTATTTTTACCAAATTACTTGCAAAGTACTATGTTTATCACTATTGCATAAAAAGCAAAACCACTATTTTCATAACTATGAATATGACTATGTGGTGGGCAATGGAACCATGGATTGTGTTGATATGGTGGAGGTTCCATTGCAAGGGTTTATATCCATCTAGGATTAAACAACAAATGTCGTCCAATGATTCTTGTGCCGTATAAACCGTGTTCACCATAAGATCTGGAGTGGGACGGAGTAGTCAAAAGTGTTTCCACCTCTCGTTCATCAACGGACGCGCTTTACCGTAGACACTTGTTATCTGTCGGGGGCAAGCGGTGGGCTGGGGAAGCCTTAAGTCCCCACGGCATTGTCCGTATACACTTGTCGCCCGAGGAGCAAGCGGTGGGCTGGGGAAGCCTTAAGTTCCCCACGGTTATTGCGGTCTATGATGGGTTGCAGCTACCGGCGAAGGAGTTTGGGTCGATCCCAAACTGTTGTCGTGGTCGGGGTCCACCCGTGAGTGGGAATAATGGGACCGACGAGGACCCAGGGTCGGGGTATGCAACAAAGGGTGGGTGTTCGAGGTAGCGGAGGAACATGATTGACTAGGACCTTATACCGGGCCTCACACCAAAGGAAGTGTGGACGGGAACAATTGCCCGGTTGGCACCAAGGTTAAGATCTCTTATGGGTAAAGCAACCCACCTCTGCAGAGTGTAACGAACTGTGACCAGTCACTCCCTGTTTCGGGATATGGAACTGCGAACGCGCCGAAAGGAACTCCATGAAGTTCTAGTCAACCGGTGAAGGCTGACGGACATAGTTCTTCAGAATAAAAGCAACCTTTTGAAGAAATGTTTACAAAAACTTGCATTGCCTATGACTTTCTGGTCTATGGCTGTAGCTAGTGCATTAAACACCTCTTTCCTAAAATGAACTTGTTGAGTACGCTCGTACTCATCCCACTCTTAAATCCCCTGCTTAGGTATGGAGGCATCAAGGGAGGATCTACAGTGCAACTCGAAGGCCGGGGAGTCAACAACTACTTCAAGAGACAGGACCATGTCAGGGGAGTCAAATACCACATTCAACAAGGAGAAAACCTAGATTAGTAATAGAAAGGAACTAGCTTCCAAAACCTAGCTCCTATTTAGCTAGAATCTATTCTTAGCCTCTATATCTAGTTAAATACTCTACAAGTAGAGTTCGTGATAAGTCTAGAATACGGGTCGTTCTTCTGGAGTTTATTTGCAGTTTTACCTCATTGTAAAGTAGGAGGCTGTGATGATCTTTTGTAACTGAGTCAATGCTGTAATTCTATAGACATACCTTGGACCCGCATAAGTTTCTGTTGTACCACTCTGAGCGATATAATACTAGTGGAATGGTGTTTCATTGGTGTTATATCAGACTTGCATACTACACCATGCAATGGTATGCCGGGTCACCACAACTGAATTGCCCATTTTGCAATCCTGCCGCTGGCATCCTTGTTGCCCATTATATCTGAGATAGGTGCCTCACTCACCACTTTCATGGGGTGTTCTTCAAAGTAGTGCTTGAGCTTGGTGGCGGCCATAAACACGCCATAAGTCATCTTTTGGAAATGCGGGTAGTTTTGCTTTGAAGAGGAGAGCACCTCGCTCAAGTAGTATACCGGCCTCTGCACGGTTTTTCCTTCCTCTTCTCGTTCCACCACAACCACAACACTCACAACCCGGTTGGTTGCTGCTATGTACAACAACATGGGCTCCCTCTCCAAAGGCGAGGCCAAAATTGGGGCCGTTGCAAGCATGGTTTTTAGCTCTTTAAACGCTGCGTCTGCCTGTGGGGTTGATACGTCCAATTTGCATCACTATTTTGTATCATAATTTGCTGTTATTCATTGATATATTTCATATTGGGACACAATACTTATGTTATTTCATCTATTTTGCATGTTTCATCATTATTGGAGGATCAAGCACCGGAGCCAGGATTCTGCTGGAAAAAGCACCGTAACGCAATATTTCGGAAGATCAACTGTGGGAGGAAATTTCACGTAAAACCTATTTTTCCGATGACGGAGGGAGCCGAAGGGGGAGCAGAGAGAGCCAAGCCAGACCACAGGCCGGCGCGGCCCATGGCTGGCCGCGCCACCTGTGGGTGGGGGCCCACAGCCCCTTTCGCCTCCTTTCTTCGCGTACTCCTTCGTCCCGAAAACCTAAGCCACGAGAGGACCTCACGAAGGGTTACAGCCGCCTCTGCGGAGAACACCAGAGAGAAAAGAGCTCTCCGGCGGGCAGGAATCCGCCGGGGAAATTCCCTCCGGGGGGAAATCGCGCCATCGCCATCGTCATCGAGCTGGACATCATCTCATCATCATCATCATCATCTCCACCATCTACACCGCCATCATCACCGCTGCACCTCGTCACCGCTGTAACAATTTGGGTTTGATCTTGATTGTTCGATAGGGGAAACTCTCCCGGTGTTATTCTCTACTTGTTGTAGATGCTATTGAGTGAAACCATTGAACCAAGGTTTATGTTCAGATTGTTATTTATCATCATATCACCTCTGATTGTATTCCATATGATGTCTCGTGAGTAGTTCGTTTAGTTCTTGAGGACATGGGTGAAGTCTAAATGTTAGTAGTGAATTATGGTTGAGTAATATTCAATGTTATGATATTTAAGTTGTGGTGTCATTCTTCTAGTGGTGTCGTGTGAACGTCGACTACACGACACTTCACCATTTATGGGCCTAGGGGAGTGCATCTTGTATTCGGTTGCTAATTGCGGGGTTGCCGGAGTGACAGAAACCTGAGCCCCCGTTAGTATATCGATGCAAGAGGGATCGCAGGATCTCAGAGTTTAAGGCTGTGGTTAGATTTATCTTAATTACTTTCTTGTAGTTGCGGATGCTTGCAAGGGGTATAATCACAAGTATGTATTAGTCCTAGGAAGGGCGGTGCATTAGCATAGGTTCACCCACACAACACTTATCAAAACAATGAAGATTATTTAGCTACATGAAGCGAAAGCACTAGACTAAAATCCCCGTGTGTCCTCAAGAACGTTTGGTCATTATAAGTAAACAAATCGGCTTGTCCTTTGTGCTAAAAAGGATTGGGCCACTCGCAGCGATTATTTCTCTCGCATTTTATTTACTTGTACTTTATTTATCTGCTATATCAAAACCCCCAAAACTTGTCTGTGAGCATTTACAATGAATCCTTCACCAAAACTGCTGTCAACACCTTCTGCTCCTCGTTGGGATCGACATTCTTACTTATCGAAGATACTACGATACACCCCTATACTTGTGGGTCATCAAGACTATTTTCTGGCGCCGTTGGGGAGTGAAGCGCTATTGGTAAGTGGAATTGGTAAGGAAAACCTTTACTGTTTGTGCTGATTTTATTTCTGCCTGCTGCTATAAGTCATTATGGAGAGATCTTCTCTTCAATTTCTATTTGGGAAATCTACTACTACTGCAACGGTAGTGGATGAAGCGCCAGGTGAGGAAGTAGTACCATATAAAATACCTATGACAATTATTGAACGTGTTATGGATAACCGCTATGAAGGGGATGGAACTGTTCATCCTGGTGATCATTTACTGTTTTTGCATGAATTATGCGGGTTATTCAAATGTGCAGGTATTTCTATGAATGAAGTTAGAAAGAAACTATTCACTATATCGCTGTCTGGTAAAGCGGCGCACTGGTATAAATTGCTGAAGAATGGTGATTCTATTGATTGGGAGGACATTGTGCCTTTATTTTATTCCAAATTCTATCCTCCAAGTGAAATTCACAAAGATCGGAACCGCATATATAATTTCTGGCCTCATGATGGAGAGAGTATTGCCCAAGCTTGGGGGAGATTGAAGTCTTTAATGCTCAAATGCCCCATTCATGAGCTTCCTGGTAATGTTATTATTGATAATTTCTATGCAAGACTTTCTTTTCAAGACAAGACCTTGCTGGATACTTCTTGTTCTGGATCATTTACACGCAACAAAGAAGAGTTTAAAAGGGACCTTCTTGATCGGATCCAAGAAAATACTGAAGGATGGGAGAACGACAAAGATAGAGAATCAGGTATAATTTATGATTATAAATGCATTGAAGCTTTTATGGATACTGATAAATTTCGTAATATGAGTGCTACATATGGTCTTGATTCTCAAGTTGTTGCAAATCTTTATAAAGCTTTTGCCTCTCATTATGAACTTCCTAAGAAGAATTTTGATAAGTATCATGAACCGTATAAAGATAAAGTTGATTCATCTGTAAACAAATGTGTAGTGGTTGAAACTGTTGATAATGTTATTCCTGAAGCTTATATTGAAAAAACTCCTTTCCCTGCTAAAATGAAGGAGTACTCTGTCATATCTAGTGCGGTTAATAAAAGTGAAAAGAAACCTAAAGAACCTGAAGAACAAATTAAAATTGAACCTGTGTTGCAATAGTTAAAGATCTTGTGACTGAAAATGTAGAGGATGGTCATATTATTTTTTGTGAAGATGCTTCTAATATTGTTTCACATCCTAATAAACCCAAACAAGTTAGTGTTCCTATGTTATCTGTTAGAATTGGTGATCATTGCTATTATGGTTTATGTGATATTGGTGCAAGTGTTAGTGCTATTCCTTATGAACTTTACACGGAGATTATGCATGAAATTGGTTCTTGTGAACTTGAAGATATTGATGTGGTTATTCAGCTGGCTAATAGAGAAACTATTTCTCCAATTGGTATTGTTCGAGATGTGGAAGTTCTATGTGGTAAGATTAAATATCCTGCTGACTTTTTGGTACTTGGTTCTGCTGCTAGTGATCATTGTCCTATCATTTTTGGTAGACCTTTTCTAAATACTTGTGGAGCTATTATAGATTGTAAGAAAGAGAAAATTTTGACTAGATTTGCTGGTGAACCTTATGAATTTAACTTTTCTAAATTTACCAAAACTCCTTATAAAGCTGACTTGCCTAGTAATGATTTTAAAATGGAGCAGTGTGCATCTATTGTTCTTGTTCCTAATAATCCCTTGCAGCAACATTTGGAGAATAGTGAAAGTGAAGCTTTTAGGAAAGAAAGAGATGAGCTTGAGGAAATTTTTCTTCGCCAACCTATTCTCAAGCATGATTTACCGGTGGAAGATTTGGGTACAACACCGCCACCAAAGGAAGATCCTGTTTTGATTTAAAGCCTTTACCTGATAATCTTAAATATGCTCATATTGATGATAAGAAAATATATCCTGTTATTATTAGTTCTAAGCTTTCAGAGATTGAGGAAGAAAGGTTATTGGAAATATTGAAGAAACACCGAGGAGCTATTGGCTATACACTTGATGATTTGAAAGGGATTTCTCCATCTATTTGCCAACATGCTATTAATATGGAAGATGATGCAAAGCCTGTTGTTGAACATCAACGTCGTCTAATTCCGAAGATGAAGGAGGTGGTAAGAAATGAGGTATTAAAACTTCTTGAAGCTGGTATTATATATCCTATTGCTGATAGTAGATGGGTTAGTCCTGTGCATTGTGTTCCTAAGAAAGGAGGAATGACTGTTGTGCCTAATGATAATGATGAGCTTATTCCTCAAAGAATAGTTGTAGGGTATAGAATGTGCATTGATTTTCGAAAAGTTAATAAAGTTACTAAGAAAGATCATTACCCTTTACCCTTTATTGATCAAATGCTAGAAAGGTTATCTAAAAATACTCATTTTTGCTTTCTTGATGGTTATTCTGGGTTTTCACAAATTGCTGTTAAAGCTAAAGATCAAGAGAAAACCACGTTTACTTGTCCTTATGGAACTTATGCTTATAGGCGTATGCCTTTTGGTTTATGTAATGCTCCTGCTACTTTTCAAAGATGCATGTCTGCTATTTTTCATGGTTTTTGCGAAAGTATTGTAGAAGTGTTCATGGATGATTTTTCTGTCTATGGGAATTCTTTTGATAATTGCTTGCGAAACCTCGATAAAGTTTTGCAGAGATGTGAAGAAACTAACCTTGTTCTTAATTGGGAGAAATGCCACTTTATGGTTAATGAAGGAATTGTATTGGGACATAAAATTTCCGAGAGAGGTATTGAAGTTGATAGAGCTAAAGTTGAAGCAATTGAGAAGATGCCCTATCCGAGGGATGTTAAAGGTATTCGTAGTGTTCTTGGTCATGCTGGGTTTTATAGGAGATTTATTAAAGATTTCTCTAAAATTTCAAAGCCTCTTACTAATCTTCTTCAAAAAGATGTACCTTTTGTTTTTGATGATGATTGTAAGGAAGCTTTTGAAACTCTAAAGAAAGCCTTAACAACTGCTCCTGTAGTCGAACCTCCTGATTGGAATTTGCCTTTTGAAATTATGTGTGATGCTAGTGATTTTGCTGTAGGCGCTGTTCTTGGACAGCGAGTAGATAAAAAATTAAATGTTATTCATTATGCTAGTAAGACTCTTGATGCTGCTCAAAGAAATTATGCTACAACTGAAAAGGAATTGTTAGCTGTAGTCTTTGCTTGTGACAAGTTTAGACCCTATATTGTTGATTCAAAAGTCACCATTCATACTGATCATGCTGCAATTAGATACCTTATGACAAAGAAAGATGCTAAGCCAAGGCTTATTAGATGGGTACTTCTTTTGCAAGAATTTGATTTACATATTATAGATAGGAAAGGTGCTGATAATCATGTTGCTGATAATTTGTCTAGA
The DNA here is from genome assembly GCA_030979885.1 of Lolium multiflorum. NCBI lineage: Eukaryota > Viridiplantae > Streptophyta > Magnoliopsida > Poales > Poaceae > Lolium > Lolium multiflorum. The sequence goes on along the minus strand of CM061752.1, from coordinate 89,142,363 downwards.
TTGGAAAATATTGCTTATGATCCTGTTCCTGTTAATGATAGTTTTCCAAATGAACAATTGGCTGTAATAAAGGTGAGCTCGCGAGAGAGCCCTTGGTATGCTGATTATGCTAACTTTATTGTTTCGAAGTATTTGCCTCCAACCTTTTCAGCTCAGCAAAGGAGGAAATTCTTTTATGACTTGAGGCATTATTTTTGGGATGACCCACACTTATATAAAGAAGGAGTGGATGGTATTATGCGAAGATGTGTTCCTGAATATGAACAACAGGAGATATTGAGTAAATGTCATGGTAGTGTTTATGGAGGACATCACGCTGGAGATAGAACCGCGCAAAAGGTTCTACAATCAGGTTTTTATTGGCCAACACTTTTCAAAGATGCAAGGAAATTTATCTTAAATGTGATGAATGTCAAAGAGTTGGTAATATCTCTAGACGCAATGAAATGCCTATGAATTATACTCTTGTTATTGAACCATTCGATTGTTGGGGATTCGACTTCATGGGTCCTTTCCCTTCTTCAGAAGGTAACACTCATATACTTGTCGCTGTTGATTATGTTACTAAATGGGTAGAAGCTATACCTACAAAGAGTGCTGATGGTGAGACCTCTATAAAAATGCTTGTAGATGTTATATTTCCTAGATTTGGAATACCTAGATATATTATGACTGATGGAGGTTCTCATTTTATTCATGGAGGTTTTAGAAAAACTCTTGCTAAGTATGGTATTAATCATAGAATTGCTTCGCTTATCACCCTCAAACTAGTGGTCAAGTAGAATTATCAAATAGAGAGATTAAATCCATTTTGGGAAAGACTGTTAATAAATCTAGAAAGAATTGGGCTAGCAAATTGAAAGAAGCACTATGGGCTTATAGAACTGCTTATAAAAATCCTATGGGAATGTCACCTTATAAAATGGTTTATGGAAAAGCTTGTCATTTACCTTTAGAACTAGAGCACAAAGCTTATTGGGCTGTTAGAGAACTAAATAAAGATCCGAAACTAGCCGGTAATAAGAGGTTGTTGCAATTAAGTTCTCTAGATGAATGGAGAAGTGAAGCTTATGAAAATGCTAAACTCTTTAAAGAAAAAGTTAAGAAATGGCATGATAGAAGGATTATTAAAAGAGAATTTAATGTTGGAGATAAAGTTCTATTGTATCGGTCTCGTCTTAGATTCTTTGCAGGGAAATTACTCTCGAAATGGGAAGGACCATATGTTATTGAGGAGGTATACCGTTCAGGAGCAATAAAAATTAGCTCTTTGGAAGGCAATGCCACACAAGTGGTGAATGGGCAAAGACTCAAGCATTATATCTCGGGGGATTCTTATAATATTGATGTTGATATTATTCAAGTGGAAACACCGGAGGCCTTCATCAAAGGACAAATTGACAGTCCGCCAGAACTCGACTTTGAATAGGTAACAGTACAGGTAATAAAAAGTCCGCGTTTACCTTTCCGAACATTATTTCTGCTGTTTTTGGAAAATATGAAAAATTACGGAATCGAAACGGAGTGGAAAAGACGCGCGAGGGCCCGTCACCATAGGCCGGCGCGGGCCCCACCCTGGCCGCGCCGACCTATGGTGACGGCACCTCGGCGTCCCGTTTCCACTCGTTTTCGGCCTGGAACCTTCCTTTTGTCGTAAAAATATTTGCTATATAATCCCCCGGACCCCTGGAGGTCCGTATATCGTTTTCTCGTCGTGTTTTGTTTCGAGCTGTTTTCTGCCAGATTTGTTTTGATCTAGAAGCACCATGGTCTCCAACAACAAAGACAAGGGGCCTTGGAGGGAAGAGATGGATGAAAGGATCAATAAGGAGAAGGAGAAGATAGCATCAGCAAAAGGAGAGTGGGAAACTACGAAGAGTAAGCCAATCTTGGTGGGATCGGTTAACACTGGGCGTTCTTTTTCTCATAACTTGCAGGGAGCTCTTCCGCCTGCTCTGGACCTCGACTCTTTCCCTTGTGTGGAGGAAGCAATACGGGTTGCTGATGAGTTTTGTGATCAATATCGTGCTCTCAAAAGGGAAGTGGAGATACTTCAGGAGGAGAACCAGCGACTTCGCAGAATGCTGGAATATTACTCAATTCCCAGCACAAGGCCGTCACCGCCACACTCGGATAACAATGAGTCTCTTCAGGTTTTGGTGCAGAATTACAAAATTGAGAAGCTGAAGCTGAAGGAGATCCTTATGAAGCGCGAGAAGAAGCCATCACCATCATCACCGAAGGAGTAATTCATCATCGGTATTGGCATCCCCTTGGTTTGTTCCAAGCTTGGGGGAGTGCCGCGGTATCACATCATCACCACCTTTATCTTTTATTATCAAGTAGTGTCATATCATGAGTAGGGAAGTTATTATATGGAATAGTATGCAATGTGGAAGTATCTCTCTTAGTTGGTTATCTATGTATCCGTTGGTGTGAGTTATCGTTATGGAATATTAATGAGAAGTCTTATCATTTACTTTTTGCACACCTTATTTTAGTTTGCAATCTCCATTATATGATTACTCTTGACATGAGTATTGATATCACTTTGGGAGCATCAAGTAAATCTATTTGGTTTTGGCAAACTTAGCATTGGTCAATAGCAACAACATCTTGATGTTTAATAGAAGAGAGAAATACACTTAGATATATTACTATTATCTCTATGCTTAGTATTCTGAAGTTAAAATTGCTTGTGCTTATGAGAAAGATGCATGATTGTTCTATCATATGTATATTTGTTTGTTTCCCTCAACCTTTATGCTTGCTATCAAACCTTGCTAGCCAAAGACCTGTATCGAGAGGGAATGCTTCTCATACATCCATAACCTTAGACCAAACCTATGCCATTTGTGTCCACCATACCTACCTACTACATGGTATTTTCTGCCATTCCAAGTAAATACTTCATGTGCTACCTTTAAATAATTCAAACTATACTACTCTTTATTTGTGTCAATGTTTTATAGCTCATGAGGAAGTATGTGGTGTTTTATCTTTCAATCTTGTTGGGCGGACTTTCCCCAATGGACTAGTGGCACATCCGCTTATCCAATAATTTTGCAATAAGAGCTGGCAACGGGGTTCCCAGCCCCAATTAATAACTTTCATTAATAATTCTCTTCACATGTTTTGCCCTGATTTATCAGTAAGCAACTTAATTTTGCAATAGACACTCCTCCATGGTATGTGAATGTTGGAAGGCACCCGAGGATTCGGTTAGCCATGGATTGAGAAAGCCAAGGTTGGGGGAGTGTCATCCTTAATAAAACTAAAATACATGTGTAAACAAAAGAGAAGGGGGATGATCTACCTTGCTGGTAGAGATACCGTCCCTCATGGGAGCCGCTCTTGGAAGGTTCGTTTGGCAAGGGGGTTAGAGTGCCCGCTACCATTCGTTGACAACAACAAACACCGCTCAAAATCTTACTTTTATGCTCTTTACATGATTTCAAAACTTGAAAAGCTCTAGCACATGATTTAATCCCTGCTTCCCTCTGCGAAGGGCCTATCTTTTACTTTTATGTTGAGTCAGTAAACCTATTTCCCTCTATCTCAAGCAAGCAATTGAGTTGTTGTGAACCAATCATTTATGCTATGATTTAGTTAATCATGTCTTTTATACTTTCTTGTTTAGTACCAATTTTATCTGAATGAATATGACTTTGAAGTTATCAATGATTATGAGGAGATTGTTATGATTGAATATGAAAGCCCAGCTATAAATTCTAATATGAAAGCTTTGCTTAGAAGTACAATCCGTTAGTAGTTCTCTGACCAAGAACAAAGTTTGCCATCACCAACTATGATTTCTTATGCACCTTTACTTGTGATTTCTCTTTACTTATTTCAAGATGAGTTATATGAGGAAGTTGTTTACTAGAATGTCTTGTGTGAATGAATATGATGCTTCTTGTCCGTATTTTATTTATCGACTCTTCACTCCATAAACATGTGGTCTTGTTTATCGAGCTCAGTTTCGCTTGGGGACAAGCGAGGTCTAAGCTTGGGGGGAGTTGATACGTCCAATTTGCATCACTATTTTGTATCATAATTTGCTGTTATTCATTGATATATTTCATATTGGGACACAATACTTATGTTATTTCATCTATTTTGCATGTTTCATCATTATTGGAGGATCAAGCACCGGAGCCAGGATTCTGCTGGAAAAAGCACCGTCAGAACGCAATATTTCGGAAGATCAACTGTGGGAGGAAATTTCACGTAAAATCCTATTTTTCCAGATGACGGGGGGAGCCAGAAGGGGGAGCAGAGAGGAGCCAAGGTGGGCCCAGACCACAGGCCGGCGCGGCCCATGGCCTGGCCGCGCCACCTGTGGTGTGGGGGCCCCACAGCCCCTTTCGCCTCCTTTTCTTCGCGTACTCCTTCGTCCCGAAAACCTAAGCCACAGAGAGGACCTCACGAAGGGTTACAGCCGCCTCTGCGGGGCGGAGAACACCAGAGAGAAAAGAGCTCTCCGGCGGGCAGGAATCCGCGGGGAAATTCCCTCCCGGAGGGGGAAATCGACGCCATCGCCATCGTCATCGAGCTGGACATCATCTCCATCATCATCATCATCTCCACCATCTACACCGCCATCATCACCGCAGCACCTCGTCACCGCTGTAACAATTTGGGTTTGATCTTGATTGTTCGATAGGGGAAACTCTCCCGGTGTTATTCTCTACTTGTTGTAGATGCTATTGAGTGAAACCATTGAACCAAGGTTTATGTTCAGATTGTTATTTATCATCATATCACCTCTGATTGTATTCCATATGATGTCTCGTGAGTAGTTCGTTTAGTTCTTGAGGACATGGGTGAAGTCTAAATGTTAGTAGTGAATTATGGTTGAGTAATATTCAATGTTATGATATTTAAGTTGTGGTGTCATTCTTCTAGTGGTGTCGTGTGAACGTCGACTACACGACACTTCACCATTTATGGGCCTAGGGGAGTGCATCTTGTATTCGGTTGCTAATTGCGGGGTTGCCGGAGTGACAGAAACCTGAGCCCCCGTTAGTATATCGATGCAAGAGGGATCGCAGGATCTCAGAGTTTAAGGCTGTGGTTAGATTTATCTTAATTACTTTCTTGTAGTTGCGGATGCTTGCAAGGGGTATAATCACAAGTATGTATTAGTCCTAGGAAGGGCGGTGCATTAGCATAGGTTCACCCACACAACACTTATCAAAACAATGAAGATTATTTAGCTACATGAAGCGAAAGCACTAGACTAAAATCCCCGTGTGTCCTCAAGAACGTTTGGTCATTATAAGTAAACAAACCGGCTTGTCCTTTGTGCTAAAAAGGATTGGGCCACTCGCAGCAATTATTTCTCTCGCATTTTATTTACTTGTACTTTATTTATCTGCTATATCAAAACCCCTGAAAACTTGTCTGTGAGCATTTACAGTGAATCCTTCACCAAAACTGCTGTCAACACCTTCTGCTCCTCGTTGGGATCGACATTCTTACTTATCGAAGATACTACGATACACCCCCTATACTTGTGGGTCATCAGGGGTCCAGACGAAGGTATCGGATTTTCTCATTAGGGCATAGAGCGGCAAAGCCTTTTCTCCCAACCTGCTTATGAACCGGCTTAGCGACGCCAAGCTTCCGGTAAACTTTTGCACGTCTTTGAGTTCTCGTGGTACCGTCATTCTTTCTATGGCCCGGATCTTTACCGGATTCACCTCAATGCCCCGGCTTGACACAAGAAAGCCAAGCAGCTTACCGGCAGGGACACCGAAGGTGCATTTTGCCGGATTAAGTTTCATCCGGAACCTTCTTAGGTTATCAAATGTTTGCCGGATGTCATCGATTAAGGTGTCTTTTACCTTAGTTTTTATCACAATATCGTCCACATAGACTTGCACATTTTTTCCGATTTGATCAAACAAGCATTTTTGCATACAGCGCTGGTACGTTGCACCAGCGTTGCGCAAACCAAAAGGCATAGTGACATAGCAATAAGCCCCGTGCGGGGTAATGAACGCAGTTTTTATTTGATCTTCCTTTTTCAGGGGAATTTGGTGGAAACCGGAATACGCATCCAGAAAGACAACAACTCACACCCAGCAGTAGAATCAATCACTTGATCGATTCGGGGCAAAGGGAAAGGATCTCTTGGGCAAGCTTTGTTGAGGTTGGTGTAGTCGATGCACTCCAACGTATCGATAATTTCTTATGTTCCATGCTACTTTATTGATGATATCTACATGTTTTATACACATTATATGTCATTATTATGCGTTTTCTGGAACTAACCTATTAACAAGATGCGAAGTGCCAGTTCTGTTTTCTGCTGTTTTTGGTTTCAGAAATCCTAGTAACGAAATATTCTCGAAATTGGACGAAATCAACGCCCAGGTTCCTATTTTGCCCGGAAGCATCCAGAACACCCGAGAGCCGGGAGGCCCCTGTGGGCCCAGATGATAGGGTGGCGCGGCCTGGCCCTGGCCGCGCTAGCCTATGGTGTCGTCGCCCCTTCGACCCTCCGAGGTTGCCCTTCGACCCTATGACGGAGGACGAAACCCATAGAAACCTTCCAGAGCCGCCGCCATCGCGAAGCCCAGATCTGGGGGACAGGAGTCTGTTCCGGCACGCGGGAAGTGCCCCCGGAAAGCTTCTCCATCGACACCGCTGCCATCTCCACCGCCATCTTCATCACCGCTGTTGCTCCCATGAGGAGGGAGTAGTTCTCCATCGAGGCTCGGGGCTGTACCGGTAGCTATGTGGTTCATCTCTCTCCTATGTACTTCAATACAATAATCTCATGAGCTGCCTTACATGATTGAGATTCATATGATGATGCTTGTAATCTAGATGTCATTATGCTAGTCAAGTGAGTTTTACTTATGTGATCTCCGGAGACTCCTTGTCCCACGTGTGTAAAGGTGACAGTGTGTGCACCGTGTGGGTCTCTTAGGCTATATTTCACAGAATACTTATTCACTGTTATGAATGGCGTAGTGAAGTGCTTATTTATATCTCTTTATGATTGCAATGTGTTTGTATCACAATTTATCCATGTGCTACTCTAGCAATGTTATTAAAGTAGTTTTATTCCTCCTGCACGGTGTAATGGTGACAGTGTGTGCACTCGTGTTAGTACTTGGTTTATGCTATGATCATGATCTCTTGTAGATTGCGAAGTTAACTATTGCTATGATAGTATTGATGTGTATTATTCCTCCTACATAAGCGTGAAGGTGACAGTGTGCATGCTATGTTAGTACTTGGTTTAGTCGTTTCGATCTTTCATGCACTCTAAGGTTATTTAAATATGAACATTGAATTGTGGAGCTTGTTAACTCCGGCATTGAGGGTTCGTGTAATCCTACGCAATGTGTTCATCATCCAACAAGAGAGTGTAGAGTATGCATTTATCTATTCTGTTATGTGATCAATGTTGAGAGTGTCCACTAGTGAAAGTCTAATCCCTAGGCCTTGTTCCTAAATACTGCTATCGCTGCTTGTTTACTGTTTTATTGAGTTACTACTGCTGCGTTACTACTGCTTGTTTACTTCCTACAATATTACTACCATCAACTGCACGCCAGCAAGCTATTTTCTGGCGCCGTACTACTGCTCATATTCATTCATACCACTTGTATTTCACTATCTCTTCGCCGAACTAGTACACCTATTAGGTGTGTTGGGGACACAAGAGACTTCTTGCTTTGTGGTTGCATGAGAGGGATATCTTTGACCTCTTCCTCCCTGAGTTCGATAAACCTTGGGTAATCCACTTAAGGAAACTTGCTGCTGTTCTACAAACCTCTGCTCTTGGAGGCCCAACACTGTCTACAAGAATAGAAGCACCCGTAGACATCAAGCACTTTTCTGGCGCCGTTGCCGGGGAGGAAAGGTAAAAGGCACTCATACTTCGGTTCCAGGTAACAGTACTTTTCTGGCGCCATTGTGTGTGTGCTCGAAGCTATTTCCTTTAGACTCTGCAATTGCGACATTTGGTTTCTTGTTTACACTAGTTAGGCATAATGAACAACAATGACCTTTTTATTCTATTTCCTGATTTAAGACATGGATGGTTTGATGCGAAAATTAAAAAACCCATGGAACATATTAATATGAATGCTTTGAACACTATTGTTGCTAATGATATGGAAAATTCTAAGCTTGGGGAAGCTGGCTTTGATGAGCATGATATTTTTAGTCCCCCAAGCATTGAGGAGAAAATTTACTTTGATGATACTTTGCCTCTTATATTTGATGATGAGAATAATAATGATAGCTACTTTGTTGAATTTGCTCCCACTACAACTAATAAAATTGATTATGCCTATGTGGAGAGTAATTATTTTATGCATGAGACTCATGATAAGAATGCTTTATGTGATAGTTATATTGTTGAGTTTGCTCATGTTGCTACTGAAAGTTATTATGAGAGAGGAAAATATGGTTGTAAAAATTTTCATGTTACTAAAACACCTCTCTATGTGCTGAAATTTTTGAAGCTACACTTGTTTTATCTTCCTATGCTTGTTACTTTGCTCTTCATGAACTTGTTTATTTACAAGATTCCTATGCATAGGAAGCATGTTAGACTTAAATGTGTTTTGAAATTGCCTCTTGATGCTCTCTTTTGCTTCAACTCTTATTTCTTGCGAGTGCATCAATTGCTGAGCCCATCTTAATGGCTATAAAGAAAGAACTTCTTGGGAGATAACCCATGTGTTTATTTTGCTACAGTACTTTGTTTTATATTTGTGTCTTGGAAGTTGTTTACTACTGTAGCAACCTCTCCTTATCATGTTTTTGTGCCAAGTAAAGTTTCTATGTTAAAGTTGATGTTATATTTGGGATCGCTGCGCAGAAACAGCATTGCTGTCTGTCACGAATCTGGGCCTAAGTCTCTGTAGAAAATTCGAAAAAATCTGCCAATTTACGAGCGTGATCCTCAGATATGTACGCAACTTTCATTAGTTTTGAGTTTTTCCATTTGAGCAAGTCTGGTGCCATTTTAAAATTCGTCTTTACGGACTGTTCTGTTTTTGACAGATTCTGCCTTTTATTTTGCATTGCCGCTTTTGTTAAGTTGAATGAGTTTCTTTGTTCCATTAACTTTCAGAAGTTTTGTGCAATGTCCAGAAGTGTTAAGAATGATTGTGTCACCTCTGAACATGTAATTTTTTATTGTGCACTAACCCTCTAATGAGTTTGCTTGAAGTTTGGTGTGAAGGAAGTTTTCAAGGGTCAAGAGAGGAGTATGATATACTATGATCAAGAGGAGTGAAAGCTCTAAGCTTGGGGATGCCCCGTGGTTCATCCCTGCATATTCTAAGAAGACTCAAGCGTCTAAGCTTGGGGATGCCCAAGGCATCCCCTTCTTCATCGACAAAGTATCAGGTTCCTTCTCTTGAAACTATATTTTTATTCGGTCACATCTTATGTACTTTACTTGGAGCGTCTGTGTGTGCTTTTATTTTTGTTTTGTTATCTTAGTTCTCTGAATAAGTTCATCCTTGTGTGGGAGAGAGACACGCTCCGCTGGTTCGTATGAACACATGTGTTCTTAGCTCATAATATTCATGGCGAAGTTTCCTCTTCGTTATATTGTTATATGGTTGGAATTGGAAAATGCTACATGTAGTAATTGGTAAAATGTCTTGGATAATGTGATACTTGGCAATTGTTGTGCTCATGTTTAAGCTCTTGCATCATATACTTTGCACCCATTAATGAAGAAATACATAGAGCTTGCTAAAATTTGGTTTGCATATTTGGTCTCTCTAAGGTCTAGATAATTTCTAGTATTGAGTTTTGAACAACAAGGAAGACGGTGTAGAGTCTTATAATGTTTACAATATGTCTTTTATGTGAGTTTTGCTGCACCGGTTCATCCTTGAGTTTGCTTCAAATAACCTTGCTAGCCTAAACCTTGTATCGAGAGGGAATACTTCTCATGCATCCAAAATCCTTGAGCCAACTACTATGCCATTTGTGTCCACCATATCTACCTACTACATGGTATTTCTCCACCATTCCAAAGTAAATTGCTTGAGTGCTACCTTTAAAATTCCATCATTCACCTTTGCAATATATAGCTCATGGGACAAAATAGCCTTAAAAACTATCGTAGTATTGAATATGTACTTATGCACTTTATCTTTTATTAAGTTGCTTGTTGTGCGATAACCATGCTTCTGGGGAACGCCATCAACTATTCTTTGTTGAATATCATGTGAGTTGCTATGCATGTCCGTCTTGTCTGAAGGATCTATCACCTTAATGATTGGAGCATGCAAATTGTTAGAGAAGAACATTGGGCCGCTAACTAAAGCCATGAATCATGGTGGAAGTTTCAGTTTTGGACATATATCCTCAATCTCATATGAGAATAATAATTGTTGCTACATGCTTATGCATTAAAGAGGAGTCCATTATCTGTTGTCCATGTTGTCCCGGTATGGATGTCTAAGTTGAGAATAATCAAAAGCGAGAAATCCAAAATGCGAGCTTTCTCCTTAGACCTTTGTACAGGCGGCATGGAGGTACCCCTTTGTGACACTTGGTTGAAACATGGCATTGCGAAGATCCGGTAGTCCAAGCTAAGTAGGACAAGGTGCGGGCACTATTAGTATACTATGCATGAGGCTTGCAACTTGTAAGATATAATTTACATAACTCATATGCTTTATTACTACCGTTGACAAAATTGTTTCATGTTTTCAAAATAAAAGCTCTAGCACAAATACAGCAATCGATGCTTTCCTCTTTGAAGGACCTTTCTTTTACTTTTATTGTTGAGTCAGTTTACCTATCTCCCTCCACCTTAAGAAGCAAACACTTGTGTGAACTGTGCATTGATTCCTACATACTTGCATATTGCACTTGTTATATTACTTTATGTTGACAATATCCATGAGATATACATGTTATAAGTTGAAAGCAACCGCTGAAACTTAATCTTCCTTTGTGTTGCTTCAATACCTTTACTTTGATTTATTGCTTTATGAGTTAACTCTTATGCAAGACTTATTGATACTTGTCTTGAAGTACTATTCATGAAAAGTCTTTGCTTTATGATTCAGTTGTTTACTCATGTCATTACCTTTGTTTTGATCGCTGCATTCATTACATATGTTTACAATATGATCAAGTTTATGATGGCATGTCACTTCAGAAATTATCTTTGTTATCGTTTTACCTGCTCGGGACGAGCAGAACTAAGCTTGGGGATGCTGATACGTCTCCAACGTATCGATAATTTCTTATGTTCCATGCTACTTTATTGATGATATCTACATGTTTTATACACATTATATGTCATTATTATGCGTTTTCCGGAACTAACCTATTAACAAGATGCCGAAGTGCCAGTTCTGTTTTCTGCTGTTTTTGGTTTCAGAAATCCTAGTAACGAAATATTCTCGAAATTGGATGAAATCAACGCCCAGGTTCCTATTTTGCCCGGAAGCATCCAGAACACCCGAGAGCGCCGGGGCTGTGGGCCCAGGATGATAGGGTGGCGCGGCCTGGGCCCCGCGCCAGACTATGGTGTCGTCGCCCCTTCGACCCTCCGAGGCTGCCCTTCCGCCTATTTAAAGCCTCCGTCGCGAAAACCCTATGACGGAGGACGAAACCCACAGAAACCTTCCAGAGCCGCCGCCATCGCGAAGCCCAGATCTGGGGGACAGGAGTCTCTGTTCCGGCACTCTGCCGGACGGGGAAGTGCCCCCGGAAGGCTTCTCCATCGACACCGCTGCCATCTCCACCGCCATCTTCATCACCGCTGCTGCTCCCATGAGGAGGGAGTAGTTCTCCATCGAGGCTCGGGGCTGTACCGGTAGCTATGTGGTTCATCTCTCTCCTATGTACTTCAATACAATAATCTCATGAGCTGCCTTACATGATTGAGATTCATATGATGATGCTTGTAATCTAGATGTCATTATGCTAGTCAAGTGAGTTTTACTTATGTGATCTCCGGAGACTCCTTGTCCCACGTGTGTAAAGGTGACAGTGTGTGCACCGTGTGGGTCTCTTAGGCTATATTTCACAGAATACTTATTCACTGTTATGAATGGCGTAGTGAAGTGCTTATTTATATCTCTTTATGATTGCAATGTGTTTGTATCACAATTTATCTATGTGCTACTCTAGCAATGTTATTAAAGTAGTTTTATTCCTCCTACACGGTGTAATGGTGACAGTGTGTGCACTCGTGTTAGTACTTGGTTTATGCTATGATCATGATCTCTTGTAGATTGCGAAGTTAACTATTGCTATGATAGTATTGATGTGTATTATTCCTCCTACATAAGCGTGAAGGTGACAGTGTGCATGCTATGTTAGTACTTGGTTTAGTCGTTTCGATCTTTCATGCACTCTAAGGTTATTTAAATATGAACATTGAATTGTGGAGCTTGTTAACTCCGGCATTGAGGGTTCGTGTAATCCTACGCAATGTGTTCATCATCCAACAAGAGAGTGTAGAGTATGCATTTATCTATTCTGTTATGTGATCAATGTTGAGAGTGTCCACTAGTGAAAGTCTAATCCCTAGGCCTTGTTCCTAAATACTGCTATCGCTGCTTGTTTACTGTTTTACTGAGTTACTACTGCTGCGTTACTACTGCTTGTTTACTTCCTACAATATTACTACCATCAACTGCATGCCAGCAAGCTATTTTCTGGCGCCGTACTACTGCTCATATTCATTCATACCACTTGTATTTCACTATCTCTTCGCCGAACTAGTACACCTATTAGGTGTGTTGGGGACACAAGAGACTTCTTGCTTTGTGGTTGCAGGGTTGCATGAGAGGGATATCTTTGACCTCTTCCTCCCCGAGTTCGATAAACCTTGGGTAATCCACTTAAGGGAAACTTGCTGCTGTTCTACAAACCTCTGCTCTTGGAGGCCCAACTTTGTTGAGAATTGGTGTAGTCGATGCACATGCGCCATACCTTTGGAGCTTTTGCCTCCAGGTTCTCTTCTTTCTTCTTTTCAACCATTACCGGATTGGCCAGCCACTCTGTGTGCGTGACCTCCACGATGAAACCGGCAACAAGCAGCTTGGTAACTTCTTCTCCAATGATTTTCCTCCTGTCCTCAGCGAACCGGCGTAAAGGTTGACGCACCGGCTTAGCATCCTTCCAGACGTTTAGAGAGTGCTCAGCCAGCTCCCTCGGAACCACTACAAGAAAAGTTCTGATAGACAACGTCCCAAAATCGTCAACTAAGGGGCATTTTTCGTCGCCTATGGGCCTAACCCGACGATATGGGTTCCGTTGTCGAAACTGCGTCAGGCAAAGTCCAACGACGATTTTTTCGGTCCGTCGCGCTTGGGCGCCCTTCCGCCACGGAAAATCGGACCGTTGCGGAAGTGTTTTCGGGAGCCCGTTGACTGCTGACGTCATGCAAACTGACACGTGGCAGACGCCGTTAACTGCCAGTTAACGGCGTTAACCGGCTGAAACCCCGTGGTAGATGGTAGGCCCACACGAGGCCTGCCACGTCTTAAGCGGGCCGGGCCAGATGACATAGTTTGACCGGTCAACTATATAGCTGGGCTGGTCCATTAGTTACGTGGGCCGGGCCTAACCTCTAAGGTTGACTGGTCAAAACTTAAATGGGCCGGCCCATTTAACATGTGGGGTCCACCTTACAGCAGCTGGGCCGGCCCAAGCAAGTGGGCCGGGCCAAAAACAGGTGGGTCCCACTTTCTGTTAAAAGGCCGGCCCATTTAGTGTGTGGGGTCCACCGTATAGCAAGTGGGCGGCCCAACAAGCTAGTGGGGACCAAAAACACAGTGGGTCCCACTTTCCAGTTACAGGGTCGGCCCATTTAGTATGTGGGGTCCTCCATATAGCAAGTGGGCCGGCCCAACAAGATAGTGGGCCGGGCCAAAAACAAAGGTGGGTCCCACCTTTCGTTAAAGGGCCGGCCCATTTAGTATGTGGGGTCCATCATATAGCAAGTGGGTGGCCCACCAAGATGGCCGGGCCAAAAACACGGTGGGTCCCACATTCCTGTTAATGGGCCGACCCATTTAATAAGTGGGGTCCACCATATAGCAAGTGGGCCGGCCCAACAAGATAGTGGGCCGGGCCAAAAGCAAGGTGGGCCCCACTTTCTGTTAAAGGGCGGCCCAATGAGTATGTGGGGTCCACCATATAGCAAGTGGGTGGCCCAACAAATAGTGGCCGGCCAAAAAACACATGTGGGTCCCACTTTCATTTTAAAGGGCCGGCCCATTTAGTATGTGGGATCCACCACAAAAGCAAATGGGCGGCCCAACTAATTAGTGGGCCGGCCCGGTTGTGGGTGGGGTCCACCTTAAAGCAAGTGGGCCAGCCCAATTATAGTGTGGGGTCCACCAGTAAATCAAATGGGCTGGCCCAATAAGTAAGTGGGCCAGCCCGTTTTTCTGTTTATATGCCGGCATAATATGCGCTTTGGGATTTTGCGGGCAGGCACATATGTGATTTAGCTTAATTGGGCCGTTTAAGGGATGGGAATTCGTGATTTAGATACTGAGAATATTTACGCAGCATTGATTTCTGTCGGATAGCCTCACTTACCACAAGCACCAAAGAAAAAATGCGCGAAAGAACTATAAAAACTAACTAAATATTACATCAGCTGCAAGGCATTGAAAAAATATTACAGAACCCAGAGAAATTGAATGGTAATTAAACCTAGCAATACAATGAAGCGATCCGGCAATCTTTTAAGTTGTCCATGCAGCACCTATATCTGAAACAAAGACATTACAAGTTAAGACAACAACAATGGAAAGGCAAAGACACTACAATATTGTTTGGCAAAGAATTTGGAACTCATCATTTCGTCGTTATAACAAGATCATTGTAATGCGCACAATAAGCAAACAAAGAGTGCATGCCGCATACCAACAGCCAATATAACAGAGCATGTTAGAATGAAACAGCAGACTTACTACTGTCGAGTCCCATGCAAACCAACATGTTCAGGGAGTACAAAATTGGCATGAACAACATAGTAGCAGGCTATAAATTTTGTAACAACGACTGAGCAAGATGAAGTTATGATGGCTACATCTACAGAGCAGGGAATGTAAACCAAAAATAGAAGTTACGATGGCAAAAGCTAAAGAGGAGGGAATGTGAACCAACATGTGCCAAGTGCAATTACTTCATTTTGGCCGTGAACTAAATAATACTCCTGAACTTATAGTGAAGGGGATGCAAATCAAGATGTTTCGGGATATAAACTTGTAATGAGCAACACATAGAGGATAGTTAATGCTGGAGCTTAGGATGGACCAGATACAGAATATAGTGGGATCACCTGTGAACTTGTATAAGAGGGAATGCAAACCAATATGTTCAGCTTTCCATATGTGAGCGTCATGCCAAGTCAGAGAAACAAGTCAATAATGCAGCTTTTGAAGAACAAGATGGCACGCAAAATTATTATCTAGTAGTATGACAAGTTTATTTGTACTACAGGCTAGATAGCAGAGTGATAGCATGCCAAACTAAGTCCTTACTTTGTTAGCTTACAATGAACTAGATACAAAACAATGGCATCACCTGTAGTACAGGGAATGCAAGCCAACATGTTCATGGAGTAAAAAATTGGCACAAACAACATAGTAGCAGGCCATAATTTTTGTAACAACGACTGAGCAAGATAAAGTTATGATGGCTAGATCTACAGAGCAGGGAATGTAAACCAAATATAGAAGTTACGATGCCAAAAGCTATAGAGCAGGGAATGCGAACCAACATGTGCAATTACTTAAAATTGGCCATGAACTAAATAATAGCAGGATGTTACTATAATACCTATAATTTTTGTAACAACGACTGAGCAAGATAGAAGTTATGATGGCTACATCTACAGAGCAGGGAATGCAAACCAAAATGTTCAATCGCTTAAAGTTAGCAATGAAGTAGAAAATAGCAACGTGTTACGGTCATAGCTAGGAATGAACTAAAAGAGCTTCAGACAAACAAGAATCTGAACCCAGAACATGGCGCTAAAACAAGGGACTTACATTAGGAGAAGCACTCTGTGGGAGTCACAGCAGATCTTCCTGGGGTTGATAGATCCGGTGATGAAGTACGCTACATGTGCTACTTGGGGTTGGAGAGACGGCCATTACACTTCATGGTTACTCATCTCATCTGCAAAAACGTAACGGCGCGTCGTTAGCACAAACAGGTTCCCCCAAGATTAAACAAGAACTTGCAGGCAAGCAATAGAAAAGCGACAGTAGAAGAGTTTAGATCATGCACTGCGCCGGTGAAGCAGATCCGGTTCATGCACAGCGGTGTCGGTGAGCAAGATCCGATGCGGTGGACGACGGATCCGGCGAAGCGGCTCCGGCGGGGTGGACGATACCGCAGCTGAAGCGACTGCGGTAGACTGCTGGATGAGCATATGGTTTCGAGGTTCGGCGGGGATGATCCGGTCCGGTTGATGACGGCGTCGATGAAGCGGCTCCGGCAGGCAGCCGGATGACGAGGATCGCGAGGCCTCGGGTAGGCCAGGGAAGTCCGGCGGGGATGTTCCGGTGCGGTGGTCGTGGAGGTGGGAGAGAGGGACTTGGGAAGTTCCGGTGGGTGGTCTGAGGGAAATGAATTTTTTTGGGAGGGTTTCCGGGCTAGGGAGGTGGTGATCCAAAAAATGACGGGCAGACCCCCCCACCAACCGACTTTGCTGCCATCTCCACAGGGGTAGAATGGGAATTTGGAAGCGTGTGAAATTTTTGTATTTTGTGGGCGGGAAGTTTTGCCGCTATGAGATTTTGAATTTGGCTACCGTCCAAGTATAATGATAAAAAATTGTGAGACCGTACTAGTACCTCTGTTCAAGGCCGAGTGCAAAATCAAATCATCATCACGTTGAAAATTTGTTACCAACTTACCATGATCATGATCTACCTCTGAAAATGGGCGCATCCACTAAAACTTGCAAAGTATAATGATACAAATTTGTGAGACCGTACTAGTACTTATGTTCAAGGTCGAGTGCAACATCAAATCATCATTATATTGAAAATTGTGTTACCATGATCACGATCTATCTCTGAATTTGGCGCATCCGCTAAATCTCGCAAAGTATAATGATAAAAAAATTGTGAGACTGTACTAGTACTTCTGTTCAAGTTCGAGTGCAACATCAAATCATCATCACGTTGAAAATTTGTTACCATGATCATGATCTATCTCTGAATTTGGCGCATCCGCTAAATCTTGCAAAGTATAATGATAAAGAAATTGTAAGGCAGTAGTAGTACTTCTGTTCAAGGTCGAATGCAACATCAAATCATCATCACGTTGAAAATTTGTTACCATGATCCTCTGAAAATGGGCGCATCCGCTAAAAGTTGCAAAGTATAATGATACAAAATTGTGAGACCGTACTAGTACTTATGTTCAAGGTCTAGTGCAACATCAAATCATCATTACATTGAATATTGTGTTACCATGATCATGATCTATCTCTGAATTTGGCGCATCCGCTAAATCTCGCAAAGTATAATGATAAAAAAAATTGTGAGACTGTACTAGTACTTATGTTCAAGGCCGAGTGCATGATCAAATCATCATCATGTTGAAATTTGTTACAACGATCATGACATATCTCTAAAATTGGCGCATCCGCTAAATCTTGCACGTGGCGCATCTCGGTGCGGAGCAACAAGCCGGTGCTATCAAGGTTGAGGCGTCGGTAGCGTCATCGGGCTCTCCTCTTTTGATAGATCTTCTACATGGCGTGGCGCACCGCCCACCGAGAAGCAGTCACATGTGAGATCGAGGTGGAGACGTCGCCGGCATCCTCGAGGCGCGACCGCCCTTCTACGAGCCAGAGTCGACTCAAGGTATGAATCCATGCGCTGTCGCGTCCCTTCTGCATATGAAGTGGGATGCCTTAGATTTATTGTTCTTCTCTTACGATTATTTCTAGCCGGACATGTGTGCTCTTTCTCTGAATATATTGCTTGAAAAGCTAACCAAGTTACTTAAATTCACTTCGTTCTTAATCTTGCGTGCTAATTTTGTTATTTTTGCTGACAGTGGTGCACGCAAGGAAATTTATTTCTGGGTGTGCTGAGCTGTTAGGCCTAAGTCGAAATCCTCAGCTAAACAAGGCCTCAGCTTAACACATAAAAAGGTGTTCAATCTCGCCCACAATGTCCTCTTCTTTCCTCTTCCTTTATTGGAACTTGTTTTGCAGACAAGGAAAGTGGCACGTGTAATGTGAGTAAAACCCTCTTAGCCAAAATCAGCTACGAGCAAGATTTTATGTATTGTAGATTCCCCAATTGACTCTCATCCCCAATGTAGTCTTTTTTATGTCAGTATAGACTTCTTTACTGGATGTATATACTATCGTACATGGCATGCATTTGCCTAATGAGGAGCATTGTATTGCCATTCTAGCCAACCTGATCGATCTGTCAAGCTTCATGCACGAGATGCCATGTTTAATTTACTCCCTCGCTCCGATCCATATTTCTTGGTGTAAAATGAATGTGAATCGGAGGGAGTACTCTTCTTAGATAGTACTATACCAGTTCAAAAAAAGTACTGTACTACTACATCACAAATGCATCAAAAGAGTACTACATCACAAGACCACCACGGTTGTACTAGTAGAGTTTAATGCTTAACTTCCAAAGGGAATAAGATTACACATATGAACTTTAAACAGGCGCTGTCCGATGTCTGCTTGTTTGGGAGCACAACATAAATAATACTACCCCCGTCCATACATAAGTGACTAAACTTTGTCTGAAGATGGTTTCATCTATATATGTTTTTAGTGTGTAGATACATCCGTATCTTGAAGGAAAAAGGTGAGCCGCTAACTTTTTGAATAGAGTGAGTAATACAATTCGGATAAACAATGGTGTAGTAAAACAAATACTCCTGCCCATCATAAAACAAAACACAGACTGACTCAAATATATGTACAGATCACAAAAAAGGTTTCATCAGAACCCGAACATATACATGCAGAGATGACCGTTTGATCACATAAAACAAAGGTTTCGTGGCATATTTATGCCCCCAAAACAAGCAGACGTAGGACAGCGCCAACGTACTAGCAGCTAGCACTATGGAGCTGCAGTACAAACAAATGGTGCAGCGACATTTCCACCAGAACGAAAACTAAAAGACATCAGACCAAACAAAAGCTGGGCTATCACTTCTTGCCCAAACAAGCCTTGCTCCTTCATATGCGACTTCCTTTTCTCTTATGGATGTTGAACTTTGAATTAGATGGGTTCCTGACAGCGCGTTCTTTTTCGTGTCCTTGATGTTGCACTCTGGATCAGGTCGGTTACTGTCAGGAAATGAACAAATTGATCAGCAAAAGTCATATGTAAATGAATGCAAAGGTTACATATGAATGACTAACCCGGTCTAACTGAGTAGGGATGTAAAGTGCACCAACGTCTAGCAGAATTGTACTTTCTCCACTGCCAGTTGCTCATATCTAATTGGAATACTCCCTCCTTTGCCCGTACAACCAGCTCATTTTTGTCCTCAAATACGCAGAGTAACCTTACTGCATGTTTCCAATTGTATGGAAATGATGTGTCAAGGCCAAAAAAAGTATCCAATTCAAAATTTATATGACATGTCCATGACTCGTGATCGCCTGTTGATGATCTTGTACTGGCCCATGTTTGTAGGGTGAAGTCTCTTATAACAGCAAGGGCAACATCTCCATTATGTCCCTTGAAGATGTGAATGTTAAGCATGAATATATCATGCGTCTCATGAGGGCACTGAATATATTTCAGAGCCTTCTTTGCATGGTCAAGCTCAATGATATATCTAGACTTCGTTGGCCAGTACAAAATACCCCCTATGAGAGTTGCCGGTCTACGGTCAATCTCTGACAGCATCGGAGTTGATCGAGCTAGAAACTCCCATTCTTTTGAATCTGGTGAGTAGATATGAGCCTGTGCATCGTAACGTTTAGTTGTTATCCAAACAACCGAGAACTTGCCACAATGTGTAAACGGTTCAGAGTTGTTTCTCGAACAGAGAATTGAGCCGCTGCTTTCAATTGTGTGATTGCGCCACAATGGTGGTTCTGGTATCGCTGTGAGAACTTGCCTAATTGGATCCCAGACTGATATATACCCACTGGATACATTAGAATGGAGTAGCACCATACCATCGCGGCATCCCAGGACATAGATTTTGGGACCGTTCACTTGAGACGGGATTGCCAGCATCTTCAAGATGGCCGGGTGAAGATCATGCTCTGTGATGAATCGATTGTCCTCGGAGTTGTTGGTGAAAAACCCTAGCAACGGGTTTCCTCCGTTGTGTGACACAGTTAGCTTTCTGAAATAATTGCTTCCCATACATTGCCTCCATGCTTTCTTGGTGCCTGATGCAGCTAGTAAGCAGGTTGGATGGGGAGGAAGCCTGACAAGAATCTGAGAGACTACATCTCCAGGCAGATCGTTGATTGTTGTGGGTGTCCTTCGACTGAAGCTGGTAGGATTATGCAAATCGCACGATGCATCGTCAAAATTATGTAAACAGCACACTGCATCATCTATTTTTTAAAACAAAATGCAACATCTAATTTGACTAAGCAGATCAAAGTTTCCTAAACTGCATGGTGCATCAGCAAAATCAAAATAGTGTAAACAGCACAATGCATCAGCAAAATCAAAATAATGTAAACAGGACAATGCATCAGCAAAATCAAAATAACGTGAACAGCACAATGCATCAGCAAAATCAAAATATTGTAAACAGGACAATGCAATTGTAATCCTGTTGCATAATCAATGAAGCCCTTAATTTGCAAAAAAAAAACACCACAAAAATAGGACGCACCAACGGAAGGCAATCTCGCATATACAGTAATAATTGCTAACGTGTCAACACGATTGGAGGAAAAAGAGACCTCTACAGGACCCAAAACATCTATTATATACTAAAAGCAAAATAAGGATGTTTAAAGGAGACACCATATTAATCCACATGTATTTAAATTATTTGATTCGTTGATCCTAATTATGACGGTCAAGATTTAAAGCAAAAAGTTACGTACACTATATATGTACAACCTGTCACGTAGTTGATTTATCCCGGCCGGAAGTCACGTATAGGATATGGTCTCACGGAACTAAGCCGCCAGGTCATGAAAAGAATAGTTGTGATCTGCTAAAAAATAACCTGTTTGTTAACGATTTGTTTCTATTTGGTCCGTTTGGCATATAAGGAAAAACAAGAACCCAGCTGATTCCTTCGGTTCCTCAAAAAAAAAGGTGATTCGTTTCCATACAATACGTGTCCAGTTCAACACAAGGAGAAACAAATAAGATATTTCAAAGGACGTAGATTGTAGATGCATCCATTCAACAAAAAGATAACTAAGCATTTGTAGCTAGCTTAGTTAGACTATGATTACACGTCAGATTTGATAACATATTAGAAGATGGGCATAGTAACCCGAAAAATATTCTTACCAAAAAAAAGATCAGCACATTATATATGTATATATTTTTTGTCCGCTTGTATTTTTAATATTTCAAAACCGATTTTACCAGCTACCAACGATATTATTTTCTACGACTAAATTTGCGATTAATGTTATTTTCTCCAATTTAAATATTCGTAGGAAATTTCAAAGAATTTATGAATTCATTTTGAATATCTCGGACAGAATACCAGTATTTTCTATATTGCGAAGAAAGGAAATAACGGTGCCTAGCAATATTTGTACCAAACGAGAAAATAAAAACCTTGGCTGTCGGAGAATTTTTTCCTTGAAGAAAGCTACCGCGAATTCAAACAATATTATTTAGAAGAGAAGGGCGATCCATGTAGATCTACATGTATATCTATCCGATTGGATCTCACATCCGAACTTTACCTATATTAATATAATTTGCTCAAATATAAATAATTTTAGGAACTTTTAAAGAATTTATGAATTCGTTTGGGATATCTTAGCCAAAATACCTAGCAGTGATTCGGTAGACATGGTATGATCTGCCAATCTACACGTACATTTACCATATTGGGTCTCAAATCAAATAGATGGAAATTAGGCACGTGAGACACTACTAGTATCTCCCTACAAAAAGAAACACTCACAGTCGGGTTGTTAAGTGATATCTTCATAGACGTATCATGAAGGAAAAAAAATAAACTTTTTACACCAAGCTAGCTAGATCGTGGTGGAAATGCAAATAATGCTAAGATAAAGTATAATCACGGGCAATAGTTCATACCATAGGTTGAGTATATTGATCGTAAATATGAATGTTTGAGCAATCTTATCGAACAATTGGGTTTCCAATTTAGTTATAACACATAAAGCGGTGATGCTAAAGTGGAGAACTTTTACAAAATATCAAATCTTCTCTAAGATGCAAACCTTACTTGGAGGATAGAAAACCCTGATTCAAATTGAAATGAGAATAAACATTTGCAATCTATTAGAGAAAAATCAATATATTACAACACATACTATAATCCTGATTTTCACATCTATCTATCTACTTTCATGGACTATGAAACTATATTATTCCCTACAATGGAAAGTATCACTTTCGACAAAGTAAAGAGGATGCCCTCGCTTTTGCGAGGGCCACACTGCTAGTTGTGGTAACATCAGATGGGGTTAGCTTTGATATAGGTAATAAAATGTAAACAGCACAATACATCATCTAAGTTGACAGCAAAATTCTTCATCGAAATTTCCCACACTGTTCAAGGAATCAGAAAAATTACCTAAAAGGCTAAAAGAGCAAAATGCATCATCAGAGTAAAATATATGTAAACGGTACAATGCATCATCCAACTTTTGGCTAAACAGCAGAGAGCATTAGCTAGGTTGAAAAAAAAACAAAAAAAAAACCATGAAAAATTCCTGAAGAGGTGAGTGCATCAGAAAAATTACTACCTAAAAAGCATAATGAATCACCCAAATTACAAAAGAAGCAGAATGCATCATCAAAAATACAAAAACATCTCAATGCATCATCACGTCTGGTTTGGGCAAAAAACCCAATCCACCAGATCTAACCTCATTGCAGTTGGGGAAGGTAGAACTTACAAAGGGGTTGACGAGTCACGATCAAATGCAACAAGCGCCGCCTTAGATGAAGTCACCATCCAAGCTCTCGACGCGTTCAAAGCAGCCAGCTTCGAAGCCTCCGACGGTTCTCCCGGCTGCGCCGCCAAAACTCTCGAAGCACGCGCCAAGACTTTCCAACAAAATGCAGCTTCGGTACGAGCATTTGCCAGCGCCACAGCGCCCGGGCCCGTCCTAGCCACCGCCTTCGCCTTTGCCTCCGCATCCGCATCCGCTTTACATGTCTCCGCCGATGCATGCAGAGCATCCGTCTCCGCTTTCCATGTATCCGCCGACGCAGTGTAGGCATCGAGCGACGCCGTTTTCATTTCCTAGAAAACCCAGTAAGTTACTCACATTGCAATCCCCAAATTAAGGTTATATCGAACACAATGACCGATGAACCTCTGTACTCGCCGGAGGTTGGAGATGTACATACCTGCGAAGATCGGTCCGGTGGTGCTTGACGGTGGTGCGTCGGGGACGGGGGAGAACTCGGCGGGGAGAATGGTGGCGCGGCCCAAGACGGCGGCGCGGAGAGGGGCGACGGTGCGGTCATCGAACCTCGGCAGACAGTATTTTGTATATATATATATGAGAAGAAGAATAAAGTCTGGTCGAATGAGGCAGCGCGACCGGCAGAGTACAACCGAAGGCTACTAGTGCTACCTTGGAGTATTGTAGTAATACTATAACATAATAAAAATAATGGCCTTGTTTAAACCACTCTTGTCAGTGTGGCATCGCGTCCAAATTTAATGCATTCTGTGGAAATCGGAATAATGCTGTAAAAACTCTCATACTAGTGTGGTATATAGCATGCACCGACACTTTTCAACAAAATGTCGTCTCCATTTCATAGGAGACTGCTTGCACACTGGGATACGATGCTGACATGACGAAGGGCGCAGAAGTATTTTGGAGTATTTCATTCGAGCAGATCGGGGCGACGGTGCGTCTTTGGAGGGAATACCGTGTGGTGTGTCTTTGGAGGGAATACCGTACGTACTTAGGAGTATTTCATTCGAGCAGACTGCTTGCACACTGGGATACGATGCTGACATGACGAAGGGCGCAGAAGTTTGCGAAAATGGTTGTACTACCATCCGACCATTAGTATAATCATTGCGCGATAGCTTACACGAGAAGGAAAAGAGCCGAACAGCTGTGGATAATAAAAGCATTTGGCTCTTCGAGGATCCTTCTTCTACTACCTTCTCAAAGGAGTACTACTATTGTAATCTTTTTTTGTTTTTCTGGGACCTTCGGGTCCCTTCCCCGTTGAAAAGTGAAGTGTTTCGAATACATTCATATGCCTATGTTTCTATTTTTACAAGCAAATAAATAACAAAGGATGACTCAATGCACAAGTTGATCTCATTTTGAAATTTTTTAAAACTTCTTCTATTGTATTCAAATTTGATTAGAAGGAGTCGATCGATTGTACATGCCAATCGTATAGCTTGGTGGGTGGATTGGCATTTGAAGTTTGGTCATTGTGTTCTTGTTTGTTACCACCCTCGCAAGGCACGTCCAAGTATTTCCTGTCAGAATTTATGGCATGTATGTAGTTAAATAACCTACATTATTTCAATTATGAGTTTAATTACTAGGCAAAAGCTTAAAAATCCATATATAGTTGCAGATTAAGATGAACAAATCCTTGAACCTATATCTACAAAATTGATGGCACTAACACATCCTACCAAGCGGAAAGCATGTCTACCCTACTGCTTCCAAAAGGTGGAATTATGACAATAATGTGCAACTGTTAAAATTTGGTAGCCCTCCTTCACAATTAACACACATCTAGCCATTTTTGTACAGTAATAAAAAAGGGAAATCATTCTTTCATGCATGCATATAATTGTTAGAATCTCTTGTTTGTGAAGTTGCTTAAAATACGATCTCTTCCAAACTTGAGGTCATATGATAACTAAAAAGTTTTGTATGGCGGGATTTTGCATCAAAGTACATGCGCACAATACTCACTTGTGGGCAGAAAGCCAAACAAACTCATATTACTAGGTTTGTATTAATTTGTTCAAGAAATTTCACCATCACACATGATTTTGTGCTTGCGTTAATTTTACTTTAAAAAGTTCTTCCAAATTCAAATTTTCTTCAAACATGCCAACGGTACATGTCTACCAATTAATAATTAAGGGTACACCACACGTACTGCCTCGTAGGGTACATAAAAATTTACTATATTTTATGGCATGTACTAATTTCACATAATCTACAACTCAATGTTGAGTTTAATGATCAGCCCAGAACTAGAAAACAAATATACATATAGTTGCAAATTAACCTAGAAAAGCTCTAGTATCCTTTAAAACCCTAGAAAATGGACATGCATGCATGCATCCTACTCATAATAATTAATTAAGGTCTCGATCTCTATACTGCTCACGAAGTTTGGAATTCTGGCAAATATGCAACTTGTTTCATTAATTTACCATGGCGAGATAGATGCATGCACATCGATCACTTAAAAAATATAAAGTTTGTAAAGGATTTGGCATCCATATATGCTCACCGGATATATAGATAAGGCCAAGCAAACACATCGAATATTTGTGAAGAAATGTTTTTGCTAGAACCTTCAAATTTTTAGATTTACATCACACACAAAGAACACACCTTTAATTTCGCCAGGTTTGTGCACTAATAAAGTACTCCTACAGTACTAGAAATTGGATTGTTCTACTCCGGAGTGATATGCTCACCGGAGTATTTTTGGATCTTAGCTGGAGCGGCGTTTGGCGGTTGCACGAAGCCGTGCTGGATGTTAAGCCTGTCGAGGCACGCCTGGTGGAAAGCGTGCGCCACCTTAGCCTCATCGGCGCGCCGCTGCAATGCTGCGTCCCTGGGATTTGCAGCCGCCGCATTCTTAGCCTGCACGAAAGCTTGCAGAGCATCCCGGCATCTATAGAGTGCCGGGAACATCACGTTATATACGAGCTCCTTGGCGGTGTTGCTCCTGCAAAGGGCGTCGCCGTGATGCGCTTCGAAAGAACGGCCTGGCTCCACGGCCGGCACCGCCTGAAGTGCGGTCGGATTAGGCGGCTGGCCACGGGAGCTCCCTGCCTCCGCATCGTTCGCGCCGGCCGGGAAGGGGATCTCACCTGCTGGCAAAGAAAACCATGCGGCATGCGCGGGCGGAAAAGCCGGCCAGGGCCGAGCGGGCGTCGCATGCGGGGTTGCGTGGGAGATCCCTGCCTCTGCATCCATCGGCCCGCACGGGAAGCGGCTGGCGAGGGGCTCCACGGCCAGCGCCGCCGCCGCGGGCTGAACAACCGGCCAGTGCAGAGCGGGCGGGTTATGCCTTGGTGCGCGATGGACGAAGCGAAGGCGGCGCTGATGCTCCGCTTCCTCGTCGGTGGTAGGACTACGCGCGCGGCGACCAGAGCCAAGTCGGAAGGCCATAGATATGTCGATTGGTCACTTAAGCTGGAGAGGTTCTCTTACCATTTCGGAGAAGCGGAGTAAGAGGAAGTTGTTGCTTATACGGGTTCACTGCCACGTTGGGTTAAGAGGGGCAAAGTTGGTCAATGCCTAGGAAGTTGGAATCGTTTTGGCCCCAATTTTTTAATTACCTTGCGGTTCATCTCTCGGTCTCTCCCACCTCTTCACTATCCCTCCCCTTGCCTCCTTTCATGCTTCATCGTAGTGCATCTTGTTTTTCTAGCACCTTCACAAAAATCATACACATTTGGCCGATTCTGTCATTGTGTGCACTAATAAAGTAAAAAATCCATTATATGTGAATAAACGTTTAATACACTAGCTCGCAAAGATGTTTCTCAAGGCGATATGCACAATGCCTGCCAAAAATGGGTCATGATAACTAAATTTCGTGTTAATTTTTGCATGACATGTACTCACTTGTGTATGAAGCCAAGCAAACTCATAATCTATACCAAAAAATGTGAAAGAGTTCTTTTTAGTATCCTTCATACATGGGGTTCCTATTTTTACTTTCTATTTTTACTAGTTACAAGTACTCATGCATGAAAACTTTTGAAAATATGTGCATTTTGGGCTGTGTGGAGACATGGTACAATAATATATTCAAGTTGATATACAAAGTCTAGACATATTCAAACTAGACAAATAATGTATCTAACCCCCTAACCCTAAACTCTGTCTTATGAAGTCAAGCATGCATGAAGAGAATTGGTTTTGGGTTTCAAACATGGAAATTTCAAAATCATCCCAAAAGCTTCATTTTAGAGCGACTAAGAAGGATCCAGGCTTACCTTTCCATTTTCATGTTTTAAACTTGTTTAAATCTTGGTCAAATCCTAGATTTGACCAAGATTCAAATGGGCATAAAATAAAAAAATTAAAAAATGAAAAACCAAAGCGCACATAGTCTTATATGTCATATAGTAAGCATTAAAGTTGGTAAACAAGGTCTAGACATATTCAAACTAGACAAATCATGTATCTACCCCTAACCCTAAACTCTATCTTATGACGAAGTCAAGCATGAAGATTAAGTGGTTTTGGGTTTCAAACATGGAAATTTTGAAAACCTCCCAAAAACTTCATTTTAGGGTGACTAAGAAGGATACAGGCTTCCCTTTTCATTTTCATGTTCTATACTTGTTTAAATCTTGGTCAAACCTAGGATTTGACCAAGATTCAAATGTGCATCAAAATTCCAAAAAAATCAGAAAAATGAAAAACCAAAGCACATAGTTTTCTTATGTCATATAGTAAGCATTAAAGTTGATAAACAAGGGTCTAGACATATTCAAACAAGAAAAATCATGTATCTACCCCCTAACCCTAAACTTTGTCTTATGTAGTCAAGCATGAAGAGAAGTGGTTTTGGGTTTCAAATATGGAAATTTCAAAAACCTATCAAAAGCTTCATTTTAGAGTGACTAAGAAGGATCCATGCTTGCCTTTTCATTTTCATATTTGAAACTTGTTTAAATCATTGTCAAACCTAGGATTTGACCAAGATTTAAATGGGCATAAAATTAAAAAATCGGAAAAATGAAAAACAAAAGCACATAGTCTTCTTATGTCACATATATATATAGTAAGCATTCAAAAGTTGATAAACAAGGTCTAGCTAGACATATTCAAATAAGACAAATCATGTATCTACCCCTCTAACCCTAAACTCTGTCTTATGAAGTCAAGCATGAAGAGAAGTGGTTTTAGGTTTCAAACATGGAAATTTCAAAAACCTCCCAAAAACTTCATTTTAGAGTGACTAAGAAGGATACATGTTTCCTTTTCATTTTCATGTTTTAAACTTGTTTAAATCTTGGTCAAACCTAGGATTTGACCAAGATACAAATAGGCACAAAAAAATGAAAAACAAAAAGCACATAGTGTTCTTATGTCATATCGTAAGCATTCAAGTTGATAAACAAGGTCTAGATATATCCAAACCAGACAAATCATGTATATATGTACCCCGTGTCGATCTTATGAAGTCTAGCATGAAGAAAAGTCGTTTTGGCGGGTTTCAAACATGGAAATTTCAAGAACATCCCAAAAGCTTCATTTTAGAGCGACTAAGAAGGATCCAGGCTTACCTTTCCATTTTCATGATTTAAACTTGTTTAAATCTTGGTCAAATCTTGCTCAAGCATGAAGATAAGTGGTTTTGGGTTTCAAACATGGAAATTTCAAAAACCTCCCAAAAACTTCATTTTAGGGTGACTAAGAAGGATACAGGCTTCCCTTTTCATTTTCATGTTCTATATATACTTGTTTAAATCTTGGTCAAACCTAGGATTTGACCAAGATTCAAATGTGCATCAAAATTCTAAAAAAAATCAGAAAAATGAAAAACCAAAGCACATAGTCTTCTTATGTCATATAGTAAGCATTAAAGTTGATAAACATGGTCTAGACATATTCAAACCATACAAATCATGTATCTACCCCCTAACCCCTAAACTATGTCTTATGAAGTCAAGCATGAAGAGAAGTGGTTTTGGGTTTCAAACATGGAAATTTCAAAAAACCCCAAAAACTTCATTTTAGAGTGACTAAGAAGGACACATGCTTCCCTTTTCATTTTCATGTTTTAAACTTGTTTAAATCTTGGTCAAACCTAGGATTTGATAAACATGGTCTAGACATATTCAAACCAGACAAATCATGTATCTACCCCCTATCGACCCTAAACTTCGTCTTATGAAGTCAAGCATGAAGAGAAGTGGTTTTGGGTTTCAAACATGGAAATTTCAAAAACCTCCCAAAATTAAAGCTTCATTTTAGAGTGACTAGTTAAGAAGGATCCAGGCTTACCTTTTCATTTTCATGTTTTAAACTTGTTTAAATCTTGTTCAAACCTAGGATTTAACCAATATTCAAATGGGCATAAAATAAAAAATAAATAAAATAAAAAACCAAAGCACATAGTCTTCTTATGTCATATAGTAAGCATTCAAGTTCATAAACAAGGTCTAGACATATTCAAACCAGACAAATCATGTACCCCTAACCCTAAACTTTGTCTTAATTATATATGAAGTCAAGCATGAAGCAGAGAAGTGTGGTTTTGGGTTTCAAACATGGAAATTTCAAAAACCTCCCAAAAAGCTTCATTTTAATTAGACTGGCTGGTTAATTAAGAAGGATCCATGATTAATTACCTTTTCATTGTCATGTTTTAAACTTGTTTAAATCTTGGTCGAACCTAGGATTTGACCAAGATTCAAATGGGCATAAAAATTCAGAAAAAATCGAAAGAATGAAAAACCAAAGCACATAGCCTTCTTATGTCATATAGTAAGCATTCAAGTTGATAAACATGGTCTAGACATATTCAAACCAGAAAAATCATGTATCTACCCCTAACCCTAAACTCTGTCTTATGAAGTCAAGCATGAAAAGAAGTACGGTGGTTTGGGTTTCAAACATGGTAAATTCAAGAACCTCCCAAAAGCTTCATTTTAGAGTTACTAAGAGAAAGATCCAGACTTAATTACCTTATCATTTTCACATGTTAAACTTGTTTAAATCTTGCTCAACAAACCTAGGATTTTACCAAGATTCTCAAATGGGCATAAAAATCAAAAAATGAAATACCAATGCACATAGTCCTCTTATGTCATATAGCTAGTAAGCATTCAAGTTGATAAACAAGGTCTAGACATATTCAAACAAGACAAATCATGTATCTACCCCCTATCGACCCTAAACTTCGTCTTATGAAGTCAAGCATGAAGAGAAGTGGTTTTGGGTTTCAAACATGGAAATTTCAAAAACCTCCCAAAATTCAGCTTCATTTTAGAGCGACTAAGAAGGATCGATGCTTACCTTTTCATTTCCATGTTTTAAACTTGTTTAAATCTTGGTCAAATCTAGGATTTGACCAAGATTCAAATGGGCATAAAATAAAAAAACCGAAAAATGAAAAACCAAAGCGCACATAGTCTTCTTATATGTCATATAGTAAGCATTAAAGTTGATAAACAAGGTCTAGACATATTCAAACTAGCTAGACAAATCATGTATCTACCCCCTAAAACCCCTAAACTCTGTCTTATGACGAAGTCAAGCATGAAGATAAGTGGTTTTAGGTTTCAAACATGGAAATTTCAAGTACGTCCCAAAAGCTTCATATATTTTAGAGTGACTAATTAAGAAGGATCTTGGATTACGTTTTCATTTTCATGCTTGAAACTTGTTTAAATCTTGGTTGAACCTAGGATTTGACCAGAATCAAATGTGCATAAAATTCTTAAAAAATAGAAAAATGAAAAACAAAAGCACATGGTCTTCTTATGTCATATAGTAAGCATTCAAGTTGATAAACATGGTCTAGACATATTCAAACCATACAAATCATGTATCTACCCCTAACCCCTAAACTATGTCTTATGAAGTCAAGCATGAAGAGAAGTGGTTTTGGGTTTCAAACATGGAAATTTCAAAAACTGCCCAAAAACTTCATTTTAGAGTGACTAAGAAGGACACATGCTTCCCTTTTCATTTTCATGTTTTAAACTTGTTTAAATCTTGGTCAAACCTAGGATTTGATAAACATGGTCTAGACATATTCAAACCAGACAAATCATGTATCTACCCCTATCGACCCTAAACTTCGTCTTATGAAGTCAAGCATGAAGAGAAGTGGTTTTGGGTTTCAAACATGGAAATTTCAAAAACCTCCCAAAATTAAAGCTTCATTTTAGAGTGACTAGTTAAGAAGGATCCAGGCTTACCTTTTCATTTTCATGTTTTAAACTTGTTTAAATCTTGTTCAAACCTAGGATTTAACCAATATTCAAATGGGCATAAAATAAAAAATAAATAAAATAAAAAACCAAAGCACATAGTCTTCTTATGTCATATAGTAAGCATTCAAGTTCATAAACAAGGTCTAGACATATTCAAACCAGACAAATCATGTACCCCTAACCCTAAACTTTGTCTTAATTATATATGAAGTCAAGCATGAAGCAGAGAAGTGTGGTTTTGGGTTTCAAACATGGAAATTTCAAAAACCTCCCAAAAAGCTTCATTTTAATTAGACTGGCTGGTTAATTAAGAAGGATCCATGATTAATTACCTTTTCATTGTCATGTTTTAAACTTGTTTAAATCTTGGTCGAACCTAGGATTTGACCAAGATTCAAATGGGCATAAAAATTCAGAAAAAATCGAAAGAATGAAAAACCAAAGCACATAGCCTTCTTATGTCATATAGTAAGCATTCAAGTTGATAAACATGGTCTAGACATATTCAAACCAGAAAAATCATGTATCTACCCCTAACCCTAAACTCTGTCTTATGAAGTCAAGCCATGAAGTACGGTGGTTTTGGGTTTCAAACATGGTAAATTCAAGAACCTCCCAAAAGCTTCATTTTAGAGTTACTAAGAGAAAGATCCAGACTTAATTACCTTATCATTTTCACATGTTAAACTTGTTTAAATCTTGCTCAACAAACCTAGGATTTTACCAAGATTCTCAAATGGGCATAAAAATCAAAAAATGAAATACCAATGCACATAGTCCTCTTATGTCATATAGCTAGTAAGCATTCAAGTTGATAAACAAGGTCTAGACATATTCAAACAAGACAAATCATGTATCTACCCCCTATCGACCCTAAACTTCGTCTTATGAAGTCAAGCATGAAGAGAAGTGGTTTTGGGTTTCAAACATGGAAATTTCAAAAACCTCCCAAAATTCAGCTTCATTTTAGAGCGACTAAGAAGGATCGATGCTTACCTTTTCATTTCCATGTTTTAAACTTGTTTAAATCTTGGTCAAATCTAGGATTTGACCAAGATTCAAATGGGCATAAATAAAAAAACCGAAAAATGAAAAACAAAGCGCACATAGTCTTCTTATATGTCATATAGTAAGCATTAAAGTTGATAAACAAGGTCTAGACATATTCAAACTAGCTAGACAAATCATGTATCTACCCCCTAAAACCCTAAACTCTGTCTTATGACGAAGTCAAGCATGAAGATAAGTGGTTTTAGGTTTCAAACATGGAAATTTCAAGTACGTCCCAAAAGCTTCATATATTTTAGAGTGACTAATTAAGAAGGATCTTGGATTACGTTTTCATTTTCATGCTTGAAACTTGTTTAAATCTTGGTTGAACCTAGGATTTGACCAGAATCAAATGTGCATAAAATTCTTAAAAAATAGAAAAATGAAAAACAAAAGCACATGGTCTTCTTATGTCATATAGTAAGCATTCAAGTTGATAAACAAGGTTTAGACATATTCAAACCAGACAAATCATGTATCTACCCCCTAACCCTAAACTCGGTCTTATGAAGTCTAGCATGAGAGAAGTCGTTTTGGGTTTCAAACGTTTAAGCCAAAAGCCCCATTTCAAATATTTCAAACTTATTCAAATTTGGTTCAAATTTGAAAGACACACAAGTTATAGCACACATAGTGCATACATTCTCACACATACTGCACTAGATGCTAACCCGGCCTATAGTTTGAGGCCATTGGATGAGGTCGAAAAAAATCTTGGATTAGAAATGGGGTTGTTCGAACCCCGTAGTTGGATTTTTTGAACCTTGATCTGTAGTACTGGGCAAAACCCTAGTTTAACCTATTTAATTATAGATTCGTAGGTCGATTTTTCTACCTTTTATTATTACTATGCAGCACATGTGTGTTTGCCCGTCGAGTGAAACTCGGAGGAAGAGGGATCACTCGGAAGGAGAGAAGAAGGAGAGAATTATGGTGTCTCCCCTTTTCGGGTGATGATGTTGACTTTTGTGCAGGGTTTGTCAGTGAGCAGGAGGTGCGAGCGAGCGAGCGAGCGAGTCGAGCGAGGCCGAGAATGAGAGAGATTTGTTTTTTTTTTTGAGAGGGACGACCGAAGGATCCAGAAGGACCCACAGACTTCCAATACGCATCCTGATGCGTCTTCTCTTGACAAAGAAAATGGCTGGGAGTTTGTACCTATTGCACGTGACTTGTGCTCACTGAAGTGTGGGACCTCACGCATGGGCACCACACGTAAGTGACAGACCTGTTGGTGTAAAAACTCGGTTGATTATTATAGTGCATTAGAACAAAGTTTCCTATGGATTCAAGGGTAGGAAATCCAAGTTAACTCATTTCCATGACATTTTTTTCCATGAAGCAAAGTTAACGCACCTATCAATTGGTACATTTTGGAGTGACTAAGAAGGATCCAGGCTTACTTATTCGTTTTCACGTGTAAAACTTGTCTAAATCTTGGTCAAACAAAAGAGAAAATTCAAAAAAAAACAGAAAAATGAAAAACCAAAGCACATAGTCTTCTTATGTCATGTAGTAAGCATTAAAGTTGATAAACAAGGTCTAGACATATTCAAACCATACTAATCATGTATCTACCCTAACCCCTAAACTATGTCTTAAGAAGTCAAGAATGAAGAGAAGTGGTTTTGGGTTTCAAACATGGACATTTCAAAAACCTCCCAAAACTTCATTTTAGGGTGAGTAAGAAGGATACAGGCTTCCCTTTTCATTTTCATGTTCTATCTTGTTTAAATCTTGGTCAAACCTAGGATTTGACCAAGATTCAAATGAACACAAAAAAAAAAAAAAAACATAGTGTTCTTATGTCATATCATAAGCATTCAAGTTGATAAACAAGGTCTAGATATATCCAAATTAACCAGACAAATCATGTATCTACCCCTATCGTCCCTAAACTTCGTCTTATGAAGTCAAGCATGAAGAGAAGTGGTTTTGGGTTTCAAACATGGAAATTTCAAAAACCTCCCAAAATTCAGCTTCATTTTAGAGCGACTAAGAAGGATCGATGCTTTTACCTTTTCATTTCCATGTTTTAAACTTATTTAAATCTTGGTCAAACCTAGGATTTGACCAAGATTCAAATGGGCATAAAAATTCAGACAAAAAATCTAAAGAATGAAAAACCAAAGCACATAGCCTTCTTAATTATGTCATATAGTAAACACTCAAGTTGATAAACAAGGTCTAGACATATTCAAACCAGAAAAATCATGTGTATATCTACCCCTAACCCTAAACTCTGTATTATGAAGTCAATCTCTAGGATTTGACCAAGATTCAAATGGGCATAAAATAAAAAACAGAAAAATGAAAAACCAAAGCGCACATAGTCTTCTTATATGTCATATAGTAAGCATTAAAGTTGATAAACAAGGTCTGGACATATTCAAACTAGCTAGAAAAATCATGTATCTACCCCCTAACCCCTAAACTCTGTCTTACGAAGTCAAGCATGAAGATAAGTGGTTTTGGTTTTCAAACATGGAAATTTCAAAAACCTCCCAAAAACTTCATTAATTTTAGGGTGACTAAGAAGGATACATGCTTCCATTTTCATTTCCATGTTCTATACTTGTTTAAATCTTGGTCAAACCTAGGATTTGACCAAGATTCAAATGTGCATCAAAATTCCAAAAAAAATCAGAAAAATGAAAAACCAAAGCACATAGTTTTCTTATGTCACATACATATATATAGTAAGCATTCAAAAGTTCATAAACAAGGTCTAGACATATTCAAACCAGACAAATCATGTACCCCCTAACCCTAAACTTTGTCTTAATTATATGAAGTCAAGCATGAAGCAGAGAAGTGTGGTTTTGGGTTTCAAACATGGAAATTTCAAAAACCTCCCAAAAGCTTCATTTTAATTAGACCGGCTGGTTAATTAAGAAGGATCCATGATTAATTACCTTTTCATTGTCATGTTTTAAACTTGTTTAAATCTTGGTCGAACCTAGGATTTGACCAAGATTCAAATGGGCATAAAAATTCAGAAAAAATCGAAAGAATGAAAAACCAAAGCACATAGCCTTCTTATGTCATATAGTAAGCATTCAAGTTGATAAACATGGTCTAGACATATTCAAACCAGAAAAATCATGTATCTACCCCTAACCCTAAACTCTGTCTTATGAAGTCAAGCATGAAGAAGTACGGTGGTTTTGGGTTTCAAACATGGTAAATTCAAGAACCTCCCAAAAGCTTCATTTTAGAGTTACTAAGAGAAAGATCCAGACTTAATTACCTTATCATTTTCACATGTTAAACTTGTTTAAATCTTGCTCAACAAACCTAGGATTTTACCAAGATTCTCAAATGGGCATAAAAATCAAAAAATGAAATACCAATGCACATAGTCCTCTTATGTCATATAGCTAGTAAGCATTCAAGTTGATAAACAAGGTCTAGACATATTCAAACAAGACAAATCATGTATCTACCCCCTATCGACCCTAAACTTCGTCTTATGAAGTTAAGCATGAAGAGAAGTGGTTTTGGGTTTCAAACATGGAAATTTCAAAAACCTCCCAAAATTCAGCTTCATTTTAGAGCGACTAAGAAGGATCGATGCTTACCTTTTCATTTCCATGTTTTAAACTTGTTTAAATCTTGGTCAAATCTAGGATTTGACCAAGATTCAAATGGGCATAAAATAAAAAAACCGAAAAATGAAAAACCAAAGCGCACATAGTCTTCTTATATGTCATATAGTAAGCATTAAAGTTGATAAACAAGGTCTAGACATATTCAAACTAGCTAGAGACAAATCATGTATCTACCCCCTAAAACCCCTAAACTCTGTCTTATGACGAAGTCAAGCATGAAGATAAGTGGTTTTAGGTTTCAAACATGGAAATTTCAAAAACCTCCCAAAATTCAGCTTCATTTTAGAGCGACTAAGAAGGATCGATGCTTTTACCTTTTCATTTCCATGTTTTAAACTTATTTAAATCTTGGTCAAACCTAGGATTTGACCAAGATTCAAATGGGCATAAAAATTCAGACAAAAAATCTAAAGAATGAAAAACCAAAGCACATAGCCTTCTTAATTATGTCATATAGTAAACACTCAAGTTGATAAACAAGGTCTAGACATATTCAAACCAGAAAAATCATGTGTATATCTACCCCTACCCCTAAACTCTGTCTTATGAAGTCAATCATGAAGAGAATTGGTTTTGGGTTTCAAACATGGAAATTTCAAGTACGTCCCAAAAGCTTCATATATTTTAGAGTGACTAATTAAGAAGGATCTTGGATTACGTTTTCATTTTCATGCTTGAAACTTGTTTAAATCTTGGTTGAACCTAGGATTTGACCAGAATCAAATGTGCATAAAATTCTTAAAAAATAGAAAAATGAAAAACAAAAGCACATGGTCTTCTTATGTCATATAGTAAGCATTCAAGTTGATAAACAAGGTTTAGACATATTCAAACCAGACAAATCATGTATCTACCCCCTAACCCTAAACTCGGTCTTATGAAGTCTAGCATGAAGAGAAGTCGTTTTGGGTTTCAAACGTTTAAGCCAAAAGCCCCATTTCAAATATTTCAAACTTATTCAAATTTGGTTCAAATTTGAAAGACACACAAGTTATAGCACACATAGTGCATACATTCTCACACATACTGCACTAGATGCTAACCCGGCCTATAGTTTGAGGCCATTGGATGTCGTCGTGGTGAACGAGCAGATGCCATGGGATGGCTTATATTGGGGCCGAATGGACGCTAGAGGATTCGGGGGAGGGTTTGTGACTAGATGGACGAACTTCCGGATGCTTTCCTCAAGAACTTGGCCAAGGCCAGAGGTAGAAGAAGAAAGACACAAGGACGAACTCGCTCTAGATCACCATGTTCATTGATCTCAAGACAGGTTACAGTTGTTCTCTCTCTGTGGATCGCGCATATGAAAGAGGCTGCCCCCTCTCCTTATATAGGGGAGAGGGTGGCTTACAGAACAAGAAACCCTAATGGGATCTTTGACTAGACAAACTACTTTACAAAGATACTTTATAAAGCTACTTTAATCATAGATGACGCCGGGGTCTTCTTTAAACATGGAGGCTGACGTCCTCCGGCTTCTTTGACCGTCATCCTCCTCTTTGTCTTCTAGTCTTCGTTTAAAGCTACTTTGCTTAGCTCATCCTTGTCCTTTAGCTCCTGACGGAATCTTTGACCAGTCAGCCGGCATGTTCTTCCTTCCGGTGCGCCGGTATCTTTCCTTCCTGGTTCCGGTATACCCCTCTTGGGGATACCGGCTTAGCTTTACTTAGCCAAACTCTATTTTCTTATTCCGGCATGAACATTAAACCGGTATCTTGAAGGGTGAGACCATCCGGTATGGCACATTTGGCATGGGGGTCATCCCCCCAACATTAGTCCCCGAAGCTGGTATAGTTGCGGATCTATCCAACGAGACCATGCCAGGTTTCGTATCTTGGATACCGGTTTAACTTTCTTAATCTTTGGCTTAAATCCCATCTTTGCTCGGACTTGCATTTCTCTGTTCGCAAGGCATTCTCGGCATCTTACTCTTCGGTATCTTGTCTTTAAGTCTCTCCTCGACGAGGTCGAGAATATTTCGGGTTCTGTGCCTGTCAGAGACATGCGCCTGTGACGTCGCGCCAGTGTCAGTTGTCACTTCGTATTGACACTTGCGCGCTCATTAAATACCGCTCGGATCCCACTCACCGCTTCGGATCCCGTGTGTGCCTCCGTGTGGCTTCCCTTTTCCGCGTGTACCCCTATGCCACGTGGCGATCAGCGCGTGAACCGTCGCGGGCCGCGGCGCAGCCCAGCGGTTTTCGGCCCACCATCTCTCTCTTTATAAGCTCAGCGCCCCTTCTTCTTCCTCTTCTTCGCATTCCCCTACTTCCGCGTAGTGTTCTTCGCCTCTGCGCTCCTTCACGTACTTCGCCAGCGCTGCTGAGCCTGGTCTTGCGGCGAACTTACGCGCCGCCTTCGCCGGACTCGCCGTGCGAGCTTATGCGGCGTCTTCTTCAAGCTTGCTGCATTCTTGCTGAGACCCTCACCGCCTCGCCGTCGGGAGCTTGTCGCCGGCCGCAGTCCGTTCCCTCGCCGGGGAAAGTCTTCCTCAACGATTGTGGACTCGAGGTCAGTTCCAATCTCACTTTGCTTGCCATTTGCTCGCTTTTCAGATCTGGGGTCTACGGCGTTCTTATTTCTTCTTTTTCTTTGGTTTTTCTCTTACTCGTAGATCTTCACGCGGGGTCAAGTGTGGGATTTCTGTTTCTTTGCCTCCCATCCAATGTCTGACGAGGAATCTTCCTCCGCATCTTCCTCTTCCTCTTCCGCTAGTCATAGCAAACAATCTTCCGGCGAATCTACATCTTCAGATTCGATAGGGACGATCCGGCAGCAGCAGGACTCCGGTAGCAGCAAGGTTCCGGTAGCCATCAAGACGCCGGTAGCCACCAAGATCCGGTAGCCACCTAGAACCCGGTAGCTCTAGCCAAGCATCCGGCAGCCATCTTGAAGCCGGTAGCTCTGGTGAAGCTTCAAGTAGCTCTAGCCAATCTTCCGGCGAGGAGCCTTCCCCCATTACGCGCGGAGCCTGGATGGGCTCCAATGTTACTAAGTACGAGATCGATTGGTTATACCGGTCCCGTAGGATTCCGGAAGGAGTCACTTGCCGGATTCCTGGTGACGAAATAATTCCGGACCCCGAGCCCGACGAACGTGTTGTCTTTCTTGCTCACTTTGAGCGTGGCTTTGGCCTTCCTCCTTCCTCTTTTTTCCCTTCTAGATTTCTACAAGCTCCAACCTCACCATCTTCCTGGCAACTCCATCTTTTACCTTTCTTGCTACACCACCTTCATGGAGGCCTACATCGGCATTCGTCCCACTCGTGAGACGTTTGCCCGCTTCTTTGCTCTTCGGATTAACTCCGTTCAGGGCGTAGAAATTCCTGCGCCCAAACCCCCCGTGCAATGCGGGTCTTGCATCATCAGCTCCCGTCAAGGGAGCCCCTTTTTTAAGTTCTCCGGCCTGGAGTCTTGCCGGTTATGGCAAGGGACGTTTTTCTATGTGAAGAACAACGGCCCCGCAGATCTCATCTGCCTGCCTCCTTTTGATCCGGCGCCGCCCGCGAAGACCAACTGGAGCTACAATCCGAAGGAGGCTCACAACGAGACCAACCGGATTATACGCTTCATGAAGCAGAAGATGAAGGACACCGGCATCTGCTCCGATGATATCGTCCGCACTTTTATCTCGCGCCGGGTACTTCCTCTGAAGCGCCGCGCCCATAGGATGAGCGAGATGTATGGCCCTGGCGATCCTACCAAGATCACAGGCCTTCCCCTTAGCAAGAAGGATGTTGTTCTCAAGGCTAAGCAGATTTGCCAAACTGCTATGCCTTTAACTGGAAATGGGGCCTCCTTCCCTTCAGCACTACTAACCCTCCGACCCAAGAAGTAAGGGACTATGCGATTGGGGTTGTTTCTTGCCGGTAACCTTTTGCTTTCGCTTATTTTCTTTTTCATGTTTCAGGCCAAGGACCGCTTCCCCCTCATCGAAGCCGAGCGGCGAGGAGTTTGCCGGAAGCGCGCCCTCGACTCCTTCGACCCAGATCCCTACATTTTCTGGAAGGATCTGAAGATGGGCAAGACCCCGGCATCTCGTCTGGGCCGGTCTCCGCCAAAGCCAACCGGGTCCTCTGATGACCTGGTTATGCTTGAGGTATTTTCTCTTCCGGTTTCTTTTACTCTTCCGTTATCGTTTTCCTTCGAGCTGCTTCTTAGCCTCATTCCAATTACAGATCCATGAGCACGTGCCGCCCCTGCGCGCCGAGGCCGGCACGGAGTTTGTGGACAAGCTCATGGCCCAGGGCCAGAAGAACAAGCGGCCGCCATCGACGATGGCTCCAGCCAGGCCCCTCCCTCCAAGCGCTTCCGGACGAAGACCTGGGGGAGAAGAAAGTGGGCGTGCGCCGCTACGCGCGCAAGCGATGCCAACCGCTTCCGGGTAAGTTTTTCATTCTCTGACTCGTCTTTTTTGCTAAGTTCTTTTTCCGGTTGCTTTTTTCCAACCATCTCTCTTTCCTTCGCGCTCAAGCTTGGCCCAAGGCCGTCGGAATCTGAGGGTTCCGCAAGGACCTCGACTCCTCCTCCTCACTCAAGCCCGGCACCACCTGGTGCCGGTAACACTCTGCCTCCCTCTCGGGGGGCACAACAAGTTCGGGGCGTGCGACCCCTTCATCATCAGATCACCGCACGGAGGAGGATCTTTCCTTTTTCCCCGAGAACCAAGACACTGTAACGGCCCCGGATATACCCCTATTAGATTTGCTTGTTGTTTTCTTTTATGCATCATCATGCATCATGCATCATATCATCCATATGTTCACAAAATAAAACTATTTTTATAAAACCCTAATTTAGTTTCCCCCCTCTCATATGGTTCTTATAATTAAACCTCCTTCTTCTTTTTTATTTAATAAAACCCTCCTCTCCCCTTTTATTTAACAAAATCCTAACCCTCTCTTGGGCTCCTTCCTCTTTCCTGGCCCGTTGCCTCCCCTCTTCTTTTTCTTCCCGGCAGGCCCAGCAACCATCTCCCCTCTCCTGGCCCGTACCCCTTCGCGAGGAGAGTCTCCTCCTCTCTTCTGTCGTCTTCCTCGTCACGTAGAGGACGTGAGGCCGTGGTCCTCCCCCCACTCAACCACCGCACCATCCTCCTCCAACCACTCCCCCCTCCCTTTTAATCCCCACCGAACCCTAGCCTTCCCCCTCTCCCATCCACGCCGCCGCCACCTACCTCCTTCCACCCTTTTCTCCCTCTCTTCTCCCTGAGCAACGAAACAGGAGAAAACTCCACAGCAACAACCAACCTCACCATGGCGCCCGCTCCACCCGTCCCCGCCGTTCCGAGGGCATCGGAGGATGCGCCTCGTCGTCCTCTTCGTCCCCGTGCAAGGAATCGACCGAGGGCTTGTTACTTCACCGGCAAATTCGCCGATTCTTCTCCAACTCCGGCGACCAAATTCGACGATTTCGGCCGCCTCACGCCTCCTCCGTCCTCTCTGACCGTAGCTGCACGTTCTCGGTGAGCTCAGCTTCCTCCCGGTCATCTCCATCGTCTTCCTCCCCTTCTATTTTGGCCTACCGCCGATTGGGATCACGTTTGTTCGCAGATGCTCGTCGCCGGCCTTCCTCCGGTGGTTCCCCGGCGCTAAGACCACCCCCATGAGGTTCCCCTCTGGCTCCCGTGTCGAACACGCCGCCTCGCAGGTCACAGCTCGGCCTGAATCTCTAGATCGATGCCCGACCGGATCTGCCTCCGCCATGGCTGCAGCCCTCCAAGCTCGTCCCAGACTTGTTGGGTCAAGTTGCTACACGCCTTTCCCTTGACACGATCTGAACTGCAGCGCAGTGGTTACTTCCTTGATCCCTCACGCTGCAGATCTTGTGCTCAAATCCCAGTGAAGGCGAATTAAACCAACCTCTTTTTGTTTCGGCCCAGATCAACCCGGCGCACCAGGAGGCCCACGCGGCCCGAAGCTTCCGTCGCCGATTGAGGCCAGAACTGGGCCGGCCCATGCGTGCCAAGCTTCGTTCCACCGGCCAGGTAGCAGGCCACCTCTTCCAGATCCAGCCCGCCCCTCTCTGTCTATTTTTATCTTTTTGCAAACCTTGTATAAATCATATCTCTCAAACCGTAACTCGGAACAAAAAGTATTTTATATGGTTTTCGATCAGAAAAATGAGAGGAACATGAATATGCGATCCATTCATCTGTTTGCATTTCACATCATGTCGCGTCGTGGAAGTTATGCATGTTCACCTAACATATATGCGGAGTATTTTGGGATTCCGACTAGGGTTTTCCCCGCTCCGTTTAATATTGAAGTAGCTCACCCCTGCCATGTTGTGCCATGCTAATCAACACTTAACTTTGTCGGTAGAAAATGCAACTCCAACTCTAGTTTGTTTGTCCGGGGTTTCCGACTCCGCTTAAATTGGATAAGTGCATTGCATCATCGATGGCATGTCATGCATATCATCTTCATCATGCCGATTCTTCTTCTCTAGTAGTAAGACTTGCATACGTTGTTTGTCCAGCATTTGCTTCTTCCCGGATAGGAACGCGAAGTGGTGTTGTGAGATACGACAAGTTCTTCTGCAGCTTTTCACAGGCGAGCCCACCCCTTCACCTATTTTACTTTTACATGCTCTTTTGATCTATTGCTATCCTTATGTTGCGATTCTGTTGTGTCACGTGTCCTATCCACCTGTTACCTATATGTCCGAGATACACCTCCTCGCCCTACCTATTGTTTGTTGTTTGCCAGCTTTGCGAGTCGTAGGCGAGTTTAGGGTTTTGTTGATATCTCGAAATGTTCGGGATATCTTGTTGGGAGGTTATCACATGCTATATCATTTGTTGGAGATAATCACACTTTACTTTATTGTTAACAACTAAAATTGTAAGCAGAGGCATCTGTGAGCCCCTTTGCGAAAGCATCGGAACTTTGACTTGCTAATGTCCCCTAGGACCCGAGTTCTTGTTATCTGTTCCGAGATTGAGCGCTCTACCCGTACGTGGGGGAGTGGGACCCCCATCACCCACTACCTTTCCTCGAGTCTGTTTATTGGGAGCCACAACCTTGGTTTTATTTGCCCATATGCACGATGCACGATTTACTTCCTGTTGCCTTCGGGTGTTTATTTCTGTACTGTACTCATAACGTGGCGTTTAGCGAAAGCAGGTTGTTCATGCCAGCCTTGGAGCCTCGCAAACCTCTGGGTCCGTATCGGAGTACGGCCGAACTTCGTCACGGGTAGCTTAGTTGGGTGGCTCCCATTAAACTTTCTCTTGCATTGGGAACGGTCTTGATGTGAGACTCCACCTGTAGTAAGTGGGTTCGAGCATGCGTATGGTTACATTTGGGCAACCCCTGCAGGGTGTACATCTTATCGATAAGCCGTGTCCGCGGTTATGGACGACTTGGAATTGTATAGCTTGATCATAGAACAACTTACACCTTATTTCCTGTTGTTAATAATTTGCTAATAAAACCCTTTCAAAAGTGTGTGTGCCTTTGCAATACCTCTTGGCGAAGGGGGATCGCATCGGCTGTGTTATGTTTGCAGAGTATAGAACTGTTACCTTGTGCGCTCTCTTATCTTCTCTGAGTAGACGGATGTTGTAGCGTGTCTCTATTGGATAGTAGCTTTGCTGCCGCTAAACTCCACATATAGCCGGGTGAAGTTTATACCGCCCACCAGCGAGCATAGCTGGTCTTGTCTCGCAAGTACGTGCCAATGGTACTTACCCTCGCCTTCCTTTCTTTTTGTCTCCTCCCCCTTTTGTCGGCAACCGATGGCCCGACTTTGACAGGTACGAGATGACGACGTTAGCAAGGTTACCCTTCCGGCTTGGCCTGGGCAGGGTTATGGACGCCATTGGTTATCTTCAGGACTCTTAGTCCAATTTGTATCTTGTCCGTACTCGGACGTATTTGATCTTCTGTATGATTTGGATCTTTGTATGTATCTATTTGTATCTTGACTCGTTGGAGTCGTTGTTGTAATATATGTATCTTGTGGGCTCTATTGTAATCCTGTTGTAATGTTACCGCTCGTGTTAATTCCTCTGGCATCACGTGTGTGATT
Organism: Lolium multiflorum; assembly: GCA_030979885.1. Classification (NCBI taxonomy): domain Eukaryota; kingdom Viridiplantae; phylum Streptophyta; class Magnoliopsida; order Poales; family Poaceae; genus Lolium; species Lolium multiflorum. The sequence continues at coordinate 89,098,358 of CM061752.1, read as the reverse complement.
CTTCGCGCACGTCGTGTCGGAGGGCGTCTCTGAATCGATATCGTGCGGATTTCGGCGGGATCGCTGGAATCCTCATGGTACCGGTTCCGGGGCGTCACAGACACCGGCACCAGCAACATCGGTGCCGGAGAAGAAAATGTTGCCGGGCAGGCGGAGCCTCCAGCTCCTCCTGTCCTTGAGAAAAAGACAACTTCCGCGCCGGAGTCCTCCGCGCCGGAAGGTTCCAACCCGGGTGGTGCGCCTACCGCTCCCCCTTCTCCACGGACCATCCTCATGCCGCCGCCAAGTGCTCCTGGCGCCCAGCCTTCCGGGGCTGCTTTTGCCGCGCCACCGCCCAAGACCTCCAGGCTTACCAAGGGGAAGGCGACGGCTCCCAGCGCCTCTTCTGCGGGCCAGCAGCCCCTGGTGCTGCATGTCTCCAAGGCCGCCCAGAACACTGTCACCAAGGCCACCGGTCTTCTTGGCCGTATTACTGATTTCAAGCGCAGAGGCCAGGATCTGGGGCATCTACTGCCCTATGCCCAGAAGTGGAACGCCGCGGACATAACTCCGGCGACCCGCGGCTTGGGCAAGGACAGGTTGCCGGCACCTGATCCCATTGGGAACCGGTCTTCCGAGGAGCACTTCACGCGGCTTCGCTGCGCCGTGAAAGAGCTGGATAGTGCGTGGTACGACGCCACGAACAACCTGATGGTACGCTTTACTAACTTTCCTCAATTGTTACCGGTTTCCTTCTTTTCCGGGTTTGTTCTATCTTTTAGTTTTATGCCGGTTTCTCTCCTGTCTATCTTCCCAGTCCCCGAGTTTTGTGGTGAGAGCGTAGCTTTCAGGACAAAACTTGAACTTTTAGAAACTTAGCGCGAAACCGGCACTGCCAGTCCCCGAGCTTCGGGTTAAGAACTCTGTTGTTAGCACGAAACTTACCTTAGAACGCGCGAAACCGGCACTGCCAGTCCCCGAGTTTTGTGGTGAGAGCGTAGCTTTCAGGACAAAACTTATCTTTAAAAATTAGCGCGAGCACTGCCAGTCCCCGAGCTTCGGGTTAAGAACTCTGTTCTTAGCGCGAAACTTTACTAATCTTTTTGCTTTGAACAGCTCACGGCTGACGCTCGGAAGACCCTCTTTGAGGAGCTCTTATGGGAGCATCGGGAGCTTGTGGAGGCACACGACAAGTGCCAAGGTAAACTTTTGTTCTGCCGGCATCTTTCTTACCGGAACCTTTTTTCCTTCTAACACTTGTAATTTCTTCTTGACAGTGCTCCCAGAAGCTTCCATTGATGCTCTCAAAGAGCAGCTCGCCAACGCCCAACGTACGACTTTGTTTTTTCCTTCTGCTAACTTGTCTTTACTTTGAATTTTACCAACACCTTGTTGTTTACACCTTCCTTTCCGGTTTGCAGGGGAGAAGGAGCAGCTGATCAGCAGCATCAGGAGGAGCTGAGCGCCCAGAAGACCAGCTACCAGGAGCTCAAGTCCCAGCTTATCCAGCTGGGTCTTGACCATGCCAAGGTCCTCGAAGCCGCTGAAGCTGACGCAGCGGCCAAGATGAACGAGGCTCTGGAGAACGCTAGCAACGCCACCGTGGTGCTGCAAGCTGAGCTGGAGGAGCTGGCCAAGGCCCGGAAGGCTGCCGAGGAGAAGGTCGCGCGGTTGGAGGAGGAGCGCAAGGAATGCAATCAGCTGATCCTCCAAACCGACAACCTTGCCCATCGTGAGTTCTCTGATTAATGCATACAAGCCATTTTTCCTCCAACCTCATTTTCTTTTCGCTATCTTTTCTTCCGGTCTCTTTGTCTTCCGGAGTCTTTTTCTTCCGGATTCTTTTCCTTCCGGATTCTTTTCCTTAGCCTTTTTTCTTTGCACAGGCCTCTTTCCGGACTCCCAGACGCATGCTGCCAAGAAGGTCAACGCGCGCCGCACTACCCAGGGCCAGGCGAATCTTGCCGTGCCATGGACGCCCCATGACCATCTGGTCGCGCTTAACGCGCGGGTGTCCCATATGCGCGCCATTGATCGCAACTTATCTGACATCCCTGATGTAGCTTCCCAGCTCTTCAGGACCCTTTGGCCTGGCGAGGTGGTGCCGGACACTTTCTCTTTGATCAGCGATCGCCTCAAGGGCGCCGGCAGGAGGATCCGCGAATGGCAGTGCTCTGCTGCCCGCGCTGGAGCAGACTCTGTCCTTCGCGTCGCCTGCTCCTGGTACCCGGAGCTCGACCTGGATGCCCTCACCGGAGTGCGCGAAGGCGCGGAAACCGATCTGGACCCGATCCTTGCCGCCAAACGGCAGGATCGCGCGTACCGCATCGCGGAGTACGCCGAAATGCGCACCTTCATCCCTCCTCCTCATGGCGTCCAAGATTATCTTGACGAGGAGGAAGATGAAGCCGAGGAGGAGCCTCTGGATGATGCTGGTGCTGGCGACGCTCCTCCTGAAGCTCCTGCTGCCTGATTCTCGGCTTCCAGACTTTACCTGTCATGCCCTTGGCCCTGTGTGGCTTAAAACAATGTTTTGTTAAATTCTGCCCCGGTATGCCGGGGCTTATGATGTAAAACTTAAGTCCGCTGATGGTTGTCGTACAACATTTTGTGCCGGTAGGTTATACCGGTAGCTAATTATCTTAAGTTTGCCTTAGCATTTTTGCGTTTGGTTCTGCTTTTATCCTGCACTTGCAAAGATTTCCAAATTGTTTCTGCATCCAATTCGATGCACACTTGGTTCTTTTGCCTTGACTCTGCCTGCCTTCTCTGGGCGTTCTTTGGCATATGAGCACAAGGTTCTTTCACCAAATAAGCATTTTCTTGAACTTAGAAATAACTCGAAATTTTGCAAAAAACCGGTATGACCGGGGTTAGTTAAATTTTTCCGGATTGTTCTTTCCCGGTTTCCCTCTCCACAGTTCATGTGCTTATTCCCTACCGGTTTATCTTGCTTGCCATGAAGCCAAGTTATGGACAACAGCAGAGTCGAAGACTCCGGTAGGGTTTAGCACACTACTAAACCGGAAAGAAAAACGGCAACCGGCAACAGAAAAAATTGACATATTTCATGCAATTTAATAAAGCAAGTCCCCGAGATTCATTCGAGGTTCCGACATCTTTTTATTCATAGCATGTAAGGTACAAAAAGGAACTTCTTACACCACAACTTCAAGAGTAGAAAGGACGCAACAAGGCTACGTTCCATGGGCGTTTGGTCTCGTCTCCGGATTTGTCCGCCTTTCCCTTCTTCCATTCCTGCGCATCGATTAGGTAATATGCATCATTGTGGAGAGCCTTGCTCACAATGAAAGGTCCTTCCCATGGGGGGGACAGCTTGTGCCTGCCTTCAGTGCGCTGCACCAGGCGTAGCACCAGGTCTCCTTCTCGGAATACCCTCGGGTTCACCTTCCGGCTATGATAGCGTCGGAGATTTTGCTGGTAAATGGCTGTTCTTGCCAAAGCTAGCTCTCTTGCTTCTTCTAGCAAGTCTACATCATTTTCTCTGGCCTCTTTTACCTCTTCTTCGGTATAGAGCTGCACCCTTGGTGAATCATGGAGAATGTCGGTTGGTATGACCGCTTCTGCTCCATAAACCATGAAGAATGGTGTGTATCCGGTAGACCGGTTCGGAGTTGTTCTTAGACTCCACAGCACTGATGGTAGCTCATCGATCCAACATCCCGGCGATTTTTCCATTGCATCAATGAGTCTTGGTTTGATACCGGAAAGTACTAAAGCATTTGTTCTTTCAACTTGACCATTGCCTTTGTGCGCCACTGAGCACAAATCCAGCCGGATGTTTTTACTTTCACAGAACCGCTTGAACTCTCCTTGGGCAAAGTTTGTGCCATTGTCAGTTATGATACTATGTGGGTATCCATATCGCAGGATTACATCTTTCAGGAATTTTACTGCTGTGTGGCCATCACATTTTGCGATAGGCTTCACTTCCAGCCACTTGGTGAACTTATCCACCATTACCAAGATGTGGGTCATGTTTCCCCTTGCAGTTTTGAACGGTCCAACCATGTCCAGGCACCAAACAGCGAAAGGCCAAGTTAGCGGTATGGTTTTTAAGCCGGATGCTGGGGTATGGTTTTGCTTAGCATACCTCTGGCAGCCATTGCATTTCCTTACCAAATCCTCAGCATTGTCCAAGGCTGTGGGCCAGTAGAACCCATGCCGGAACACCTTTGCTACCAACGCCCTTGAAGAAGCGTGGTGCCCGCATTCTCCTCGATGAATTTCCTCGAGCATTTCTCTTCCTTCTTCCGGCTCCACACATCTTTGTAGGACACCGGTAACACTTCTCTTGTACACCTCGCCATTGATGATGGTGTAAGCTTTGGACCTTCTCTGTATCCTTCTTGATTCATTTTCGTCAACCGGCAAGGTGCCGTTGATCAGGAATTCCTTAATAGGTTCGACCCAAGATGGTGCCTCTCTAACCACAAACACCGGCATGTCTATGTCCATGCTGTCCACAAGCATTGCCTCTTCCGGCATGGGCGTCGCAGTCCCCGAGTTTACCGGTACAGTCCCCGAGTTTGCCGGAGTAGTCCCCGGGTTTCCTTCGTCAATCTCCATTGGCACCACATGTGATTCCGGTACAAAAATTGATTCCGACTCCGGACTTGGCTTGATTGATGGAACCCTCAAGTGCGCCAGAGCTATTCCGGGAGGAATTTCTTGCCTGGACCTAGCTTGGATAAGGTATCCGCGGCCTCATTTTCTGCGCGCGGCACATGGTGAAACTCACACCCTTCGAAGAAGCCGGCAATCTTTTGCACATGGAACCGGTATGAGGCCATGTTGGCATCTTTTGCGTCCCAATCTCCGGAACACTGTTGCACCACAAGATCTGAATCACCATAGCAAATGATCCTGAGTGCCCCGATTTCTTTTGCAACCTTGAGCCCATGTATCAGAGCTTCGTACTCAGCGACATTGTTTGATGCCCTGAAGTGCACTTGTAGAACATACCGGAGGTGGTCTCCTTTTGGTGAGGTGAGTACTACACCGGCACCTAGGCCCTCCTTGAGCTTGGATCCGTCAAAATGCATCTTCCAGTACTCTATTTTGTGCTCTGGCGGCTTGTATTGTATCTCCGCCCAATCGACCAAGAAATCAGCTAAAGCTTGCGATTTTATGGCATCTCTTCTTTCATATACCGGCACATACGGTGATAGCTGAATTGCCCATTTTGCAATCCTGCCGCTGGCATCCTTGTTGCCCATGATATCGGAGATGGGTGCCTCACTCACCACCTTCATGGGGTGTTCCTCAAAGTAATGCTTGAGTTTCGTGGCGGCCATGAACACGCCATAAGTCATTTTTTGGAAGTGTGGGTAGTTTTGCTTTGATGAGGAGAGCACCTCGCTCAGGTAGTATACCGGCCTCTGGACGGTTTTTCCTTCCTCTTCTCTTTCCACCACTACCACAACACTAACCACCCGGTTCGTTGCCGCTATATAAAGCAACATAGGTTCTCTTTCCAAGGGTGAGGCCAAAATTGGGGCCGTTACGAGCATGTTTTTCAATTCTTTAAACGCTGCGTCTGCCTGCGTGGTCCAGACGAAAGTATCCGATTTTTTCATCAAAGCATAGAGTGGCAAGGCTTTTTCTCCCAGCCTGCTTATGAACCGGCTTAGCGATGCCAAGCTTCCGGTAAACTTTTGCACATCTTTCAGTTCTCGTGGGATAGTCATTCTTTCTATCGCCCGGATTTTTACCGGATTAACCTCAATGCCCCGGCTTGACACAAGGAAACCAAGCAGCTTGCCGGCAGGGACACCAAAGGTGCACTTTGCCGGATTGAGTTTCATCCGGAACCGCCTTAGGTTATCAAATGTTTGCCGGATGTCATCGATTAAGGTATCTTTTACTTTAGTTTTTATCACGATATCATCCACATAAACTTGCACATTCTTTCCGATTTGATCAAACAAGCATTTTTGCATACAGCGCTGGTACGTTGCACCAGCGTTGCGCAAACCAAAAGGCATAGTAACATAGCAATAAGCCCCGTGCGGGGTAATGAACGCAGTTTTTATTTGATCTTCTTTTTTCAGGGGAATTTGGTGGAAGCCGGAATAGGCATCCAGGAACGACAACAACTCACACCCAGCAGTAGAATCAATCACTTGATCGATTCGGGGCAAAGGGAAAGGATCTCTTGGGCAAGCTTTGTTGAGGTTGGTGTAGTCGATGCACATGCGCCACACTTTGGCGAGTTTTGCCTCCAGGTTCTCATCTTTTTTCTTTTCGACCAATACCGGATTGGCCAGCCACTCTGTGTGCGTGACCTCCACGATGAAACCGGCTACCAGCAGCTTTGTTACTTCTTCTCCAATGATCTTTCTCCTATCTTCAGCGAACCGGCGCAAAGGTTGCCGCACCGGCTTAGCATCCTTCCGGACGTTGAGAGAGTGCTCAGCCAGCTCCCTCGGAACCCCTACCAAGTCATCAGTAGACCAGGCAAAGATGTTCCGATTCTCACGGAGGAAGCTGACGAGCGCGCTTTCCTATGCTTGGCTGAGGCCGGCACCGATACGGACGGTGCGCTCTGGGTAAGCCGGATCCAGCACAATGTTCTTTGTCTCATTTGTCGGCTTGAATGCCGGTGAGTCCAAGCTTCCACTCATTGCCGCTAAGCTCAACTTTGAGGACTGAGCCAGCGCAACAGCAGTTTGCATTCTCTTTTTCTCCTCCGCGATCACCAGCGATTCCGCTAGGTTTGATCCGGCAGATGCTGTTTCCATTGAGACTTTGTAGTTTCCCACCACAGTTAGTGGTCCACGAGGTGCCGGCATCTTCATCTTGAGATAGGCCGTATGGGTTGATGCCATGAAAGCTGCCAAAGCCGGTCTCCCCAACAAGGCATGGTAGGGACTATCTAAGTCCACCACCTCGAACTCAAGGTTCTCAACACGACAATTGTCGCGTCCTCCAAACGACACATCCACCCGAACTTTTCCTATCGGGGCGCAAGACAAACCGGGAACAATCCCATGGAAAGTTGTGTGAGTTGGCTGCAGCATGTTTTCTGTTATGCCGAGCGTACGCATGGTGTGCTTGTACATGATGTTTATGCTGCTACCATTGTCTATCAGCACCTTGCTGAATTTTACTCGAGTTTCCGGCCCCTTCATGATTGGGTCCACAACGAGAGCATATCCACCCGGATTCGGCATGACTTTGGGGTGATCCTTGAACGACCAGGTGATTTCCTGATCTGACCACAACATGTATTTTGGAACTGCCGGCATCACGGCGTTCACTTCCATGGAACGGCGATGCACACTTTGCCTATCCATTGGCTCAGTGACAAAGACAACCATACACAAATGCGGGTCCTCATAAACATTCCGGCCTAAAGGTGCCGGTGGAGGTGGCTGGTCATTGTTTTGCTCCACCCGGTTAACCTGCTGGTACTGCTGCCTGTTTGGCTGCACCGGTAAGGCGTTTGCTCCAGTGAGCGGTGGTGGAGGTGGCAATTGCTGTTGTTGCTGCATGGGGCCCCCTGGCGCCTGCGCATCTTTTACCGCTCCCCTTTGCATCAAGAACTTGGTCCAAGAACAATCCTTCGTCAAGTGGTTCGACGGGTGATCCGGATTCGGCGTGTGCCACCGGCAAGGTTGGTCCATGGCGGCTTCCATGGTGTATTTCACGGGTTCCTGCCAGTTCTTTTTCTGGCCCCAGGGTTTCTTTTCTACCCACTGCTTCTTAGGACCCGCCCACGGCTGCGATCCGGTTTTTTGTCTCTGACTGCCGCTGGCGTCAGAATTTTCTTGCACGGCAGCAACTTGCTGCGATGCATATCTTCGATCCGGGAAATCTTCCCTTCTTTTGTTGTTCCGGTTATCCCGGTATTGCTGCTGATGCGGATTCGACTGCTCCGGCTCAGCTTGCACTGCCGGCTGCATTGGGTCTCCCAACGCATAGCTGTCTGCCACACGTATCATCTCTGCTAGAGTTGTGGGCATGCTTCTCTGCAGTCTTTGCCACAAAGGCGATCCTCTCCGGCATCCTTGACTGAACCAAGCAATAGCTTGTGCCTCAATCACTCCTTCACATGTGTTTCTCATTGAGTTCCACCGGGTGAGATAATCCCGGTCTGGTTCTCCTGCACGCTGCTGGCACAGCGCAAGCTGTTGGGGCCGGTTTGGCCTCTTGTAGGTGCTGCTGAAGTTGTTCACAAATGCTTCCTCAAAGTCCAACCATCCGTTAATACTTCCTGCCGGCAAGTTGTTAAGCCAGATCCTCGCAGGACCCACGAGGTAGGACGGTATGATTCTTACCGCCCAACGCCGGTTTACTCCACCACCAGCCACATAAACAGCTGTGACATAATCTGTCAGCCAGTCTTCCGGCTTGGTCGTTCCATCATACGTTCTTGTGTCTCGGGGCAACTGGAAATTGCGCACCGGTGGTTCTTCTCTCATGATCCGTGGGCCAAAGCACCTTGGACCAGGAGGTCCTTCACATTCAACTATTGCAGATAGACGTACTCTGTCCAGCCTGTGCCTCGCATCCCGGTCTGGCAAACATCTTTCCCCTAGGCGTTCTCCCAAGGGGTTCCGGTGGACTCTTGTTCGTTCCGCCTCGGAATCTGATTCATCATATTCTTCCAGTTCCGCGGCCCTTGCCTGCCGGTACCCTGGTGGTGGCATCTCTTCATCCACGCACGCCACTCTTGCGGCTTGATAATTTTGCCCGGTTTCATATCTACCGGCATGATTGTTTCCGGCATAGCCTCCCTTGGCGTAGCCCCGATCTGCCCCTTGGCTTTTTCTACCGGCATCATATTGCCCGGCTTTTTGTTTTCCGGCAAGAACTGGATCATACACAGTCATCTGCCGTGCATTCTTTTCTTTTCTTTTGTCCGGATGAGGGGATGATGCCTGCCCCTGAGACTTGCTTCCGGCATTCTTTGTTGAACGCGCGGATTTTGAGGCCACTGCCTCGTTCAGCTTAGCCAGCTGCTCAGCATTTTGCTGCTCAATCACTTTCAACAGCTCTTGCACACGTTCTTGCTGCTTTGCCAACTCGTCACCGGAAAGAGATTCACATAATGCTACTGCAGCTTTAGCGGCTTTTATAGTTTTATCCGGACTACTGTACTTAGGCTTTTCTATGATGCTCACAGATACAGATGCACTCTTGCCGGCAAGAACTTCTTTGCGCAAATCCTGATCTAGATTGCGAGCCTTAAGCCGGTTTTCCGGCATCCTAGCAGCATGAGCACTAACTGAAGCAAAGCCATGGGCAGCGTTGTACTCACGTAAGGTTAGGTTCAGCTCGCGCTGCGCCCGGATGATGTCGGCGCCGCCGGTAAGCAGGGCCTTGCGCGTGGCCTCCAGCTCCTCCTGAGCCTTTGCCGGGTCGATGTTCTGCGCGATGGGCGTGGCCAGCGTGTTCATCGCCGCTTGAAGAGGTGTTGCCGGTGGTGCTGATGATGCTCCCGCGACGCCAGCGTCACGCTCCAGCGGTGGTTTTGCCGCGCGGGTCGATGCCGCACGTTCAGCTCCTTCTTCCACAGCTCCTTTGCCGGTGTTGACCGCACCAGCCATCATGACCTCCACGCTGCCGGCGGCGCGGCCAGCACACAGCCATCTTGGCGGATCCGGCGCCACCAGCACCGGCGAGAGGCGCTGGCGCACAGGGACGGTGCCGAAGTAGACGCGGTGGCTGCCGAACTCGATGGTGCGGCCGTTCTGCGGGAACTTGCCGCCGTTGGCGAAGCAGCCAGCATTATCGTTGATGAAGTCCATGTTGTAGATGCGTTCCACGAGCGCGGACACCGTGCGCTCGCCGTTGATGTCGAGGATGCCCGCCCGAATATGAACTCCAGCAAGCGCCACTTCATGCCCCACGGTGGGCGCCAACTGTCGTCGTGGTGAACGAGCAGATGCCATGGGATGGCTTATCTTGGGGCCGAATGGACGCTAGAGGATTCGGGGGAGGGTTTGTGACTAGATGGACGAACTTCCGGATGCTTTCCTCAAGAACTTGGCCAAGGCCAGAGGTAGAAGAAGAAAGACACAAGGACGAACTCGCTCTAGATCACCATGTTCATTGATCTCAAGACAGGTTACAGGTTGTTCTCTCTCTGTGGATCGCGCGTATGAAAGAGGCTGCCCCCTCTCCTTATATAGGGGAGAGGGTGGCTTACAGAACAAGAAACCCTAATGGGATCTTTGACTAGACAAACTACTTTACAAAGATACTTTATAAAGCTACTTTAATCATAGATGACGCCGGGGTCTTCTTTAAACATGGAGGCTGACGTCCTCCGGCTTCTTTGACCGTCATCCTCCTCTTTGTCTTCTAGTCTTCGTTTAAAGCTACTTTGCTTAGCTCATCCTTGTCCTTTAGCTCCTGACGGAATCTTTGACCAGTCAGCCGGCATGTTCTTCCTTCCGGTGCGCCGGTATCTTTCCTTCCTGGTTCCGGTATACCCCTCTTGGGGATACCGGCTTAGCTTTACTTAGCCAAAACTCTATTTTCTTATTCCGGCATGAACATTAAACCGGTATCTTGAAGATGCTAACCCGGCATATAGTTTGAGGCCATTGGATGAGGTCGAAAAAAATCTTGGATTAGAAATGGGGTTGTTCGAACCCCGTAGTTGGATTTTTTGAACCTTGATCTGTAGTACTGGGCAAAACCCTAGTTTAACCTATTTAATTATAGATTCATAGGTCGATTTTTCTACCTTTTTATTATTACTATGCAGCACATGTGTGTTTGCCCGTCGAGTGAAACTCGGAGGAAGAGGGATCACTCGGAAGGAGAGAAGAAGGGAGAGAATTATGGTGTCTCCCTTTTTCGGGTGATGATGTTGACTTTTGTGCAGGGTTTGTCGGTGAGCAGGAGGTGCGAGCGAGCGAGCGAGTCGAGCGAGGCGAGAATGAGAGAGATTTGTTTTTTTTTTGAGAGGGACGACCGAAGGAGAGAAGGACCCACAGACTTCAATACGCATCTGATGCGTCTTCTCTTGACAAAGAAAATGGCTGGGAGTTTGCGTACCTATTGCACGTGACTTGTGCTCGAAGTGTGGGACCTCACGCATGGGCACCACACGTAAGTGACAGACCTGTTGGTGTAAAAACTCGGTTGATTATTATAGTGCATTAGAACAAAGTTTCCTATGGATTCAAGGGTAGGAAATCCAAGTTAACTCATTTACATGACATTATTTTTTCCATGAAGCAAAGTTAACGCACCTATCAATTGGTACATTTTGGAGTGACTAAGAAGGATCCAGGCTTACTTATTCGTTTTCACGTGTAAAACTTGTCTAAATCTTGGTCAAACAAAATTGGCAGAAAATTCAAAAAAAAACAGAAAAATGAAAAACCAAAGCACATAGTCTTCTTATGTCATGTAGTAAGCATTAAAGTTGATAAACAAGGTCTAGACATATTCAAACCATACTAATCATGTATCTACCCGCTAACCCCTAAACTATGTCTTAAGAAGTCAAGAATGAAGAGAAGTGGTTTTGGGTTTCAAACATGGACATTTCAAAAACCTCCCAAAACTTCATTTTAGGGTGAGTAAGAAGGATACAGGCTTCCCTTTTCATTTTCATGTTCTATACTTGTTTAAATCTTGGTCAAACCTAGGATTTGACCAAGATTCAAATGGGCACAAAAAAATAAAAAAAGCACATAGTGTTCTTATGTCATATCGTAAGCATTCAAGTTGATAAACAAGGTCTAGATATATCCAAATTAACCAGACAAATCATGTATCTACCCCCTATCGACCCTAAACTTCGTCTTATGAAGTCAAGCATGAAGAGAAGTGGTTTTGGGTTTCAAACATGGAAATTTCAAAAACCTCCCAAAATTCAGCTTCATTTTAGAGCGACTAAGAAGGATCGATGCTTTTACCTTTTCATTTCCATGTTTTAAACTTATTTAAATCTTGGTCAAACCTAGGATTTGACCAAGATTCAAATGGGCATAAAAATTCAGACAAAAAATCTAAAGAATGAAAAACCAAAGCACATAGCCTTCTTAATTATGTCATATAGTAAACACTCAAGTTGATAAACAAGGTCTAGACATATTCAAACCAGAAAAATCATGTGTATATCTACCCCTAACCCTAAACTCTGTATTATGAAGTCAATCTCTAGGATTTGACCAAGATTCAAATGGGCATAAAATAAAAAAACAGAAAAATGAAAAACCAAAGCGCACATAGTCTTCTTATATGTCATATAGTAAGCATTAAAGTTGATAAACAAGGTCTGGACATATTCAAACTAGCTAGACAAATCATGTATCTACCCCCTAACCCCTAAACTCTGTCTTATGACGAAGTCAAGAGCATGAAGATAAGTGGTTTTGGGTTTCAAACATGGAAATTTCAAAAACCTCCCAAAAACTTCATTAATTTTAGGGTGACTAAGAAGGATACAGGCTTCCATTTTCATTTTCATGTTCTATACTTGTTTAAATCTTGGTCAAACCTAGGATTTGACCAAGATTCAAATGTGCATCAAAATTCCAAAAAAATCAGAAAAATGAAAAACCAAAGCACATAGTTTTCTTATGTCACATACATATATATAGTAAGCATTCAAAAGTTCATAAACAAGGTCTAGACATATTCAAACCAGACAAATCATGTACCTCCTAACCCTAAACTTTGTCTTAATTATATATGAAGTCAAGCATGAAGCAGAGAAGTGTGGTTTTGGGTTTCAAACATGGAAATTTCAAAAACCTCCCAAAAAGCTTCATTTTAATTAGACTGGCTGGTTAATTAAGAAGGATCCATGATTAATTACCTTTTCATTGTCATGTTTTAAACTTGTTTAAATCTTGGTCGAACCTAGGATTTGACCAAGATTCAAATGGGCATAAAAATTCAGAAAAAAATCGAAAGAATGAAAAACCAAAGCACATAGCCTTCTTATGTCATATAGTAAGCATTCAAGTTGATAAACATGGTCTAGACATATTCAAACCAGAAAAATCATGTATCTACCCCTAACCCTAAACTCTGTCTTATGAAGTCAAGCATGAAAAGAAGTACGGTGGTTTTGGGTTTCAAACATGGTAAATTCAAGAACCTCCCAAAAGCTTCATTTTAGAGTTACTAAGAGAAAGATCCAGACTTAATTACCTTATCATTTTCACATGTTAAACTTGTTTAAATCTTGCTCAACAAACCTAGGATCTTACCAAGATTCTCAAATGGGCATAAAAATCAAAAAATGAAATACCAATGCACATAGTCCTCTTATGTCATATAGCTAGTAAGCATTCAAGTTGATAAACAAGGTCTAGACATATTCAAACAAGACAAATCATGTATCTACCCCCTATTGAAGTCAAGCATGAAGAGAAGTGGTTTTGGGTTTCAAACATGGAAATTTCAAAAACCTCCCAAAATTCAGCTTCATTTTAGAGCGACTAAGAAGGATCGATGCTTACCTTTTCATTTCCATGTTTTAAACTTGTTTAAATCTTGGTCAAATCTAGGATTTGACCAAGATTCAAATGGGCATAAAATAAAAAAACAGAAAAATGAAAAACCAAAGCGCACATAGTCTTCTTATATGTCATATAGTAAGCATTAAAGTTGATAAACAAGGTCTAGACATATTCAAACTAGCTAGACAAATCATGTATCTACCCCCTAAAACCCCTAAACTCTGTCTTATGACGAAGTCAAGCATGAAGATAAGTGGTTTTAGGTTTCAAACATGGAAATTTCAAGTACGTCCCAAAAGCTTCATATATTTTAGAGTGACTAATTAAGAAGGATCTTGGATTACGTTTTCATTTTCATGCTTGAAACTTGTTTAAATCTTGGTTGAACCTAGGATTTGACCAGAATCAAATGTGCATAAAATTCTTAAAAAAATAGAAAAATGAAAAACAAAAGCACATGGTCTTCTTATGTCATATAGTAAGCATTCAAGTTGATAAACAAGGTTTAGACATATTCAAACCAGACAAATCATGTATCTACCCCTAACCCTAAACTCGGTCTTATGAAGTCTAGCATGAGGAGAAGTCGTTTTGGGTTTCAAACGTTTAAGCCAAAAGCCCCATTTCAAATATTTCAAACTTATTCAAATTTGGTTCAAATTTGAAAGACACACAAGTTATAGCACACATAGTGCATACATTCTCACACATACTGCACTAGATGCTAACCCGGCCTATAGTTTGAGGCCATTGGATGAGGTCGAAAAAATCTTGGATTAGAAATGGGGTTGTTCGAACCCCGTAGTTGGATTTTTTGAACCTTGATCTGTAGTACTGGGCAAAACCCTAGTTTAACCTATTTAATTATAGATTCGTAGGTCGATTTTTCTACCTTTTTATTATTACTATGCAGCACATGTGTGTTTGCCCGTCGAGTGAAACTCGGAGGAAGAGGGATCACTCGGAAGGAGAGAAGAAGGGAGAGAATTATGGTGTCTCCCTTTTTCGGGTGATGATGTTGACTTTTGTGCAGGGTTTGTCGAGCGAGGAGCGAGCGAGCGAGCGAGGCCGAGAATGAGAGATTTGTTTTTTTTTGAGAGGGACGATCCAGAAGGACCCACAGACTTCCAATACGCATCCTGATGCGTCTTCTCTTGACAAAGAAAATGGCTGGGAGTTTGCGTACCTATTGCACTTGTGCTCACTGAAGTGTGGGACCTCACGCATGGGCACCACACGTAAGTGACAGACCTGTTGGTGTAAAAACTCGGTTGATTATTATAGTGCATTAGAACAAAGTTTCCTATGGATTCAAGGGTAGGAAATCCAAGTTAACTCATTTACATGACATTATTTTTTCCATGAAGCAAAGTTAACGCACCTATCAATTGGTACATTTTGGAGTGACTAAGAAGGATCCAGGCTTACTTATTCGTTTTCACGTGTAAAACTTGTCTAAATCTTGGTCAAACAAAATTGGCAGAAAATTCAAAAAAAAAACAGAAAAATGAAAAACCAAAGCACATAGTCTTCTTATGTCATGTAGTAAGCATTAAAGTTGATAAACAAGGTCTAGACATATTCAAACCATACTAATCATGTATCTACCCGCTAACCCCTAAACTATGTCTTAAGAAGTCAAGAATGAAGAGAAGTGGTTTTGGGTTTCAAACATGGACATTTCAAAAACCTCCCAAAACTTCATTTTAGGGTGAGTAAGAAGGATACAGGCTTCCCTTTTCATTTTCATGTTCTATACTTGTTTAAATCTTGGTCAAACCTAGGATTTGACCAAGATTCAAATGGGCACAAAAAAATAAAAAAAGCACATAGTGTTCTTATGTCATATCGTAAGCATTCAAGTTGATAAACAAGGTCTAGATATATCCAAATTAACCAGACAAATCATGTATCTACCCCCTAGCGACCCTAAACTTCGTCTTATGAAGTCAAGCATGAAGAGAAGTGGTTTTGGGTTTCAAACATGGAAATTTCAAAAACCTCCCAAAATTCAGCTTCATTTTAGAGCGACTAAGAAGGATCGATGCTTTTACCTTTTCATTTCCATGTTTTAAACTTATTTAAATCTTGGTCAAACCTAGGATTTGACCAAGATTCAAATGGGCATAAAAATTCAGACAAAAAATCTAAAGAATGAAAAACCAAAGCACATAGCCTTCTTAATTATGTCATATAGTAAACACTCAAGTTGATAAACAAGGTCTAGACATATTCAAACCAGAAAAATCATGTGTATATCTACCCCTAACCCTAAACTCTGTATTATGAAGTCAATCTCTAGGATTTGACCAAGATTCAAATGGGCATAAAATAAAAAAACAGAAAAATGAAAAACCAAAGCGCACATAGTCTTCTTATATGTCATATAGTAAGCATTAAAGTTGATAAACAAGGTCTGGACATATTCAAACTAGCTAGACAAATCATGTATCTACCCCCTAACCCCTAAACTCTGTCTTATGACGAAGTCAAGAGCATGAAGATAAGTGGTTTTGGGTTTCAAACATGGAAATTTCAAAAACCTCCCAAAAACTTCATTAATTTTAGGGTGACTAAGAAGGATACAGGCTTCCATTTTCATTTTCATGTTCTATACTTGTTTAAATCTTGGTCAAACCTAGGATTTGACCAAGATTCAAATGTGCATCAAAATTAAAAAAAAAATCAGAAAAATGAAAAACCAAAGCACATAGTTTTCTTATGTCACATACATATATATAGTAAGCATTCAAAAGTTCATAAACAAGGTCTAGACATATTCAAACCAGACAAATCATGTACCTCCTAACCCTAAACTTTGTCTTAATTATATATGAAGTCAAGCATGAAGCAGAGAAGTGTGGTTTTGGGTTTCAAACATGGAAATTTCAAAAACCTCCCAATAAGCTTCATTTTAATTAGACTGGCTGGTTAATTAAGAAGGATCCATGATTAATTACCTTTTCATTGTCATGTTTTAAACTTGTTTAAATCTTGGTCGAACCTAGGATTTGACCAAGATTCAAATGGGCATAAAAATTCAGAAAAAATCGAAAGAATGAAAAACCAAAGCACATAGCCTTCTTATGTCATATAGTAAGCATTCAAGTTGATAAACATGGTCTAGACATATTCAAACCAGAAAAATCATGTATCTACCCCTAACCCTAAACTCTGTCTTATGAAGTCAAGCATGAAAAGAAGTACGGTGGTTTTGGGTTTCAAACATGGTAAATTCAAGAACCTCCCAAAAGCTTCATTTTAGAGTTACTAAGAGAAAGATCCAGACTTAATTACCTTATCATTTTCACATGTTAAACTTGTTTAAATCTTGCTCAACAAACCTAGGATCTTACCAAGATTCTCAAATGGGCATAAAAATCAAAAAATGAAATACCAATGCACATAGTCCTCTTATGTCATATAGCTAGTAAGCATTCAAGTTGATAAACAAGGTCTAGACATATTCAAACAAGACAAATCATGTATCTACCCCCTATCGACCCTAAACTTCGTCTTATGAAGTCAAGCATGAAGAGAAGTGGTTTTGGGTTTCAAACATGGAAATTTCAAAAACCTCCCAAAATTCAGCTTCATTTTAGAGCGACTAAGAAGGATCGATGCTTACCTTTTCATTTCCATGTTTTAAACTTGTTTAAATCTTGGTCAAATCTAGGATTTGACCAAGACTCAAATGGGCATAAAATAAAAAAACCGAAAAATGAAAAACCAAAGCGCACATAGTCTTCTTATATGTCATATAGTAAGCATTAAAGTTGATAAACAAGGTCTAGACATATTCAAACTAGCTAGACAAATCATGTATCTACCCCCTAAAACCCCTAAACTCTGTCTTATGACGAAGTCAAGCATGAAGATAAGTGGTTTTAGGTTTCAAACATGGAAATTTCAAGTACGTCCCAAAAGCTTCATATATTTTAGAGTGACTAATTAAGAAGGATCTTGGATTACGTTTTCATTTTCATGCTTGAAACTTGTTTAAATCTTGGTTGAACCTAGGATTTGACCAGAATCAAATGTGCATAAAATTCTTAAAAAATAGAAAAATGAAAAACAAAAGCACATGGTCTTCTTATGTCATATAGTAAGCATTCAAGTTGATAAACAAGGTTTAGACATATTCAAACCAGACAAATCATGTATCTACCCCTAACCCTAAACTCGGTCTTATGAAGTCTAGCATGAGGAGAAGTCGTTTTGGGTTTCAAACGTTTAAGCCAAAAGCCCCATTTCAAATATTTCAAACTTATTCAAATTTGGTTCAAATTTGAAAGACACACAAGTTATAGCACACATAGTGCATACATTCTCACACATACTGCACTAGATGCTAACCCGGCCTATAGTTTGAGGCCATTGGATGAGGTCGAAAAAATCTTGGATTAGAAATGGGGTTGTTCGAACCCCGTAGTTGGATTTTTGAACCTTGATCTGTAGTACTGGGCAAAACCCTAGTTTAACCTATTTAATTATAGATTCGTAGGTCGATTTTTCTACCTTTTTATTATTACTATGCAGCACATGTGTGTTTGCCCGTCGAGTGAAACTCGGAGGAAGAGGGATCACTCGGAAGGAGAGAAGAAGGGAGAGAATTATGGTGTCTCCCCTTTTTCGGGTGATGATGTTGACTTTTGTGCAGGGTTTGTCAGTGAGCAGGAGTTGCGAGCGAGCGAGTCGAGCGAGGCCGAGAATGAGAGAGATTTGTTTTTTTTTGAGAGGGACGACCGAAGGATCCAGAAGGACCCACAGACTTCCAATACGCATCCTGATGCGTCTTCTCTTGACAAAGAAAATGGCTGGGAGTTTGCGTACCTATTGCACGTGACTTGTGCTCACTGAAGTGTGGGACCTCACGCATGGGCACCACACGTAAGTGACAGACCTGTTGGTGTAAAAACTCGGTTGATTATTATAGTGCATTAGAACAAAGTTTCCTATGGATTCAAGGGTAGGAAATCCAAGTTAACTCATTTACATGACATTATTTTTTCCATGAAGCAAAGTTAACGCACCTATCAATTGGTACATTTTGGAGTGACTAAGAAGGATCCAGGCTTACTTATTCGTTTTCACGTGTAAAACTTGTCTAAATCTTGGTCAAACAAAATTGGCAGAAAATTCAAAAAAAAACAGAAAAATGAAAAACCAAAGCACATAGTCTTCTTATGTCATGTAGTAAGCATTAAAGTTGATAAACAAGGTCTAGACATATTCAAACCATACTAATCATGTATCTACCCGCTAACCCCTAAACTATGTCTTAAGAAGTCAAGAATGAAGAGAAGTGGTTTTGGGTTTCAAACATGGACATTTCAAAAACCTCCCAAAACTTCATTTTAGGGTGACTAAGAAGGATACAGGCTTCCCTTTTCATTTTCATGTTCTATACTTGTTTAAATCTTGGTCAAACCTAGGATTTGACCAAGATTCAAATGGGCACAAAAAAATAAAAAAAGCACATAGTGTTCTTATGTCATATCGTAAGCATTCAAGTTGATAAACAAGGTCTAGATATATCCAAATTAACCAGACAAATCATGTATCTACCCCCTAACCCTAAACTCGTCTTATGAAGTCAAGCATGAAGAGAAGTGGTTTTGGGTTTCAAACATGGAAATTTCAAAAACCTCCCAAAATTCAGCTTCATTTTAGAGCGACTAAGAAGGATCGATGCTTTTACCTTTTCATTTCCATGTTTTAAACTTATTTAAATCTTGGTCAAACCTAGGATTTGACCAAGATTCAAATGGGCATAAAAATTCAGACAAAAAATCTAAAGAATGAAAAACCAAAGCACATAGCCTTCTTAATTATGTCATATAGTAAACACTCAAGTTGATAAACAAGGTCTAGACATATTCAAACCAGAAAAATCATGTGTATATCTACCCCTAACCCTAAACTCTGTATTATGAAGTCAATCTCTAGGATTTGACCAAGATTCAAATGGGCATAAAATAAAAAAACAGAAAAATGAAAAACCAAAGCGCACATAGTCTTCTTATATGTCATATAGTAAGCATTAAAGTTGATAAACAAGGTCTGGACATATTCAAACTAGCTAGACAAATCATGTATCTACCCCCTAACCCCTAAACTCTGTCTTATGACGAAGTCAAGAGCATGAAGATAAGTGGTTTTGGGTTTCAAACATGGAAATTTCAAAAACCTCCCAAAAACTTCATTAATTTTAGGGTGACTAAGAAGGATACAGGCTTCCATTTTCATTTCCATGTTCTATACTTGTTTAAATCTTGGTCAAACCTAGGATTTGACCAAGATTCAAATGTGCATCAAAATTCCAAAAAAAATCAGAAAAATGAAAAACCAAAGCACATAGTTTTCTTATGTCACATACATATATATAGTAAGCATTCAAAAGTTCATAAACAAGGTCTAGACATATTCAAACCAGACAAATCATGTACCTCCTAACCCTAAACTTTGTCTTAATTATATATGAAGTCAAGCATGAAGCAGAGAAGTGTGGTTTTGGGTTTCAAACATGGAAATTTCAAAAACCTCCCAAAAGCTTCATTTTAATTAGACTGGCTGGTTAATTAAGAAGGATCCATGATTAATTACCTTTTCATTGTCATGTTTTAAACTTGTTTAAATCTTGGTCGAACCTAGGATTTGACCAAGATTCAAATGGGCATAAAAATTCAGAAAAAAATCGAAAGAATGAAAAACCAAAGCACATAGCCTTCTTATGTCATATAGTAAGCATTCAAGTTGATAAACATGGTCTAGACATATTCAAACCAGAAAAATCATGTATCTACCCCTAACCCTAAACTCTGTCTTATGAAGTCAAGCATGAAAAGAAGTACGGTGGTTTTGGGTTTCAAACATGGTAAATTCAAGAACCTCCCAAAAGCTTCATTTTAGAGTTACTAAGAGAAAGATCCAGACTTAATTACCTTATCATTTTCACATGTTAAACTTGTTTAAATATTGCTCAACAAACCTAGGATCTTACCAAGATTCTCAAATGGGCATAAAAATCAAAAAATGAAATACCAATGCACATAGTCCTCTTATGTCATATAGCTAGTAAGCATTCAAGTTGATAAACAAGGTCTAGACATATTCAAACAAGACAAATCATGTATCTACCCCTATCGACCCTAAACTTCGTCTTATGAAGTCAAGCATGAAGAGAAGTGGTTTTGGGTTTCAAACATGGAAATTTCAAAAACCTCCCAAAATTCAGCTTCATTTTAGAGCGACTAAGAAGGATCGATGCTTACCTTTTCATTTCCATGTTTTAAACTTGTTTAAATCTTGGTCAAATCTAGGATTTGACCAAGACTCAAATGGGCATAAAATAAAAAAACCGAAAAATGAAAAACCAAAGCGCACATAGTCTTCTTATATGTCATATAGTAAGCATTAAAGTTGATAAACAAGGTCTAGACATATTCAAACTAGCTAGACAAATCATGTATCTACCCCCTAAAACCCCTAAACTCTGTCTTATGACGAAGTCAAGCATGAAGATAAGTGGTTTTAGGTTTCAAACATGGAAATTTCAAGTACGTCCCAAAAGCTTCATATATTTTAGAGTGACTAATTAAGAAGGATCTTGGATTACGTTTTCATTTTCATGCTTGAAACTTGTTTAAATCTTGGTTGAACCTAGGATTTGACCAGAATCAAATGTGCATAAAATTCTTAAAAAATAGAAAAATGAAAAACAAAAGCACATGGTCTTCTTATGTCATATAGTAAGCATTCAAGTTGATAAACAAGGTTTAGACATATTCAAACCAGACAAATCATGTATCTACCCCCTAACCCTAAACTCGGTCTTATGAAGTCTAGCATGAGGAGAAGTCGTTTTGGGTTTCAAACGTTTAAGCCAAAAGCCCCATTTCAAATATTTCAAACTTATTCAAATTTGGTTCAAATTTGAAAGACACACAAGTTATAGCACACATAGTGCATACATTCTCACACATACTGCACTAGATGCTAACCCGGCCTATAGTTTGAGGCCATTGGATGAGGTCGAAAAAAATCTTGGATTAGAAATGGGGTTGTTCGAACCCCGTAGTTGGATTTTTTGAACCTTGATCTGTAGTACTGGGCAAAACCCTAGTTTAACCTATTTAATTATAGATTCGTAGGTCGATTTTTCTACCTTTTTATTATTACTATGCAGCACATGTGTGTTTGCCCGTCGAGTGAAACTCGGAGGAAGAGGGATCACTCGGAAGGAGAGAAGAAGGGAGAGAATTATGGTGTCTCCCCTTTTTCGGGTGATGATGTTGACTTTTGTGCAGGGTTTGTCAGTGAGCAGGAGGTGCGAGCGAGTCGAGCGAGGCGAGAATGAGAGAGATTTGTTTTTTTTTTGAGAGGGACGACCGAAGGATCCAGAAGGACCCACAGACTTCCAATACGCATCCTGATGCGTCTTCTCTTGACAAAGAAAATGGCTGGGAGTTTGCGTACCTATTGCACGTGACTTGTGCTCACTGAAGTGTGGGACCTCACGCATGGGCACCACACGTAAGTAGACCTGTTGGTGTAAAAACTCGGTTGATTATTATAGTGCATTAGAACAAAGTTTCCTATGGATTCAAGGGTAGGAAATCCAAGTTAACTCATTTACATGACATTATTTTTTCCATGAAGCAAAGTTAACGCACCTATCAATTGGTACATTTTGGAGTGACTAAGAAGGATCCAGGCTTACTTATTCGTTTTCACGTGTAAAACTTGTCTAAATCTTGGTCAAACAAAATTGGCAGAAAATTCAAAAAAAAAACAGAAAAATGAAAAACCAAAGCACATAGTCTTCTTATGTCATGTAGTAAGCATTAAAGTTGATAAACAAGGTCTAGACATATTCAAACCATACTAATCATGTATCTACCCGCTAACCCCTAAACTATGTCTTAAGAAGTCAAGAATGAAGAGAAGTGGTTTTGGGTTTCAAACATGGACATTTCAAAAACCTCCCAAAACTTCATTTTAGGGTGAGTAAGAAGGATACAGGCTTCCCTTTTCATTTTCATGTTCTATACTTGTTTAAATCTTGGTCAAACCTAGGATTTGACCAAGATTCAAATGGGCACAAAAAAATAAAAAAAGCACATAGTGTTCTTATGTCATATCGTAAGCATTCAAGTTGATAAACAAGGTCTAGATATATCCAAATTAACCAGACAAATCATGTATCTACCCCCTATCGACCCTAAACTCGTCTTATGAAGTCAAGCATGAAGAGAAGTGGTTTTGGGTTTCAAACATGGAAATTTCAAAAACCTCCCAAAATTCAGCTTCATTTTAGAGCGACTAAGAAGGATCGATGCTTTTACCTTTTCATTTCCATGTTTTAAACTTATTTAAATCTTGGTCAAACCTAGGATTTGACCAAGATTCAAATGGGCATAAAATAAAAAAACCGAAAAATGAAAAACCAAAGCGCACATAGTCTTCTTATATGTCATATAGTAAGCATTGAAGTTGATAAACAAGGTCTAGACATATTCAAACTAGCTAGACAAATCATGTATCTACCCCCTAAAACCCCTAAACTCTGTCTTATGACGAAGTCAAGCATGAAGATAAGTGGTTTTAGGTTTCAAACATGCATTCAAAAACCTTCCAAAAACTTCATTTTAGGGTGACTAATTAAGAAGGATACATGCTTCCCTTTTCATTTTCATGTTCTATATATACTTGTTTAAATCTTGGTCAAACCTAGCTAGGATTTGACCAAGATTCAAATGTGCATCAAAATTCCAAAAAATATCAGAAAAATGAAAAACCAAAGCACATAGTTTTCTTATGTCATATAGTAGCATTAAAGTTGATAAACAAGGTCTAGACATATTCAAACAAGAAAAATCATGTATCTACTCCCTAACCCTAAACTTTGTCTTATGTAGTCAAGCATGAAGAGAAGTGGTTTTGGGTTTCAAATATGGAAATTTCAAAAACCTACCAAAAGCTTCATTTTAGAGTGACTAAGAATGATCAATGCTTACCTTTTCATTTTCATATTTTAAACTTGTTAAAATCATTGTCAAACCAGGATTTGAC
The DNA here is from genome assembly GCA_030979885.1 of Lolium multiflorum. Taxonomy (NCBI): domain Eukaryota; kingdom Viridiplantae; phylum Streptophyta; class Magnoliopsida; order Poales; family Poaceae; genus Lolium; species Lolium multiflorum. The sequence goes on along the minus strand of CM061752.1, from coordinate 89,074,848 downwards.
CAAGATTTAAATGGGCATAAAATTAAAAAAATCAGAAAAATGAAAAACAAAAGCACATAGTCTTCTTATGTCACATATATATATAGTAAGAGCATTCAAAAGTTGACAAACAAGGTCTATACATATTCAAATAAGACAAATCATGTATCTACCCCTAACCCTAAACTCTGTCTTATGAAGTCAAGCATGAAGAGAAGTGGTTTTTGGTTTCAAACATGGAAATTTCAAAAACCTCCCAAAAGCTTCATTTTAGAGTGACTAAGAAGGATCCAGGCTTACCTTTTCATTTTCATGTTTTAAACTTGTTTAAATCTTGGTCAAACCTAGGATTTGACCAATATTAAAATGGGCATAAAATAAAAAAAAAAAAAACCAAAGCACATAGTCTTCTTATGTCATATAGTAAGCATTCAAGTTCATAAACAAGGTCTAGACATATTCAAACCAGACAAATCATGTATCTACCCCCTATCGACCCTAAACTTCGTCTTATGAAGTCAAGCATGAAGAGAAGTGGTTTTGGGTTTCAAACATGGAAATTTCAAAAAACCAAAAGCTTCATTTTAGAGCGAGTAAGAAGGATCGATGCTTATCTTTTCATTTTCATGTTTTAAACTTATTTAAATCTTGGTCAAACCTAGGATTTGACCAAGATTCAAATGGGCATAAAAATTCAGACAAAAATCTAATTAAAGAATGAAAAACCAAAGCACGTACATAGCCTTCTTAATTATGTCATATAGTAAACATTCAAGTTGATAAACAAGGTCTAGACATATTCAAACCAGAAAAATCGTGTATCTACCCCTAACCCTAATTAAACTCTGTCTTATGAAGTCAAGCATGAAGAAAAGTGGTTTTGAGTTTCAAGCATGCATGGAAATTTCGAGAACCTCCCAAAATAAAGCTTCATTTTAGAGTGACTACGAAGGATCCATGCTTACACCTTTTCATTTTCAAGTTTTAAACTTGTTTAAAACCTCGTCAAACCTGGGATTTGACCAAGATTCAAATGGGCATAAAATTCAAAAAAATACATAAATGAAAAACCATAGCACATAGTCTTCTTATGTCATATAGTAAGCATTCAAGTGGATAAACAAGCTCTAGACATACTGAAACCAGACAAATCATGTATCTACCCCTATCCCTAAACTATGTCTTATGAAGTCTAGCATGAAAAGAAGTGGTTTTGGGTTTCAAACATGGAAATTTCAAAAACCTCCCAAAAGCTTCATTTTGGATTGACTAAGGAGGATCCAGGCTTACTTTTTCATTTTCATATTTTAAACTTGTTTAAATCTAGGTCAAACCTAGGATTTGACCAAGATTCAAATGGACATAAAAAATCAACAGTTTACAACAGCACACAAAATAAACATGAAATTACATCTAAATCCCTAACTTTTACATGGAGGACCCCAGGCTGAAAGCAAGAAATGCGATCGGGTCTTGAATCTTGATGCGTCTTCTCTTGACAAAGAAGATTGCTGGGAGTTTGCGTACGTACATCACGTCACTTGTGCTCACTGAAGTGTGGGACATGACGCATGCATGGGCAACACACGTAAGTGACATGGATTCAAGGGTAGGGAAGCCAAGAGAAAAAAACGAGAATTTGGACAAAAATAACCCAATCTTGCTAGTATGTCGAAAGTTTGTTTTTCCCAATCTTTTCGACTTTGGGTTATTTCTGTCTATTTTGCCGAAAAAACGAGGACAGAGACTGGAAACGGTGATGCATCTAGCTTCAGAGTACGTCAGATTAAGACTTCATGAGCAACACTAGTCTGACGTAAGTACAGTGTATACAGACAAGACAGGGACTAGACATTGCTACCCACGTCCCTCTGCGCCCCTTCAAAGAAATCATACTCCGTACTAGAATCTCGAAACGTAGGAATTAGTCTGACACGATTTCTGATTGTTTAATTCATAGGATTGCAATTTTCAGAATTCATTGACAATACATTTTTATACAAAAACAAAAAATCCTTCATTGTGTAACCGTATGTTACTACTAGTATTTCTTTTGGTTTTCACACGCAATCAAATGTTATTGGATCCAAATACCGTTGTTTCTCAATCCTATATATTTGGAGATGATCATCACTCTCTAATCATACAATTTTCATATTCCCGCACTTTGAAAATCTTGCGAATAATCAAAGCAGCCAAAATCTATGGTGTGTATTGTATATGTTTATGCCATGCTTAGTTTCATCGAATATTGTTTGGTTGCATCGCGGGGAAACCGCGTGAATTTAGATTAATTGTTGCATGTTTGTTTGTGGTGTGACCAACTGCTTTTGCAACGAAACAACCCCCCCACCATGTACGCATTGTTTGGGTCGCATGCATGATGTGTACAAAATGTTAAAATAGAAATAATGTAGGAATTGAATATGATTGCATGTTGAATTAATCCTATATGAGAGAAATCACACAAATTTGAATTGCATGTTCTTTGGTTGTAGTGCTACACAAAAAACACGTGAATTAGTATGAATTATCATGTATTCAAGAATCAAAGGAGCCACTGAGATTTGAATCCCACAAAATTTCTATGAATTTTCTTCGAACCAAACAAGCCCAACAAGATTCCAAAGGAATATAATACAACGAATCAAACAACTTCCGTTGTTGGAATATTTCCTTAGGACATCAATCCAATAGAAACTATATGATCCAGTTTCAGCGACAATCTGGTCGGTGTAGGCTCGAGGAGGCCAATTGTATATATATGTTTGGACCCGGTTGGTTGAGTGATCATGCTCGTGACATCCAGCCTGAAAGGTAAAATTCGGGCAAGGCCAGCGTGACGCCACAATACTTTTGAAATATTCAAAAGCGCGTAATATTTGTGAAATTTTAATAATAGCTACTACTTATGTGAATTTTTTTCGTTCATACGCTTATTGGGGGGTAGGCTAACCCTAATGGCCTCCTCAAGATCCCTACCTCTACCAAGGTTTCCCGAGTTCATCCACCTCGATGGGTTCCTTGCCACTTTCGACCATGTTGTGGGCATCATTTCGGGTTCCCGTACCACGGCCAGTCCTTTTCAGGAGTCCCGAACCCGATGCCATAATATTTGTTTGAAAAAAATTCAAGACCGCACAATATTTGTTGAAATAAATGAATAAGCATTTTTAAATAGCTAAATAAAAGAAGTACGAATTTTGAAAAATTTATTTTTTCTAAAACATTAATTGGAGCATTGACATGTTGAACCCACTTGTCGATTTTGCTATCAACATGACTAACTAGCTGATTAGATAACCAAGTGGTGAAATTTGCAACATATTAGACCACCACATGGTGGAAACTGCAAAAAAAATGTCCAAGTGGTGGTTTGTGCAACATATAGAGCAGTACAGTATATGGTAGTACAAGATGAAGAGGCCTCCAAGATGAATGTGCACTGCCGTGGGCCCGTGGTAATATATCATGATGATGGCAAAGGATCTTTTCTCTGCTGAAACTGTCCAGAGCTGATTTGATGAGACAAAATACAGCTCCACGGCGTGCAAGGACAGTATACAGTACATTAGCTTCTTCTCGGGTCACACGCCTTCACGACAGGTGCAGTAGTGCAGCAGAGACCAGAGAGAGAAGGCACGCCCGTAGTACTCGTATTATTGATTTCAATTCAAATTGTTTTTTTTTTGCCTGCTTCTCCGTCTTCTTCATCTCCATCTTCTCTGGCGACCCCGCCTACACCAGCAGCCCCTGCACCACCGCCGCCATGCCTTTTTCGGATCATCTCGAGCCACCTGTTTGATGGTACTAGTAGGAGTTGTGGACTTTTATCCATATCGCTCTACCAGCTGCCGCTCGCACTGTCCTCCAATACCTCATACCCAAACGCCAGCGTCCCACTCCCACACCCCCACACCCACTTGACCGCATCCTTCCAATGGCGAGATCGATCAATGAGAGTGGCAGTTCTTGGGTGTTTCCTGATGGCCCCCTTGAAGAAATCGCATCCCGATGCGATGTCATCACCGCCGCGAGCCTCGTCGGTTCATGCAAGTTTTATCATGATTCAGCAACACAAAGTGTAGCTCTGCCTGCATCTCAGCCGTTTGGCATGCCCTGTGTTCTTCATACTCACCAAACTGAGGTACCGCCCGCGCACAATCCCTTCTCCCGCGTCCACAAGTTCAAGCAGGAGGGTGCGCAGAAGGACAAGCAGCATGATGCAAAAGATCGCAAGGGTACCTTGTGCCAACTGACGCCGCTGGACAGGATCTCTTCCGATGCCGTGATTCCAGATGGTGGTACGGGCATGTGGGCAGGCGCGAATGGAGATTGGATCGCCCTTCTTGGCTTCCCCTGGAATTGGGAGCTTGTCAATGTGTACACTGGTCGCCGGATTCCTCTACCACCAATAAGTGAGTTTAAATCCACCCCGGATAAACTTGTGTTCGAGTCTAATGATCAACATCTTCAACTGCTGAAGATAGCTATTTGCCGAGTTCCAACAGCTGCTTCAAATTATACTAGTTTCTCTGTTCTTGCCATCTTCAACGCGGCAATTGCAGTCCTTCACTGTGCTTCTAGCAGATGGACAGTTCTTGACAACCAGTTCTTAGCGTACGGCTACTCCGATGCAATCATCCACAAGGGTATTGTATTTGCTGTAACTCAGACAGGCGAAGTTTATGCATGGAATCAACTTTCTTGGGGTAATTTTTCTCATCTCATATGATGTGTTTTCGCTATTACCTGCTAGTTTCAGATTTAGCTTTAGCCTTTTTCTTTTTGTTGTGCAGTTTTCGTGTCATGCCTGTACCTTTCCCCCTCTATATTCAATCAAAATCAGCAGCGATATGCCTTTGAGTCAAAATAAAGTACTCCCTCCGATCCAAATCAAATTGACTCAGCTTTGTCTAGCCAGTGCATCTAGCTAGACAAACTTGAGTCAATTAATTTGTGCATATCTAGCTAGACACATCCAGTTGAGTCAATTAATTTGGATCGGAGGCAGTATTTTAGCTACATCATTATTCATGTATGTAATGAACTAATCAAGTTTTGCTGAACTGACTTCAAGCTGTGCTTTCCTTTGCAAGGTCCTTTGTTGATCAGCACGGCACCTATTCCGCCAGAACTTGATGAACAAGGTCGGTACAATCTTGGCTCCTGGTGGTTAGCACGATCTCCTGATGGTTCTAGACTTTTTCTGGTCCATACCTGGGGCGTTACTGACGGGCGGGATTATACTGGACTGGTTCGGATTTTACCTGCTGCTGCTACCTCTGAGGGTCGTCATGGTCGCACTATTCGCGGGTATGGTAAGGGTTTACTTGGCTGCGAGGTGTACAGCATGGACACCAGTCAGTTGATGCCACCGAGGCCATGGAGGAGGATTATTTCCCTTGGATCATATTCTCTCTTCCTTGGAGTGAACTATCCGATTATCATTCCAGTAGAAGACGGGGCAGAACATGACCGTCCAAATATGGCGAGAAGCAACTCTGTTTACACATCGCACCATGCAGTAGGCCTTGCATATCCTCCTTCTCCAGAAATTTGCCGCTTCAGTTTGAATTCTGAAGACTGTACTGTTGGTTTCCAAACCAACATTAGATGGACATGGCGGCAGGTTCCGTTGTGGCTCATCCCAAGCTTCGCCAACGCCCGGCAATGGAACCTGCCTTCGCGTCACAGGTCCAGAAAGAAGGGCTGATGTACTTTATGTAATACTCGTGTTGTAATGCAAGATTTGTATCTGTTGAACTATTTCATTTGCATGTTTATCTCTACCTAGGCTACTCCCTTTCCGTAGTTGTGTTGTACTATCTGTTGAACTATTTCCTTTGCATGTTATCTCTACCTAGGCTACTCCTCCGTAGTTGTTAAATTGATGTAATGCTCCTACAATGCACGCTACACTGGGCGTGTGGCCTGTAATGTTATCAAACACCTTTTGTACTCGTTCTAGTAAGCATTTCACACTATAGCTCACATAATTAAAGTACTCCTACAACGTATTAGTTGAAAGATATCTCTCATAAGTAAGTACCCCTCTTTGAGCTTATGCGAAACATAAATGACTATTTTAGAAATATATACTCTCGACACAAGATTATATTAAAAACAATGGTACATAGTTCTATTAGAAAAAGAAAGTGTGAATAGTAGAATGATGGAGAAGTGTTTTTTGAGGTCTGTGCATAGCTAGTGTTCATGGTGCAAAAGCACTTAGACTAGTCACAATGGGAAGTATACTAGTCTATGATACAACACCTTCAATGCATAGTATCATGAATTAGTATCATGCAATGTTGCGAAAAACCAATTATTCATTTCTTTCCAAATAGACTAGCTTTGCGAGGATGACAAAACATTTCTTTATTGCCCTCTCGTATGAATCTCCTCCATACATCACCTCTCATACCGATTGAAAGCCATTCCAAATCGTTGGTTCAAGACCATGAATACCAAGCCAATTTTGTTAGCTAGTTGGACCACCCTCGGATTGAGAACCAACGGTTGAAAGAAAGGTGGGCGCCAACTCATATTTTTTTCTCGAGAGTCCGACACTTGATGTTGATTGCAAAGTTCACAAAGGCCAAAATTTTGACATCCTCTTTGTGCAAGTCTTGCCACCATCCAAACTCGGTTTTGAAGTACCAACCAAGAAAAAAAAAGCTTGCACTTTGGAGGACCCCATGGACCATGAAAATTTTGAAAAACTTCCAGTAAATCATGCATATTTCGATTTATATTTTGGTGAAGTTTCATTCGATTTGAATCATAGGTTTGTGAGCAAATATATATTTAGTTTAAACTAGTGCTCGAGTACGTAAGAATCTATTTAATCACAAGCTAGTCATCCGAATGGGATGAAATATTCATAGATTTTAAAACAAGGAATCTACATATTACTGGATTTTTTTCAAAATTTTCTGAATAGTTTTTCTTTTTTAGCTTCGAAATAAGAGATAGTTTGGAACGTTGGATCTCAAATGGATGGTAGATGGTGGGTGATACGTCCAAAACGTATCTACTTTCCCAAACACTTTTGCTATTGTTTTGCCTCTAATTTGTGTATTTTGGATACAACTAACACGGACTAACGCTGTTTGCAGAATTGCTCTGTGTCTCGTTTTTTGCAGAAATCCAACTTTCGGGAAAATCCTCGAATTTCTTCAGATGGCCCTATTTTACCAAAATATTGACGGAGCCAGAAGGGCAAAGGAGGTGGAGGCCCCCCCACACCATATGGCGCGCGGCCCAGGGGGCCCGCGCGGCCCTATGGTGTGGCCCCCTCGGCCGGCCTCCGACGCCCCCTTCGGACTACTTATTGGTTTCGACCTGAAACGCACGGGGAGAAGTCGAAGTCGCCGAAACCCTCCGAGAGCCGCCACATCGCGAAACTCCGTCGCGGGAGCCGAAGTCTCCCCGGCACTCGCCGGACGGGGAATGGAGGAGATCTTCACCGCCATCACCGCCAACGCCTCTCCATCAACCAGCAATGTTTCCCCCATCCATGTGTGAGTAATTCCCCGCTGTAGGCTGAAGGGGATGGTAGGGATTGGATGAGATTGGTCATGTAATAGTCATAAGATTGTTAGGGCATAGTGCCTAGTATCCGTAGATGTCACTTTTATGATATTGTTGCAACTTGTTATGCTTAATGCTTGTCACTAGGGCCCGAGTGCCATGATCTCAGATCTGAACATGTTATTGATTCATGAAGATATTCGTTGTTTATGATCTTACCTGCAAGTTGTATACACATGTCGCTGTCCGGAACCAATGGCCCCGAAGTGACAGAAATCGGGACAACCGGAGGGGATGGTAGTGATGTGAGGATCACATGTGTTCACGGAGTGTTAATGCTTTGCTCCGGTACTTTATTAAAAGGAGTACCTTAATATCCAGTAGTTTCCCTAGAGGCCCGGCTGCCACCGGCTGGTAGGACAGAAGATGTTGTGCAAGTTTCTCATTGCGAGCACGTACGACTAAATATGGAACACATGCCTATTGATTGATTAGTACTTGGATACCGTTTTATTATTATCTGCAAATGCCCATGCTTTGATTGTTACATGAGTTTCTCTCATCCATGCAACGCCCGTTAAATCCGTCCCTGTGCCTACAGTATTTTAATCCTGCTGTTTACTATAATCACTACTGCTGTCTTTATTTCACCGCTCTGTTATTTCGCTATTTCCACTGCCATAAAACTGTTACTACTGATAAACTCTTGCGAGCAAGTCTGTTTCCAGGTGCAGCTGAATTGACAACTCCGCTGTTAAGGCTTACAAGTATTCTTTGTCTCCCTTGTGTCGAATCAATAAATTGGGTAATACTTCCCTCGAAGAACGTTGGATCTCAAATGGATGGTAGATGGTGGGACACAGTCACAATGTATCTTGGAAGCATCAAGTCACTGAAGCTCTGTCCGGTTTCCAAACCAAGCTAGGAAAGGCATTGAAAATGAAGTTCTGCTCTAAAACATTTCTCATTCCATTTTGGTGCTCGCGCGGTTGCATGCTGCCCACGTGTTAAGGTACGTGTCTCTGGCATGTAGAGAACTACGATTATTGGCGAAAAATATATCGAAATGGAAACTGTAAAAAAAAAGCCCTCTCTGGTCAACCTGATGTGACGAGACATCACTGCACCAAACGTCGTCGCAAATTTATAGATGGGTGGCGTGCTAGTCTACCAACAGTCAAATCGGCGCCCAGTCGCAGCAGCAGCCTAGAGTACTACCTAGTTTTTGCCCCTTGCATGTCTATCATCTTCTTCTTCACCCCGTTACAAAAAAAAAACTTCTTCTTCACCCTCCCAGAATCACGCGCACGCGCAGGATCTCGATCCCCACCACGCCGGATCACTAGTACTACTCCGTATACCTTTCTCTCCTTACCCCGGCCGGCCGCGCGCCGCATCGTTCCTTCCATAGCGCTCGCCCTCTCCTCCGAAAACCCCAAGCGCAGTTGCATCCGCCATCCACCTAAATCCATCTTCACGTGATGGATTATTCTAGGCTTTGCCGGGGCGGCGGGGACGGCCACTTGGAGGCTCTCACCGGCGACAACATCGACCTCATCGCTGCGCATCTGGACGTTACCTACACCGTCCGACTTGCTGCATGTTCCAGGGAGCTCTACGACATGATCAGCAAGGATGAAGGTAAGATGCACCATTGGGATGAACCCTGCCTGCTGATGCCTCCGCCTGCTTATTGGTTCGATGAACACTGGGACGTGGCGAGAGCATCTCGTCTGCATGATACCGTGTACGACCTGGTGCCCCTCGACCATCCTCGCCGTTCTGTCGCCCTGCCGTTCATGCACGACAGAAAATGGCTTGGCGCGAACGGCGACTGGATCGCCGCCGCCGATCATCATGAGTGGTGCCTCGTGAACGTCTACACCGAGCGACATATCCCCCTTCCATCCCTACCTGATTCGAAGATTCGTCATAGTATTGTTTCATCTCGACCTGCATACTCTTTTAACTGGCGTCCAGAAATTTATTTGTTGAAGATTGTAATCTGCCAAGTGCCCACAAAAGGTGGGAGGTACGCAGATTACAAGCTCATCGCCTTGTTCGACAAAACGATTTTCTACCTTGAAGGGGGTGGCGACTGGAGAATGCTGGAGGCCCTTACACCTGCACCTGATTATCCAAATTACTGTGATGCCATTGAACTCCGTGGCCACGTTTTTGCGGTGGACGAAACTGACGGCTCCACGTACTTCTGGGACACCGCAAATGGTATTTTTTCAGTCCTTATGTTGCATTGCATGATACACTGCCTTAACCAATGAAGTTATTCATGAACTACCTTGTTTATATTTTACCTTTCTTATATGACTTAATGATCACACCCCCTTTTGCTGAATATGAATGAACCGTTGCTTGCAATGAATTAGTAGTACTAATTAGTCACCAACAAACATAGTATGCTCAGTATGTGATTGCATTCCTGAATTAGTAACTCTACGCCACTGCAGAATATGGGTGTAATTAACCAGTATCTCAAAAGATAACGTGGCACTATGAAGGCACCCTTTTTGATAACCTTTTACACCCATTGTTTCATATATAACTAATTGATTTTGCCTCCAAAAGGAGGACGGAGACCCCCGCCATCTGCATCAGAGAGATGCATAAGGACTTTCATAAGTATATGACTTAACGATCACATCCTTTATCTGAATATGAATGAACCGTTGCTTGCAATGAATTAGTACTAGTCAGTCATCAGCAAACATAGTATACTCCGTATGTGAATGCATTCCTGAATTAGTAACTCTATGCAACTGCAGAATATGGATGTAATTAACAAGTATCTCAAATGTTAACGTAGAAACAGAAAAATAGAAGAAAATCGTTTGTAATTACATGCGTAGCTTATATTTTCTAGAGATCGGGGAAAAAGCCTTGATTGGATGTACCTACATGCAGATCAAACAGTTCTTTGTTTATATCGGTGAACAATCTGCAGAATGGTATAATTAATTTTGTTTTTGATACATTTTTTCTCCCATTTTCTTGAATAGATTTCAGTTTCCCACAATTATCTTTCATTAGTGATTGTGACGTCCCCTCATTCAAAATAACTCAGGTTATCTTTTTCCTAATTCAGTGATATTTAAGTTTGAGTAAGTTTACGATTAATATCTACAACCTCATATATATATAAGATTTAGCACCTGCAGGCCTAACAAAGTTAGCTGCCTCTAGTCCCCTGTATAGTTCTTTCTTTTTGCTTTCTCAGTTTTTCGTAGCCTTGCTACAACCCTGTATGCTCTAATATATAATGATGCACGACTAGGCATGTGTTCGAGAAAAGAAAATCTAAATATCTTTTGTAATATATGAACCTATATTGATGTTTTAGATGTTGGTAGTATAATTTTCGATAGACTTGAACAGACTTAAATCAGTTTAACTTAGCACAACCATATAGCGTACCTTTTTTAGAACGCGAAAATGAGGTAAACAAATACCATGTGTACCCTTTACTATCAATAGTAGAGAAGAGATTATGAACCTTCAACTCTAAAATGCAAATTCTTCTACTGAATGGATAGCTGCATCTGATACCTATTTTGCAAATGTTACCAGACTTGGGGTTAGCTATAAAGAGCATTTCTTTCTTGTCAAGCTTCATGCACTACCAACACAACCAAAAGTCCGAACTGATCGCAAGGGCGGCAATCCACTTATACAATTCAACACCCCCCGTCACGTGTGATGGGAGACAAGTCAACATGTGGAAAGACTCAGAGGTATAGCTCAAGAGGCATATAAGTGGACTCCGAGGGGGCAACAACAATTTTAGGATAAATTGCGAAAGCCAGGACTCGAACTCGAGACCCTGGCTCTGACACCATGTCAAGCTTCATGGACTAGCCAACGCAACCAAAAGTCCGAACTGATGGAAAGGTCTAGGCAATCCACTTATACAGTTAAACATTTCTTACCCTTCGGGTGGTCACAGGGAAGCTCTCTAATAGATCACTTAAGACAAAGGGAATTAACTACAGCACAGGACTTAAACTTAAGATGATATATATTTGTCAAAATTTGAATGTATCTATATGCTTTCACTGTCTAGATACATCTGAATTTGGACAAATCTCAGACACTTTCGGTGGGACAGAGGTAGTATATAACTGTGTATACACTAACTAGTGTCTAGTTTTGGCGAAGTTTAGACTAGTTTCGTGGGATGGATGCAGTATAACTGATATATTGGACACTTGATTTGAACACATGAATGACCAATGTCCTTAGCTTACATAGTCGTATTTATACTGTGAGCATGAACGATGAACAATGCTGCTGTTTGAATATGGTTGCCAGTAACACCCTATTCGTCTCCATTTCTAATATTGCAGAAAACCTGATGCTCCCGTTTGTAATCCCGCCACCGGTGGTGGATGATCAGCAGTACGCGTGGTTCCTCGCTCCATCTGCTGATGGCAAGCGATTGATGATCATCCTTACAGTAAACAAGATTGGGATTGCCAATGCTGAAGTACCTCCTGACATTCCCTATGCTGCTAATGGGCTTCAGCTACGGCAGTATCCTCCTGTTGCCACCTACGTCTTTGAGCTGGATCCCTTATCTACTGCACGTGCAGGGGACTTTCTTTGGAGGCAGGTTAACAGCCTCAGCGACCACTCTCTGTTCCTCGGACTCAATTACCCAATCATTGCCAACCTGAAGAAGCGTGAATCCAAAGCTCCTGATGGCACATTGGTTCCATTCATGAGGAAAAACTGCGTCTACACAGCATACCGGAATATTCGTTATAATCAATACCCTAAAATTTTGCGCTGCAACCTCCAGCCAGATGAAGGTGAGACTGTGGGAGTTATCAGCCTTCCCAAGGATGGTTGGGATAGTGTCCGACAAGCGGCTATGTGGTTTAAGCCTGCTTTAAACATTGCCCGTTCGGTGTTACCTTTAAAAAAACAGTGACACTTTTTTATTATGCTTGAAGTGTTGAGAAGTAGTACACTGTTTTTAGTATGTACTAGTTTGAATCAGTTTATTTGAACACTGCCCTGCTTTTGTATTTCGTGTTGCCTTCATATTATAACCCATGCATGGCTGTTTTAGGATTGACTTTATTTCAGCACTATAATTACAATGTGTGTACGTCCTTTATAATATAGCCACCTCTTGTTGATCATAGTCATGAGAGGACCATTCCTATTTTTTCGCCGCTAAAGGGTAAAGTACATCCACTGGCACGGGGGTGTGTTCGGTTCCACCCCATCCCCAAACCGAACATGCATCAACTACGAGCAAGGAAGTAGATGTGCGACCTAGGTGACTGTGCGGACCCCACATGTGAACCAAAGAAAAAAACATGTCAATACGGAACTGATGTACATACGACAACTCCTATATGATATGCGTATGTACGATTGAGCATCTGGAGGTGTGCTGCCACCTGCTTCCTCACACGAAGGGTTGGATCTTGTGTTTCGTACACGGATCGGACTGAAATTGTCGTGTGCATAGCAAGGTTCATGTCAATAAGGCTGAGTTTGGCATCTAAGTCTAGGCAACAAATACTTTTGGGTTCCAACGGCCATCTACAAGGTATTTGCTATAGGCCTACTTGCTCCGGCTGTCGAAGCCCAATAACTACAAATGGGCCTTTCTGCTCATGCAATGTTGGCCCTTTTCTAAAGAACCACAGATCCTATGATTGGCAAAAAACAAAAACACGGAGATTCTACATAAAAGTTGTTTGTATTTATTTTGAATTATTGGGTTGCAATTTTTGAAACTGCTCATGGCCAATATGAAAATCCTTGATCGCTCCATACCCACATAGATCACGGTATTTTCAAAAATTCATAAAGTGGATTTGAAATTTAAAACATATCCTAATAATTCCATGATTTATTCTATTAACTTGCAAGATCTTGGAGCGAAAGAGCTTGTATTAGTCTGCGAAAATAATACTGATAAACCTGTCGTTAACAAGAAATGAAGGTTTATCGTTCAGAGAGGATGCCATGTGGGACCCATGAGACAGTAGCGTCCTCAACGTTTCAAAGAAAAAGGCAAGTAGCCCGAAAATAGGGGTAAAAAATAAATCCTACAAAGGAAACATTTATAGTTCATAGAGGCTGACATGTGGGACCGATCTGCCAGCTGCATCCTCATCATTTCGAAGTCGGCAGGGATCAGAAGAAAAAGGCAAATAGCCAGAAATTAGGGGTAAAAAATAAATCCAAAAAGGAAACTTTTATTCTTAATAGAGGATGACATGTGGGACCGACCTGCCAGCAGCGTCCTCATCGTTTCAAAGGCCGCAGGGGATCAAAAGAAAAAGGCAAATAGCCAGAAATTAGGGGTAAAAAATAAATACAACAAAGGAAAGGTTTATTGTTCATAGAGGCTGACATGTGGGACCCATGAGCCAGCGGCGACCTCAATTTCAAAGGCGGCATATGATCGAAAAGAAAAAGGCAAGTTAGCAAAAATCAGTGGGTAAAAAAATCTAAGAAATGAAACTTTATTGTACAGTCCCAGTGTGTAAAAAAGGCAAATAGCCAGAAATTAGGGGTAAAAAATAAATCCAACAAAGGAAAGGTTTGTTGTCCATAGAGGCTGACATGTGGGACCCATGAGCCAGCGGCGACCTCAATTTCAAAGGCGGCATATGATCGAAAAGAAAAAGGCAAGTTAGCAAAAATCAGGGGGTAAAAAAATCTAAGAAAAGAAACTTTATTGTACATAGAGGATGACATGCGGGTCCCATGAGCCAGCACCTTACTCAACGTTTCAGAGGCGGCATGAGATCAAAAGAAAAAGGAAACTGACCAAATATCAGGAGCAAAAAATAATCCAAGAAAAGTAACTTTTATTGTACATAGAGGATGACATATGGGTCCCACTTATACAAGCTCTTTCGCTCCAAGATCTTGCAAGTTGATTGTACATAGAGGATGACATGCGGTCCCCATGTCAGCAGCTTAATCAATGTTTCCAAGGCGGCAGGGGATCAAAAGAAAAAAGGAAATAGCCAAAAATAAGAGGGTGAAAAAAATCCAAGAAAAGAAACTTTTATAGTATAGAGGATGACATGTGGGTCCCATGAGCCAGCTGCTTCCTCAACGTTTCAGAGGCTGCATGAGATCGAAAGAAAAAGGCAAGTGACCAAAAATAAGAGGGAAAAAAATCCAAGAAAAGAGACTTGATTGTACATAGAGGATGACATGCGGGTCCCATCAGTCAGCAGCTTACTCAACGTTTCCAAGGCGGCAGGGGATCAAAAGAAAATGGAAATAGCTAAAGATCAGAGGGTGAAAAAAATCCAAGAAAAGAAACTTTTATAGTACATAGAGGATGACATGCGGGTCCCATGAGCCAGCAGGTTCCGCAACATTTTCAAAGGCGGCATGAGATCGAAAGAAAAAGGCAAGTGACCAAAAATCAGAGGGTGAAAAATAATCGAAGAAAAGAAACTTTTATTGTACATAGAGGATGACATGCTGTCCCATTTTGCAGCAGAGGTCCCAACGTTTCAAATGCGGCTTGAGATCAAAAGAAAAAGAAAGTAGCCAGAAATTAGGGGATAAAAAAACTCGAAGAAAAGAAAGTTGATTGTACATAGAGGATGACATGCGGGACCCACGAGTTAGCAGCTTACTCAACGTTTCCAAGCGGCAGGGGATCAAAAGAAAAAGGAAATAGCCAAAAATCAGAGAGTGAAAAAACCCTAGAAAATAAACTTTTGTAGTACATAGAGGATGACATGCGGGTCCCATGAGCGCAGGTTCCTCAACGTTTCAAACGTGGCATGGGATCGAAAGAAAAAGGCAAGTGACCAAATATCAGAGCCAAAAATAATCCAAGAAAAGAAACTTGATTGTACATAGAGGATGACGTGCGGGTCCCATTTTGCAGCAGCGGTCCCAACGTTTCAATTGCGGCTTGAGATCAAAAGAAAAAGAAAGTAGCCAGAAATTAGGGGTCAAAAAACTCCAAGAAAGGAAAGCTTTATCGTTCATACAGGCTGACATGTGGGACCTATGAGTCAGCAGCTTACTCAACGTTTCAAAGGCGGCAGGGGATCAAAAGAAAAAGGAAATAGCCAAAAATCAGAGGGTGAAAAAATCCAAGAAATCAAACTTTTATTGTACATAGAGGATGACATGCGGGTCCCATGAGCCAGCAGATTCCTCAACGTTTCAAACGTGGCATGAGATCGAAAGAAAAAGGAAAGTGACCAAATATCAGAGCCAAAAATAATCCAAGAAAGGAAACTTTATTGTACATAGAGGATGACATACGGGTCCCATTTGCAGCAGCGGTCTCAACGTTTCCAAGGTGGCACAGGACCAAAAGAAAAATGAAGTAGCCAGAAATCAGGGGTGAAAAAAATCCAAGAAAAGAAAGATTTCAATTGGGCTGCATCTGGACATCTGGGCCTTCGAACTATCCTTCTGGGCCTTTTGATTCGTACAATTTCAGCCCACTCCAGAACATGGAAGTTCGGATTTTTCTCAAAAAAAAAAACAGGAATGTCCTATGCTTCGCAAAAACAAAAAAACAAGGAGATTCAAGATATAAGTTGTAAAAATAAAGATTTAATTTATCCGTTTGTAATAGCTCAGAGCGAAATACACTGTTTATTGTCTGCAAAATAATCAAGATATCACATGTTTCTTGTACGGGGAGGCTGACATCAGGGACCCATGAGCCAGCAGCGTCGTTAACGTTTCAAAGGCAGTGGGTCGAAAATAAAAAAACAAAAAGTCAGTTGGTAAAAAATCCAAGAAAAGAAAACATTTATCGTTCTGAGAGGATGACATGCGGGACCGATGAGGCAGCAGCATCCTCAACGTTTCCAAGGCAGGGATCAAAAGAAAAAAAAAGGAAATAGCCGAAATTACTTAGGGGTCAAAAATAAATCCACCAAAGGAAACTTTTGTTCATAGAGGATGACATGTGGGACCGACCTGCCAACAACGTCCTCATCGTTTCAAAGGGGGCAGGGGATCAAAGAAAAGGCAAATAGCCAGAAATTAGGTCAAAAATAACTCCAATAAAGGAAACTTTTATTGTTCGTAGAGGATGACATGCGGGACCCATGAGCCAGCAGCTTACTCAACGTTTCAAAGGCGGCATGAGATCGAAAGAAAAGGCAAGTGACCAAATATCGAGCCAAAAATAATCCAAGATTTATTGTACATAGAGGATGACATGTGGGTCCCATTTTGCAGCGGTCTCAATGTTTGTAATGCGGCTTGAGATCAAAAGAAAAAAGTAGCTAGTAATTAGGGGGTGAAAAAAAATCCAAGAAAAGAAAGTTGATGGACATAGAGGATGACATGCGGGTCCCTTGAACCAACAGCTTACTCAACGTTTCAAAGGCGGCAGGGGATCAAAAGAAAAAGGCAAGCCAAAAATCAGAGGGTGAAAAAAAATCCAACAAAGGAAACTTTTATAGCACACGAGGATGACATCGGGTCCCATGAGCCAGGTACCTCAACGTTTCAAACGTGGCATGCGATCGAAAGAAAAGGCAAGTGACCAAATATGAGGTGCCAAAAAAACCAAGAAAAGAAAGTTGATTGCTCATAGAGGATGACATGCGGGTCCCATTTAGGCAGCGGTCTCACCGTTTGAGAGGCAGGGGATCGAAAGAAAAAGTCAAGTGACAAAATATGAGGTGCCAAAAATAATCCAAAAAAGAAAGTTTTATAGTACATAGAGGATGACATGCGGGTCCCAGTTAGCAGCAGCGGTATCACTGTTTGAGAGGCAGCAGGGGATCGAAAGAAAAAGTCAAGTGACCAAATATGAGGTGCCAAAAAAAATCCAAGAAAAGAAAGTTTTATAGTACATAGAGGATGACATGCGGGTCCCATTTAGCAGCAGCGGTATCAACTGTTTGAGAGGCGCAGGTGATCGAAAGAAAAAGTCAAGTGACCAAATATGAGGTACCAAAAATCCAAAAAAAGAAAGTTTTATAGTACATAGAGGATGACATGCGGGTCCCATTTAGCGCAGCGGTATCACTGTTTGAGAGGGGGATCGAAAGAAAAGTCAAGTTACCAAATATGAGGTGCCAAAAAAATCCAAGAAAAGAAAGTTTTATAGTACATAGAGGATGACATGCGGGTCCCATTTAGCAGCAGCGGTATCACTGTTTGAGAGGCAGCAGGTGATCGAAAGAAAAAGTCAAGTGACCAAATATGAGGTGCCAAAAAATCCAAGAAAAGAAAGTTTTATAGTACATAGAGGATGACATGCGGGTCCCATTTAGCAGCAGCGGTATCACCGTTGAGAGGTGGCAGGGGATCGAAAGAAAAAGGTAAGTGACCAAATATGAGGTGCCAAAAATAATTCAAGAAAAGAAAGTTTTATAGTACATAGAGGATGACATGCGGGTCCCAGTTAGCAGCAGCGGTATCACCGTTTGAGAGGCGGCAGGGGATCGAAAGAAAAAGGCAAGTGACCAAATTTGAGGTGCCAAAAAAAACTCCAAGAAAAGAAAGTTGATTGCACATAGAGGATGACATGCGGGTCCCATTTAGCAGCAGCGGTCTCAACGTTTCCAAGGCGGCAAGGGATCAAAAGAAAAAGGAAGTAGCCAGAAATCAGGGGGTCAAAAAAATCCAAGAATAGAAAGAATTTTGGTTCATAGAGGATGACATGCGGGACCCATGATCCTGCATCGTAAACGGCTCGATCGGAGAACGTTGAACGAGATGGCGCGATCTAGAAAAAAAACAATGCCAGAGAGGCTGCCATCTGGGCCCTACATCCCTCGGCGGTGCGGATTTGCGTTGACTCGGCCGGCGAACCCGAGATTTCGAGATGCACCACGTCCCGGCCACCATACGCGACGTTTTGGCTTTCGTCGGGTTAGGTGGCCTCAAAAACGAGAAAAAAAGTTTTGACATGCACCACGGAGGGACCAAAATCGTCGGCCATGGTACACCAGCAACCACGGCGCGACTTCAGCTTCGTCGGCCATGGCAACTTTTCTTGTAGTGAACACCCACCAAGTCATCAGTAGACCAGGCAAAGATATTCCGATTCTCACAGAGGAAGCCGACGAGCGCGCTTTCCTATGCTTGGCTCAGGCCGGCACCGATGCGCACAGTGCGCTCTGGGTAAGCCGGATCCAACACAATGTCCTTTGTTTTATTCGTCGGCTTGAACGCTGGTGTGCCCAAGTTTCGCTCATTGCCGCTAAGCTCAGCTTGAGGATTGAGCCAGCGCACAGTTTGCATCCTTTTCTTTTCCTCCGCTATCACCAGCGATTCAGCTAGGTTTGATCCGGCGGAAGCAGTTTCCATTGAGACTTTGTAGTTCCCCACCACGGTTAAGGGTCCACGAGGTGCCGGCATCTTCATTTTAAGATAAGCCGTGTGAGTTGAGGCCATGAAGGCCGCCAATGCCGGTCTCCTAAGCAGCGCATGGTAAGGACTGTCCAGGTCCACCACTTCAAACAGAACATTTTCCACCCGACAATTGTCACGTCCTCCGAACGACACATCCACCCGGACTTTTCCTACTGCACGGGACAGGCCCGGAACGATCCCATGGAAAGTTGTGTGAGTTGGCTGGAGCATGTTTTCTGTTATGCCCAGTGTACGCATTGTATGCTTGTACATGATGTTTATGCTGCTTCCGTTGTCTATCAGCACTTTACTGAACTCCGAACGACACATCCACCCGGACTTTTCCTACCGGTGCACAGGACAGGCCCGGAACGATCCCATGGAAAGTTGTGTGAGTTGGCTGGAGCATGTTTTCTGTTATGCCCAGTGTACGCATTGTATGCTTGTACATGATGTTTATGCTGCTTCCGTTGTCTATCAGCACTTTACTGAACTTGACTCTAGTTTCTGGCCCTCGCATGATTGGATCCACAACAAGAGCATAACCACCCGGATTCGGCATGATCTTGGGGTGATCCTTGAACGACCAAGTGATTTCCTGATCTGACCACAGCATGTATTTGGGTACTGCCGGCATCACTGCGTTCACTTCCATGGAACGGCGATGCACGCTTTGCCTGTCGGTTGGTTCGGTGACAAAGACAACCATGCACAAATGTGGGTCCTCGTAAACATTCCGGCCTAAAGGTGCCGGTGGAGGTGGTTGATCACGATTCTCCTCCACCCGGTTAACTTGCTGGTGCTGTTGTACCGGTATGGTGTTGGCTCCGGTAAGAGGTGGTGGTGGTAATGGGTGTTGATGCAACATATCATGCGAGGGTGGCAGTATAGTGGAACAGCCTTGTGCTTGCGCATCTTTCGCCGCACCCCTCAACATCAAGTGCTTGATCCATGAGCAATCTTTTGTCAAATGGTTCGCCGGCTTCGACGGATGTGGAGTATGAAGCTTGCACGGCTGATCCATTGCCGCTTCCAAGGTGTACCTCATATGTTCTTGCCAATCTTTTTTCTGTCCCCACTTTTCCTTTTCAACCCACTTCTTTTTAGGACCCGCCCACGGCTGCGATCCGGTTTTTTGCCTTTGGCTTCCGCTGGGGCTGGAATTTTCCTGCACCGCGGCTACTTGCTGTGGACCATACCTCCGATCCGGAAAATCTTCCCTTCTTTTGTTATGCCGGTTATCCCGGTGATGATCTTGCCGGGGTTGGCCTGATTGCGCCGGCTCGGCTTGCACAGCCGGTTGCAGCGGGTCTCCCAACGCATAGTTTTCCGCCACTCGCATCATTTCAGCCAATGTGCTTGGCATGTTCCTCTGCAGCCTTTGCCACAGTGGTGATCCTCTCCGGCATCCTTGACTGAACCAAGCAATCGCTTGTGCTTCAATCACTCCTTCACATGTATTCCTCATTGAGTTCCACCGGGTGAGATAATCCCGGTCTGTTTCACCTGCACGCTGCTGGCACAAAGCGAGCTGCTGGGGCCGGTTTGGCCTCTTGTAAGTGCTACTGAAGTTGCTCACAAAGGCTTCCTCAAAGTCCAACCATCCATTTATGCTTCCTGCCGGCAAGTTGTTAAGCCAGATACGCGCAGGTCCCACCAGGTAGGATGGTATAATTCTTACCGCCCAACGCCGGTTTACTCACGCCAGCGACATAAACAATAGTGACATAGTCCGCCAGCCAATCTTCCGGCTTAGTAGTGCCGTCATATGTTTTTGTATCCCGGGGCAATTGGAAATTGCGTACCGGTGGCTCTTCTCTCATGATCCGCGGACCAAAACACTTAGGGCCAGGAGGACCTTCGGATTCAATCATTTCGGAAAGATACACTCTATCCAGCCTGTGCCTCGCATCCTGGCCTGGTAGGCATCTTTCCCCCAGCCGTTCCCCCAAAGGGTTCCGGCGGGCTTTAGTTCGTTCCACCTCGGAATCTGCCTCATCATATCTTTCCGGTTCCGCGGCTCTTGCCTGCCGGTACCTTGGTGGTGGCATTTCTTCTTCAACATACGCCGCCCTTGCAGCTCGATAATTTTGCCCGGTTTCATGTCTACCGGCATGATTGTTTCCAGCATAACCATTTCCGGCATGATCACCTCCGGCATTGCCATTTCCGGCATAACCGCGACCTGCTCCATAGCTTTTTCTTCCGGCATCATGTGGCCCGGCTTTTTGTTTTCCGGCAAGGACCGGATCGTACACGGTCATCTGCCGCGCATTCATTTCTTTTTATTTTCTTTTATCCGGATGAGGGGACGATGCCTGCCCATGGGATTTGCTTCCGGCAACTTTCGTTGACCGGGCTGACTTTGCCTCGAGCGCCGCTTTGTTTATTCTAGCAAGCTCATTTTGTGCCTGTATCACATCGAGTAATTCTCTAACTCTATCCCGCTGCTTTGCTAATTCATCTCCAGACAACGATTCACACATCTCCATTGCGGCCTTAGCAGCTTTTATAGTTTTATCCGGGCTACTGTACTTAGGCTTCTCTACAATGCTTACAGATATAGAGGTACTTTTGCCGGCAAGAACTTCCTTGCGCAAATCCTGATCTAGGTTATGAGCCTTAAGCCGGTTCTCCGGTATCCTAGCAGCCTGAGCGCTAACAGAAGCAAAGCCATGGGCAGCGTTGTACTCACGTAGGGTTAGGTTCAGCTCACGCTGAGCCCGGATGATGTCTGCGCCGCCGGTAAGCAGCGCCTTGCGTGTGGCCTCCAGCTCCGCCCGAGCCTTTGCCGGGTCGATGTTCTGCGCGATGGGCGTTGCCAACGCGTGCATCGCTGCTTGGAGAGGGGTTTCCGGTGGTGCTGAAGATGCTCCCACGGCGCCTGCGTCACGCTCCAGCGGTGGCTTTTCCGGACGGGTCGATGCCGCACGCTCAGCTCCTTCTTCTACAGCTTCTTTGCCGGTGTTGACCGCACCGGCCATCATGACCTCCATGCTGCCGGCGGCGCGGCCAGCACATAGCCACCTTGGTGGATCCGGTGCCACCGGCACCGGCGAGAGGTACTGGCGCACAGGGACGGTGCCGAAGTAGACGTGGTGGCTGCCGAACTCGATGGTGCGGCCGTTCTGCGGGAACTTGCCGCCGTTGGCGAAACAGCCTGCGTTGTCGTTGATGAAGTCCATGTTGTAGATGCGTTGCACGAGCGCGGACACCGTGCGCTCGCCGTTGATGTCGAGGATGCCCGCCCGAATATGAACTCCAGCAAGCGCCACTTCTTGCCCCATGGTGGGCGCCAACTGTCGTCGTGGTGAACAGACAGATGCCATGGGATGGCTTAAGTTGGGGCCGAGTTGGACGCTAGAGGATTCGGGGGAGGGTTTTGGATCGGGTAGGATGAACTTCCGGGTGCTTTCCTCAAGAACTTGGCCAGGGCCAGAAGAAGAGAGACACAAGGATGAACTCCATTTAGATCTTCTCTATTGCATGAACATGGTTACAAGTGGTTTTCGTACATGAGGATCTCGTCTATCTCGTCGTGCCCGTGAAGGAGCTTACCCCCTCTCCTTATATAGGGGAGAGGGTGGCTTACAGGGGAAGAAACCCTAATAAACCCTAATGGCATCTTTGAATAGACAAACTACTTTACAAAGCTACTTTATAAAGCTACTTTAATCATAGGTGACGCCGGTATCTTCTTTAAACAGGGAGGCTGATGTCCTCCGGCTTCTTTGGGCGTCACCTTCGTCTTTTACGTCACGGCTTCGTTTAAAGCCACTTTGCTTAGCTCATCTTTGTCTTCTAGTTCCTGAAGGAATCTTTGACCAGCTTGCTCTACCGGTAGTCCGGTATCTTCTTAGCTTCTTCCGGCATGCCTCTCTTTGGGCATACCGGTATTGGTTTCCTTAGCCAAAAGCCTAAGTCCGAATGAATATCAAACCGGTATCTTGATGGCTCAAACCATCCGGTTTGGCATGCCTTTGGCATGCGGGGTTATCCCAACAACTAGAAATCCGGCCCAGCTATAAGCAGGCCTCATGTTGCGGGCTTCGAATGGGCTATTTTTAATTGGGCCAAACTAGAAATCCGGCCCAACTATAAGCAGGCCTCGCGTTGCGGGCTTTGAACACGTGGCTATTTCTTATTCGTCCACCTGGTGGAAAGCGCAATGTCAGTACCGACACATGTCAGTCACGGGGATGTCCATGTGTCATTGGCAATAAAATATGTCGTTCTATAAATTGACACGTGTCAAAATGCTATTGGTCCTCTTACCCTATTACCATTTGTCCACGAATTGAGATGCTATTGGATAACGTGTCCTTATTCCATTTGTCCACGTGGCATGCTTCAATTGGTAAGCCTGTCGTCATCAGACCGACACGTGTTGGCTTCGTAATGCGCCACGTTACCCATGCCACTGCGATGCTGATGTTAGGCTAGACGACAAAGCTTAGAGTCGACCGGACTGACAACTTAATGATTGGTCTGACAAGTAAACCATTGTGCCGAGATGGTAATCATTGGCCTAACACACCTGACATGGTGGTCGCCGATGAGGGGAACCGGCGCATGACAGTTATTTGCGTCACAACGACTTGGGTCGGGCGGGCTCTAGGCCAGCACAAATCTGTCATGGATCCGTGACGGCCAAATCTTACTGTCAGCCCAGCCATCTATGATGCGAGGTTCGCCACGGCCTTCCAAACCGTCAGTATGAGGTCTCCGTGAAGGTTTTTGCACATTCGCTGACGAACTAAAATCATTATGGACTTGCGAGTTGTTTGTAGTGCGTGCATGTGGCAATATCCACACAGCCAACCAGAACGAGGGTGCCCCCGGCCACGGAAAGGCCGACCTCCACGACCAGGTGGCGTGGGCAAGAGCGGAGGAGCCCCGAAGGGAGTTGGCACTAGTGCAGTAGGACCTCGAGCAGCAAGGACAACGGGGACCCCAAGCAGACCAGCACCACGCAAACGAGTCTCCTCAGCCCAGAGCTCAGTCAACACCTCTAATATAGGAACACGGCCCCGAGCAAACAACTAAGAACGGTGTAGTACACCAATGGCTAATTTGACCCAACAACCATTTATATCGGTTGAGTCCTTTCCTTTCATCTCTTTCCTGTTTTGTATTCTCTTTAAGTCTTTCCTTGCATGGTGCAGTACACCAAACAGGTAGTTTGACCCAATAGCCATATAGACCGGTTGGCTCCTTTCCTTTTATCTCTTGCCTTATTTGTCTTCTCTTTAAATTTATCCTTGTATGGTGTGGTACACCAATGGCTTGTTTGACCAAACAACCATATAGAGCGGTTGGCTCATTCCATTTTATCTCTTGCCTTCTTTGTATTATCTTTATGTCTTTCTTTGTATGGTGTAGTACGTTTCACCTAACAACCATATAAAGCGTTGGCTCCATTTTTTATCGCTTGCCTTGTTTGTATTCTTTTTAAATCTTTCCTTGTGTGGTGTAGTACAACAACGGATAGTTTGACCTAACAACCATATAGAGCTGCTGGCTCCTTTTCTTTTATCTCTTGCCTTGTTTGTATTCTCTCTAAGTCTTTCCTTGTTTGTGTTTCACATGGGGATTTTTTTACCTCATATTTAATATGCTACCGAGACAAGATAGAGGTCATCGTTTCCGCCAAGAGCTGGATGTTTCCTCTTTTGCGAACATGCATGAGCACAAAAAACTGGCTTGTCGTAATGGTGTCATCTTCCATTTCTTCTCATGCTTCGTGATTAACAAGTCGTGTGGCACACTAGTTATTCACCACCGACAAGCAATCTATTTTTGCCTCTTCAGGCAATGGTAATGACCACCGGAGACACTAGCTTGCAGCACCTTTGCGATCCCCGCGGTGAACCCAACAAAATCCACCGTGTGACATGATCACCTCATCCTAATCTGACGGCTCACGGAAGGGCATTGGATGATCCAACGATGGAATGATCATGTAGCTTCGTAATGTCCACCGGCCAAGGTTTATAAATTGACCCAAGATGTTGTAGTGCTGCACACTTTGCAAGTTCACTGGGCACTCTGCTCCTTCCCTACCACTGTTGTTCGGTGAGTTCTCTCTCTCTTCCCCGGATAGAATACTTTGGGAAAACTTATCATCTATGAACTGCAATCTAGCACATCTCTTGTTTGTGTGTTTTCTGAACCCTGGATAAGTTTCAGCCGGTTTTCGATTTGACGGTGATCAGATCGAGCCAATGTTTTCTTTTGATTTTGGTCTACTTCCATGGCTCACCGATTTTATCATGTTTCATCTTATTATTAGTACTCTGTGATCTGATTTTTCAAAAAATCATTCTTGTAATTGCGATGGCGAATTTCTCTCCTAAATTTACAGCTCATAGCGCAGCCATGGGAACCGGCCACGTCACGCTCCAACACCTACTCATCCTTTCCGTTGTGCTCCTCCTCGGCACGCCTGTGGAGGGCCTGGTCCGCATCGCGCTGAAGAAGCTACCGGTCGGCCAGAACCGCCTCGTCGCTGGAGAGGACGCTCAGACCTTCCTCTTGCAGCACCACGGCCTCGTCCATAACGAGGAGCCGCAGCCACCGCCAAAGAGCGATATCATAATGCTGAAGAACTACCAGAACACTCAGTATTACGGTGAGGTCGGCATCGGAATGCCGCCCCAGAACTTCACCGTCATCTTCGACACAGGCAGCTCCAACCTCTGGGTGCCCTCCTCTGAGTGCTACTCTTCGGTGTGTTCCCCCATCTCTTCAAGTCTTTAACAGTTTGGTTATTATTTATCATATCACTAATATGGGGTGTATGTTTTGGGAACTTTTGCTGTAGACTGCATGCCACTTGCACAAGAGTTACGCAGCCAGCCGGTCGAGCACGTACACGAAGAAAGGTTTGTTAATCTAACATATTGTCCATGCACAGGTAGTAAATAGCTTATAGGCAAGAAAATATTGCATTCGTCTATAAATAGATATTAAAATTTATCGAAATTTAGATGTATCTAGATGTTATTTAGTGTCTAGGTACATCTAGATTTACACAAACCTCAGAAATCTATTTATAGACGGCGTAAGTACTAACGAGCTGATGCACCACTAAAGTTTACTGTCGCCAATCTCTGGGCCAAAATACTGCCGATGTCTTATATAGTTGTACACCACTAATAAACAGGTTATTGGTGGCATACTAGCCAAATAGCATGCCACCAAATGTGGACATGTTCTCAACTGCCGGTGGTGGTGTGAGACAGTATCGCACGCTGTTAATACACCACGTGCTCGTTGCATGGGGACGCGTGTCAACTCACGTTATCACCTGGGCTTTAGCAATTTGGCACGCTGCTATTACTTGCTGCTTTGAAGCCCACCGAAGCGTGACCCTAACCTTGCGAGTAAGCCCACTCCGGTACCCTATGACCCCCTGACATTTTTCCTTCTACCTCCGGCCCGCCACAAAAACTACTCCCCTCTCGTTCGCATATCTCTTCTCTCTCTCCCTGGCTCATCTCTCTGCCTCATCCCGCACAACACAATGACACCATAGTGCGCAACGCCACCTATTCCCGACCACCGAAGCCCCCACAAGCCAAACGCACCACACCACTAACCCCGGACCACCTCCCTCCTCATGCCCTGCTCCTACAACAAAGGGCAGACATAGCATCCCTCTTGCCCGGGCAGCCGCCCGGGCTTCCGGCCAGCCGGCATGCTTATTTTTGCCCCTACTTTATATATATTTGATACAAAATTTGCACACTAAGCCTATTTTTCCCAGGCTTCAAAATTTTCCTGGGTCCGCTTATGCCTACGACCTACAACCTGTCTCCATGCCTGCCGCTCAAATCTGCCATCGCCGGTGAAGGAGTCCTCATCTCTAACGCACTCGATAGCCTATTTTCATATTGGTGATGTACGCATTATGAGATGATGATATCCTAACACATTTTCCACGTATTTTCTTCACCTAGGCATTAATCAGATGGTTTAGATTAAACCCTAGTAACCAGGAAAATGATGTTTTCCATGAATATAATATTTCATTTCCAATCTTGGCAGGAAAAAGGGTATCAATTCACTACAGAACTGGTGCAATTGCTGGTTATATTAGCCAAGACAATGTGCAAGTTGGTGGTCTAGTTGTGAAAAATCAGGTTTACGCGCTGCACCAGAAGGGCACATTTATATTATGCTATGTGATGTGCATCCTATTTCAGATTATACTAATTTATTATGCTGCCCTATTAGGATTTTATTGAAGCTTCATTGGAACCAAGTATTACTTTCATGCTTGGAAAGTTTGACGGCATTGTTGGTCTTGGGTTTAAAGAAATATCATCCGGGGGTGCCGAACCTGTTTGGTGAGAAATGTTGTCTGACTGAATTTGTCTGTTTTTCCTATTTAGTAACACTATCAATACTAGACATGACTATTTTAATTTATGTGTATTGTTTTATGTATTATATTAATATCTAAATGGTGCACTGTGGGTTCTTCTAATTTACTGGCATATCGTATCACCAAATTTGTATCATACAACAAGATTTCTTATCTCTGACATCACAAGAGAAATTATAGGTATAACATGGTTAGCCAAGGTCTGGTTGGTAGCCCCGTTTTCTCATTTTGGTTCAACCGACATGCTAGTCAAGTGAAGGGAGGAGAAATAGTTTTTGGAGGAGTTGATCCTAATCATTACAAGGGAAGACATACGTATGTCCCTGTTACTAAGAAGGGATACTGGCAGGTGAAACCATTTCGATTAGTTGAGTAATCTTGAAATTCAAGCTGCAATATCTAGTTTGTGCTCATAAATTTTGCCCACTTACTTCAGTTTGACATGGGCGACGTCTTGATTGGAGGAAACTCCACAGGTACTAACATGTCATTTTGTCATGAAAAATCATACACGATATATATGCTCATATATAAATACAAAATATTTTTAATCATTTTCTTATACCCCTATTTGTATTAGGATTATGTAAATCTGGTTGTGCAGCAATAGTAGACTCTGGAACTTCATTGCTTACTGGCCCCACGGTATGTGTTTGAGATCTATTCATGTTTATTCCCATAAGTAAGGAAAGGGGCTTTAGTTAATGCATCTAACCTTGATTTATCGATAAAACATCACAATCAACATTTCTAGTAACCTAAAAGAGACATTCCTTCGCTATTTAGGCCATAACCTATATGCTTTTGCCTTGAATTTTACCTTTTAGTGGAGGAAATGTCCATTGTGAAGATAAAATGTATGGTTAGATCCATTGTAGATGTTCCTTTTGATTGAATTATGGTAGTTACAGTAGAAGGAAAAGCTCAATAGAAAACTTTAAATATATAATTTTTGCAATTACCAGCTCCTTAGAAGCAGAACTAGAAATATTATATAATGTGAAGATCATCAAAATAAAACCTAATAGACCAGCATGACACGTTTTAAAGCATATTATGTATAACGTCTTTGTCGACAGCTCATAGAGCTGGTGGGTTCATTTTCCATTCTTTTCCTTTAGTCTCTATGTGTTCGTTGAATCAGTACTGAAATATATGCAGGCGATAATTACTGAAATAAATTGGACAATTGGTATACCTAGGAGAGTGAGCAAAGCGTGCAAGAAAGTTGTTTCAAAGTTTGGGCGGCAGATCCTGGATTTGCTGCTAAAGCGGGTTTGCTCATTTCCAAAAGTTACTTTCTAGCTTGATCAGTCATGCATCAGGCTTGTAAATATTCTTTTCCGGAACTATGATGCAGATATTGCCAAGAAGGATATGTGACATACTTCGTTTATGTTTCCTTGTTGGACCTCATGGTGTAAAGTAAGATTTGAGTCTCGCTTGTACCTTTTGTACTTATGCATGTTCTGCACAACATGTATGCTGTGAAATGAAACATAGATATTGTGCAAGTAAGAGGATAATTAGTGTGTGGGCAATTATAGTGTATATAATATGTATTCATTAATACACATGATATGAATTCATTAATATATATGATTTATATGTCACAATATTGCTCGCGCCGTTCTGTTCAACGCTTTGAAAATACCTTCATTTGTTATGTCTCTTAGTTACAACCGCATACAGGGCGACGTATACAGACATACAACGACAGAGCCATGACAACAATCTTGTGTAGTCATTTCCAAGGCGTGTAGTTAAATATATGTATTTATACCCAGAGGATAATTTATGCAGTAGTGTTAATTGCCATATTTCGTAGTACCAACAAAAAAAAGATCATTTATGCAGTAGTGTTAATTGCCATATTTCTCAACGTACCGAAATTCTTTGATTTGCTTGGAATAATTTTCCCTAGCTGGCACCGAAGAAATTTAGAATTCAATAGATAAAGAGTGGAAGTGCATGAAGAAGTAGGTTTGGTCTCCTTTTGACCATTCACATTGTTTTCCTTATCTCCCAATGGTTGACATTGTTACGTTCCTTCCTATGTACATAGTGACGACAACGCCGGTATTCAGAGGGTAGAAGATGAAGTTAGGACATCAAATGGTTTTATTGTGTGCAAAGCTTGTGAGTTCATTGTTCAATGGGCGGTGAAGCAAGTTGCAGATAATCAGACTGAGGATTTTATATTGCATACCATTAACGAGGCATGTTTCCTACCTTGTAATACCAATGGAAGAATCACACTGTAACACAGTTGACCAGAAACAAAATCTAACTTATTCAACTTTGCAGATGTGTGACCATATTCCTATCCCTGCGGGAGAATCATCCGTGGACTGTGGAGAACTTAAATTCATGCCTGACGTCGCCTTCTCCATCGGGGCCAAACAGTTTGTGCTTAAACCCGAACAAGTATTGCTTCTTGTCCCTGGTTATTACCTCTCCTATTTTATGCGTGTCCAGATTATCTATCAGTTTTAGCAAGTATCATATTTTTTATTAAGATTCCATATGTTGTTCCCGCGGATTTTTTGAAGATTCGGTCCTTAGTATATCAGTTATCAATTATAAAATCTTACGTGCATATAAAATTGAAGAGCCACACAAGGTTTATTACCCATGCCGGTTAGTGCTGATTTGGTTTGACTTGTGATTTCTGTTGTTCAGTACATAGTGAAGATTGATGAGGGTGATGATACCCGGTGCATGAGTGGATTCTCAGCTATGGACGCTCCTCCTTCCGATGGCCCTCTCTGGTAAAGTTATACACGTGTTATGATCTCACAGCTTTCTTGTGATCAATATAAAATTTGTTTGTGATACCTCTTCTCCAGAAAAAATACGATGTTTGTTAGTTTCAGAGTTTTAGGAATTAGTAGGCGTTCAAAAGAAAAGAAAAAAGAGGAAGATGTTTGCATCTTCAAAACTGAAAGCAAACGCTCCATGAACTTGCTGTCCTCGGTTCTGACAATGAGAAATTGGTGTCGCAGGATCTTGGGTGATATATTCATGGAAGCTTACCACACGGTCTTTGACTATGGAAATATGAAGATTGGGTTCGCCGAGACAGCATAGTTGTTGGTCATGAGCTCTTCCTGCTGGTCTGATGTCCGATCGGCAAAAAAGCATGAATGTGCATATTTGCGTGCTACTAATAATGCCAGTGTGGTCCAA
This sequence comes from Lolium multiflorum, assembly GCA_030979885.1. Taxonomy (NCBI): domain Eukaryota; kingdom Viridiplantae; phylum Streptophyta; class Magnoliopsida; order Poales; family Poaceae; genus Lolium; species Lolium multiflorum. The sequence goes on along the minus strand of CM061752.1, from coordinate 89,044,409 downwards.
GATAATAAACATGTACATTATCATATGTCCAAGGCACTGGTGCAATTGAAGCAGACTTTCATCATAAACTTTGCCACATGATAGCTATCTCGTGATTCAGAATCATCTCGAGGACAGCTTAACTCACACATGTAAAACACACGCGCACATTCTTACTCCATGATGGCGTGCTGATGATCACTTTAACGAATTGGCTAGTTGCCGCCATTGCTGCTCGCTACTCGGGCCAATGCCTTGCCAAGCAGCTTGAGCTTCCAGCTCTGCGAACGTCCCTCTGCGCGCTGGTGAACCCAGAGTCTCTCTGCGACTTGCCAAACTCGTCGATCAGCAGCGGCTTCCGCAGCGTGCACATCAACTTAACTCGGTCCAGGTACTCGCTCCTCGTGTCTTCCGCCTGGGTACGCTGTTCCGCAGACGCGAAGGAATGGCCCGGCGTCAAAAGAAGGACGCTGTTATGTTTCAGCGGTAACAGCAGGTTGGCGTAACAGTAAAGCATGCATCATCATCAACATTGGTAAGAGTGGACGCGAACACGAACCAACTAATCGATCGATCAAACAGCCCCGCGTTCCAGCAGCAGGTCAACCATTTCGTTTCGCCACGCGATTGTTTTCCTGACAGTCATCCTCCATCTACATGCACGAGTGCACATACTCGATCGATCCTTCTATTGTTCTCTCTTCAACTTAATTAGCTACTGGTGGTGAATATTACTAACTATTACGGGAAATCAACCCCGCGCCAGCTTGGTTGTCGGCTCGTCGCACGCTTACGTCTCCACCCCACGAGAAAATTAAGGGAGGAGCTGGATTCTTATCTCTCTCTCTTCTTCACGTACAGGCGTCTTCGCTTTAGTTTCTGTGCGAACTAGTTCCAAAAATACAATCGATGAGCTAAATAATCAATCAAACCATCATTTCGGCACCACTAGAAACGAAGCAATTAATACTACATATGGTTTTACTGGGCTTCAACTGAATGCCCGACATATTCACCCATTTCGGTCAAAATTTATATTCCGAAAAACAAAGGGACAACCAAAACTGCATGGCCGAGATTCACCCATTTCGGCCAACACTTGGACATAATAATGGAACAACCAAAACTTCAATTCCGGAACGAAATTTGAATTTCAGGCTCAAAGTACTTTGACTTCACCTTCGCCGTAAAAAAAGTGCCCGCGGACGCCTTTGTGGACCGTGATTTTTGACATCGGCAAACCTAGTAATGACTCGGCCGCCAAACTCGCCGCACGTCTTGGGGTTGTACCTCGCGATGATCATGTCGATCGCCGCCTCCAGCCCCAGCGGGCTCAGCGTCACCGTTGACTTTGGTGGTGTCCACCGCCGCCGATGACCCTTTGTGGCTCACTCCTGCGCCCATCTCTCCTCCATGCCAAACATATGCCACGGGAGGACCAGTTACAAAACACATGGCAGCTAGCAGCAATTAAACACAAACAAATGGATTTGATCCGGCTACCAACTAGTACGCAACAACGGCGATGACGGAACTCGATGGCAGCCGGTGATGGCAAGATTAACAAGAGGTACAATAATAATTGTAGTAGATGGAGGGAATGACTGGAGTGCAACAATCGTGTATGTCGCTAGGTACAAATTCGGACATGAACACGAGCGGGGCAACCAACTAGAAAATCCCTTATTAGTAAACAATATAACTTGCCTACCTAGAAGCCTCCACTGCCATTTGGAGCCCTAAGCCATCCGATCAGATCATTTTACGGTGTGAACCATGTTGTAGTTCCCCAATGAACGTAACATAGCATTACCGACCGAGCTTTCCTTAAACATGCCCTTTTTTGTTCGAGGGCTGCTAATCCTTTTATCGATTTAGACCTTACCAGATTTTTTGGGCCCGAAACGGTAAAACGGTTGCCTTCCATCTCGCGCGAGCTGGCCAAACCAACGTGGCCTCTACTCCATTATGTTGGGTGCCTTCTCATGAACTGGACCGCCATGGGCTACGTGGCCGAGAGGGGACATTCGCGAAGGCGGAGCGCGACAGAATGGGAAGGACACGGTGGCTGCGTCGCCGTTTCTTGGTGGTTAATGCCGGGGAAGGTGGTCATGCCTTTCTTGCTGGTTATTGTCAGGGAAGTTACTGGAAGTAATGGATGGTGGTTTCTGGCTAGACCCGTCTCTTTCTAACTCATTTAGGCCCACTTCTTTTCGGCTTCTATGGTGGCTTATGGGGGAAGCTTCTTCCTACCAGCTTCTCCCAGAATCCCAGATTCTAAATTTGTTCCGGTTTATACTCATGTTTAGATCAAACTAGATTATAAGCCAAAACAAATTATTCGGTGGCGCATGGAAATTTGGTGTGCCATAAAAAGGCATGCCACCTTTAGCTAGTTTCCTACTAGTGTCCTCACGTAACTCGCCGTTAAGAAAAACATTATGTACATCAAGCTGAGATACATACCAGTAACGAACAGAAGCAACAACCAGGAGAGTGCGAACAGTGGTCATGTGAGCCACTGGAGCAAAGTTCTCATCATAGTCGCGGCCCTGCTCCTACGAGCCACAAGTCGAGCCTTGTAGCTCTCAAAATAACCATCGTAGCGAGTCTTGATCTTGTAGATCCACTTGCATGTGATGGGACGAACAGAGGGAGGGGGAGTAACAACATCCCAAGGGCCAGTGCGCTCCATCGCGGCAATCTCCTCGGCCCTCACTAGGTGCCATTCGGGATGAGCAACAACATCCCGATAAGAGGTCGGCTCAAGGACAACAGAAAGACCATAGAGAGTGGGAGAATAGCGATCAGGTGGAGGATGAGGCCGAGCACAAAGTTTATGAGTCGGCTCAGGCGGAGAAGGCGACACACCAGAAGTGGAAGGCATATCAGGAGGAGCATCATCAGTGTCATCATGTGGATGACGGGAGTAGTGAAACAGAAAGGGATGAATCACCGTAGGCGAGGAAGGAGGCGCCGGGGAGGAAGGTGGTGAGGGAGGAGAGGAGGAGCTGGTGGGTGAATGTCGTTGCCTATTTGACAGTACCCCAGAGGAGGGATCCTCGGAGGGGAAGAAGTAGGGGCCATAGGGCGGAGAGCACTGGATGGTGGTACGCGATTTACCCAGCTTCGGAACACCGCTCGATGACATGGCCTATGCTTGTCTGGAATTATCTGGGCGCTTTCGCGTTGTTACAATGAGTTGTGGTTCTGCCTCTAGGGCTCCGGGATCCGGTTGGCTTATAAAGGTGCCAGGATCTAGGGTTTACACGGAGAGTCCTACCCGGAGTACAAACTTGCCTAACTACGGAACATTATATTGCCGTGCCCGTCAAGGATCCGACTTCCCTAAGATGCCGTACTGGATCCGGCTACCCCGATGGGCCAGGCCGGATCCGACTTCTAGAGTAGGTCGGTGGATTCGGCTCCTAGTTCCTGGGCTGGACTTCCTCCATCATGATCAACAGGAACTGGGCCGCCCGATGGGTCGTATGCCACCATCACCATCTGTGGGCCACTCCTCCACCACTTCTCCCGCATACGCTTAGGCGAAGCCCTGCCGGAGTTCTCCACCACCACCGCCACCACGCCGTCGGGATTCCGAGGAGGATCTACTACTTCCGCTGCCTGCTGGAACGGGAAGAAGGACGTCGTCTTCATCAACACCGAACATGTGACCGAGTACGGAGGTGCTGCCCGATTGTGGCACCGTGATGGCGTGTAACTCACGTTCGTTGGGAACCCCAAGAGGAAGGTATGATGCGCACAGCAGCAAGTTTTCCCTCCGAAAGAAACCAAGGTTTATCAAACCAGGAGGAGCCAAGAAGCACGTTGAAGGTTGATGGTGGCGAAATGTGATGCGCAACACTAGGGATTCCGGCGCCAACGTGGAACCTGCACAACACAACCAAAGTACTTTGCCCAACGAAACAGTGAGGTTGTCAATCTCACCGGCTTGCTGTAACAAAGATTAATCGTATTGTGTGGAAGATGATTGTTTGCGATGAAAACAGTAAAGAACAATTGCAGTAGATTGTATGCGATGTAAAGAATAGGACCGGGGTCCACAGTTCACTAGAGGTGTCTCTCCCATAAGATAAAAGCATGTTGGGTGAACAAATTACAGTCGGGCAATTGACAAATAGAAAAGGGCATAACAATGCACATACATGATATGATAAATATAGTGAGATTTAATCAGGCATTACGACAAAGTACATAGACCGCTATCCAGCATGCATCTATGCCTAAAAAGTCCACCTTTCAGGTTATCCTCCTAACCCCTTCCGTATTAAGTTGCAAGCAATGACAATTGCATTAAGTATGGTGCGTAATGTAATCAACAACTACATCCTTAGACATAGCATCAATGTTTTATCCCTAGTGGCAACAGACATCCACAACCTTAGAACTTTTTGTCACTGTCCCAGATTTAATGGAGGCATGAACCCACTATCGAGCATAAATACTCCCTCTTGGAGTTAAGAGCAAAACTTGGGCAGAGCCTCTACTAATAACGGAGAGCATGCAAGATCATAAACAACACATAAGTAATAGATTGATAATCACCATAACATAGTATTCTCTATCCATCGGATCCCGACAAACACAACATATATTATGGATAGATGATCTTGATCATGTTAGGCAGCTCACAAGATCCAACAATGAAGCACAATTAGGAGAAGACGACCATCTAGCTACCGCTATGGACCCATAGTCCGGGATGAACTACTCACTCATCACTCCGGAGGCGATCATGGCGATGAAGAGTCCTCCGGGAGATGATTCCCCCCCCTCAGGGTGCCGGAGGCGATCTCCTGAATCCCCGAGATGGGATTGGCGGCGGCGCGCCTCTCAGTAATGTTTTCCGTATCGTGGCTCTCGGTACGAGGGTTTCGTGATGAAGACTAAGTGGCTAAGGGCAACGCGGGGGCCACACGAGGGCCCCCACACCAGCCCTAGTCTGGCGCCGCCCTAGTGTGGCGGCGCCTCGTGGCCCCACTCCTTTCCCATCTTCTGGAAGCTTCGTGCAAAATAGGACCCTGGGCGTTGATTTCGTCCAATCCGAGAATATTCCTTACTAGGATTTTAAACCAAAAACAGCAACAAAGAATCGGCTCTTCGGCATCTTGTTAATAGGTTAGTGCCGGAAAATGCGTAAATACGACATATAATGTGTATAAAACATGTAGATATCATCAATAATGTAGCATGGAACATAAGAAATTATCGATACGTCGGGTATATCCCCAATCCCTCAATCGGCGGTAAACGATAACAAGGATAATTTCTGAGTGACATGCCATCATAACCTTGATCATACTATTGTAAACATATGTAATGAATGCAGCGATCAAAACAATGGTAATGACATGAGTAAACAAATGAATCATAAAGCAAAGACTTTTCATGAATAGTACTTCAAGACAAGCATCAATAAGTCTTGCATAAGAGTTAACTCATAAAGCAATAAATCAAAGTAAAGGTATTGAAGCAACACAAAGGAAGATTAAGTTTCAGCGGTTGCTTTCAACTTATAACATGTATATCTCATGGATAGTGTCAATGTAAAGTAATATAACAAGTGCAATATGCAAGTATGTAGGAATGCACAGTTCACACAAGTGTTTGCTTCTTGAGGTAGAGAGAGATAGGTAAACTGACTCAGCAATAAAAGTAAAAGAAAGGTCCTTCAAAGAGGAAAGCATCGATTGCTATATTTGTGCTAGAGCTTTATTTTGAAAACATGAAACAATTTTGTCAACGGTAGTAATAAAGCATATGAGTTATGTAAATTATATCTTACAAGTTGCAAGCCTCATGCATAGTATACTAATAGTGCCCGCACCTTGTCCTAATCAGCTTGGACTACCGGATCATCGCAATACACATGTTTCAACCAAGTGTCACAAAGGGGTACCTCCATGCCGCTACAAAGGTCTAAGGAGAAAGCTCGCATTTGGATTTCTCGCTTTTGATTATTCTCAACTTAGACATCCATATCGGGATAACATGGACAATAGATAATGGACTCCTCTTTAATGCATAAGCATGTGGCAACAATTAGTGTTCTCATAGGAGATTGAGGATATACGTCCAAAACTGAAACTTCCACCATGATTCATGGCTTTAGTTAGCGGCCCAATCTTCTCTAACAATATGCATGCTCCAACCATTAAGGTGGTAGATCTCTCTTACTTCAGACAAGACGGACATGCATAGCACTCACATGATATTCAACAAAGAGTAGTTGATGGCGTCCCCTAAGCATGGTTATCGCACAACAAGCAACTTAATAAGAGATAAAGTGCATAAGTACATATTCAATACCACAATAGTTTTTAAGGCTATTTGTCCCATGAGCTATATATTGCAAAGGCGAATGATGGAAATTTAAAGGTAGCACTCAAGCAATTTACTTTGGAATGGCGGAGAAATACCATGTAGTAGGTAGGTATGGTGGACACGAATGGCATAGTGGTTGGCTCAAGGATTTTGGATGCATGAGAAGTATGAGACATGCCTTTGTCCAGAGGATTCTTGCCTAAACCCCTTTCTCACCTTGATCATTGTTGCTCCTGTACCTCCCCTGCATCAAGACCTGTACTGGTTTGGTCGATTAAAGTACAGCCATGATCAAGAAACCCACCATGCCGGCCATGTTGGACACACCCATGCCCAAACCCTACCCTGTACCTCACTTCTTCCTCCAACCTTGTCAAACTAGCCTCTATCACTTTACTGAGTAAGCTAGACAAGGTTCTGGGACAAGAGGAAGCCTCCACAGCTCGGGCCAGACATGATCACCGTGTCCAGTGCACGCCAGAGCGTGCATGGGCATGCCACGGTACCCGCCAGTGCACGCGCTCGCCTGGACGCGCTCGTCCATCCCTCCCTCTCTTCTCGTGCACCCGCGCCCTACACCGTACCCGAACCCTGCTAGACAACCACATAGCCTCGCGGGAACCCTCTAGCCATCGCCATGATCGCCGACCTACCGCGCCGGTACGCGTACACCACCGTCGCCAGGACGCCACAGGCCATCATTTGACGCGCCATCAAGCGCGCTAGCATCGCCTAGACGTCGCCTACACAGCGCGCATCCTAGCCTGCCCCTTCGCATGCCGTAAACGCCGCGCCATGGACGACTCCACAGACCCCACGGCCACCCAACAGCTATAAATAGAGGCCTCCTCAGCCTTCTTCCTTCACACCAAACTCCTCCACTCTTCCTTCTGAGCCTCCTCAACCTCTCTATCCTCCACATTGTGCAGTAGAACTTCATTGCGCTGCGGATCGCCGAATCCGCCGCAGATCAAGTCATTGATCCACGCAACCCCGAGCCCACGATTACCAGGCGCCTATTCGCTCGCCAACGACGCCTCGACCACCGCCCTCGATCGCGGCGACCTCCGCGCTCTCCGACTTCTACCTCGCCGGCGCACACCCTCTCCTCGACATTGACGACGACGCTCGATCGATTCCATCTGATCCACGGCTCGGCGTGGTACCGCTCGGGTTAGAGAGACTGACGTGGGGCCCCTCACATGTCAGCTGGCCCGCGCGGTGAACGTTAGTTGGGCCGGCCCAGTTCATTTATTTTGTTAGCCGTTAGATTTTCCTGCGTGGCCCATTAATTCAAATTCGATTTAATCCATTTAGTTCAAATTCAATACTGTGCCAACTTCAAATTTAAATAGTTTAAATTCTACTGAACCAAATTTAGCAAATTTTATATATTTGGAAACCTCATGAAATTGTCTAAATAATGGCACTGGCCTCATGTCCAAATTCGAAATAAAATTTAAAATGATAAAAATAATAAGGCAGGGACTTTTCTGACTTTAAATAAATATTAGAAATTATCTAGAAATGATTTTAAGTTGATTCCAACTCTAATAAATCACATTTGACATAATATAATTGATTATGCAAAAATATAGCATGGTTGTTTTGCATGATCATAAACTAGAGTTAAAATAATGGCTATGGAACCATTTCTAGAATAGTTAATACATACACATAGAATTATTTAAATAGTATGAGGGCTTACCTCTCATTTAAATTGTGATCTTAAGTAATTCAAATAAAGGTACTGACCTTGGTCAAGTAAGTCTCATGCTTAGTTACTAATAGATTTTAAATCATTTAGAGGATAGTTTAACTTAATTGAGGTATAGTTTCTCACATAAGTCATTAGTCCAAATATTTCAATAAGAATTAATAACATATGTATTAATGAACCATAGGTTCCTATTTGAAAATAATAAATCATTCTCATAAGTAGTATTTAAATATTTCAAACCTATTTATTAAATCATATGAGATACTTTGGTCTCATTTAAATCTTACCTCAACCAAATTAATATGAAGTAGATCCCATGGTCCATTAAAATTCACTTTTAATTAATTAACAATATTAAAACATTACAAGGTGTTACTAAAATAGTATGAGGTGTGATACGTCTCCAACGTATCGATAATTTCTTATGTTCCATGCTACTTTATTGATGATACCTACATGTTTTATGCACATTATATGTCATATTTATGCATTTTCTGGAACTAACCTATTAACAAGATGCCGAAGAGCCATTCTGTTTTCGCTGTTTTTGGTTTCAGAAATCCTAGTAAAGAAATATTCTCGGAATTGGACGAAACTTTCGCCCGTGGTCCTATTTTTGCACGAAGCTTCCAGACCGAAGACCTAACGAAGTGGGGCGCGAGGCGCCAGAGGAGGCCGGCGCGCCCAGGCCCTGGCCGCGCCGACCTGCCTCCTGGGCCCTCGTGTGGCCCCCGCGTTGACCTTCCGCCTACTTAAAGCTCCCGTCGCGAAACCCCCAGCACCGAGAGCCACGATACGGAAAACCTTACAGAGACGCCGCCGCGAATCCTATCTCTGGGATTCTGAGATCGCCCGCACCCTGCCGGAGAGGGATTCATCTCCGGATGGGACCTCTTCATCGCCATGATCGCCTCCGGAGTGATGAGTGAGTAGTCCACCCTGGACCATGGGTCCATAGCAGTAGCTAGATGGTCGTCTTCTCCTTGTTGTGCTTCATTGTTAGATCTTGTGAGCTGCCTAACATGATCAAGATCATCTATATGTAATTCTATATGTTGTGTTTGTTTGGGATCCGATGGATAGAGAGTACTATGATTATGGTGATTATCAATCAATTGTTCATGTGTTGTTTATGATCTTGCATGCTCTCCCGTTATTAGTAGAGGCTCTGGCCAAGTTTTTACTCTTAACTCCAAGGGGAGTAATTATGCTCGGTAGTGGGTTCATGCCTTCATTGATACATGGGATGTGATATAAAGTTCTAAGGTTGTGATGTGTCACACTAGGGATAAAACATTGATGCTATGTCTAAGGATGTAGTTATTGATTACATTACGCACAATACTTAATGCAATTGTCTGTTGCTTTGCAACTTAATACTGGAGGGGGTTCGGATGATAACCCGAAGGTGGACTTTTTAGGCATAGATGCACTTGGATGGCGGTCTATGTACTTTGTCGTAATGCCCAATTAAATCTCACTATATTTACCATGTCATGTATATGCATTATTATGCCTTTCTCTATTTGTCAATTGCCCGAATCGTAATTTGTTCACCCAACATGCTTTTATCTTATGGGAGAGACACCTTCTAGTGAACTGTGGACCCTGGTCCTATTCTTTACATAGCATACATTCTACTTGTTTTACTGTTTTCTTTGCAAACATCTTCCACTCGATACGTTTAATCCTTTGTTACAACAAATGAGATTGACAACCTCATTGTTTCGTTGGGGCAAAGTACTTGGTTGTGTTGTGCAGGTTCCTAGTTGGCGCCTGAATCCCTGGTGTTGCGCCGCATCACATTTCGCGACCATCAACCTTCAACGTGCTTCTTGGCTCCTACTGGTTCGATTAAACCTTGGTTTCATACTGAGGGAAAACTTGCCACTGTGCGCATCATACCTTCCTCTTGGGGTTCCCAACGGACGTGTACATCTACGCGCATCAAGCACTTTTTCTGGCGCCATTGCCGGGGAGATCAAGACACGCTGCAAGGGAGTCTCCACTTCTCAATCTCTTTACTTTGTTTTTGTCTTGCTTTATTTTATTTACTACTTTGTTTGCTGCACTAAATCAAAATACAAAAAATTAGTTGCTAGTTTTACTTTATTTGCTATCTTGTTTGCTATATCAAAAACACAAAAAAATTAGTTACTCGCATTTACTTTATCTAGTTTGCTTTATTTACCGTTGCTAAAATGGCCAACCCTGAAAATACTAAGTTGTGTGACTTCACAAATGCAAATAATAATGATTTCCTATGCACACCTATTGCTCCACCTGCTACTACAGCAGAATTCTTTGAAATTAAACCTGCTTTACTAAATCTAGTCATGAGAGAACAATTTTCTGGTTCTGATGATGCTGCTGCCCATCTCAATAATTTTGTTGAACTTTGTGAAATGCAAAAGTATAAAGATGTAGATGGTGATATTATTAAATTGAAAGTGTTTCCTTTCTCATTAAGAGGAAGAGCTAAAGATTTGGTTGCTATCTTTGCCTAAGAATAGTATTGATTCATGGACTAAATGCAAGGATGCTTTTGTTAGTAGATATTATCCTCCCGCTAAAATTATTTCTTTGAGAAGTAGCATAATGAATTTTAAACAATTAGATATGAACATGTTGCTCAAGCTTGGGAGAGAATGAAAACCTTGGTAAAGAATTGCCCAACCCATGGACTGACTACTTGGATGATCATCCAAACCTTCTATGCGGGACTAAATTTTTCTTCGCGGAATTTATTGGATTCAGCTGCTGGAGGTACTTTTATGTCCATCACATTGGGGGCGGCTACAAAACTTCTTGATGATATGATGATAAATTACTCTGAATGGCACACGGAAAGAGCTCCCAACAAGGTAAGAAGGTAAATTCTGTTGAGGAAACCTCTTCCTTGAGTGATAAGATTGATGTGATTATGTCTATGCTTGTGAATGGTAGATCTAATGTTGATCCAAATAATGTTCCTTTAGCTTCATTGGTTGCTCAAGAAGAAAATGTTGATGTGAATTTCATTAAAAATAATAATTTCAACAACAATGCTTATAGGAACAACTCTGGTAATAACTATAGGCCATATCCTTCTGCTAATGGTAATACTTATGGTAGATATGAGGGAAGGATGCTAGATATTGAAAGATCCACTAAAAACTTTATGCAATCGCAATATGAGCAAAATCAATTGTTTACTAAAACTATGAATGAACAATCTACTTTGTTGAAAAATATAGGAAATCAACTTGAAAATTTGAATAGGGAGATTTCTGGTCTACAAACTAAAATTTCAAATGCTGAAACCGAATCTCATACATGTCTGCATCACAATCTTCTTTAATTAATAAAATGGCTGCTAAACCTGATGATATTGATAATAAGATTACTACTACAGCAAATGCCATCCAAGTTAGAATTAATGAGAATATAAGATTAATGGCTGAATTACGTGCTAGGTGGGATAGAGAAGAAAATGAAAAACTAGCTAAAGAGAATAATGTAGCTAAAGTTTGGACTATTACCACCACTAGTAATGCTAATTCTTCACATGTTGCTGCACCTCCTACTATCAATGGTAAAATAATTGGTGTTGGCAATGTTTCTACTCCTAGTGCAAAGCGTACAAAACTGCCTGAAATTGCTAAAACTGCTTGTGATAAAACTGCTGAAATTTTTTCCAACCTTGGGAATAATGATCCCATTGCTGTAGCTCATAATGATTTAGATTTTGATGATTGCCACATCTCTGAAGTTATAAAGTTCTTGCAAAAACTTGCTAAAAGTCCTAATGCTAGTGCTATAAATTTAGCCTTTACAAAACATATTACAAATGCTCTCATAAAAGCTAGAGAAGAGAAACTAAAACTTGAAACTTCTATTCCTAGAAAGTTAGAAGATGGTTGGGAGCCCATCATTAAAATGAAATTCAATGACTTTGAATGTAATGCCTTATGTGATCTTGGTGCAAGTATTTCTGTTATGCCTAAAAAGATTTATGATATGCTTGACTTGCCACCATTGAAGAATTGTTATTTGGATGTTAATCTTGCCGATAATGTTAAAAAGAAACCTTTGGGGAGGATTGACAATGTGCATATTACGGTTAACAATAACCTTGTCCCCTTGATTTTGTTGTTTTGGATATCGAATGCAATGCATCTTGTCCAATTGTGTTGGGAAGACCTTTTCTTCGACTGTTGGTGCTGTTATTGATGATGAGGGAAGTAATATTAAATATCAATTTCCTCTCAAGAAAGGTATGGAACACTTCCCTAGAAAGAGAATGAAGTTGCCTTTTGATTCTATTATTAGAACAAGCTATGATGTTGATGCTTCTACTCTCGATGTTACTTGATTTGCACTTTCTGCGCCTAGTTAAAGAAAAGCGCTTATGGGAGACAACCCATGTTTTTACCTACAGCAATTTTTTGTTTTGTTGAGTCTTGGAAGTTGTTTACTACTGTAGCAACCTCTCCTTATCATGTTTTTGTGCCAAGTAAAGTTTCTATGTCAAAGTTGATGTTATATTTGGGATCGCTGCACAGAAACAGCATTGCTGTCTGTCACGAATCTGGGCATAATTCCCTGTAGAAAATTCGAAAAAATCTGCCAATTTACGAGCGTGATCCTCAGATATATACGCAACTTTCATTAGTTTTGAGTTTTTCCATTTGAGCAAGTCTGGTGCCATTTATAAATTCGTCTTTACGGACTGTTCTGTTTTTGACAGATTCTGCCTTTTATTTCGCATTGCCTCTTTTGCTATGTTGATTTATTTCTTTGATCCGTTAATGTCCAGTAGCATTATGCAATGTCCAGAAGTGAAAAGAATGATTGTGTCACCTCTGAATGAGTGAATTATTAATGATGCACTAACCCTCTAATGAGTTTGCTTGAAGTTTGGTGTGAAGGAAGTTTTCAAGGGTCAAGAGAGGAGAATGATATACTAAGATCAAGAGGAGTGAAAGCTCTAAGCTTGGGGATGCCCCCGTGTTCATCCCTGCATATTTTAAGAAGACTCAAGCGTCTAAGCTTGGGGATGCCCAAGGGCATCCCCTTCTTCATCGACAACATCATCAGGTTCCTCCCCTGAAACTATATTTTTATTCGGTCACATCTGTTCTTTACTTGGAGCGTCGGTTTGTTTTCGTTTTGTTTTTGTTTGAATAAGATGGATCCTAGCATTCACTTTGTGGGGAGAGACACGCTCCGCTGTTGCATATGGACACATGTGTCCTTAGGCTTTACTCATAATGTTCAAGGCGAAGTTTCTTCTTCGTTAATTTGTTATATGGTTGGAATTGGAAAATGCTACATGTAGTAATTCTAAAAATGTCTTGAATAATGTGATACTTGGCAATTGTTGTGCTCATGTTTAAGCTCTTGCATCATATGCTTTGCACCCATTAATGAAGAAATACATAGAGCTTGCTAAAATTTGATTTGCATATTTGGTTTCTCTAAGGTCTAGATAATATCTAGTATTGAGATTTGAACAACAAGGAAGACAGTGTAGAGTCTTATAATGTTTACAATATGTCTTTTATGTGAGTCTTGCTGCACTTGTTCATCCTTGAGTTTGCTTCAAATAACCTTGCTAGCCTAAACCTTGTATCGAGAGGGAATACTTCTCATGCATCCAAAATCCTTGAGCCAACTACTATGCCATTTGTGTCCACCATACCTACCTACTACATGGTATTTCCCGCCATTCCAAAGTAAATTGCTTGAGTGCTACCTTTAAAATTCCATCATTCACCTTTGCAATATATAGCTCATGGGACAAAATAGCCTTAAAAACTATCGTAGTATTGAATATGTACTTATGCACTTTATATTTTATTAAGTTGCTTGTTGTGCGATAACCATGTTTCTGGGGAACGCCATCAACTATTGTTGAATATCATGTGAGTTGCTATGCATGTCCGTCTTGTCTGAAGGTCTATCATTTTAGTGGTTGGAGCATGCAAAATTGTTAGAGAAGAACATTAGCCGCTAACTAAAGCCATGAATCATGGTGGAAGTTTGAGTTTTGGACATATATCCTCAATCTCATATGAGAATAATAACTTTGCCACATGCTTATGCATTAAAGAGGAGTCCATTATCTGTTGTCCATGTTGTCCCGGTATGGATGTCTAAGTTGAGAATAATCAAAGCGAAACCGAAATGCGAGCATTCTCCTTGGACCTTTGTACAGGCATGGAGGTACCCTTTGTGACACTTGGTTGAAACATGGCATGCAAAGATCCGGTAGTCCAAGTTAAGTAGGAGGTGCGGGCACTATTAGTATACTATGCGTGAGGCTTGCAACTTGTAAGATATAATTTTCATAACTCATATGCTTTATTACTACCGTTGACAAAATTGTTTCATGTTTTCAAAATAAAAGCTCTAGCACAAATACAGCAATCGATGCTTTCTCTGCGAAGGACCATTCTTTTACTTTTATTGTTGAGTCAGTTTACCTATCTCCTTCCACCTTAAGAAGCAAACACTTGTGTGAACTGTGCATTGATTCCTACATACTTGCATATTGCACTTATTATATTACTTTATGTTGACAATATCCATGAGATATACATGTTACAAGTTGAAAGCAACCGCTGAAACTTAATCTTCTATGTGTTGTTTCAACACCTTTACTTTGATTTATTGCTTTACGAGTTAACTCTTATGCAAGACTTATTGATGCTTGTCTTGAAGTACTATTCATGAAAAGTCCTTGCTATATGATTCAGTTGTTTACTCATGTCATTACCATTGCTTTGATCGCTGCATGCATTACATATGTTTACAAATAGTATGATCAAGATTATGATGGCATGTCACTTTGAGAAATTATCTTTGTTATCGTTTTACCTGCTCGGGACGAGCAGAACTAAGCTTGGGGATGCTGATACGTCTCCAACGTATCGATAATTTCTTATGTTCCATGCTACTTTATTGATGATACCTACATGTTTTATGCACATTATATGTCATATTTATGCATTTTACTGAACTAACCTATTAACAAGATGCCGAAAGCCGGCTGTTTTCTGTTTTTGGTTTCAGAAATCCTAGTAAAGAAATATTCTCGAATTGAAACTTTCGCCCAGGGTCCTATTTTTGCACGAAGCTCCAGAAGACCGAAGAGACGAAGTGGGGCCACGAGGCGCCAGGAGGGAGGCCGCGCGGCCTGAGCCCCGGCCGCGCCGACCTCCTGGCCCTCGTGTGGCTCGCGTTGACCTTCCGCCTACTTAAAGCTCCCGTCGAAACCCCAGCACGAGAGCCACGATACGGAAAACCTACAGAGACGCGCCGCCTAATCCCATCTCGGGGGACGGAGATCGCCTCCGGCACCTGCCGGAGAGGGATTCATCTCCGGAGGACTCTTCATCGCCATGATCGCCTCCGAGTGATGAGTGAGTAGTTCACCCCTGGACCATGGGTCCATAGCAGTAGCTAGATGGTCGTCTTCTCCTTGTTGTGCTTCATTGTTAGATCTTGTGAGCTGCCTAACATGATCAAGATCATCTATATGTAATTCTATATGTTGTGTTTGTCGGGATCCGATGGATAGAGAGTACTATGATTATGGTGATTATCAATCAATTGTTCATGTGTTGTTTATGATCTTGCATGCTCTCCGTTATTAGTAGAGGCTCTGGCCAAGTTTTACTCTTAACTCCAAGAGGGAGTATTATGCTCGATAGTGGGTTCATGCCTTCATTGATACCGGGAAGTGAGAGAAAGTTCTAAGGTTGTGATGTGCTTGTTGCCACTAGGGATAAAACATTGATGCTATGTCTAAGGATGTAGTTATTGATTACATTACGCACAATACTTAATGCAATTGTCTGTTGCTTTGCAACTTAATACGGAGGGGGTTCGGATGATAACCTGAAGGTGGACTTTTTAGGCATAGATGCAGTTGGATGGCGGTCTATGTACTTTGTCGTAATGCCCAATTAAATCTCACTATATTTACCATGTCATGTATATGCATTATTATGCCTTTCTCTATTTGTCAATTGCCCGACTGTAATTTGTTCACCCAACATGCTTTTATCTTATGGGAGAGACACCTCTAGTGAACTGTGGACCCCGGTCCTATTCTTTACATAGCATACATTCTACTTGTTTTACTGTTTTCTTTGCAAACATCTTCCACTCGATACGTTTAATCCTTTGTTACAGCAAGCCGGTGAGATTGACAACCTCAGCATTTCGTTAAGGCAAAGTACTTTGGTTGTGTTGTGCAGGTTCCTAGTTGGCGCCGAATCCCGGTGTTGCGCCGCATCACATTTCGCGACCATCAACCTTCAACGTGCTTCTTGGCTCCTACTGTTCGATTAAACCTTGGTTTCATACTGAGGGAAAACTTGCCACTGTGCGCATCATACCTTCCTCTTGGGGTTCCCAACGGACGTGTACATCTACGCGCATCAAGGTGCTCACCTCATTTAAATTATCTTTCTCAAAATACTAAGTGTGAAGTGTTGACCTTGGTTAACATGGGATCAGCCCTGGTTATTTTGAGAATATTAAATCACATCAATAATAGTCCTTTAAATTAGTTACAAATATGTGTTAAATCATATGAGAGATACTCCTCTCATTTAAATCTTGTTCTCCAGTAATCCAATATGAGGTAGTAATCATAGTCTAGGTAACCTCATATTGAATTATTTGGTGGCATTAAATCACTACCAGGTTATTATTAAATTGCATGAGATATGGAACCTCATTTAAATCATTTTTCCCAAATGATAAGTATGAAGAGGTTGACTTTAGTCAACCTAGGTCATATATTATTCATAAGAGAAATTAAATCTTAAGAAGATTCAATGAGAGGAAATTATTTTCTCACATACTAAAGAGAAACCCTAACTCCATTTTTCAATGAGAGGAAATTATTTTCCTATTCTTAAATAAGGAAACCCTAGCATAATCTTGTAATAAATGTTAAGTAGTGATGCTAGATCATTGTGTGAGCCACTAAGGCTAATTAAGAGTACTTAAGTATTGTTTGGTGATTGTATCCTCATATTCGTTTATAGACGCTAGTACCGGAGACTATCAAGAGGAGGAAGTATTCTACCAAGAGGAAGAAGAAGAATACTTTGATCACTTCACCAATCAAGGCAAGCTAATACCTTTGCAAGCTAGCTACTGCAAGCTAATAGTAATATTACCCCTACAAGCAAGCTAAAGCTCAACTAGACAATGCAAGCTAATAAACTTGCTAACCATCAGGGTAAAGCTCTACTAGAGCAAGGCATCATTACATTTTACTTTATGAACCTATCCCAAAGTTTTTGCTTTATAAGCTTTACTTAATTTTATTTATCAAAGTTACTTTTTGGTTTATGATTCACTTGGTTGAATTATAGAGTAGTACCAAAGGATTACACTTAGCCTAGCAAGCTCCAAGATACTTAGCACTCCTCATGAAATAGTTGCTAGTGCTAATCAATCAAAAATTGGACTACTCTAGATGGGAACATGTGACTTTGAAATGAAGTTGAAACCTTGGAATGATGGTTCATTCCATTGAATGACTTTGAAGGTGAATATGACCAAGAGAAGATGGTGATTTTTGATATAAAACTGATGGTTGGGTTCGGATGCGATACCATTCCAATTTTGAAAGTACCCCCACAATACCCAAAATGGGTACGGGCTTAACTAGAAATTTATGTGCTTTAGTATGGGTTCCCTCTAAACAAGCGTCATAGGGGTTATGCCAAGGGCTGCCTCCGAAGCAATATGAGATATTGCGAAATGACGTGATTGAGGTGAATTTGTCCGGCCCAAGCCCTGTGCAGTTCCCGGGTTAACAGGTTGGTTCTCACCGGGAGGCCAAGCTCATGGGGAGAGGTGCCTGTACTAGAGTATATAAGTGAAAGGTTATGGTTGGTAGTCCGCATACGGAGTATGATAAATCAGGGCCAGTTAACCCTGACGGATTATTGCAAATATTGTGGCACAAGTGTACGACCTCTGCAGAGTGTAGAACTATTCGAATAGCCGTGTCCACGGTTACGGACGATTGGAAAGGCCATACTGTTCCGTCATCAGACCATTTTCAAAAATGTGACATATGACTGGTGACTTGCTGTTGCAAGTTGAAAGTGACTTGCGGTTGCAAGTTGAATGGTGATTTGGGATTGAATCACAACTGAGTTGTGGGAATGACACTAATGTTCCCACTTGAGTTAGTCTATTTTATTCAAGCATCTTTACTAAAAGTTTATGAAATAAACTTGGCTTTATGCAAATAAACCTAGAGCTTAGCATCCCCTTACCACAATTGAATAGTGCTTACACTAGTATTAGTTTGCGAGTACTTTAAAAGTACTCATGGCTTTGTCCCTGGCTATTCAAATGGCAGACTATGAAGGTGAACAGGTACGAGGAAGATGGACAACGAACGTCTACGACAACTAGGACCACTCCGACGTCAACAGTTGCCTGTGGGAACGATGGACCACGACCGTCACTTCGCCTTGCTATGTGTTTTGTATTAGGATCTCTAGATCCACTATGTTGTATTAAGACTGGATCATGTGATCCTTTGTTGTAAGACGATATTGTGTTGTAATAAATGATGTGTTGTGATATCAAGCTATTATGTCTCGCAAAACAATATTCCTGGGATTGCGAGGAATGGCATAATAGGCATCCGGACTTAAAAATCCGGGTGTTGACAAGTTGGTATCAGAGCCATTGTTTGACCTTAGGAGACCCTAGTTAGAATGGACGTTCAGAAAAATGTTAGTTTCAAAAACAAATAAAGTGAGTATTTATGAAAACTTATTCATTTTCTTCTCTACCAGATCTTCTTAAAAATAAGCTATGCATCTCCTTATAAATCCAGTAAAATTTTGCAACACTTGTTCACATCTCTAACTTACTCATCCATTTCACTTTCAGATGGAGCCTTACGTCCAGACGGAGACCTACGATCTGGAAAACGGAGGAAGTCTGGTGTTTGAGCGCGACTTGTACCTAGTGTCCGAGAAGCTCGAACGCCCACCTCCCCAGTTCCACGGAGTCCGGATCCACAACACCCCCGCTGGGGAACAGCAGTGGATGATCACCGCTGACTTGAAGGGAAGCTCGGAACCTCCCATCTCGGAGAGGATCCTTTTCTCCTTCAAGGCCTACAGCTGGGTGGACGGTCTTGCTCACGCCCTTCAGGAGGGACTTGCTCGGGTGTGTGGACAGAACATCGCCGCACTCCGGGGAAGCCGCTTCGCCCACTTCGCAAGGCACGACACCATGGGAGAACCCATGGCACTCTCTTCGCACCCGGTGCTCAAGATCCATGTGCAGCATTTGGACTTTATGCTTCATGAGACCCGGAAGGATCTGGAGCTGACACGTGTTCACTCCCACCGTGCCCAGATGGCTTTGGCTCATCATGCTGACGCCATCAGGCTACTCGCCAAGGACCGCCGGTCACTCCGCCTGCAACGCGCCAAGAATGTCGCTACTATCACCCGTCTTCGCGAGAAGATTCGCACCCTAGAGGTGACTGTCCGGACACAGAAGGACCAGATCCAGGAGATGGAGGAAGATGGAGAAGACATCCAAGGAGGCGATGACTTCCTGAGTGATGACAACGACTTTGAGGATGACGAGTTCAACGATGAGGAAGACTACGAGTTTCTGGAGGCTGCAGAGGATGGGATCATTCCCATCGATGTGGATGAAGACAATGAGGAATAGTTGCACTAGCTTCACTTACGTAGGTGTGAGTTGTACCCGCACCATGTATCGTAGTTTGTGGAAAAAGGGTTCTTAAAACCCTTAGTGCTTTAGCTTGTAATGTGTGATGTTTGTGTGAATAAATAAAATATGTGTTATGTTCATCCTGAAAATATCTTAAGTTTAAGTTTAAACTTAACTCAAAATAAGCCATAGAAAAATTCCCTCTTACCTCATGATATCTCTACATAATCAGATGGCCCCACCAAACCGCAACGCAAATCAGGATGCCATGATGCAACTACTGCAGACAATGATGGCAGACCGGGAAGCCGAAAGAGCTGAACGCCAAGCAAATCTTGCGCACTGCAACAGATAGCCGAACAACCAAGGCCATGGAAACCACGATCACCCTGGGTCAAAGCTGAAGAATTTCCAACACCAACCCTCCAATGTTTAGCAAAACCGAAGAGCCCTCGATGCTGATGACTGGCTCAGACAATAGAGAACAACCTTGAAGTTGCGGGAGTTGAAGCCGCAGAAAAAGTACTGTTTGCCACCCACTACCTGTCAGGACTGCAAGAGCCTGGTGGATTAGTGCCCGTGCAATGAATGCGGGACAGATGATGACATGGGAAGACTTCAAACTGAAGTTCAGCAAGTACCATGTGCCCCAAGGATTAATCAAGAAAATGAGAGACGAGTTCCGCGAACTCAAGCAAGGAAGAATGTCCGTAGTGGAATACCGCGACAGGTTTCTCACTCCAAGGTACGCCCCGGATGAGACCGACACAAATGAGAAAAGAAAGGAAAGATTTCTGAACGGACTGCATGACGAGATGCAAACTGTGTTAGTGAATATTCCATTCGCTGACCTCGAAGCCCTCGTAGACTCAGCCATACAGATGGAAGGAAAGCTGCATCAGGCCAATGAGAACCGCAAGCGTAGAATGATGAACCAGAGTGGACCCCACCATACCCGAATACCGCAATAACTCCTCTGGAGGATTCACCCCCGAAACAACAGGCCACTGCGCAGACTTATCGCTCCAACTACAGCAACAACCACGGAGGACCCCGAAGCCCGGAGGCAACAACAATAACAACCGCAACCCCAACAGCCACCACAACAATGGGAACAACACCAACACCAACACTGGCCCGAGAACTGGAAGTAATGCCATCCTCACGCCCGAAGGACAAGTCTACGGTAAACTGTTATGAATGTGGAGTTGTGGGCCACTTTTCCCAAGAATGCCCCAAGAAGCTTGCCAAGACTGCCGCCAACACCGCTGCACCTATCCAACAACAACGTCGCTTCGTAGGAAGAAGGAACCAGAACAACAACAACGGACGTTTCTACCACATGACTGCAGACCAGGAAGCACCCCAGACCCTGACAAGTATGCCTTCCTGTTAATCAAAATGCTCAATCTCTCTTAGGAACCTAACTCCTCTTAAAATCTCGGGACGAGATTTGTTTAAGGGGGAAGGGTTTGTAACATCCCAAAAATTTCAAAACAAAACAAATGAGTTTCCCTAGTTCCAAATTTTGGAACCAACAAAAACTTTTATTAAATTAAGATTGATACATAATAAGCTTGCATAATTCTTGTGCTCTTGCCATGATTGCTTGTTATTAGTATTTGAGATAATATTAAACCCTAAAGACTCACCCCTCCTCTCATCATTCTAGTGAAAATAAAATAAAAGGAAATTAAATAGGAAAAAGGCATATGTGCCTATGGCTACCATTATAAATATTTACCCTAGACCTTTTCACTTTATTTAAAAGATTGGAAAAGCTTTGTAAACCTTATATAACACTTCTTAAATCATTGCCAAGTTGAAACTAAAAAGAATAAAAAGAAAACTAAAAATGCCATAGAGGCATATGAGAGTAAAATAGTAAATAAGGGAATTTAAGAAAATTAACCCTAGGACTTGTTGTGAATGGTTGGATCATCTCCAAATATCATTTCAACATTCAACCAACACCACTTGAATCAAACCAAGTCAAATTAAAAATAAAATACCACATATGCATAAAAGCATATGTGACACATAGGCATTTCATCAAACTTTGACCTATGTCTTCAAACTTTGACCAAATGGTGTGACACCATCTCTAAACCTATTATAACACTAAATGGACCCTAACCCATGTCCAAGGAAGGCAAGAACAACCCTAGTACAAGTTATGAAAATTGGACACCTCATTCCTTATGTGTTAAGGCCAAATTTGCAAATCTTGGAACAAGACCATTTGATTTAGTTTCAATGCTCTTAAAATGTTTCTAAACTCATAAGAACCACATTAGAGTCAACCAAAGTCAAATCAAATGGATAGAAATCAAATAGGGAGAGAATTCCCAAAATTCACTCACATACACATATGCCAAAATGCAAATCCTTCACCAAGGCCAAATTTGCTTGCCCCATTGCTTCTAAAATACTTCAATATGATAAACTAACACAATTGCATCATTGGATCAAGAATTAAATCAAAGCAAAACTCAAATTCAACATACATGTGATAATGGTCATTTTGTCACTTTATAAAATGTTCCCCTCTTTACCCCTCTGGCTTTGACTTTTCTTCAACCAAACTTGGTCAACTATGACCATGTCATCCAAGACCACATGAAGGTCAACAACTTTCATGTTGACCATCATGGATAATATTGACTAGGTTGACCAGAATAAGATTGGCAAGTGGTGATGTTGAAACTATGTGAAGATCATACCAATTTTGAAACCTCACAAACCTTGATCAAAATGACCACCACCACCACCATTCAATCCCATTTAATATGTAACAAAGATCCACCAAAAAGAATTCCAAAATTCCAAGTTTGTGTTCATGCGGCCATTGTGTCGAGCACCTGGTGTGCACAAATCTGGAAATATGAGACATGCCTTTGTCCAGAGGATTCTTGCCTAAACCCCTTTCTCACCTTGATCATTGTTGCTCCTGTACCTCCCCTGCATCAAGACCTGTACTGGTTTGGTCGATTAAAGTACAGCCATGATCAAGAAACCCACCATGCCGGCCATGTTGGACACACCCATGCCCAAACCCTACCCTGTACCTCACTTCTTCCTCCAACCTTGTCAAACTAGCCTCTCTCACTTTACTGAGTAAGCTAGACAAGGTTCTGGGACAAGAGGAAGCCTCCACAGCTCGGGCCAGACATGATCACCGTGTCCAGTGCACGCCAGAGCGTGCACGGGCATGCCACGGTACCCGCCAGTGCACGCGCTCGCCTGGACGCGCTCGTCCATCCCTCCCTCTCTTCTCGTGCACCCGCGCCCTACACCGCACCCGAACCCTGCTAGACAACCACATAGCCTCGCGGGAACCCTCTAGCCATCGCCATGATCGCCGACCTGCCGCCACGGTACTGCCAGGACAGCACCGTCGCCAGACGCCACAGGCCATCATTTGGAGCGCCATCAAGCGCGCTAGCATCGCCTAGCCGTCGCCTACACGCGCATCCTAGCCTGCCCTTTCGCACGCCGAACGCCGCGCCATGGACGACCTCACACAGCACCCCACGGCCACCCAGCGCAGCTATAAATAGAGGCCTCCTCAGCCTTCTTCCTTCACACCAAACTCGCTCCACTCTTCCTTCTGAGCCTCCCCAACCTCTCTATCCTCCACATTGTGCAGTAGAACTCTCCAATTGCGCCGTCGATCGCCGGAATCCGCCGCAGATCAAGCCGCTGATCCACGCAACCCCGAGCTCCGCCACCGTACCAGCGCCTATTCGCCCTCGCCAACGACGCTCGACCACCGCCCTCGACCGCCGGCGACCTCCTGCGCTCTCCGACCCCCTACTCGCCGCCGCACACCCCTTCCCCGACATTGACGACGACGCTCGACCGTCCGATCTTCATCTGATCCATCGCCTCGTCAGGTACCGTTTCGGGTTAAAAGAGAGACTGACGGTGGCCCCTCACATGTCAGCTGGCTGCGGCGGTGAACGTTAGTTGGGCCGGCCCAGTTCATTTATTCCGTTTAGCCGTTAGATTTTTCCGCGTGGCCCATTAATTCAAATTCGATTTAATCCATTTAGTTCAAATTCAATACTGGTGCCAACTTCAAATTTAAATAGTTTAAATTCTACTGAACCAAATTTAGCAAATTTTATATATTTGGAAACCTCATGAAATTGTCTAAATAATGGCACTGGCCTCATGTCCAAATTCGAAATAAAATTTAAAATGATAAAAATAATAAGGCAGGGACTTTTCTGACTTTAAATAAATATTAGAAATTATCTAGAAATGATTTTAAGTTGATTCCAACTCTAATAAATCACATTTGACATAATATAATTGATTATGCAAAAATATAGCATGGTTGTTTTGCATGATCATAAACTAGAGTTAAAATAATGGCTATGGAACCATTTCTAGAATAGTTAATACATACACATAGAATTATTTAAATAGTATGAGGGCTTACCTCTCATTTAAATTGTGATCTTAAGTAATTCAAATAAAGGTACTGACCTTGGTCAAGTAAGTCTCATGCTTAGTTACTAATAGATTTTAAATCATTTAGAGGATAGTTTAACTTAATTGAGGTATAGTTTCTCACATAAGTCATTAGTCCAAATATTTCAATAAGAATTAATAACATATGTATTAATGAACCATAGGTTCCTATTTGAAAATAATAAATCATTCTCATAAGTAGTATTTAAATATTGCAAACCTATTTATTAAAATCATATGAGATACTTTGGTCTCATCTAAATCTTACCTCAACCAAATTAATATGAAGTAGATCCCATGGTCCATTAAAATTCACTTTTAATTAATTAATAATATTAAAACATTACAAGGTGTTACTAAAATAGTATGAGGTGCTCACCTCATTTAAATTATCTTTCTCAAAATACTAAGTGTGAAGTGTTGACCTTGGTTAACATGGGATCAGCCCTGGTTATTTTGAGAATATTAAATCACATCAATAATAGTCCTTTAAATTAGTTACAAATATGTGTTAAATTATATGAGAGATACTCCTCTCATTTAAATCTTGTTCTCCAGTAATCCAATATGAGGTAGTAATCATAGTCTAGGTAACCTCATATTGAATTATTTGGTGGCATTAAATCACTACCAGGTTATTATTAAATTGCATGAGATATGGAACCTCATTTAAATCATTTTCCCAAATGATAAGTATGAAGAGGTTGACTTTAGTCAACCTAGGTCATATATTATTCATAAGAGAAATTAAATCTTAAGAAGATTCAATGAGAGGAAATTATTTTCTCACATACTAAAGAGAAACCCTAACTCCATTTTTCAATGAGAGGAAATTATTTTCCTATTCTTAAATAAGGAAACCCTAGCATAATCTTATAATAAATGTTAAGTAGTGATGCTAGATCATTGTGTGAGCCACTAAGGCTAATTAAGAGTACTTAAGTATTGTTTGGTGATTGTATCCTCGTATTCGTTTATAGACGCTAGTACCGGAGACTATCAAGAGGAGGAAGTATTCTACCAAGAGGAAGAAGAAGAATACTTTGATCACTTCACCAATCAAGGCAAGCTAATACCTTTGCAAGCTAGTCTACTGCAAGCTAATAGTAATATTACCCCTACAAGCAAGCTAACATTCTTGCAAGCTAGACTAATGCAAGCTAATAAACTTGCTAACCATCAGGGTGCAAAGCTCTACTAGAGCAAGGCATCATTACATTTTACTTTATGAACCTATCCCAAAGTTTTTGCTTTATAAGCTTTACTTAATTTTATTTATCAAAGTTACTTTTTGGTTTATGATTCACTTGGTTGAATTATAGAGTAGTACCAAAGGATTACACTTAGCCTAGCAAGCTCCAAGATACTTAGCACTCCTCATGAAATAGTTGCTAGTGCTAATCAATCAAAAATTGGACTACTCTAGATGGGAACATGTGACTTTGAAATGAAGTTGAAACCTTGGAATGATGGTTCATTCCATTGAATGACTTTGAAGGTGAATATGACCAAGAGAAGATGGTGATTTTTGATATAAAACTTGATGGTTGGATGCGATACCATTCCAATTTTGAAAGTACCCCCACAATACCCAAAATGGGTACGGGCTTAACTAGAAATTTATGTGCTTTAGTATGGGTTCCCTCTAAACAAGCGTCATAGGGGTTATGCCAAGGGCTGCCTCCGAAGCAATATGAGATATTGCGAAATGACGTGATTGAGGTGAATTTGTCCGGCCCAAGCCCTGTGCAGTTCCCGGGTTAACAGGTTGGTTCTCACCGGGAGGCCAAGCTCATGGGGAGAGGTGCCTGTACTAGAGTATATAAGTGAAAGGTTATGGTTGGTAGTCCGCATACGGAGTATGATAAATCAGGGCCAGCTAACCCTGACGGATTATTGCAAATATTGTGGCACAAGTACGACCTCTGCAGAGTGTAGAACTATTCGAATAGCCGTGTCCACGGTTACGGACGATTGGAAAGGCCATACTGTTCCGTCATCAGACCATTTTCAAAAATGTGACATATGACTGGTGACTTGCTGTTGCAAGTTGAAAGTGACTTGCGGTTGCAAGTTGAATGGTGATTTGGGATTGAATCACAACTGAGTTGTGGGAATGACACTAATGTTCCCACTTGAGTTAGTCTATTTTATTCAAGCATCTTTACTAAAAGTTTATGAAATAAACTTGGCTTTATGCAAATAAACCTAGAGCTTAGCATCCCCTTACCACAATGAATAGTGCTTACACTAGTATTAGTTTGCGAGTACTTTAAAAGTACTCATGGCTTTGTCCCTGGCTATTCAAATGGCCAGACTATGAAGGTGAACAGCTGTACGAGGAAGATGGACAACAGAACGTCTACGACAACTAGGACCGCTCGACGTCAACAGCAGTTCGTGGGAAGAGATGGACCACGACCGTTACTTCGCTTCCGCTATGTGTTTTGTATTAGGATCTCTAGATCCACTATGTTGTATTAAGACTGGATCATGTGATCCTTTGTTGTAAGACGATATTGTGTTGTAATAAATGATGTGTTGTGATATCAAGCTATTATGTCTCGCAAAAACAATATTCCTGGGATTGCGAGGAATGGCATAATAGGCATCTGGACTTAAAAATCCGGGTGTTGACAGGTTGTCAATCTCACCGGCTTGCTGTAACAAAGGATTAACCGTATTGTGTGGAAGATGATTGTTTGCGAAGAAAACAGTAAAGAACAATTGCAGTAGATTGTATGCGATGTAAAGAATAGGACCGGGGTCCACAGTTCACTAGAGGTGTCTCTCCCATAAGATAAAAGCATGTTGGGTGAACAAATTACAGTCGGGCAATTGACAAATAGAAAAGGGCATAACAATGCACATACATGATATGATAAATATAGTGAGATTTAATCAGGGCATTACGACAAAGTACATAGACCGCTATCCAGCATGCATCTATGCCTAAAAAGTCCACCTTCAGGTTATCATCCGAACCCCTTCCGGTATTAAGTTGCAAGCAACAGACAATTGCATTAAGTATGGTGCGTAATGTAATCAACAACTACGTCCTTAGACATAGCATCAATGTTTTATCCCTAGTGGCAACATCACATCCACAACCTTAGAACTTTCTGTCACTGTCCCAGATTTAATGAAGGCATGAACCCACTATCGAGCATAAATACTCCCTCTTGGAATTAAGAGCAAAAACTTGGCCAGAGCCTCTACTAATAACGGAGAGCATGCAAGATCATAAACAACACATAAGTAATAGATTGATAATCACCATAACATAGTATTCTCTATCCATCGGATCCCGACAAACACAACATATAGTATTACAGATAGATGATCTTGATCATGTTAGGCAGCTCACAAGATCCAACAATGAAGCACAATTAGGAGAAGACGACCATCTAGCCTGCTATGGACCCATAGTCCAGGATGAACTACTCACTCATCACTCCGGAGGCGATCATGGCGATGAAGAGTCCTCCGGAGATGATTCCCCTCTCCGCAGGGTGCCGGAGGCGATCCTGAATCCCGAGATGGGATTAGCGGCGGTGGCCTCTCAGTAATATTTTCGTATCGTGGCTCTCGGTACGAGGGTTTCGCGACGAAGACCTTAAGTAGGCGGAAGCAACGCGGGGGGCCACACGAGGGCCCCACACACCGGGCCGCGCGGCCCTGGGCCGCGCCGCCCTAGTGTGGCGGCGCCTTGTGGCCCCACTTCCTTTCCCCTACGTCTTCTGGAAGCTTGCAAAAATAGGACCACAGGCGTTGATTTCGTCCAATTCCGAGAATATTTCCTTACTAGGATTTCTGAAACCAAAAACAGCAGAAAACAGCAAATGGCTCTTCGGCATCTTGTTAATAGGTTAGTGCCGGAAAATGCGTAAATACGACATATAATGTGTATAAAACATGTAGATATCATCAATAATGTAGCATGGAACATAAGAAATTATCGATACTTCGGAGACGTATCACACCGTCAAGATCCTCTACGCGCTTTTGAAAGCGGCAAGTGATCGTCTACCGCAGCAACGAGAGCCTCCTCTTGTAGGCTTTGGAAATCTTCAAGGGTTAGTCTCGTTCATCCCCTCGTTGCTCCCATCTTCTAGATTGCATCTTGGCTTGGATTGCGTTCTCGCGGTAGGAAAATTTTTGTTTTCTATGCAACGAATCCTACAGTGGTATCAGAGCCGTGTCTATGCATAGATGGTTGCACGAGTAGAACACAATGGTTTTGTGGGCGTTGATGCTTATGTTGTCTTTAGTTTGAGTACTTTGCATCTTTGTGGCATAGTGGGATGAAGCGGCTCGGGCTAACTTTACATGACCGCGTTCATGAGATTTGCTCCACGCTCGACATGCAACTTGTATTGCATAAGTGGCTTTGCGGGTGTCTGTCTCTCCTACTATAGTGAAGATTCAATTAACTTTTCTATTGAAAACACTAGTATCACCATTGTGGTTCATGTTCGTAGGTAGATTAGATCTTACTCGAAAACCCTAAACCACGTAAAATATGCAAACCAAATTAGAGACGTCTAACTTGTTTTTGCAGGGTTTGGTGATGTGATATGGCCATAATGTGATGATGAATATGTATGAGATGATCATTATTGTATTATGGCAACCGGCAGGATCCTTATGGTTGTCTTTAAATTTCATGTTGAGTAGTATTTCAAAGTAGTTGTAATAGTTGCTACATGAGGTGAACAACCATGAAGACGGCGCCATGGACCTTGACGCTACGCCAATGATGATGGAGATCATGCCCGTTGATGATGGAGATCATGTCCGTGCTTTGGAGATGAAGATCGATGGCGCAAAGACTAAAGGGCCATATCATATCACATATGAATTGCATGTGATGTTAATCCTTTATGCATCTTATTTTGCTTAGAACGCGACGGTAGCATTATAAGATGATCCTCACATTAATATCAAGATAATAAAGTGTTCTCCCCTTGTATGCACCGTTGATATAGTTCGTCGTTTCGAAGCATCTCGTGATGATCGGATGTGATAGACTCAACGTTCACATACAACGGGTGTAAGCCATGATGCACACACGGAATACTTGGGTTTGCTTGACGAGCCTAGCATGTACAGACATGGCCTCGGGACAACGGAAACCGAAAGGTTGAACACGAGTCATATGGATGATATGATCAACATGTTGATGTTCACCATTGAAGCTACATCATCTCACGTGATGATCGGTTTTGGTGTAGTTGATGTGGATCGTGTACCACTTAACAACTATGAGGGATGTTGTATTAAGTGGGAGTTCATTAGTAATTAGATTAAAATATGAACTAATTATCATAAACATAGTCTGAGTAGTATTTTGAATTAATTTGTAGTATTGGCATCTGTTTTTCTACCAAACGCTAGTCTTGTTTATTGAGATAGAAATTCTGTTAAGTCTGACAAGAAACTTTGCGGACTGGTACCGTATTGTTAAAGAATCAAGAAATGATTAAGTCCTATTGCAAATTTTTAGTAAACCTCACATTTTTGATTCAAAGAGCTATGGTTTCAGTTAGTACCTAAAGTTATCTTGTCTCCGTGAAACTTGAAGTTCAAATCTGTTTGAAAAGTAAGGAGCTGAAAATTTAGTTTTCAGAAATAATCAAGGTATGAGATATATGTGATATCTAAGACCTTGTTGCAAGGTGATAGAATATAATTTGGTGAGACTACATAAACTCATAAGTTTTATGGGAATGTACGAAGGTTGAAGACGCAAGGCGTCCCAATCCTCCAACTATTGGGGCATTAACGATATTCGTATATCCATGAAGTGATCGTCCTTAGTATGCACCGTTGCTAAGACTCGTAGTTTCGAATACTAAGGTATAGATTCTATGTGTGCATACAACGGGTGCAAGCCAGATTTGCACATACGAATACTGAGGTTAAACTTTACGAGCCTAGCATGTACAGACATGGTCTCGAAAAGTCGTCATGATATGATGGATAAAATTATGAGTGAAATTGTTCATCATATTAAAAGGTTACTAATAGTGAAATCCGGAACACTTGTCATATGATGATCAACTTCAGAATCTCAAGGTTATTGGTATTTGACCAACAAACCTAGAAGTTATTGATGTTGAAGTGTTTTTATGAATAATGAGGAAAGCTAAAAGAGAAACTACAAAAGATATTTTGGCAGAAAGAAAAGAAAAGACTAGAAAGTCTAGCTCAGGTGTATATAAACTAGATTTAGATGTGCGCCTTGGCGCACGATCCCGTGAAATTCATGTTGATTTAAGTTTTATATAACAATAACAAAAAATATATGTGAAAAATGGTAATACACCGGCTCTCAACAATGTGACTATGCCTTTCGCATGTTATATGGTACAAACCAGATAAAAGTCAAAACTATATATGGCTTAGAGGAAGAGACATATATTTTCATGAATAGTAACACAATTATGCTTTTCTTCATATTCTCAGGGAGCTAATAAACTTTTCTTTTTTTTCTTCCGAGTGAATATTTTGCATGGTTCCTATGTTTTGAGTTATATACCAATATCAACACCACCAAGTATATCACATAAGATATTCATGGGGATTACATGTAGAGAATGTATTATCTATTATATATTAAAAGTACATTAAGGGTTAACCATAAAAAGATAATTTAATAGAAATTCCCACAAAAATCAGAGACATCCGGCCATTTATTTGATAGACCGAAAATCTTAGCCATTAGATTAGAGTTAAGTGAAAATTACCCACCATTGCCATTACACAACAAGAATAACGTAGCAGTTATCCTCTTCAAGATTTCTTTTGTTTTCCTTTTTCTCCATAGATGTCACGCCGTATCTAAACCTAGGAGGCTCAATTTCATATGCTTTTCTATATGTAATGATGCATGAGATCTAGGCATGGATGCATCATGCATCTCCAAAAGGAAACAATACACACGCGGCAAAGAAAGGATCAGAGGTGATGCCATGGCAAGGACACGATCGGAAGTGAGGCCACCAGCGGCCGTCGCAACGGATCGGAGGTGATGCAACTACAGCGACGAGATCGGACGTGATTGGCGGCCGCCGCAACTGCACTCACAGTAACACTTCACGACCAAGTAATTTTCGCCTGTATGTAATCCTTTTGTTGTCGGTTGATAGAGGCTGGCCAAGAGTATCTAGATCGGAAAGCAAGATGTATTTTCTGTACTACGGACGTCCCGTGCTAGCTGCCGAGCTATTTGCTAGGTTGATGCCTCGGCATGTGTAAGGACATGTAGGTTATGCTGCAAATCGAGAGATACTGCCATGGTCTGGCGGGCAGAAATTACAAGCCGATTCTTATCTTCTCCCTGTAGAGTTCTGAATCAATAAGAAGCGCATGCAAATCAGCAGACCATCATCGCCAAGATAAAGATAGGAAGATTTGACGTTCTCTAAAGAGAAGATCAGCAGCCAACATGAAATCGTGTAGGTACTGGCTTTGGTCATACGTGGTATTTAGGGATGTTCCCGTTGATTGCTAGCTTATCTAATTTAGTACGACCAGGTTAACCAATTCTTGTCAGTTATTTATCTCTCCAGTCAGCTATGCAATGTACATGCATATACGCACTTCTCTACCATCAAAGCATTACCGGTCATTTAGCCAGGCAGCAAAAAAAAAGTCAGCTCATCATGCAGCAGGAGTTCTGCACCTTCTTCAATTGTCCATGGCCATGCACACCGGGCAAGAAACCTTGCTTCCTGCATCATCGAGTATCAAAGCAAGGTATTAGTAATATATATGATTTCTTTCTATTTATTTGTCTTCTTTTAGATGCACTACAACATATAATCTCTTATTCGCAAAAAAAAACATATAGTCTCCAGATTTGTAATTTCTTGATTTATCTTTTTTTCACACATACATGATACCAATAATTTAACTGCGTGAGTACTGCATATACGATGATATGTACTGTAGAAACTTGCATTGCCACATGCAGCTTTGGTATACTAATTTCAAGTTCAGCAGACTAATAACTAATCAATATGTAGCGAAGAAAACGATATGTTCATCATGGGCAGGTTTTTGGACGTCTCCCACACTATGGAGTCCAGGTCGACCATCTTCTCCATAAAAAAATATTATATTTTCACTGAAATAATTATGCAGCAAAAAAAAGTCAGCTCAGCATGCATCAGGAGTTCTGCACGTTCTTCGTTTGTGCATGCACACCAGGCAAGAAACCTTGCTTCCTGCATCGAGCATAAGTGCTAGGTATTGATAATATATATGATTTCTTTTTATTTCTTTGTCTTCTTTTAGATGCACTACAAAATATAGTCTCCAGATTTGTAATTTCTTGATTTATCTTTGTTTTTCATACTACATGATACCAATAATTTAACAGCGTGAGTACTGCATGTACGATGATATGTAGAAACATGCATATCTCACATGCAGTTTTGCTATACTAATTTGATTATCTTCTCTATAAAAAACTATTATATTTTTAAATAAAATAATCATTATAATTATGTGTCTTTTGCTTATTCAGTTCTTCAATCAATCCTACACTTCATTTTTTGCAAATACCAAATAAAAAGAAATAATACAATGGTACTCATAGTTAGATCTGCTTGACCGAACTGTCTATTAAGATTATACTATTAACACATTAGGAACCACGTTTGTGCATAAAAGTCTAAGATATATGTTCATTGTGTTAGATTAATCGAACCGTTTATGAATATATTGCAGACATAGCTCTATGGTGATGAATAGTAGAAGTGTGTTTTAAGTAAAACATACAAGGTACAATTTTTATTAGAAGGTAATCATTCATAGGACAATAAAATATGTTGTTTTGCTTGAGAAAGAAACATACTGATAAGTTTATTCGCAAGTCATGTGATTGAATAGTAGAAAATATGGATCAATGAACGGAACGGTCGATCTGCGCTGAATTGTATTCATGTGTTTGTACTATGTACCTATATTTTTGATATTTAAAAAGGCAGCAGAGAGACTTTTCGGCAACATATATGCATCCACACTGCTAGAGCATGATGGTTCTGAAACAAAATCTCGAATGTTATTCAAACTGTGATACAGTACTGATCTTCTGCTGAAGTCAACTTCAAGAAATTTTATTAATTAGTAGAAAGTATTAAAGTGAGCTGCGTTTTTGCACGGAAAAAGAAGTGTGGGATGGAATATTCAAGTAAAGAAACTAAACAAGTATGTTATTATTTAACATGAGCTAAAGCTTTAAATGGAATTGTAGTTTGCTTGTAAACAACAATTCTCATAATATTTAAGGTATGTGGGAGCTAAAGCATTTTTGTTGGAAATAAATAAGTAGTAAATATTTAAGATGTTGCCCGCACATTTGTGCGGGCCACCATGCTAGTTATATCTAATAATAAGCTCACGGTCACGGTAGATGCCTTCCAAAGTTTTTTGTTGCAATGTCCATTGCCTAAACGCTCTACAACTTCAGAGCGTAAATTAATATGCCAGAGCTAGTGTGTCATACAAAACTTGTTTAAGGCAACCATGAATAAAACAGATCTATTGTCTGGGTCAATCAACGTGTAAATCGAGAAATCAAATATTAAATACACCATGTGACCTACATCCAACCGTTTTCAAGTATCTTAAAACAAAGAGCAACATATAGTTTCAGCAGAAGGGTATTTATGCATGACAATTACCTGTACACATGATGCCCTCGCGCTTTGTTTTCAGTCCTATGAATAACAGGAAAAAGCAGAAATATGCAAAGAAAAATCAAACTTAGCAACACTTGAAGGAGAGATAAAAAAACCATCCCTACGAAGTAACCAACAACTTTAGATATTGATTCAAAGGAAGAAAACCCATGAACCACACTTGATTTCCAAGGGGTGATGGGATACTATCATCCAGCTTTGTCAAAAAGTATATTATTAACTACTCCCCCCGTCTCGGTTTACCAGGCACGTCCACAGTTTAAGAAAAACTTTGACCATTGATTTTGGTTAACAAAATATAAATTTTATGTCCACAAAATATATATCATTAAATTCATATGCAAAAAAAATTCAATGATTTTAGTATATAATGAATTTCAACACAATGAATGCATGGCAGCAGACATCTTTTGTATCTGAAATATATGCATTGTTTATGCAAAATTAATGCATATACATAAAGACGTATGAAGCCTTACCGACTCATCATATTCTATTTAACTACTTTCTTCATACTAAAACCCCCTCCATTTGAATGTTAGAATCAATTTGCTACCTTCCATATCGTTGTCATCATTAGTTCTTTCTCTATTGTTTCGATTGTTCCCTTTTTTTAATTTCTTTCACACACATACTTGAAGCTTGCTGCCACGAGGATGGCCTTTGAGTTCGAAGCATTCTGACACAAGAATTGCTGCTCAGCTGCATAAATGAAGATAAATGGATGGATCAGGTGGTGTGCTGCATAAGTTAAAGGGGTTAGATTTTTATGGGCATTGTACTTCTCACATGGGACAGTATCAACTTCCAAGTACCATAATTTGAAAAAAAGTACCCTATTTGAAAAGTAGACTGAAACACTGAAACAGCCCGTTTGAATAAAGTAAGAATTTATCTTCTATCAAAGGCACTACAAATAACTAATGTCCTAAAGCGATGTGCTGCATATGCTACTTCTTCATGCAAATTTCTGAACAAATATGAAGGAAGCATTAGTGTGACATGCACTGTTACAGAGAGGAAAATGTTTTTTAGAGATCAATAGGGGTTCAGAGAATAGCATCACTTAAAGTTTACAGGTTTCTCCATGGTGTCAATGGTCAGTTTGCTGACTGCTAATATATGATGATTAAAGACTGTAGTACCGAGAACAAGCTGGTAAGTGTATCATGTGTGTCCATTCAAAATAAAGCAAGAGTAACATAAACATGAATGAGAATCTGGCCTAGTCGAGCAACTTTTAAGAATTTAATAGGACTCATATATGGCTACGGCCAAAGTGGAGAAGTGTAATTCATGCCAATTTCCAAGTAAATAGCATTTGACATCAACGTCTTGCAAATATATTTCGAATTAGAAAGGACAAAAAGAGCAATCAAATAGGAATGCATGTATGTTTTGCTGAAACAATACCATTGCGGTCTGTTAGTTTCTTGAGTTATGATCAGCATGGCAATCAAATAGAAGGTTGCATCCAGTTCCATCGTCCCGATAGATCTGAAAATTATACATGTGTTACAATATTTACATTTTCTCAAAGAATATATCTGTGTAGAATGGTAGACTCTAGTTTAACCGTGCAAATTCGAGAAGCAAAGGCATACACTTGCAGTAAAAAATGTAGACAGATCTATAAAGGGTGTATTTGACATTTTCTCACGGAACATATTTGTGTAGAACGGTAGTCTCTAGTTTAACAGTGCAAATTCGAGTAGCAAAGGCATACACTTGTAGTAAAATATACAGACATATCTAAAAGGGTGTTAGATTATTTATCAAATGCTAGACCTGCATGGAAAGTACTGATATTGAGTGTATGCTCGCAGATGTACCCACAAATGGATACTAATTGTCCGCCTAATTCTGTACTTAATTCTCTTTTTGGAGAATCCTTTCACTGAATTACCGGAGTGGTACAGGGAACAGAGAAGTGCATATACATTTTCCTTTTGCTCTCTCTGATTTACCGCAGGCCTATCATGCCATATTTTCTGCTACACTCAACATCTACATGGAAGGTAATTTGATCGTGGACCTTCTAAATGTTAGGGAAATATGCTTGTTGTATTACCAGGGGGCCAAATGCCACAATATATAGTACAGTATGCATGCAGCCCCCTAACATATGGGGAAACTACAATAGACAAATATATACATCTAACACCCCCCTCAAACTCATGGTGGATCCACAACACTGAGTTTGGAGAGTAAGAAATCATGTTGCGCTCGAGTCTGTGCCTTCGTAAAGAAATCCGCCAACTGCAAATCTGAAGGCACATAATGAACCGCAACAACATCATCCTATACCTGTGCACGTGTGTAAAAAGCATCAACACCGATATGCTTGGTCAGCTCATGCTTGACCGGATCACGTGCAATACTGATAGCACCTGTACTGTTAGACAAAAGTGGAGTGGGTGTCGAGAGACCCCAAAATCTGCAAGCAACCACCGTAACCAAGTCACCTCGCAATCAACAAAGCCATAGCCTGAACTCAGCCTCAACACTCGAACGGAAACTGCGACCTGTTTCTTCGTCTTCCAAGCAACAAGCGAACCACCAAGAAACACACAAGAAGCAGAAAGCGAACGACGATCCGTAGGATCACTCGCCCACGTAGCATCCGAATAGCACTGGAGCTGGAGAGAGCGAACGGGAAAGAAAAGGCGACGAGTGATCGTGCCACGAAGATAACGAAGAACACGGAGCAGATGACTATAGTGAACGGTGGTAGGAGCTGAGACAAACTGACTCAGAATATGAACAGGATAAGAAATATCAGGACGAGTGACAGCAAGATAAACAAGACTCCCAACAAGATGGCGATAACGGGTGGGATGGAAGAGGATCACCATCAGTGGGACGAAGCTTAACATTAAGCTCCATAGGAGTATCGACCGTGCGCTCATCCCCAAGAGCAACACGAGCAAGAAGATCCTGGATGTACTTCTCCTGAGAGATAGAAAAGCCATCAGAAGTGGAGGAAACCTCAATGCCAAGAAAATAGCGAAGAGGACCAAGATCAGTCATAAGAAACTGATCACGAAGACGAGCCTTGACGAAGGCAATATACTCAGGATCATCACCAGTAATGATCATATCATCAACATAGAAGAAGAAGAGTACGTCCACGAGGAGAAGTGTGAACGAAAAGTGCGGGATCATGAAGACTAGGAGAGAAACCAGCAGCAGTCACCACAGAGGCGAAGCGCTCAAACCAGGCACGAGGGGCCTGTTTGAGACCATAGAGAGAACGTCGAAGACGACAAACCATCCCATCGGGAACAGAATACCCAGGAGGAGGCTGCATGTAAACCTCCTCACTCAACTCGCCATTAAGAAAAGCATTCTGAACATCAAGCTGGGAGACAGACCAGCGGCGAACAGAAGCAACAGCAAGAAGGGTACGCACAGTAGTCATATGAGCCACAGGGGCAAAAGTCTCATCATAGTCACGGCCGTGCTCCTGCTGAAAGCCACGAGCCACAAGACGCGCTTTATAGCGCTCAAGAGATCCATCAGAGCGAGTCTTAATTTTATAGACCCACTTACACGTGATAGGACGAACACCGGAAGGGGAGAAACAAGATCCCAAGTGCCGTGCGCTCAAGCGCAGCGATCTCCTCAGCCATGGCAAGCTGCCATTCAGGATGACGCTCGGCATCCCGATAAGAAGTCGGCTCGGAAACGACAGAAAGACCATACTGACTAGGAGAGTAACGAGCTGGAGCACGACGCTGACGAACAGGCCGTGAAGGGGAAGGTCATCAGCGGAGGACAACTCATCAAAAGAAGAGGAAGAAGGGACAATATCAGAAGGATCCGAAACCGGAGAACGAGGAGTACTAGGGGAACTAGACGGAGGAGAGGATGGCGCCGAAGGAGGCGCATCAGGACTAGGAGGGGGAGGAGACGGGATAGCAGGGGGTGCATCCGGAAAAAGAAGAAAAGAGATATCATCCACCGGTAAGTACCCGAGGTGGGCGAGGATAGAAGGGACGCGTCTCATCAAATGTGACGTCACGAGAGATGCGCATCCGACGACCAACGGGGTCCCAACAGCGATAGCCCTTATGCTCATCACTGTATCCGAGAAAAACACACTCAACAGACTGTGCGATCAGTTTAGTGCGTTCGCGAGGAGGCAGAAGGACATAGCAGACGCAACCAAATGAACGGAGAGTCGAGTAGTCTGGAGAAACACCAGAGAGACGCTCGAGAGGAATGCCACCCTGTAGAGCAGCGGAAGGCTGAATGTTAATGAGGTGGGCCGACGTAGCGACAGCCTCAGCCCAAAAATGTGGCGGAAGAGAAGAGGCAATCATCATAGCACGGGTGGTCTCAAGAAGATGACGATGCTTACGCTCGGCGACGCCATTTTGAGCATGCGCGCCGGGACAAGAAAACTGAGCGAGGGTGCCCTCCTCAGCAAGGACACCACGAAGGTGCTGAGAGATATACTCACCAGCAGAATCAGCACGGAACACGCGAATGGGTGAGGAATACTGAGTGCGGACCATGGCCGCAAAACGCTGATAAATAGAGAGCACCTCACTGCGAGAGCGCATGAAAAACACCCAAGTGTACCGTGAAAAATCATCAATGAATAAGATATAGTATCGATGGCCCCCTTTCGAAGCGAAGGGAGCCGGACCCCAAACATCTGAATGGACTAAATCGAACGGTCGCTGAGAGACAGACACACTAGTAGGATAGGGAAGCTGAATCTGTTTGCCTAACCTACAACCCCGACAGTGTAACGACCCATCTCCAGAGACAGACCCCAGAAGGCCACGATGAACCAAAGACGACAGGCGAGAGTCACAAAGGTGACCAAGACGATGATGCCACTGCTGAAAAGAGCCGGTGACGAGGCAACAACCGGAGGAGAACTGGCAGATGAAGTGGCAGCGGAAGGAACATGAAGCCAGTCTAACTCCCAAAGCCCCGGAGACGACGGCTACGAGGACCAGCTCCAACCAGGGCATGTGTGCGACGATCCTGAACCGCACAAGACTCATCAAGAATGACGTGACAACCAGAATCGGTGAGCTGGCAGAGAAAAGGTTCATCTGAAGGCGAGGAACATGAGAAACATCAGGAACAGAGAAAGAGGAAGTAGAAAGGGTGCCTGTACTAGAAACAGGAATAGAGGTACCATCAGCCGTGACAACACGGACAGGAGAAATAAGAGACCGAAGAGCGACAGAATAGAAACTCGAAGTCATATGAAAGGAAGCTCTAATCCAGATACACGGGGACGTACGTGGTAGAAAGTGGTGGTCGCGGGTGAAGAGCGCTCAACCAGCGCCGGCGAGGAAGAGTCTGAGTAGCGAGCAGACTACGAAGACCCCCGAGAATGTCCCGATCGAGAGTGCAACCGCAGAAGATCCCGAAGAGCCCACTGCCGACGATCTGAACCGCCGACGAACGGGATCCCGCGTCCCAGGTGGAGGAAGTGTGGCCAACCTGGCCACGTAGGTGCAATGAGGACGACGGCGGAGACTCTGACCACGAGGCTGCTGACGTAAACTGGAATCCCAAGCATCAAGCAGGCAGTGAAGCTGCGCTATCTCATGCGCAGAGAGGGGCGCGACTGGAGAGGTCGACGTACAATCAGGTGCCGACGAGGAGCTATCATCCACACGCACAGAGGCCACCAAAGGGGGCGACGGAGAGCAACACGCCGATGAAGACAGAGTCGGCAAAGCGCGGTCATAACCACGTGAAGAGGCCGCAAAGTCGATGTAGAGCGGCAAGCCGACGCAGACGGAGTCGACTAAGCGCGGCCATAACCGCGGAAGAGGCCGCAAAGTCGATGTAGAGCGGCGGGCCGACGTAAACGAAGTCGGCGAAGCGCGGCGAGTCGAAGAGGCCGCAAAAGTCGATGTAGAGCGGGGAGCCGACGTAGACGGAGTCGGTGAAGCGCGGACAGAGCCGCGTGAAGAGGCTGCAAACGACGACAAAGAATGGCTAGCCGTCATACAAGAAGGCAGCGGACAAATACCAAGTACCGAAGGGAGACCCAAAGAAAAGGCGGGATCAGCGGAAGAAGACATAGCTTTTTTTTTTTTTTTTTTTTTTTTTGCCTTTTTTTTGCTTTTTTTTTGCCTTTTTTTTTGCTTTTTTTTTCTCAGATCAAGTCAACTGGAGGAGAACCGGATTAACTGCAGCGGGCCACAGTAGCCCACGCGCGGAATCAGGAGACGCAACAGTACCCACGCGAGCTTGGCGTTGGGGAATCGTGGCGGAGCCTTCACGCGGGCCTGGCGTCGGGGAATCTGGCGGAGCCTGGCGAGCGTTCTCACGCGGGATCGGGAGGAGCGATGGATCGGGGGCGGGCGGGCGGAGCGGCCGTCGAGCGGAAGCAGGCGCGGGGCGCGGGGCGCGCGACGCGGACAGCCACGCGCGGAATCAGATCGGGGCGGGGCGGAGACCGGCGGGAGATGGCAGGGCGGCGGCCGGCGACGTGGAAGAGACGGCCGGCGGCGGGGAAGAGATGGCCGGCGCGGGTGAACAAGCCAAGACGCACGGACTAGAAAAATAGGACCAAAACTTGGCTCTGATACCATGTTAGGGAAATATGCTTGTTGTATTACCAGGGGGCCAAAGGCCACAATATATAGTACATGTACAGGTGCACATATGCAGAAAGCCCCCTAACATATGGGGAAACTACAATAGACAAATATATACATCTAACACTAAAAATCATGAATGGGTATTTGCAAATCACCAATCCACCAAAAAGAGAATAACCTAATGGGAAATATCAGTCAAATGCAGTAATACATTAGTACACCCTCCAAGTGGCAGGATAATAACCACTGTGCTTCACACTGACTTCATTAGGCTTCAAATGTAATTTCTAAGGAATACTTCCCGGAAAAATGGCATTCTTGTAGCTTTAGTGGGTATTCAGTATTGCGTGAAAAATTACTGATGATAAAACATAGCCAAAATGATATTATTTTCTGTCAATCCATGAAGTGAATCAACGTGAAATAATTCAGGAGAAGAACACACACCCTTGTCATTTGCTAAACTATTGAATGTACACTCAAGATGTAGGTAGCCTCATCATTCAACTAAACATATATTACCACCATGAGGCAGCTCTAATGTACCTGAAGATGAACTTTGGAATAACGAAAAGAATCCTATACCTGCAAATTCAAAAAGAATATGAGCTTCAGAGAAATACGTTCATCATCTCCAACAATATATGGAGAAACAAAGGGCGAACAGAACACCTAGTACCTGTGTTTCATCAAATGGCAGTGGCATTGAACACGTCGATCTGCTCCTGGTCGCATTTCATCGAATAAAAAAGCCGTTGCAATTTTTTGCACCAAGGTAAATAACTTTCAATATAAAACCAACTCAAATAGTCACAGAATCCGCCGTAATAACATACTTCAATTTTTAGGGATAAAGCTTCTTCTGGCAATTGTTTCACAAAAACAGAATGCCGACAAACTTGAATATAACAGATTTTTCTCTTTTTCTTTGGTTAGTTGGTAACCTCACCTTGAATATTGAAGTAATACATCTATAATGCAAAAACAGCACAGTGAGAAGGACTGTTCACATGAATATCCCAATTTTAAATCATCATGGGGAAAATAATTTCTTATGCATATAAGTAGGTTCCCTTTTTTCTGTAGACAAACTTGTGTCAGTGCTCTCATACACTAACCACAATTTATTCATTTCCTGTGAATGTCTACGTTTATTTAGTTCCCCAGCTCTGTCTCAAAATTTCACATTAACATGACCCTACCTACTTGCACGGTGTGATGACACTATAACTAAAACTGTGTGTGTTCATATGCCCATAATCTGAGAAGAGCATGAACAATCGTCCATGAACACCTGATAAAAAATGATAATTGGACTAATAGCACCATTTCCTCATTCATACCATAGAGCAAGGATATAATACCACTTATAGACCATTCCTCCCTAGATTCTTTTAGCTGCATCAAAATCATATACAACAACTACATTAGAAACTCTATGCTCAACTCCTGCATGATCTAGAAGGCTACATTATTATGAGTAAAAAGAAGAACCAACTATGAGAAAATATGAGCCATGGTTATCCAAGAAAACAAATCTTGGAAAAATATGAAGAATGCACTTTAGTGCTGTAAGAGTAACCAATTTAGGATAAAGTTACA
The DNA here is from genome assembly GCA_030979885.1 of Lolium multiflorum. NCBI lineage: Eukaryota > Viridiplantae > Streptophyta > Magnoliopsida > Poales > Poaceae > Lolium > Lolium multiflorum. The sequence continues at coordinate 89,002,269 of CM061752.1, read as the reverse complement.
GATATCAAAACGACGATTTGTTACAGCAGCGGGCACAAAACAACTGAAAAAAAGGAATAGAGATAGAGAAGAACTTGCATAGCTTCAGGCTAGCACTCAGTAATAAGAGGAAAAAATCATTATGCAGGAGAAAATATAGACTGCAGGATTTGTACACAACTTCTCAACTTGAGAAAATTAAAATATTTGGCAATGCTCAGAAAGGGAGGTGTGAGATAAGCACCTAACGAAGCTGATCAAACCAATAAATTTTATTTTCCAAACCGCTTAAGAGTTTCAGATTAAAGAATCAGTAGCGGTAGTAGTCCACCATGTTTTAAATATAAGGAGAGTTTAAAATACTTCCCTATTTGTTGCATCCATGCCTCCTTTCAAATGCTCGATGGTTGAATGGCCATAAACTTCCTCACTCCTCATGGTACTTGCAAAGAACATCATATGCTTGTATTAGAATTTGAGATAGGCATAACACATGAGGATAAAAAGTTCGAAAAAAGAAGAAGTTGGCTTCTCATCTAATGACACCGTACAAAATTCAGAGGAACATGATCTTCAAATCTAAGAGATGTCTCACAAATGCCTTTTATTTGCCACAAAGAGCAATCACATGTAAGCAGATATCTCAGAAGACTATGTTCAACATACACAAAAATGATAGCCACACGCTAAGAAAATTAATGCAAGGAAGGGATCGAATGAAACACATAGACTCACCTCAGCACGACCCATCTCTATAGAGGCAGCATTACCAAATATAGGATTTTCAGATACAAGCACAAGTTGAACAGAATCATGAGCATTCTTGCATATTGTTAATCCGAAGTGTAACAAAAAGACCTCAAAAACTAAATGGTTAGTCTAGCCTACCTTTAGACTTCAGATATACAGCAAATCTGCTAAGAACCAAATTATCAAACACCAGCAGGTCCATCCGGCTGGCGCTGTCAACGTCCACAACTTGCTACTGAAAAGATTAAAAGCATGTGTAGCTCCTTTTGAATGCCTAAATGCTTCAGTGCATATGGACATCTCAGCTTAGCCAATATTGTTTTGTGTAGAAAGGAAAGACCCTAAGGAGATATATATTATTTTTCGATAAAGTGAATAAATTATTATATATTCCAATTGTTTCTAATAGATCTCAACGGTCTATTTACACATAGCTTGTTATTGCAAAATATAATAATCGTAGCAAAATTTTAAACGCAATGCCTCGTTTCCAAGACACCAATTCAAGCTATTTAACACATTTCAGGCAAAAGAAAATAGGTGAGTAAGTTTATGAAACCATGTATCTTAGGAGTAGGGTTATGTATATTCTTTTCTTACAAGCGGTATACATTTGATGGCTGAGCAGGCACTATTTCTTTCTGCTGCAATATCACAAATATATGCATTAACAAATAACCATCTGAGGCACTAACTTCAAATGGGTAGCAGATACAGGGAAACCATAGAGTTAATTCCAATCATGGAAACATCACATGGACCTTGGATTCAATTCTAAACACCTAAAACTACTTGTACTTGGATATAGCTCCTTGGTTAAGAAACAAAACTCTACAGTACCTGACAGTACTTCTCCTAGGATTCAATTCTTACCAGTTACTGCTGATTAGAAAACTACATGTAAATGAAAAAGGTACGTTTTTAGGTTACTGCTAGACCTGCAACAATATTTGTGCGACTGTGCCACCCTTGAATCGTTAAATTTATCTTATGCATCTTGGTAAAAATGATGGGACTAGTGTGCTCTGTGTTTGTATGAAAGCAACACACCAACACACTGCTGAGTGTAAGTGAATCATTTGTCAAGACCTATAATTTTGTACTTGTAGTCTGACTTTTACTTAAAGTAGCATGTTCTGAATTGCATCTGAACTGTCTGAGGCTCACCAGATACATGTATTTCGGGATTTTCCCATAGATCTGCCTATTTCTCTTCTCTTCTCGCTAAGCAAAATTAAATCATATATCTCAGCAGCTGCCAAAAAAGATATATCTCTCAGTGCATAGTTAAATTATAAACAATCTTGAATCATTACATATGTTATGAAACACTACTACACGCTACCATTGTAAGGAACAAACATAACTAAGGCTACATGATGAAACATGAAAAAAAAAATGAACCACCCAAACATGAATTGATTTGAATGAAGTGTAGGGCTGTAGACTTGACCTTTAATAATCTTATTTTGTTTCCAAGAATAGCTATACTGAATAATAAATTTATCATGCTGCTGCAAAGAACATAGTCCTTTGTTTTCTGAATATCTGCATGATAGCACTTGACAGTAAACATGGTCTAATAGAAATAACAAATGATCATCCATTAGTATGATACTTTAATTATGACCTTATAAGTTTCAGAAAAAGGCTCATAAATCTGAATTCAATAGATATAAAACTAACTTTCCATAACCTAGCAAACCTGCAGAGGCTACCTGAAGGTATAAGTAGAAGAATTTGGTATACACCAATCAATTCATGTACATAAAATTCGGTAGAAACAACCACACGCCATTATGACAATTTCATTGATTAGTCAATCTTCCAGGACTAAGAATTTCTGCAAGCTACAAAACCAAACTCCACTTGTCATTTCCAAATGAAATAAAGAAATTTATGACACGACAAAGCAAAGCCATCTTGAGATTCACTTCACATTTTTTTCCGCATCCTTCCATTGGCACCGAAAACTACTGCAGCTGACATTTCACAAAATTCAACATTAAGAGGAATGCAGACCTCCAGGTCCGACTCGTGGTGTAGAGTCACATGTTTCAGAAGCCACGAGTAAAATTATATATTGCACTAATGTTCTTATAATCATGAATTATCTTGGTGTAGAGGCAGAACATGTCACATAATAAAAAAATGCATAATTCTAATTTGAGTTAACTAACATAGGCTCCGGTAAATGATACGGAAACACATGCCCAACACTAAATTTAAGTCGATTGTATAATGTTATTTATTTTACTCTTCTAAAAAATTCAGACTGAGTACATACCACATTATCAGCGAGGAGCAGAGCAAAACATTGCTATTTTTTACTATTAAAGTTGAACTAAACATGAGTCAACTTACATCAGAATAATGCAGACAAATTGAAAATAGAATCAGAGGGGAGATTAAATTGGAACTTACATATAAATGATGTGGACAAACTGGTGTATACCGATCCCTTTGCCTACTAAATCACAGGGAACATATTATTACCTAGCAAGGCACAGTTGTAGTCCTCCTTCCCGAGCTGCTGCAGGAAGATGGGGATCTCATGAGAGAGAGAAACATAGAGAAAAGGAGACAAAGAGAGAAGATGAGGAAGGACCTGCAGGTGTCCTTCAAAGAAGAGGCGGAGGAGGACATCGAGCTGTCGCTGAGCACCAAGTAGGGCTAGTAGGGATGAGCCCCATGAAGAGGCACAAGCATATTATGTGGGAGAGGAGCATCACCTAGGCGTTTCCCTCTGGTAGGGTTTGGCGGCTTCTCATGCTCCATGAGGGCGAGGATGGCGGCGGCGTGCATAGCGGAGAAGCCTGGGCACCGAGGAGCGACGAGGACCACCTCCTCCTCCATCTCTCTGCGCGTCATCGTTAGGCGGCGAGGGACGAGGATGGCGGCGGTTGTCCATGGGCGCACACGCCACCTGCTGCTCCCACGGCGAGGCGATTGCCTCGTCCTCGGCTTGCTCCTCCTCCTCCTCCAACGCCACCTGCTCTCTCCCGCGTCAGCCACCAGTCCAAAGGCATGGGCTACCGCTCGTGCAGCGAGACGGCTGGTGGCAGAGGGGAGCACGTGGATGTGACGGTGGTGGCGCGTGTGGCCGCGGGCGTGGCGGCGAGGAGGGGCGATGGAGAGGAAGGGACGGGGACAAGCTAGGGTTTGAGGGGATTGGACGAGGCAGTCGTGGGCAACCCAATCGGGGGCGATGACCACGGATGGAAATGTCGAAAGTACCCCTATCTACCCACGCGTGGAGAAGATATTTCTGGACGGCCGGCGCGAGACGAGGGCGACCCAGAAAACAACCCACAGCGACTGACGCATGGGCCAAACCGACCGTGGGACCCAAATGCAGCCAGACGCGGGTATATATTTGCCATCGCATGGGTTCCACTAGCGCCAAGGATCGACGGGTAAACGTTGCACGCGTGCTCCGCGCCAACCAGAAGCAACGCTGCTGTCCAGGAATGAACGGTTGAGATCGATTTTGTGTCAGCCTTTGTAAAAATCGGACGGTTCACATGCTTTAATCGCTGTGAATCCCCCATGGGGGGCATCTATTATACCTTTAGATGATATACATATTATGGTTGTATTTCTAGTTTGATCACACAATGAAATTCTTGGGTATTAGTACCATATTGGTTGGTATGAAGTGTCATACAAAACAACGCAATACAAGAATACAATGGCCTAAGTGACTAACAAGAAATATGATAGGAATGCACTTCTGGAACAAAAATAAAGTGTTATTATGTTCGTCGTTGGCATTCTATCTAGCCCTTAGAATTTATAATAAAGAACTTAATAATGGTTATTTTGCTCTGGTCAAATGAAAACAATGAGTTGTTCAAATTATGACATTACTCCATGGATAAGTTATTATAAATCTTAATGGTGAAACACACATACATAACACTGACGCTAAAATGTCATAAGGCAAATGATTTGAATTCCACTTATTTGTGGAACCGCCATTTAGGTCATGTTAGAAAGGAACGCATGAAGGAACTCCATGCAAATGGATTTTTGGAGTCATTTGATTTTTGAATCGTTTGGCGCTTGCAAATCTTTTCTAAAAGAGAATGACTGAAATACCGTTCATAGGCCAAGAGTTGAACGGGCAACTAACTTAGTGGAAACATACATGAAGATATATGTGGTTCAGTGGGCATAGTTGTGTGCGGGAGATTCTTCTACTTTATGAAAACTTCCAACAATGAATTGAGTATATATGTAGATATATTCGATAAGGAAGAAGTTTGAAACATTTGAATGGATTCAAATAAATTTCAGCATGAAGTAGAAATCATCGTAATAGAAAAGTCAAATATCTATGATTGGATCATGGTGGAAATATTTGAATTACGAGTTTTAGCAAAACATCTAAGAGAGTTATGAAATTGTTCTACAACTCACATTTCTTGGAGTATCATAATGATGATAGAGTATCCAAGAAATGTATCCAAACCTTGTTGGATTAATGATGAGATAATATAAAATGACGCCATTATAATTTTTGTGGATTATGCTTTAGAGACTACCGCTTTTACACTAAATAGAGCATCATCATGATCCATTGAAATGACACCATACGAGTTATGGCATGGGTATGAACCCTAATAGTCCTTTCTTAAATTTTGGTATGCATAGCATAAGTAAATGAGTTTACAACCAAAATCGGATGAATGTCTTTGTTGGTTATCCCAAAGAATTGATTGGGAATTCTTTCCACTATGAAGTAAAAGACAAAAGTGTTTGTTAATATTACTTGCTTATTTCCAAGAAATTGTTTTCTAGCGAAGTATTTGAGTGGGAGGACAATAGAACTTGATAAGGTTTATGAACCCGAGCATAATGATCAGAGTAGCGCAACATCAGAAATGGTTCCGGAAGCATTACGATTAATCATGACTCCCATGACTACAAAGTGTTTTAGCCATGGAGATCGAAGTACCTATTGAACCTTGTAGGTTTGGTTTACTTTGTGATCAAATAAATGATTTGTGGACAAAGGATTGATTTTGAACAATAATAAACCAACTACATACAAAGAAGTTACGATGGGCCCTGACTCCGTTAAAATGGCTATGCGCCATGAAATCCAAGATAGATAAATATTTTTTGAAAGTAAATGGATCTATAAAATTGATGGATTTGGATGCAATATACTTGAATAAGCACGATTTGTCGAAAAGTTGTTTACGACAAAGTTCAAAGAGTTGACTACGATAAGATTAGATCTTCCGTAGCAATGCTTATAGTCTATGTGGATTATTCTAGTAATCACTACATATTTCTTTATGAGATATGCTAGTAGGATAGCAAAATATATTACTTAACAGAAGTGTGTATTAAAGGTGTATACAAGATACAACCAAGAGATTTGCTAGTCCGTAGAATACTAGATAAGAATACGAACTTCAATTGGATGAAGTGAGTATTGCGGAGTTGGAATCTTCACCGGATGAAATAGTCAAAGAGTTTTTGATTTCATCAAACGATGAAGGTGCTTACATTTGCAAGAAATTAAGTGGGAGCGCTGAGACATATTTGTAATACTTTATGTAGTGACATATCGTTGATTATAAATAGTGTAATTATATAATTGATTAAAAGGTTTCATTGAGAATTAGCTTCAATGAAAGGATATGGATGAAACATATTTAGTGTCAAGATCTATGAAGATAGATTGAAACACATAATAAGTTTAAGTTAAAGTATATAAAGAAGGTGTTCTATTCATGTGAAGGATTAACAAGACTTGAGTGTATATGATACTCAATGAGTTGAAACACATGAGTGATTATAGATCACGTATAATATGTACATAATCAGATGTCATATGCTCTAAAGTGTTATGAGCATATACCAGAATGATTCATGTGATGATAATTGGACAACAGTAAGAATATCCTTGAGTACTTCAGAAGAATCAAGGATATATATAAATATATTTTTGTATGGGGTAATGACAAACAAATCGCTGTAAAATGTTGCACCGATATTAGTTTGGTCACATATAAAAATGAATTTCAAATCTCAATTAGGCCAAGTGTTGTTTAAAAGGTAGCATAATGCTAGATTTAGAAGAGTTCTAAAATGTTGTGACGGATTCTACAAAAGAAGGCAGAATATGTCATTGTTTTGACAATGACTGAGGATATTAAGTCAAGAGGTTCTTTGAGAACTTGGTGTAGTTCCGATAGTGTCAGAACTTTGAAGCTTTATTGTGTATGACAATATTAGTGACATATTTCAGACTACGGAATTAAGGTTCCACCAGAAGACCAAACATATTTAATGCCGACTCATTTGGAAAATGAGTGATGCGTGAAGACGCAAATAAGTTGCAAAATACATACGTTTCTGAGTGTGTCAGAACCGTTGACTAAAGCTCTCCTAGGGCAAAGTATGACCAACACCATAATGCCATGGGTGTTAGGTACCTTACAATGTAATCTAGATTATTGACTCTAGTGCAAGTGGGAGACTGTTGGAGATATGCCCAAGAGGCAATAATAAAAGTGGTTATTATATATCTTTATGTTTATGATAAAAGTTTATATACCATGCTATAATTGTATTAACCGAAACATTGATACATGTGTGTTATGTAAACAACAATGAGTCTCTAGTAAGCCTCTTAACTAGCTTGTTGATTAATAGATGATTAGTTTCATAATCATGAACATTGGATGTTATTAATAACAAGGTTATATCATTATATGAATGATGTAATGGACACACCCAATTAAGTGTAGCATAAGATCACGTCATTAAGTTATTTGCTATAAGCTTTCGATACATAGTTACCTAGTCCTTTTGACCATGAGATCATGTAAATCACTTATACTGAAAGGTACTTTGATTACATCAAACGCCACTGCGTAAATGGGGGTTATAAAGGTGGGATTAAGTATCCGGAAATTATGAGTTGAGGCATATGGATCAACAGTGGGATTTGTCCATCCCGGTGACGGATAGATATACTCTGGGCCCTCTCGGTGGAATGTCGTCTAAATAGTTTGCAAGAATATGAATGGTTCATAAGAGACCACATACCACGGTACGAGTAAAGAGTACTTGTCGAGACGAGGTTGAACAAGGTATAGAGATACCGATGATCAAACCTCGGACAAGTAAAATATCGTGTGACAAAGGGAATCGGTATCGTATGTGAATGGTTCATTCGATCACTAAGTCATCGTTGAATATGTGGGAGCCATTATGGATCTCCAGATCCCTCTATTGGTTATTGGTCAAAGAGAGGTCTCAACCATGTCTACATAGTTCACGAACCATAGGGTGACACACTTAAGGTTTGATGTCGTTTAAGTAGATATGGAATAAGGAATGGAGTTCGAAGTTTTGTTCGGAGTCTCGGATGGGATCCAGGACATCACGAGGAGGTCCGGAATGGTCCGGAGAATAAGATTCATATATAGGAAGTCATATTCCAAGTTTGGAAATGATCCGGTGCATTTATGGCAGGTTCTAGAAGGTTCTAGAAAAGTCTGGAAGAAATCACCATGGAAAGTGGAGTCCCGGAGGGACTCCACCTTGCATGGCCTGCCAACCCTAAAGGGGAGGAGTCCCAGGTGGACTCCCCTAGGGTGGCCGGCCAACCCCCCCAAGGAAGGGGTGGGAGTCCCACCTTGAGGCTTCGTTCGGTTCTCTGGGGAGCAACACCTGCAGGGAACTAACTCGCCCGGGATTAGGGTGATCCCCACTCCATAACCCTAATCCCTTTTCTTTTGAAAAAACGGTTCGGGAATTGGTGCACGGGTGGTGAGACGATTTTATTTTCCCCCGTGGAATGGCCGGGTTCGGGCGGGTTTGGGCCGGGCTGGAATCCCCACGGGGTGTAACCGAACGCACGAATTTAGCTGGAGGTGGATTAATCCCTAGCTGGGCCGATCCACGAGAGTTGACCGGGATTAGGACATGATCCCCCCGGGGGAGGGGATAACCGAACGAGCCCTGAGTGGGATTCCTCCCTTGGGTAGGTTTTGTCCCTTTGGTAGGTTTTGGTTTCGGGTCTTATTCGAAGACTTGGATACCAACACTTGGGGATTTCCACCTATATAATGAGGAGGAGAGGGAGGGGGCAGCCCACTCTTGGCCGCACCACCTAGGGCTGCCCATGGCGGCCCTAGCCACCCTCTCCCAAACCCTAGCCTCTCCTCCTCCACCACCTCTCCCGCATACGCTTAGGCGAAGCCCGGAGTTCTCCACCACCACCACCACCACGCCGTCGTGCTGCCGGGATTCCGAGGAGGATCTACTACTTCCGCTGCCCGCTGGAACGGGGAGAAGGACATCGTCTTCATCAACACCGAACGTGTGACCGAGTACGGAGGTGATGCCCGATTGTGGCACCGTCAAGATCTTCTACGCGCTTTTGAAAGCGGCAAGTGATCGTCTACCGCAGCAACGAGAGCCTCTTGTAGGCTTTGGAAATCTTCAAGGGTTAGTCTCGTTCATCCCCTCGTTGCTCCCATCTTCTAGATTGCATCTTGGCTTGGATTGCGTTCTCGCGGTAGGAAATTTTTTTGTTTTCTATGCAACGAATCCCTACAAAGAGGAAACATTAATGCACTTGTGGCATGCAAACAAAACCCCGTCCTTATTGGTATAGTCCATTGATTAATAAGATGATCAAGGTTTCCTGATCATGTGACAATGTAGTCATTAATAATGGAGTCATGTTAGTGAACATGATGGACACACACCCATTAGGTATTACAATGTGATCAAGTCACATAGTTCAGCATTGCGATACTATCATGAGATGTTGTAACCTAATCCTTAGACCGTGAGACTGTATTTAATCACTATTTGATATCATCAACCTCTACACCGTGACAGGGTAGTCATAAAGGTGATACTCAGGTGTGATAATGGGATAGGTTGAGGCGTATAAGCCAAGAGCGGAATTTATGCATTCATGTAATGGATAGATATGACAATGGGCCCACTCGGTAATATCATATCAACACCGCTTGCAAGCAAGTGACTAGGTCACAAAGGATATGATATTATGATGACGAGTTGAATTGTGTTTGTCCGTAACAAGATAGAACAAAGGTATAGTGAATACTGATGATCAAAGTCTCGAACAGACATAGGTATCATGTTACAAAAAGAATAGGACTCGACGTTAAGGTTCAAACGATAAACTTAATTCGTGTTTGCATATATAGGGACAGTTATGGTTTTCCAGTACCCCTGATGGTCATTGATCGGAGAGTCGTCTCGATCATGTCTACGCATCCATTAACCCGTAGGGGGTGGCACACTTAAGGGTATACGACGCTTTGAGATTGATTCGGCATTGTTCGAAAATAGGAAGAGACACCTTAATTGTTCCGAAGAGGAATCAGAATAAGTTCTGGGGTCAATGAATTGTTCAAAGACTCAAATATATGTTGATTATTTAATTATATGAATAAAATAATTAAATATACAAGAAAATTATGGGAAACCTGGGACAAATTTGGGAGCCCAGTAAGGGGCATCCGGTCGGGTCACCAAAGGGCAAGGTGGGGCGATGGCCCAAGGGGGCTGGACACGCCCAACCCTAAACCTAGGGGGGAGGCAACGGCTAGGAGGGGGCGGCGGCTGCCCCATGGTGTCCCCCCTCCGTTACCCTGATATAAAGAGCCCCAAGGGCTCCCCATCATTGAGTTCTCTCCCTCCCCTCTCCTCTCCCCCATGCGTGCCCCCGAAGTTTGGAGCGTATGTAGGTTTTGGATTTTTCCTTCCCGACAACAAATTCATGATCTATTATAGTTTTGTCTTTTCTTTTGATATCTCACTAGGGATAAAGTTAATGCATGTGCTATGTTCGTCACGTGACAAAAGTGATGATCTTGTTTGATCAAGGTAGCATATTTGATATTCAAACATCATGTCAAAGTACTTATGGTTATACTCTGTTAATTATTAATACAAGATTGCTTGAAGTTTTTCCTGTCTTCTGGAGTATAAGAGAGATGTGTTGCATCATATGTATGTTAGGACGTGATGCCCGTATGAATGCTTATCTTATACATGTTAAAGTTGTTTTCCTCATATCTCATTTATGAATTGTTATTGTCCACTACAACTTAAAAGAGAGAATAGTGAAGTGAACCCATGAGCCCCGGTCCAATTTTAATCATAAGAAACACCTTTCCATTACTTTTATATTACTTTTTATTTGCAGCACTATTTTAATCCGAAAATAAAAATATTATTTTTCTTATTTGCACACAAAACTCCAAAACAAACAAACATTTACCGCTTTTACTTAGTTTACTTCACTTGCTTAGTTTACTTTACTTTAGTTGCTACTTTATTTACTTTTTATTTACACGAAACCTTCTGCTTGACAACCACACGGTGGAGTTGGGGACACAAGGTTTTTTTTGCAGGATTGCTATAAGAAGAGAGGGAGAGATAACTCTTTAATCCATTCCCCGAGAGTTCGATATAACCCTCGAGTCATCCTTGTGGGGAAAATACTCTGCTGGCACAACACTCTGCACTTGGAGTCCCAACGTCATCACATAGGGACCGTTATGGTTTTCCAGAACCCCCTGATGGTCATTGATCGGAGAGTCGTCTCGATCATGTCTACGCATCCCTGAACCCGTAGGGTGGCCCACTTAAGGGTATATGACGCTTTGAGATTGATTCGGTATTGTTCGAGAATAGGAAGAGAACACCGAAATTGTTCCGGAGAGGAATCAAAATAAGTTCCAGGGTCGATGAATTGTTCAAAGACTCGATTATTTAATTATATGAATTAAATAATTAAATATACAAGAAAATTAGAGGAAATCCCTAATTGGGACAAATCTGGGAGCCCAATAAGGGGCAGCTGGTCGGGCTACCAAAGGGCAAGGTGGGGCGGTGGCCCAAGGGGGCCGGATGCGCCCAAGCCTAAACCTAGGGGGTGGCAACGGCTAGGGGGTGGCGGCTGCCCCATGGTGTCCCCCCTCTCCTCCCCTTACCCCTATATAAAGAGCCCAAAGGGCTCCCCCTCATCCATCCCCTCATTGAGTTCTCTCCCTCTTGTCTCCTCTCCCTCACGTGTGCTCGCTCCCGAAGTGTGGAGCGTACGTAGGTTTTGGGGTTTTCTCTCCCGACTACACGTCGTCATGCTGTTGGAACACCGGTCCAAATATTCTTCTCCTGCTGCATCGCTGGACCATAGCCTGGGAGACGTCTATACGCCGTACATGTGTAGAACTACGGAGGCACGACACTTGGAGCGCTTCATCATTGGACTTCTTCACGACCTTGAGGTCAGCATCGACGTACAACTTCATCGACAAACGCTCATTGTGAACGTTAGGCTTTTCGGTCTTCAAGGGTATGAACATCGATCCCCTCCGTTACGTTGCATCTCCATAGAGTAGATCTTTGGATATATCATCTTGTCGTAGGAAATTTTTTGTTTTCTGAAATGGAACCCAACAGAAAAACATGCATCTAGAAATCACTATGTATTTGGACGAACGGCGTTGGGCTAACATGTGCTTTTCCATGGTCCTTGGGAAAGGAAGTGGTTCCCATATGGGGGTCTTTCCCTCGGTGGCTCCATTGGCACATCAATTATTGCTTGCACTTTTTCGACTAGTTTAGGCGGTGGAGTGCATTGAAGCCAACCATTCTTTTTGATGCTTCAATGTGCTATGTAAAAGACTAAAGAATTGTAGAATAATATCATCAAGATGGAACTCGTCAGATGTCTCTTTTTTACTTTATCAGTTTCTGTATAAGCATTGAAACAATCATAATCCACTTCTATTCCATCTTCGCCTCCTAAATCAAAACCCAAAGTTTCTTTCTAGAAGTGCTCAAACTTGTGTTATAGTGAATTTCTTATAAGCTCCACCTAAACCTAAATCAGTTTTATTTTTATTATCTTGGTTAAGTCCTCCATAGAAAATATGTAAAACATACCATGGTGGTAGATCATGATGGGGACATTTATTAATCATACCTCTCAATCTTTTGTAGGTTCTTACCAAACCATCACATGGACGGTTCTTAAAATTTGTAATTGCTTGTCTCACTCCAGCTGATTTTACTTTAGGCTTAAAGCGATATATGCATTATCCTTTTAGCTTATCCCAAGTACTTATTGATCCTACAAGAAATATTCTATACCAAGCAAGAGTAGTGTTGGTTAAAGATTGGTTAAATAATTTAAGTTTCGATTCACCATCTGAATGGCCTTTCAATTTAAGTGTCCGGATCTTCATCAAGATCATCTCCCGTGAATCTTTTTTTGATGCAAAATAGAAATTAGATGAGGATTAACCAGTGTTTTATCACTCGACAATTCTTTCACATAGGCTCTATTAAACCTCCCGAGGTGTTCATTTGTGTTGAGCTTGTTCGTAAGCCCAAGCATAGTCATGGTGTTTGCCTGAAACTAGTAAGTAACTTTATTATACCAATTAATAAATTAGCAACTAAGAACAAAGACCAAAAGCGTACAAGTATATCTTGATGGCTGCTACGACAAGATGATTACTATGAGATTCATTGAACATTACAACATAATACATTAGTTATCAGTACTAGATTTGTGGTGCGCCTTGGCGCACGATCCCGTAAGGCTCACGTATAGGTGAGGAAATGTTATTTTTTCAGGTTTCACAAATTGTTGCTAACCACAATAAATTATAAATTGTGAAACAAATATTGTAACATAGAGAGTCGAAATAGGTACTCATTAGGCTAATATTAATATTGTTCTAAGCCTAAGGTATGTACATAATTGTTTGGTTCAAGTGAAATAAGCACCTGCAAATATAGTACTGTTTAGTTGCAATTAAAATACAGTTCTCCATAATATATGGTACACTTTTACGGGATAAGTAGGAACGACACATGATCCATTCCATTTATTGAATTGCATCCTTTTCTTAATAACTTCAAGAAAATACTCCAATGATCAGAATCTGAACTTGTAAGCTTCTGTTAAGAAACAGAACATATCTACCATCAATTCCCACTAAATCAGATTCTATGCTAAAATACATGTTCAGAACAACCTAAAAGAAATACAAATTGTCTGTTAGAAGTAATGGAGCATGATAATATCAAAGGAGAAGTTCGGCCCTCACTATCTTCGTGTAGCTCTCTATACTTGCAATTCAACAAAGCTTGTCACAACTGGCAGTAACATCTTGAAGTCCACGACGCCAACATGGGTCAGAGGAGGCCAAGGGGGCTGATCTCGCGGACGATCAACAGACATCAGCAACACTCATGGAATGCTAGCTAACTTACTGACTCGTGTTGTAGGCCGTGTTGTAGGCAGATGCTCTGTTGGGCGAATTACCGGAGCACTGGTGGGGCGGTGGCTGCAGAAAAACCCAATCAAAAGAGGAAGAAGAGCGGCCGCACCAGTAGGTACCGCTAGAGAAGAAAAAAACCGCCGGGCACGAGGAGACATGTGAGAAGCTCGACCTGGAAGTGGTAAGCCATGACAAAATCAAGTGTTACACTTTCCCATTCATTTACTCGGGACGTCATGAAATTATTTTGGTCTTTTATGAGCACGCAGTAGTAGATCATCATTCTTGATCTTAGCATCTTCTGTGTGCACCTCCATCGCCCAAACCAAGAAAAATGCATGCACAAAATATATTATTAAAAAGTAAATCCCCAGTGATGGCATTCAACTTGTGCCAACCAGATAACAAAATAAGAGAAAACATACCACATTTTCAAGCCAATGTTCTATGCTTCTTGTGTTAGTATATCAATCACCCCCAGATTCCTTTGTAAGCATCTCTTGCAAGGAAATTCCCATTTAACGCAATACAAATACTTGTATTTTCGGTTTTAAGATGGTACTACTTCATTACTAAGGTAGTGAGCAACATACCTGATCCTTTCGATGGAACGCTCACATAATTTCCACTTCAGTTAGAAGCCAAATTATGAAAGTATGAAAATATGTAATACCAACTCTTCTAAGGATGAGAGAAACATGAATAGTAGCAAAAAAATCTCAACAGCTCCAGCTAAGTGGTAAGCAATCTAAATGATTAAGCCATATGGGAACAATTACCATGTTCAAAGCAATATATATATTGTGGAGGAAATATTATGTAACCGAGAAAACAAAAGAGAGATGAAACTTTAGACTGCTGGTACAATGTGGGACCATATCCATGCCAGAAATATGGTAGCCTTCTTCACAAACTATATGTTGTAACAGTGTTAACTCGGTAACTTTTGTGTCCTGAATTTCCTAGATGGTTCAAAAAATATTAACACAAATTACCTGATGAATTTCGTGAAGCCAATAGCCTAAGCGGTACCAGCAGTGAGACCAACAACTGGTGCCAAATGATAATTATTACCTGCATTTAATTGTAAATATTACTACCTATGCTTGTGAAAACCTGATAACTTGGCTGAAAACCATGCGATTCAGAGCAAGACAAAAGTAATACTAACTAAAATATACAATTGTGTCCTGATGCGTCTTTTGGAGGCATGTATTGCTCGTCGGTATGCTTATGTAGCACCAATGTGAACATGCATGTATTGCTCGTCAGTATATACTTATGTAGTATCAATGCAGAAACTAAAATATACAAATCTTTTATAATGACTATAGAGGAAAGGCATAACTTAAAAATAAATATCAAGCAGTAAACTATAACAGCCAAATGAACCAAATGGCCACGTCTTATCACTTAATTTATATGTGCATAGTGAGTTAGAGAAACGAACTGCAAACAATGTGAAATACCAAGAATAAATCATTCTGGTGGACTCAAGCCTAAGAAGCTATTAAGCATGAAAAGCAAAATTATTCTTACAAAAACTCAAAACTCATCCGTGACCAAGTAGTCTATTTGTTTTTGATAATTAGGACAAAAGATGGAGGCGTACTATCATTTCCATAAAACTAACAATTTAAATGAGATAGCAAGAACCCAACACATATCTATTTAAGTATTTATCAAAATAAGATATGGATTTTATTACACACACATCAAGTTGTCTTATAAATTCTTCAGAATATTTTTTACTTAATTATTTATAACTGGCCATTCTGATGAAATTTTCAAGACATGTATAAACACCAGGTGATACCTTCAATGCTACAAAATTATATTTCATTAAAATTCCAGGGTATAATTTTACTTTTCCACATGATAGAAATAATACCATTAGACATCATCATGCAATGTACACACACCTAATAAATTAATTATCTTCTACACACACCTAGAGTCAAACATACTGAAACTTTGATGGGGATGTGGCGAGATACACTGGAAAGCCGAGCTCCCATAGTTAGCTCACAAATCTCGGCAGCATTTTACTGCAACTCAAACACCTAGGAAAACCATTTTACTGCAACTCAAACACCTAGGAAAAATACCAATATACACAGAGGTAAAAAAGCATACTTGGTGAAACCACAATGATCAACACAGAGAGGGAACCCTATTTTTTGGAGTTTGCTACTATATAACATGAAGATTATTCAGAGACCAGCTATCGAAATTTCATCTAATAAAATTGGCATACACACAACACAATCTAATAAGAGCACACCAATAAACCAATACCTCGATAAGTAATTACACACATATGTAGAGGGAAGAGCACACCAATAATTATCTGCAAACACCGCGCCATCATCGAGTACAGATGCACATGAAACAAAATACTTCAGTTTATGTATATACGGTACCGCCTAATGGATTGAGCAGATGACGACACATGAACCTTGAAAACATTAACAACATCATGCATTACTTGCTACTTGAGGTATTAGTGTATTACCTCTGTTGAATGCCGGACACAAGCTATAGGAATTCTTTTTCCTCACTCGCCACAGGAATTACAAAGGTTAAATGTGACAGAAAACCGAAAACAGAGCATTAGAGGTGCATAGTCACCTCTGTGGTTACCTGTAGCCCTTATGTCAATTCTCTCCGTGTCGACTACCAGTCTACCACAGACTTCACTCATCTACTTGTAGTTGTTCTTATTGTTTTGGTGAGCCTATGATTTGAGAAGTAATGTTTAGGTTTATAAGTTCATATGGATTAGAACAAACTGCATTGATTGTGTCCAAAAGCAGGTGTGATTTCTTATGAAATAGTGATTGATTGTGTCCAGGAACGGATAAAGAACATGTAGGGTTCTATGTACTCAGAAAACTATAGTGTGTGTTACCAGGGACATTTCTAAGAGACACTTAAAAATCATTGATCAACATTATTTTGAATTAAAGCTAGCCGTACATGAGAGTATATACTATATAAGCAACAACCAACACTCACTATGAAGGGAAAGGTTTCACGAATTCATACCATCAACTAATTATTTTAGCAGTTTGCTTCCACTCAAAATATAAGAAAACTGTACACATGAAAAAAATAGATATTGCATAGGCAGCTGCACTTACAGTTAGCTCCCCCAAACCTCGGCCCTGCCAACACTCCACTAATTAGCAATTTCTGCAGGTCTGTTAACCTTCACGAATTTTGTGTATCAATAAATTGTGTTAGCAGTATGCTTATGCTGAAAATGTCAGGAAAAAAAACTTGAACTGCAGAAAAGATAGATACTACATATAGGCAGACGCACTTACATTTTAGCTGTCCGAAATCCCTGCCCTGCATGTATCATCCTCCCTTTCCAGTATTGATAACTGACCATTTGTATATGTCTTCGTATTTCACCAATGAGAAGAACTACCGGCCAAGAAGGAGAGCACATCAGTGCAGGATTAGAAAGCATGTAAGCATCACCAAATCAAGCAAACCACATAAGCATAGAAAGAGGGGGGAAAGTTCTATTCCCCACCCCTTCTAATTTCTCCATGCGTGTTAAAATTTCTCCTCGGAAATCTGAAGTTTCTTGCAAGTTTTACAGTTTTATTCTCTACGGATTTTTCCCAACTCGAGGCATAGACCATGAATACCAACCAGAGAAAGGAAAGACACAAATGATTTAACATGTAGATCCATGAACGAAGAAGTAGCAAGCTCACTTGTGCCAATACGCTTTCCGATGTTGAGTGGCATCCTCCGGCCGCAAGGGCGGAAGAGGTGAAGGAGGCGAGGAACTTTATATCATCAAAACAGCCACCTACAAGTTTCCAAAGAAAATGTACCAGCTTAATAGCATACCCTTGTTATAGAAAGAAATAATTTCCAATAACATATGCACATTTAAGGCAAGGATTTAACTTAGAAAATATGGATTGAACACCTTTTTGAATAATATATGGGGTTACTTACAAATGCTTTCATTGAAACTAACTGCTAGCGAGATTGTTTAGGACATTGATACTACAATTATTAACAAAGGATTAAGTGAAATATTAAGAAACACTTGAGATGATATATAAATTAAGATATGTATCAGCATGTGTAGAAAGAACTACAAAAGAGTTGTGAGTTACGTGGTGTAGATGAGAACTCTCAGCTTATGACTGAAGAGTGATGACATAGTAAACTGCAAGCAGCGTGTAATGATAAAATATAGATGAACCTCAAGTTATGGAAGTCCCACAGAACTGCACTGATATTTTAGCGCACAAAAAATACAACCCCAAATTAGTAGTCCAGTATTGGAATGAATAAAAAATACACCAAACTGCACTACAGTATCTCAAAAGTCACAACAATGTTTTGCTCCATTCTATGTGTGCTAGCTTTCAAATGACAAACATTGTACCATCACAAAAATAATTCTTTATTCTTATTTCCAAAGCATAATGAGATAAGGAAAAGAAACTTATATTGACAATTTATCGAAGACATGAGGAATTACATGATGTACCCTGCCTGAAAGAAGCAAATATTATGAGCGGAAGATATGAACCTTAAAGTAAACTATCAAACTGTAAACAAAAATATTAGAGGAATTTTTTTAGATTACGTGCTGAAAAATCTATATGCTTACAAATTGCATTTGGTCCTCTTAACTTCCACAAAAATATTAACATGATAATAGAAGGAAACTTGGAGAAGATGATTGCTCGAGTAAAAACCATGGCAGTGCGCTTGCTGGAATTCATGCAGGTGCATTGGTACATTTTAAGCAAACAACAGGGACATGATATCCATATAGAATATGTATCATCGAAAGCTGGTACCCTGCAAGATCAAAAGCAGAAATCAACCAAGGGTCAAGACAATAACATAGCAGACCAGTGAAAAACAATAGTCTGTAGGCATATAATTTACTCCCGACAATTAATCCTGAATAAAAACACACGGTAGACATGATTTACCATGTGATCCTGATTGAAATTGAGAGAATATCCATAGGATACACATAAGAACATGTACTGAGACTCTTCCAGATTTACCGAATCATGATCTTAGTTTTTACGTGCTCCATCTAGCTGAGCTTTCTGCAATGGCAGCTTGCGCCGACAAATATCATGCAAAAAGGACTCCATCAGGATATCATATAGCCAAATAACATTTGATTGTAGGTAAATTTCAGAAGAAATCAATAATTGATAAGACAATATAGCATTAAAAAGGTAGATAGCTAGTACCTGCAACCATCTTGGTAAATAGCAAGAAAATGGTAGCAGTACAATAGATACATGGGCACAGAACCACCATCCAATATCAGCTGAAGCGGACAATATGGCAAGAGCCATGCTAAGTTTCTTATGCTTATTCAATCATGCCACTCAGCCGATCCATTTCAAAATACAGAAAATGTTTTCACTGGCTGTTTCTGACTAAATTCTGTAGTCGGTACATGACAGAATAATGCAGCAAGATACCAACCTAAACTTCTTCCTGAAGAAAAAATATCACCAGGATAGCAATGCAGGGAATAATGACCAGCTTTGTAAGCTGGACATGGAGCAGGATAACAATGTAGGGAATAATAACCGACGTGCACACCTGCAAACCCAAACCAGAACACAAGTAGAGAAAAGAAACTGCATGATTAGAGCTACGTCCACACTGCATCAGTAACTATTGAAATGCAACTTATTGAAGAACAAAATAAATGAGAGAAGGGAGGAGACGACCAGGAACTCACCGGGATGTGTAGCACTGAATTAGGTCATATGACCACTCTCGGGACGCAGATGTTGATGTGGCATCCACATAGCAAAATTATGTGGCGCTAACAAATTCGGAGGATGAGCCAAAGGAGTTATGCATGGCTAGTAAGTTCTCTCCGGTCGAACTCCTTGCCACCATGGTGGATTACCTCTGTTCAGGGTGTGTCAGTATCATAGCTCTGGCAACATACCCAACAAGCCATCATATGTCAGTTGCTTTCTAAATTTGTATAGTATTAGGAAACAAGTTGTATGTAATTCAGAGATGCCAAACATTAAAAAGATGGTACTCACCAGAATCATAAATTAATGCTAGACTTGCACATCACAACAACAAACATATGCCCCCCATCTCCATAGCCATCTTCAGAGTAGAGAGATTCATTTGTGCATAGAAAAGTTATCTACTAAATTATATTTCACAAGCCAAACTTTCAAATATATTAAGTAGTACACCAATTGGTTCCTATTTTTGGTGCAAAACAACACAATACACTATTCAGGTATCTAAGAAAGGGACAAACCGAATCAAGATCTAGCGGGCCTGAGGTTCGAGACACACGCAGGCATCTTGCACTTGAGATTAAATTTGTGAAACCAGTGCAGTGGAAGATGTTGAGACATCTACCGTAACTTGTATACCTCGGACAATGCAGAGTCGCTAGGTCGCCATCATTGACGCTTTGTCCCCGGGCGCTGCAATACCTAGCGGATCATGGATCAAATCAAGAGAATCAGTAAATAATGTTCTCTCCAGGATTTTTGTCAAACACCTTCTAGGCAAAAACAAAGATAAGAAACTATGGAGATTA
Source organism: Lolium multiflorum (assembly GCA_030979885.1). Lineage (NCBI taxonomy): Eukaryota > Viridiplantae > Streptophyta > Magnoliopsida > Poales > Poaceae > Lolium > Lolium multiflorum. The sequence goes on along the minus strand of CM061752.1, from coordinate 88,981,644 downwards.
AATGGAGAGAGGGAGAAGAGGGAGATCAGGATGAGGAGAGGAAAATTACCCTGTCTTGTTCACGTGCTCCACCTTTAGATGCAGAGGATGAAGAGGCGGAGCAGCAGCGACAAATGCGGATGCCCGTACGGCCGGCTAACGGGGAAGAGGTCACGAGCTGGGCTGATGGCGGCTCGAGGCGGCGGCTCATGCGATTCCTCCTCATCGGCGACATCCTCACCTGGGGAGCGAGGGAGCGGGGCCATCCCATCGTCGCCGGATGCTGCCGGGGCCATATGGCGCGAGGGCGCCTCGCTGCTGGCGACGGGCGCAGCCACCGTCGTCGAGCTGCTCTGGCCCCGGCCGCGACCACCGGCGCCGGGCGCACTGGCTGCGCGTGGCCTCACCGGCGGCCCTGCTCCCCGGCCCTCAATGGCCTGTGGAGGTCGCCCGCGCCGCCATCCCTACGGGAACCGGTCGCGCCGCCCCTTGGCCGCACCGTCGGCCCCTGCCGGAGGTCGGCCGCGCCGCCCGACGCTCACGCCGGCGGTTCCGGAGAGGGACGTGTGGAGGCAGAGGGGCTGGCTGCGGGAATGGAGCCGGCGGCCGCCGCACGCGCAAGGAGAGGATGGGTGGAGACGGGGACAGAGAAGGCGGCTGTGAGCAAATGGCTAGGGTTTTCCCTTGGAGGATCTGGTTTTGTCTCACGCACACCCCTCTGAGTCCAATCAGCGAGCGACATCTGGACCAACCAGGCTGAGACCGAACGAGGCGCTCGCCAGCCCTCCCGCGACGCGCGGCAGGCGTGGATAGCCTCTCCATGCCCCATGGGCATGCGGCAATTATACCTTTAGATAACTGAACTACCTACGGCCTCACACAGCGATTTGGCGCTTGAAACCGTCGGATACAATTGTTCAACGCTTCAGATCGTCCAGCCTCACCGAAACATCGATGGAACCGTTTCCCATCTGCGATTTCCGTCAAAAAAGGGCCAGCCTACATTGCTGGGCTGCTACTCCGCAGGCCGAGTTACGCGTTTTTTTGTCAACCGGGCTGAAAGACCTCCCATGGGCCGACAGCCTGTTAAGTACCATGAGCCCTTCTTTTGTTTTCCTTCCCAACAGGCCTCGGTTGCAGAACGAACCCTACCTCACCTCGGCGCACGGCACAAGCGATGGTGGTGGCGGCAGTATCGATCAGGCTCCTCTCATCGTCTCGCGCCTTGCAAAAACTCGAGCGCCTACATGTCTCCCCGCAGTCCTCTGATCCTCCGTCCGCACATCAGTGACCATCTTGTCTTATGGCTTTGCGGGAGAAAAGGGAAGGGGAACAGAGAGATGTTGTGCCTCCATCGCCACTCGCCATGGTCATGTTGTCTTCAATTTCTGCACAATCCCCCTTTTCCTTCTCCTTCCTCTCAACATTAATCAGCGATATGTATTTTCTTATTTGTGGACATGTGTTTTTCTTAGGAGAAGATGGGTTGGTGTTCTTGTCTCCTTACATACATTATGCTTCGCTGAACTCAGTATGTTTGTTCAATACTAATATATGTTGTTTCTAGAAGCAGCTTCGACCTCTTGGGTCAGGCCGTATGTAGTGTAGTTAGTTTTTCAATATTGCAGGCAAAAGGAAATACTTGAGGCCTCAGTAGTAGACAAATTATTTTGATTTTCGTTGTGCTAAAAATGTGTTATTATCGTTTCCGCGGACGTGCAGTGGATAACATGTTTCTCCGAGAGAAATTTATCATGTATGAAAGCCAAGAGCAAAATATGAAGTCGCGTCCATCCTTTAGCTGTGTGCAAATCGGCAAATGTCAGTTATCAGCTACAAGTCAATGCGGTCTTCTATGCAAGCTCAATTAACTCTTTCCCTAGGCAATGGACTCGGTCGTGCTTATATCACAAACAAACATGACTACTTGTAACTATATGTCACATCCAATTATTCACTAATCATTGCTGAAGTTAGTTAATTTTGATATGGCCATCCATTGCCTCCCTTCTGATTCCCTACCATTGTCCGAAAATTCTTCGACGGAGTTATATGCTCAATGGAGCATGTATTGAACTTTGTGTCAACCTATTTTATTCCCACGGTTTATCTTTCAGTTATGCCAAGTATTTTTCATGGTAATTGATTATAGTGACATCCCATTACTACTAAAGGTATCCTGGTGTCTTTGTGAATGAACCAGTGTATATCCTTGACTTCAAAATTGAAGTCAAGTTTCAAATGTTAATCCTTTCCTTCAGCACTAAATTAGCATATAAAATTGAGGTAGAATTTAATTTCATATGTGCTAAAGATAAATCTTCGTTTTTTGCTGGTACAGGGTGTCGAAAATTGTGTGCACTTTACTCTTTTTTTTTGCTAGACTTAATATTTTCTTGTGCAAGATATCTGCTATTATTCACATACATCTCTCCATGTGCGTATATACTCAAATCAATAGAGCTATGTGTTCATTACTAAAACTTTATGCAGGAGAACAAAATGCACGAAGAGGAACAAATCATGCAGAGAAGTTCAGAACCCGGCTTCAAGAAAGGAAGGTTATGCCTTGTTCGAGATTTCTTTGTCGAATCAGCAGATAACATGTTTGGTGTTGTGTATGCAAGGTTTATGATGAAGAGCACACCTTGGAAAGATATTCAGGTCGAGTCTGAGGTACTGCCAAATTTGAACAGTGTTTGGTTGCCGAGTCGCAGTACGGGTGAGATTTTAATTTTGTTTACTATGTCTTGCTCAACTACATTTGCAAAGAAGATGAATTTTTCTTAGTGCTAAAGAAAACAAGACTACATTATTAGGACCTATCTCTCTAGGTGCAATTTCTTATATTGATGTGGTATTAATTTCGTAAGTCTGAATCTCATTCAAATTTGACATACTCAAGATGATTTCTTGGTCAAACTAATGAGCTCATGTTATAAGGAGGTCCGTTCGGTGTTACTAGCAACAACAATTGGCCATGCCTTATTTCTCCCTTTAGCTTCTCAGTATTTTTATCCTGAAATTTCTACTTCTGAAACAGATTGAATCTGAAGATGTCGAGTACTCTAACTGAAGAAATGAAATTGCACTCCCCATCTGCCACAATAGAGGTGCCTCCTACTCTGCCCATGGTAAGTCCATTACATTGTATGATTACATCGTTATGTACTTGCTATCCATAGTCTCCTATAGTAATGGTGCTCTTCTCTCGTGTGATGGTAGACTGCTGCCAGGTTGAACAGTCCGAGAAGTTGGTGAAGACGTTGGATCAAAAGGTTAGAAGAATGGTATAATAAGTTCAGTAGCTACCACCTTTTGTTTGGCATCATTCCGGTTAAGTTAGTATATGTGTTTAGCTAACAATTTACTCCCTCTGTCCCACAATATAAAATGTTATTACAAACTATTAAAGCCTATGTACGGTTGTAGTAATAACATCTTCTATTACGTAACGGAGGGAGTGCATTGTATTTGTAACCACAGTGCAGAAACAGACCGAAAAATCCATCTAGCCAAAAGAAACTGCTCATGAACACCTCAGAAGACATTGCCCCATGAAGAACTTGGATTTGCGAGGACAGGAAGAACTGTAATATCCCAGGTAATGGGGTTACAAAAATAGAGGAAACAGATGCGTGCATTGCATTCATGCATAGAAAATCCGGGAAATTTTCGCGCTTTAAAGTAAAACAGTCACAGTAACTGAAGTTTCACTTGACCTTGGTGAAATTGAAGTAGCTCATCAAGTCAAGCGCTATAAACCTCAATGTGACCTTTGCTAAAACCTTGTTTTGGGTAGAGATGATTTGATCTAAGGGGTTAGATCAAATGGAACTAATCATCAACACAACAACACTTTACTTAATGATAAATAGCTTGATCTTATAAAAGATTATAATATGGTAACCCTTGTCATAACATATGAACACCTATTCAATTGCAAATCAAGTAACAATAAAATGGAGAAGTATTCTAGACTTATCTTTTCCATGTCATAAGACTAATCTATGATCCTACCATGAAACCTCATGGTATTCAATCCACTTCCACATTGGAATTATAACAAGGAGATCCACTCAAGTAGTATATATTCCTCTCTATTACCAATAACTCTACATCAACCCTATAGAGGAGAGAGTTCTATATTACTAAAGAAGCAATGGCAAACATTAAGGCAAACCTTGAAGATAAATATCCATATGATCACAACATCATTTTCAAGAGGAACCCTAGAGTATTATTCAAGCCTTCCCAAATGAGAGAGACCATTTATTCTAAACCTAGCTTTACCTATTTAAGAATAAAGAACAACCATTGAACCAAAGTATTAGGTTGTAACCATTTCACCTTGGAGTGGTGAGATAATCTAATATCACCTAGAATAATAACATATCCATGAATTGATAAAGAAAGGAGGAGATTAACTCAATCAAGATAGCCAAGTGGAGTTTTAGATTTAATACCTATTGAGATATTGTGAGTACACCATAAACCCTAGAATAACCATTCTTTTATAAGAGAACCCAAGCTATGGTGTTACACTCAAGTAGTTGAGGCAACACTTGAATGTGAGGGAGAGAACTATCCATATATCCAGATGATTATATCATCATTGATTAAGTAGAACCCTAACATAATATCTCAGGCATTCTCCTGGGATATAAACTTAAGAGGCAACAATAGTAGTCCTATTCAAGAAGATAAATTAAAAGTGCTATACTTAGTTGATCAAGACAATACTTAATCGTGGGAGTGAGAAACCTAATTCTTGAGAGATAACTTAAGAAGCCAAACCTTGATTATTATAAATTGAGTGATGATCATAAACCCTGAGAACTTGAGGTAAATATATCAAGAACAAGTGGATCATGCCTAATCCATGACCATGCTTTGGAGAAATAGGAGAATAATCCAAATACTAACACTTATATGATTAGAGATATCATCACCACATGAAATCATAGAGAGGTAACTAGTAAGCAACCCTAGGCTTATATCCCAACCTTAACTTGTGGTTCACTTGGTGATCATAAGTACAATTCTACCACATCTACATTCCACCTATTCTTCACTTATGAACCACAAGAAAACCTTTAGAGTAAAACTCCATACTTAATATGGTGAGAAACCATCCATCCATATGACCAAAGTTAACTATAAAAAGAACTAAAACAACTTTAGTTACTTTAACAATAGATTAAGTTATAATAGAAATCTACTAGTATAAGATAAAACCAATTCTTAAGTTCTTAGTAATTAAAGGAGCACATGAACAAATAAGCAAGTAATCATATTACCTTGATTAGGGGAGATTAAACCCTAGCAAATGCAATATGATGGCATCCCAACTCTACAAACTAGGGGTATATCTCAACCCTAGTTTATGTATCACTATGGTGATCATAATATGAACCTAGGCCATAATTGAAATTCAAACCAATTGACATTAGGTGAATATTATTAGAACCCTAGTATGGCATAGTAATAAAATCTTATACTTCATTTATTAAACCTGAGGAAACCTTGTGATACATCTTATAATTAAAACCATCAATGTGATTATCAACCACTTACCTATATCATTGAGACCCAACCTTGAGGAGAGTAATATTTACTCTAGGTATTTCAAAGGATTAAGAGACCATAACACTAATGTTAGTTTCAATATGGGTTATCATCAAACCTACAAAACATTAATAAAATTGTTGCTCACATGAAATAATATGCAAGTGATTAATACCTCAAATTGAAACACAAGACACAAAACAATCTCTTAAAAACTTTGAGTTGAAAGTCATCCACCTCAGAAGCCTCGCAAGAGTTTATCGAGTAGTTCTATGGCGGTGGAAATAGCGAAATAACAAGAAGAGTGAAATAAAGACAAGTGGTGATTATAGTAAAGCAGGATTAAAATATCGTAGGCACAGGACGGATTTAACGGGCGTTGCATGGATGAGAGAAACTCATGTAACAATCAAAGCATGGGCATTTGCAGATAATAATAAAACGGTATCCAAGTACTAATCAATCAATAGGCATGTGTTCCATATTTAGTCGTACGTGCTCGCAATGAGAAACTTGCACAACATCTTCTCGTCCTACCACCTGGCAGGCCTCTAGGGAAACTACGGATATTAAGGTACTCCTTTTAATAGAGTACCGGAGCAAAGCATTAACACTCCGTGAACACATGTGATCCTCACATCACTACCGTCCCCTCCGGTTGTCCCGATTCTTGTCACTTGGGGCCATTGGTTCCGGACAACGACATGTATATAAATTAGGTAAGATCATAAACAACGAATATCTTCATGAATCAATAACATGTTCAGATCTGTAACATCCCAAGTTTTAACAATAATAAAATCAAGGAGAGATCAAGTACTCAAAATTTGCAACAAACAAAAACTTTTTATATGCATAGTGTGTCACATACAAGTGCATGCATATGAGTGATTATCTTTGGGGCATTTGCCATGATGAGTGTTGATATGATTATCATTTGCTAATAAACCCTAACCTATGATCATAATAAACCACTTTGAGTAAATAAAAGAAAAATGCTAAGTGTGAGCCAAACCCTCACATACACATAGGGCAAAAATGCAAACCATCACCAAAGGCCACCATGGCTTGATCTTTGGTTTCTAAAATGATTATATAACTCAAACAAACCTAAAGGCATCAAAGAAACCAAAATTGAATCAAATTTAAACCCAAAACCATCTCACATATGATGATGGTCAATTGTGCACTTTATAACATGATCCCCTCTTTACCCCTCTGGTTAAATCCTTTCTTACACTAAACTTGAGGAACCAAAGCCATGTCATCCAAGACTATGTCAAGGTGATGAACTTTCATGTTGACCACCATGGCTAGAGTTGACTAGGTTGACCAGAATAAGGGTGACAAGTGAGGACTTTATATTAATGTGAAGATCATACCCAATTTGGATTTTTGCAAACAATCTTCATTTTGAACACCAACACCACCATTCTACTGCAAATAATATATGATTCAAACCCACCAAAATTCATTCAAAAATTCCAAACTTTCTCTCTTGCGGCCATTTCAACAAACACCTTGTGTGCAAGAATCTGCCAACTATGAGCATTGCAAAATCCTTTGGACAATGGCCTCCACCATCAAGCATAGATCATCACCAGTACCCCATTGACTTCCAGGAGCATTGCCAAGCACAAGGGACAAGCTAGGGTACACGATTTCATCATGAACTGACCAAGATCATGTCATGCCGTGGCATGGCATGAGCTCACCATGCCATTCTCTTCCCTGGCCAACCTGAGCATGCACCACCGTGTCAAACACGTGCCACTCACTCCCCTGAGCCTCCTCGACACTTTGCTCGACCAAGCCGTGCACCAGACGCGCCGTAACGCGACGCCAGATGCGCCCAGGCACCCGCACGCCAGAGCGTGCATGGCGTGCGCCCCAGACGCGCCCGGCCACGTCGACGCCCGCGCCGCTCCGTGGACGCCAGCATTGGATCCCTGCGTCCCCAGCTCCATGACGACGCCAGCAACCACCAGGACACCCCCCGGGCCCGCGGGAACGCTGTAGCCGACGAGCTCGTCGACGACGTCCACCACGCCCCGTGAGCCTCCGTCACGCGCATGTCCTCTCCCCGCCTCGTTTTCACCGCAATCAAGCGCGGCACACCGCCATGACGTCGCCAAGCGATTGGCGCGCGCGTCCACGAGCTGCCCTGTAGCCGCGTCGCCATGGTTGCCCCTTCACAGCACGCCGCGGCCACCACCGGCCGCTATAAATAGCGCCCCTCAGCTCTCCCTTCCTTCACACAAAACCTTCCCCTCTCTGCCCTGAACACTCCTCTCCATCCAATTTCACCCCTGCTCGCCGGAGTAGCCCCAATTGCGAGCTCGACGCCGCCGCCAGTACACGGAGCCCGCCGGAGGAGGAGGCCACCCCTGGAGACGAGACTGCTTCCAGGCGCTTCCTCATCCACCACAACGTCGCCGCGCACCACTCCGCCACTCGCCGGAGCTCCGACGTGCTCTCCGACCCCCTACCTGCGCCGCCCGTAAGCTCCCTTCGCCGGAGACGACGACGTCTGTCGTTCGTCCGATCCGCATCTGATCCAACGGCCCCTATTTCTCGTACCGTTTCGCGTTTTAAAACCCAATGACAGGTGGACCCCACCTTGTCAGTTGGCCCGTGGCGTTAGATGCGTTACTGGGCCGGCCCACTTCTCTCTTTCCCTGCTTAGCCCGTTAGCGTTTCCCGCCAGCCCATTTAATTCAAACATTAAATTTCGAATTTTGTTAATTACTCTCAGATGCTGTTTTCAAATTTAAATAGAATAAAATCTACCCAACCAAATTTGACAAATTTTATATATTTGGAAACCTTGTGAAAATATCTACAAAACTACACTGGCCCCAAACCTAGATTATTTGTCGAATTAATCTGAGAAAATAAACAAGGCAGGGCCTTTTTTCCACTTCAATTAATTATTAAAAATTGAATAAAAATGCTTTTAAGATGAAACCAACTCTCAAAAATCACATTTCAACATAGCTATCAGAATATGTAAAAATATTGTATCAGTGTTTGCATGATCATGTCCTTGTTTAAAAATTGGCCCTATGGCTATTTAAAGTACTTTGTAAATGAGCATATTTCTTATTAATGTGTATGAGAGCATCTCTCTTATTTAAATCTTGTCTACACTAAGTTACTATGAGAAAGACACCATGGTCATGTTAAATTTATATTAAATTAGTTGATGATATTAAATCACTAACCATGAGTTATTAAAAAGCATGAGGTGATGAACCTCATTTAAATCTTTTCCCAAATAATAATTATGAAGAGGTTGACCTAGGTCAACCTAGGTCATATGATATTAATTGAGGAAATTAAATCTTAATAAGACTGAATGAGAGGAAATTATTTTCTCTCAAGAAATAAAAAGAAACCTAAATTAATATTTATAATGAGAGGAAATTATTTTTCTTAAGAATAATAATTAAATCAACTCACATAATAAGCATGTGTTATGATAGCTTAGTAAGAGTGATTCATAGGTGTGCTTAGCTTAGTATTTGAGTTGTGTGGTGATTGTGTGTATCATACTCGTATTTAGACGCTAGTACCGAGGAGTACGCCGAGGAGGAGGAGGTGTACACTCAAGGAGAGGAGGACCACTTTGATCAGTACAACAATCAAGGCAAGCTAATACACTTGCAAAGTGCAAAGCTCTCAAGGGCAAAGCACCTCACCATTTGTTATATCTTTATTAAGCCTATCCCAGTTTTATTACAAGCTTTACTTTCAAGTTTTACTACTTTACCTTGTCAAAGTACTTTTTGATTCATGATTCACTTGATCTAGAGTAGGACAATATCATCTAAGTTAGTCTATGTCAATCAAGCTAAGATAGCACCCCTCATGACTAGTGGCTAGTGCTAAATGCCTAAAATTGACTACTCTAGATGGGAACATGGTGATATGAGCTGATGATGGTGAAATTATGAAAGAAATTGCGAAGGTGAATAAGACCAAGAGAAGATAGTGATTTTTGATTAAAAACTAATGTTGGTTTGGATGCGATACCTTTCCAATACTGAGTACCCCCACAATACCTGATTATGGGTAAGGCTTAACTAGAAGTTTATGTATCTTAGTATGGGTTCCCTCTGAACAAGCATCATAGGGGTTATGCCGAGGCTGCCTCCGTTGTTGATAAATGATGTGAAGTAAGGTGAACTGTCCGGCCAAGCCCTGTGCAGTTCCCAGGTTGACAGTTGGTCTTCACTGGGAGGCCAAGCTCATGGGGAGAGGTGCTCATACTAGGGTTAGTAAATGAAAGGTTATGGTTGATGATCCAGCGTCTGTGATGTCGATGATTCGGGGAAATCCCGACGGATGGAATCAAATGTTGTGGCACAAGTGTGCAACCTCTCCAGAGTGTAAACCTATTCGAATAGCCGTGTCCACGGTTACGGACGGTTGGAAAGGCCATCTAGTTTCCAGTATTAGAATTTGGATATGGATGGTGAATGATGAATTATGGTGAATCACAACTGAGTTGTGGGAATGACACTAATGTTCCCACTTGAGTTAGTTAAATTTATGAATGATCAATATGAAATGAGTATGAACTAAAACTGGCTTTATGCAAATGAAACTAGAGCTTAGTACCCCCTCTTTAAGTTAGTTAGTGATTACTTTGGTATTAGTTTGCGAGTACTTTAAAGTACTCACGGCCGTGTCCCCCGGCTATTCAAATGGCCGAATATGAAGAAGAGCAGCAGATGAGGATGATATCACAGGACGTCTACAACAACTAGGAGTCGCCGACGTCGCTGCCAGCCTGTGGAATAGATAGTCCACTCTATTACGCTTCCACTACTATGTTGTTTGTTGATCAATAGATCAACTATTTGTGTAATATTAGATCATGTGATCCCCTTGTAAGACAATGATGGTTTGTAATGAATGATGACTTATGATATCAACTGTTATGTCTCGCAACAACAATATTCCGGGATTGCGATGAATGACATAATAGGCATCCGGACTTAAAAAGCCGGGTGTATCAGAGCCATTGTTTGACCTTAGGAGACCCTAGTTTAGAATGGACGTTCAAACTCTAGTTTATAAAACCAAGAAAATGAATATCTGTGAAAAACTTACTTATGTTCTCTTCTACAGATCTTTTCGAAAATGATGAGCCATGCCCCTTCTTCTAAATTCATCTAAAAATATTGTCACACTTAGTCACCTCTCTAACTTACTCATCCATTTCACTTTCAGATGGAGCCCTACGTCCAGACGGAGACGTACGACTTGGAGAACGGAGGAAGTCTGGTGTTCGAGCGCGACTTGTACCTAGTGTCCGAGAGGCTCGAACGCCCACCTCCCAAGTTCCATGGAGTCCGGATCCACGACACCCCCACCGGGGAACAGCAGTGGATGATCACCGCTGACTTGAAGGGAAGTTCGGAGCCTCCCATCTCGGAGAGGATCCTTTTCTCCTTCAAGGCATGCAACTGGCCGGACGGGCTTGCTCACGCTCTTCAGGAGGGACTTGCTCGGGTGTGCGGACAGACATCGCCGCACTCCGGGGAAGCCGCCTACTTGCTGGCACGACACCATGGGAGAACCCATGGCACCCTCTTCGCACCCGGTGCTCATGATCCATGTGCAGCATTTGGACCTCATGCTCCATGAGACCCGGAAGGAACTGGAGCTAACGCGTGTTCACAACCACCGTGCCCAGATGACTTTGGCTCACCATGCCGAAGCTATCCGGATGCTCGCCAAGGACCGCAAGTCACTCCGCCTGCAGCGCGCCAAGAAGGACGCCACTATCCGCCGCCTTCGCGAGAAGATCCGCACTCTGGAGGTGACTGTCCGGACCCAGCAGGACCAGATCCAGGAGATGGAGGATGAGGGAGATGACATTCAGGGAGGCGATGACTTCCTGAGTGACGACAACGACTTTGAAGATGATGAGTTCACTGATGAGGAGGACTACGCGTTTCTGGAGTCTGAGGAGGATGGGATCATCCCCATCGATGTTGATGAGAACGAGGAGTAGTAGTTTCACTAGCTTCACTTACGTAGGTGTGAGTTATATCCCGCACCATGTATCGTAGTTTGTGGAAGAAGGGTTCTTAAAACCCTTAGTGTGTTAACTTGTAATGTGTAATGTTGTGTGAATAAATAAAATGTGTGTTATGTGCATCATGAAATTATTTCAAGTTTAAAGTTTAAACTTAACTCAAAATAAGCCATAGAAATTCCCTCTCATCTCATTATCTATCTACCTGTTCAGATGGCCCCTCCGAATCGCAATCAAGATGCAATGCTACAAATACTGCAAACGTTGTTGGCTGACCGAGAAGATGAAAGGGCTGAAAGGCAAGCCAACATAGCAGCACTGCAGCAGATCGCCAATCAGGGCCATGGAAACCATGATCATCCCGGATCTAAACTTAAGAATTTCCAAAACACCAACCCACCTGTCTTCAGTAAGACGGAAGAACCCCTAGATGCAGATGATTGGCTGCAAACCATGGAAAACAATTTGGAGGTAGCCGGAGTAGAGGAAAATGAGAAGGTGTTGTTTGCTACGCACTATCTAGCCGGACCAGCCAGAGCTTGGTGGACAAGCGCCCGCGCATTAAATGCCGGACAGATGATGACTTGGGCTGATTTCAAGCTCAAGTTTAGCAAGTATCATGTGCCACCAGGTTTGATCAAGAAAATGAGGGATGAGTTTAGGGAGCTGAAACAAGGAAGAATGTCGGTGGTAGAATACCGCGACAGGTTCCTCACCCTGTCAAGGTATGCCCCCGATGAAACAGACACCACAGAGAAAAGAAAAGAGAGATTCCTCAACGGTCTGCACGATGAGATGCAGACGGTCTTAGTCAACATCCCCTTCGCCGACCTAGAAGCCCTCGTGGACTCTGCCATCCAGATGGAAGGCAAACTGCACCAGGCAAATGAAAACCGCAAACGCCGCATGATGAATCAAAATGGGCCCAGCAATACACCCCGTTTTCGCCCCAGCTCAAACAGTGGTTTCAACCCCCGCAACACCAAGCCCCAAAACCAGATATCGCGCCCCGGTTTTCAGAACCGGAGCGGAGGAAACCCAAGGCCAGGAGGCCCCCACCACAACAATAACTATGTACACCACAACAGCAACTTCAACCGCGCACCGCCGCGAGCCCCCAACCACAACCAGAACAACAACAACACCAACACTGCACCCAGGACAGGAAGCAATGCTATCCCTGTCGCAACCAAGGACAAGTCCACAATCACCTGCTATGAATGTGGAGTTGTGGGACACATCTCCAGGGAGTGCCCCCAAAGGCTGGCCAAGCTCGCAGGCAACCCCTCTGCACCAGCTCAGCAGCAGCGCCGTGTCTCCACCGGCAAGAAGTTCGCCCCCAACAACCCGCACAACCGCGGAGGTCGCCTCTACCACATGAACGCCGAAGAAGCCCAGGAAGCACCAGATGTGGTGCTGGGTATGTTCTCTGTTAACTCAATACCAGCAAGAGTGTTGTTTGATTCAGGAGCATCACATTCTTTTGTTACGAAGATTTTGTGAGCACTAGTAAGATTCAACCCATCAGCCTGAAACATGTCATGATAGTTCAAATACCTGGATCAACCACTAAAGCTAGAAAATTTTGCAAAGAAGTACCCATAAGAATTCAAGAAATAATGTTTTTCGCAAATTTGATTGTTCTGGGAACAAAAGGATTGGAGGTAGTACTGGGTATGGATTGGATGGCGAAACATCATGGATTGATAGACTGCGCCAAGAAGGCCATCACCATGACTAGTAGCACCGGAATAACCATAGAACATGTTTCTGAAAAACTACCCAGAAATTTCACCTGCAACCAAAGTGAAGCCAAGCCAACTCTGGATCAGATCAGGGTCGTATGTCGATACGCTGATGTGTTTCCGGATGATCTACCCGGTATGCCCCCGGATCGGGATATCGAGTTTATCATCGAGTTAATTCCTGGAACCGGACCTATAGCCCAAAGAGCTTATAGCATGAACCCAGCAGAGTTAGTTGAAGAAGCAACTGGATGATATGTTGTTCAAAGGTCTGATTCGACCAAGTGCGTCGCCTTGGAGATCACCAGTGTTGTTTGTGGATAAGAAGGATGGCGCCAACCGGTTATGTACGGATTACCGTAAACTTAATGATGTCACCATCAAAAACAAATACCCCTTGCCAAAGATAGAAGACCTGTTTGACCAGTTGACCGGTGCCACAGTGTTCTCTAAGATTGATCTTAGGACTGGTTACCATCAGCTGAAGATCCGTGCATCGGATATCCCCAAGACTGCCTTTACCACCAGATATGGGTTGTATGAATACAATGTCATGTCATTTGGATTAACCAATGCCCCTGCTTATTTCATGAACCTCATGAATAAAATTTTCATGAACTTCCTGGATAAGTTTGTCGTTGTCTTCATCGACGACATCCTTATCTACTCCAAAACCGAAGAGGAACACGAGCAACATTTGGAGGTTATCCTAGAAACCCTTAGGCAGCACAAGTTGTACGCCAAGTTCAGCAAGTGCGAGTTTTGGTTGAAAGAAGTTGGATTCCTGGGACACATCTTGTCTGCAGGAGGGATTGCTGTAGACCCAGCCAAAATCAAAACCGTTGAAGAATGGAAAACCCCAACCACACAGACCGAGGTCCGTGCATTTCTTGGATTAGCCGGATATTACCGCAGATTTGTTGAAGGATTCTCAAGCATTGCCCGGCCAATGACACAGCTGTTAAAGAAAGACAAGAAGTTTGAATGGACTGATAAATGTGAAGCCAGCTTCCAGCAACTTAAAACCAGACTAACCACAGCCCCCATCCTAATCATGCCGGACATCACCAAGCCCTTTGACGTCTATTGTGACGCATCTAAGATTGGTCTTGGATGTGTGTTGATGCAAGAAGGAAAGGTGATATCTTATCTGTCCCGGCAGTTGAAACAGCATGAGCAAAACTACCCAACCCATGACCTCGAACTGGCAGCCGTAGTGTTAGCATTGAAAGTTTGGCGTCATTACCTCATGGGTAATCGATGCGAGATCTATTCAGATCACAAGAGCCTAAAGTATATCTTCACCCAGAAAGAGCTAAATATGAGGCAAAGGAGATGGTTGGAACTGATAAAGGACTATGATATGGAAATCCACTACCACCCCGGCAAGGCCAACGTGGTAGCAGATGCTTTGAGTAGACAGCCGTGTCAGCTGAACTCCATGATCGCAGCAGAACAACCTAGCCTGCATGAAGAGTTTGAACAGTTTAGGTTGGAGCTAGTTAGTGAAGGGTACCTAGCCAGCATAGAGCTGCAACCTACTTTGATTGGTCAAATCAAGGAAGCCCAGAAGGGAAATGCAAGCATTGCCGGAATCAAGAGTCAAATGGCAGCAGGAAAGGCACCGGGATTCACGGAAGATGAAGAAGGAGTACTTTGGTACGACGGTCGCCTATGTGTGCCGTCAGACTCAGAATTGAAGCAAGTCATACTGCAGGAAGCCCATGACACCTTATACTCTATCCACCCCGGAGGTACCAAGATGTACCAAGATTTGAAGGAACAATTTTGGTGGCATGGGATGAAGCGAGAAATCGGGAGCTACATAGCTAAGTGTGATATCTGTCAGAGAGTCAAGGCAGAACATCAACGACCCGCCGGACTGTTGCAACCCTTACAGATTCCGGAATGGAAGTGGGACTCAGTCGGAATGGACTTTATCACGGGACTGCCCAAATCTAGCCGGGGAAATGATTCTATTTGGGTAGTGGTAGACAGATTAACCAAAGTAGCCCATTTCATCCCCGTCAAAACCACTTATCAAGGCCCAAAGCTAGCAGAATTGTACATCTCAAGAATAGTCGCCCTGCACGGAACCCCCAAGTCAATAGTGTCAGATAGAGGATCGCAGTTCACTTCAAGATTCTGGCAGAAAGTACATGAAGGACTTGGAACCCGGCTGAATTTCAGCACTGCTTATCACCCCCAGACTGACGGACAGACTGAGAGAGTCAACCAGATACTCGAGGACATGTTGAGAGCCTGTGTACTGGAATATGGATCCAAGTGGGAAGACTGTTTGCCTTACGCTCGTACAACAACTTATCAAGCCAGCTTGCAGATGGCCCCCTTTGAAGCCCTGTATGGAAGGAAGTGCCGTACCCCTCCGAATTGGTCGAAGTCGGAGAAAGCCAAGTCTTTGGACCGGATGTTCTTCGAGAAGCCGAAGAGAAGGTGCACAAGATTCGCGAGTACCTCAAGACTGCGCAATCAAGACAGAAGAGCTACGCCGACAAGAGACGCCGAGAGATGACATTTGAAATTGGAGATTTTGTTTATCTCAAGGTGTCACCCCTCAAAGGAATGCAGAGATTCCAGGTGAAAGGAAAGCTCGCGCCCCGATATGTCGGACCCTTCAAGGTTCTGAGTCGCCGCGGAGAAGTATCTTATCAACTGGAACTACCGGAAGAAATGGCGGCTGTGCACAATGTGTTCCACATCTCATTGCTCCGGAAGTGCCTTGAAGTACCGGAGAAGACTGAAGTGTTCAAGAATATTGATCACAGATCAGTGGACATCAACTCAGATTTGACGTATCGAGAAGTGCCCATTCGTATCTTGGAAGAAGCATACAGAACCACCCGCACCAGGAGTATTAAGTTCCTGAAGATTCAGTGGAGCAATCACACTGAAGACGAAGCCACCTGGGAGCGAGAGGAAGATATGAAGAAGGAATACCCAGACCTCTTTAGCACCTAGTTTTCTTTAAGATCTCGGGACGAGATCTTTTGTAAGGGGGAAGGGTTTGTAACATCCCAAGTTTTAACAATAATAAAATCAAGGAGAGATCAAGTACTCAAAATTTGCAACAAACAAAAACTTTTTATATGCATAGTGTGTCACATACAAGTGCATGCATATGAGTGATTATCTTTGGGGCATTTGCCATGATGAGTGTTGATATGATTATCATTTGCTAATAAACCCTAACCTATGATCATAATAAACCACTTTGAGTAAATAAAAGAAAAATGCTAAGTGTGAGCCAAACCCTCACATACACATAGGGCAAAAATGCAAACCATCACCAAAGGCCACCATGGCTTGATCTTTGGTTTCTAAAATGATTATATAACTCAAACAAACCTAAAGGCATCAAAGAAACCAAAATTGAATCAAATTTAAACCCAAAACCATCTCACATATGATGATGGTCAATTGTGCACTTTATAACATGATCCCCTCTTTACCCCTCTGGTTAAATCCTTTCTTACACTAAACTTGATGAACCAAAGCCATGTCATCCAAGACTATGTCAAGGTGATGAACTTTCATGTTGACCACCATGGCTAGAGTTGACTAGGTTGACCAGAATAAGGGTGACAAGTGAGGACTTTATATTAATGTGAAGATCATACCCAATTTGGATTTTTGCAAACAATCTTCATTTTGAACACCAACACCACCATTCTACTGCAAATAATATATGATTCAAACCCACCAAAATTCATTCAAAAATTCCAAACTTTCTCTCTTGCGGCCATTTCAACAAACACCTTGTGTGCAAGAATCTGCCAACTATGAGCATTGCAAAATCCTTTGGACAATGGCCTCCACCATCAAGCATAGATCATCACCAGTACCCCATTGACTTCCAGGAGCATTGCCAAGCACAAGGGACAAGCTAGGGTACACGATTTCATCATGAACTGACCAAGATCATGTCATGCCGTGGCATGGCATGAGCTCACCATGCCATTCTCTTCCCTGGCCAACCTGAGCATGCACCACCGTGTCAAACACGTGCCACTCACTCCCCTGAGCCTCCTCGACACTTTGCTCGACCAAGCCGTGCACCAGACGCGCCAGTAACACGACGCCCAGACGCGCCCAGGCATGCACACGCACGCCAGAGCGTGCATGGCGTGCGCCCCAGACGCGCCCGGCCACGTCGACGCCCGCGCCGCTCCGTGGACGCCAGCATTGGATCCCTGCGTCCCCAGCTCCATGACGACGCCAGCAACCACCAGGACACCCCCACGGGCCCGCGGGAACGCTGTAGCCGACGAGCTCGTCGACGACGTCCGCCACGGCCTGTGAGCCTCCGTCACGCGCATGTCCTCTCCCCTGCCTCGTTTTCACCGCAATCAAGCGCGGCGTCACCGCCATGACGTCGCCAAGCGATTGGCGTCAGCGCCAGTCCCTGAGCTGCCCTGTAGCCGCGTCGCCATGGTTGCCCCTTCACAGCACGCCGCGGCCACCACCGGCCGCTATAAATAGCGCCCCTCAGCTCTCCCTTCCTTCACACAAAACCTTCCCCTCTCTGCCCTGAACACTCCTCTCCATCCAATTTCACCCCTGCTCGCCGGAGTAGCCCCAATTGCGAGCTCGACGCCGCCGCCAGTACACGGAGCCCGCCGGAGGAGGAGGCCACCCCTGGAGACGAGACTGCTTCCAGGCGCTTCCTCATCCACCACAACGTCGCCGCGCACCACTCCGCCACTCGCCGGAGCTCCGACGTGCTCTCCGACCCCCTACCTGCGCCGCCCGTAAGCTCCCCTCTCGCCGGAGACGACGACGTCTGTCGTTCGTCCGATCCGCATCTGATCCAACGGCCCCTATTCCTCGTACCGTTTCGCGTTTTAAAACCCAATGACAGGTGGACCCCACCTTGTCAGTTGGCCCGTGGCGTTGGATGCGTTACTGGGCCGGCCCACTTCTCTCTTTCCCTGCTTAGCCCGTTAGCGTTTCCCGCCAGCCCATTTAATTCAAACATTAAATTTCGAATTTTGTTAATTACTCTCAGATGCTGTTTTCAAATTTAAATAGAATAAAATCTACCCAACCAAATTTGACAAATTTTATATATTTGGAAACCTTGTGAAAATATCTACAAAACTACACTGGCCCCAAACCTAGATTATTTGTCGAATTAATCTGAGAAAATAAACAAGGCAGGGCCTTTTTCCACTTCAATTAATTATTAAAAATTGAATAAAAATGCTTTTAAGATGAAACCAACTCTCAAAAATCACATTTCAACATAGCTATCAGAATATGTAAAAATATTGTATCAGTGTTTGCATGATCATGTCCTTGTTTAAAAATTGGCCCTATGGCTATTTAAAGTACTTTGTAAATGAGCATATTTCTTATTAATGTGTATGAGAGCATCTCTCTTATTTAAATCTTGTCTACACTAAGTTACTATGAGAAAGACACCATGGTCATGTTAAATTTATATTAAATTAGTTGATGATATTAAATCACTAACCATGAGTTATTAAAAAGCATGAGGTGATGAACCTCATTTAAATCTTTTCCCAAATAATAATTATGAAGAGGTTGACCTTGGTCAACCTAGGTCATATGATATTAATTGAGGAAATTAAATCTTAATAAGACTTAATGAGAGGAAATTATTTTCTCTCAAGAAATAAAAAGAAACCTAAATTAATATTTATAATGAGAGGAAATTATTTTCTTAAGAATAATAATTAAATCAACTCACATAATAAGCATGTGTTATGATAGCTTAGTAAGAGTGATTCATATGTGTGCTTAGCTTAGTATTTGAGTTGTGTGGTGATTGTGTGTATCATACTCGTATTTAGACGCTAGTACCGAGGAGTACGCCGAGGAGGAGGAGGTGTACACTCAAGGAGAGGAGGACCACTTTGATCAGTACAACAATCAAGGCAAGCTAATACACTTGCAAAGTGCAAAGCTCTCAAGGGCAAAGCACCTCACCATTTGTTTTATCTTTATTAAGCCTATCCCAGTTTTATTACAAGTTTTACTTTCAAGTTTTACTACTTTACTTTATCAAAGTACTTTTTGATTCATGATTCACTTGATCTAGAGTAGGACAATATCATCTAAGTTAGTCTATGTCAATCAAGCTAAGATAGCACCCCTCATGACTAGTGGCTAGTGCTAAATGCCTAAAATTGACTACTCTAGATGGGAACATGGTGATATGAGATGATGATGGTGAAATTATGAAAGGAATTTGAAGGTGAATAAGACCAAGAGAAGATAGTGATTTTTGATTAAAAACTAATGTTGGTTTGGATGCGATACCTTTCCAATATTGAGTACCCCCACAATACCTGATTATGGGTAAGGCTTAACTAGAAGTTTATGTATCTTAGTATGGGTTCCCTCTGAACACACATCATAGGGGTTATGCCGAGGCTGCCTCCGTTGTTGATAAATGATGTGAAGTAAGGTGAACTGTCCGGCCAAGCCCTGTGCAGTTCCCAGGTTGACAGTTGGTCTTCACTGGGAGGCCAAGCTCATGGGGAGAGGTGCTCATACTAGGGTTAGTAAATGAAAGGTTATGGTTGATGATCCGCGTACTGTGATACGATGATTCGGGGAAATCCCGACGGATGGAATCAAATGTTGTGGCACAAGTGTGCAACCTCTGCAGAGTGTAAACCTATTCGAATAGCCGTGTCCACGGTTACGGACGGTTGGAAAGGCCATCTAGTTTCCAGTATTAGAATTTGGATATGGATGGTGAATGATGAATTATGGTGAATCACAACTGAGTTGTGGGAATGACACTAATGTTCCCACTTGAGTTAGTTAAATTTATGAATGATCAATATGAAATGAGTATGAACTAAAACTGGCTTTATGCAAATGAAACTAGAGCTTAGTACCCCCTCTTTAAGTTAGTTAGTGATTACTTTGGTATTAGTTTGCGAGTACTTTAAAGTACTCACGGCTGTGTCCCTGGCTATTCAAATGGCCAGAATATGAAGAAGAGCAGCAGTATGAGGATGACGGTCAGCAGGACGTCTACAACAACTAGGAGTCGCCTGACGTCAAGCGTTGGCCTGTGGAATAGATAGTCCACTCCTATTACGCTTCCGCTACTATGTTGTTTGTTGATCAATAGATCAACTATTTGTGTAATATTGGATCATGTGATCCCCTTTTGTAAGACAATGATGGTTTGTAATGAATGATGACTTATGATATCAACTGTTATGTCTCGCAACAACAATATTCCTGGGATTGCGATGAATGACATAATAGGCATCCGGACTTAAAAATCTGACAGATCTGAGATCATGGCACTCGGGCCCTAGTGACAAGCATTAAGCATAACAAGTTGCAACAATATCATAAAAGTGACATCTACGGATACTAGGCACTATGCCCTAACAATCTTATGACTATTACATGACCAATCTCATCCAATCCCTACCATCCCCTTCAGCCTACAGGGGAATTACTCACACATGGATGGGGGAAACATGGCTGGTCGATGGAGAGGCGTTCGGTGATGGCGGTGAAGATCTCCTCCAATTCCCCGTCCCGGCGGAGTGCCAGAACGGAGACTTCTGGCTCCCGAGACGGAGTTTCGCGATGTGGCGGCTCTCTCTGGAGGGTTTCTGCGACTTCGACTTCTCCCCGTGCGTTTTCAAGTCGAAACCATAAGTAGTCCGAAGGGGGAGGTCGGCCGAGGGGGCCACACCATAGGGCCGCGCGGCCCCTGGGCCGCGCCGCCATATGGTGTGGGGCCCTGGCCTCCACCTCCTTTGCCCTTCTGGCTCCGTCAATATTTTGGTAAAATAGGGCCATCTGAAGAAATTCCGAGGATTTTCCGAAAGTTGGATTTCTGCACAAAAACGAGACAGAGCAATTCTGCTGAAAACAGCGTTAGTCCGTGTTAGTTGTATCCAAAATACACAAATTAGAGGCAAAACAATAGCAAAAGTGTTCGGGAAAGTAGATACGTTTTGGACGTATCAACTCCCCCCAAGCTTAGCTTATTGCTTGTCCTCAAGCAATTCAGTTAACAACTGAGCGATAAAAGAACTTTCACGAACACATTTGCTCATATGATGTATATATTCTCATGCTATGGCTAATACTTAAGCAGTTCATAATGAGATACATGCAAATAAGATCATCCAACAGCTATGTCAATCATGAAGAGGTACCAACAATTAATAATAAGCACCATGAATCATGTATATAAGCAGGATTGCAATGTTCATAAGAGAATATGATAAAGTGGTATCTCGCTTGCCTGTATTTGATCGGCAAAACATAAATGCCGAGGCACCTCTTGAGTTCATAGAAAGACTAGAAGTAGTGATTGTCAAAGATAAAAGCATCAAAGTTATACCACAATCAATCATATTTTGAGACAAGCATATTATACTAAGAATGACAATTGTGCTCTCAAGATAGTGCTCAAAGAAAGAATGGAGACACAACATAAAAGTAAAAGATTGACCCTTCGCAGAGGGAAGCAGGGATTAACATGCGCTAGAGCTTTTCATTTGTAAAGCAGGAGTAAAATTATTTTGAGAGGTGTTTGTTGTTGTCAACGAATGGTAATGGGTACACTAACTACCTCATCAACCGGACTCACAAGAGCGGCTCCCATTTTATTTATTTTTGGTTGGCACTCCTTCCAACCTTTCTTTCACAAACCATGGCTAACCGAATCCTCGGGTGCCTGCCATCAATCACATACCATGAAGGAGTGCCTTTTTATTTAAGTTTTATTATGATGATGACACTCCCCCAACCTTTGCTTACACAAGCCATGGCTAACCGAATCCTTCGGTGCCGTCCAACAATCACAAACCATGAAGGAGTGTCTATTTAAGTTTTATTAATTCGGGACTGGGAATCCCATTGCCAGCTCTTTTTGCAAAATTATTGGATAAGCGGATATGCCACTAGTCCATATGAGAGTCCGTCAAAAGTAAATGACAAGGTTGAAAGCTAAACACCACATACTTCCTCATGAGCTATGAAACATTAACACAAATTGAGAAGCATTTTGAAAGTTTTAAAGGTAGCGCATGAGAATTTACTTTGAATGGTTTGAAATGCCATGCATAGGTATTTATGGTGGACACTTTTGGAACAACTTGGTTTTCAGGTGTTTGGAAGCACGAGCGGCGTCACCGCTCAGTACAAGTGAAGGCTAGCAAAAGACTAGGGAGCGACAAATCAAGAGAGCAGTAACTGTCATAATCATGCTTGCGGCAAAATAAATTAACGGAGGCATAAAAGTGATACAAGAACTCTGAAGCAATATAAATCATCGAGGCTTAATTGACTTTTGTTTAGTCATATGCATGCGTGAGCATGTGCCAAGTCGATATAAATGAATTATTCAGAGGAGGATACCACAATGCCATACTTACTTATGAATAAAACAATGCAAGCAAACATCAATGACATGCTACTCATATTAATAAATTGGAACTAAACATGAGAGATCATGAACTACTGGACTTTCTCAAATAACATATACCTCACATGAACCAACTAAGCATGCTCATATGGATGAGTATATGTACAAAAATGAAAGCAAATAGAGTTCATACCAGCCTCTCACCACAATCAGATTGTCGTAGATCGTCATTATTGCCTTTTCACTTGTGTAGCTTGGATAATATGAAATGAAAACCACGCTCCAGCCACCGAAGACCATTGAACTCATGATGAACTTTACAAACCAAAGAAGAACAGCAAATATTTTTGGTGTTTTCGAATTAGAAACAAGCACGAAAGAAAACAAGCAAACAAAGCAAAATCTTTTTGGGTTTTCTTATAGCAAACTAACGATAGCAAATAAAGCAAACTAAGAGCAAGGTACCAAATAAACAAATGGTGAAGAGAAAAACAGAAATATTTTTGGTCTTTTTGTGTTTTAGGAAAGAAACAAAGCGAAAACAAAAGAATGCAAACTAACAGAAACACAGAAAAGCAGGATGACAGAAATCTGCCAAATCCTGACAGCAGTACAGAAATCGAATTTAACAAAAATCTTCCATTGCTCAGACCAAAAAGTGTTCAACTAATGAAAGTTAGATAACAACCTGGGGAACATGCTCAAAAATTGGCAACTCAAAATAACGTTCTGGCTGTGCGTACGAATTTTTTGGTAACAGCACAGAATCTGTTTTTGGACAGCACTTCCCCAAATATCATCTCCCTCTCATTAGAAAACCACTCTAGAGACTAAACAAATATGTACAAGTATCCAGCAATCATAATATGCAAAGAATGAGTGATGCCGGTATACCTCCCCCAAGCTTAGGCTTTTGGCCTAAGTGGAGTTCATTCCCAACGAGGGTCGGAGTTCCACGCCGGTGGATCATACATGGAGTGGTAATAGGGCCCCTGTGCAGAAGAATATCGTGGAGGCTCCACATGACCATGATGTTGATATGAGGAGCTTGCTGCATCGGATGAAGAGTCGGGATGCTCCTCGGCCTCCTCCACATCTTCCCTCGCACGACGGCTTTCTCTTTCTATGTATGCGTTTAGCTCATTTTCTGTGATCGACCACCCGTCCCTGGCATCAAGGTTAAACAAAGCAGGTGCAGGCAAGCGTACTAATTTTTCAATTTTCTTAGTTATACTCCAACTTTTCTTATACAAAGTTATCCTATAATGCAGGTTGTTCAAACTAGATGCATCTGAAATAAACTCATGTCTAATCATGGAGAAAACATCAAGTTTCTCTATAGAAAGCGGAATATCTAAATGGTGAGGACCTACACCATGCATAGCTAATAAGCGAGAGGCGATAAGACCTCCACAAATTCCTCCTTTCTCACGGTTAGTAGCAAGTCTACAAGCTATTAAAGCACCCAAATTATAAGTCCTATCCTGTTGCAAAGCAGCAGCTAAGAAAGCCAAATCTTGGACAGATAATTTACCTCCAGTCCTTCTTGCAAGAACGCACTTTGTAATGAAATAGGCAAAGTAGCGGATGGCTGGATGTTGAATGCTACTAATCTTACCACCATCATTGGAGAAGCTCCTCCCATTACAAATCCTTGTATAAAGATCTGAGAGCTCCCGCGGTGTTCCCCTGATCTTCTCGCAGGATCCCCACTGCGGCACTCTAATCGCTGTGCAAAAATCACTGAAAGGCAAGTCAATAGTTTTGTTATAAATTTTATACCGGACCATGGGGTCAGTTCGAGACCGGTGAAATTCGAAATCCTGCACAACCGACACCGTTAGTTTAGCATATTGGTGAGGTTCACCAACAGCAAAATTTCCCAATCCTGCATTGGAAATTAGTGTTTGCACATCTTGCAGGATTCCTGCATTCCGCATAAAGTCCGTGCATGGGTAATAAGAGGGGTATACTCCCTCTTCACGATGGACTCTCATAACGTGCTGTACCTCCAACTCTTCTTGGTTCAATTGGGGCACACCTTCTTCCATTTTCTGAAATTTTCAACAATCATTATAAAATTTGATTTCAAGGTATGTAATTGAAGGGAACTACTATAGGAACTTGCTAGAGTACTACACATGCATCAAAACTAATTTCTACCACTTAGAACAAGCATGCAAGCTCACTAAACATGTTATCTACAGCAGCAAAATATTCAAGATATACTCAACCAAATGAAATTCTAATTGGACAATCAAAGGAGTCACATACCAAGGAGTAAATGTGCCAAATTTCAAACAGAAATCTGGGCTGAGCAAGGAGATCGAAAAATCGCGAGTTCTTGAGCAGAAACACGAGTGAGAGAAACTTGGTACGAGCTTTTTCGGGAGAGAGAAGATGCTGGGAGGAAGAGATGATGAAGTGGGGCAAGGGGTGGCCCACACCACATGGTGGCGCGGCCCCCTTGCTGGCCGCGCCGGCCTATGGTGTGGCACCCCCTGGTGCCCCACAGGTCATCCTCTGGTGCTCCCAGGTGCCTCGTCGAAAAATAGGACCAACGGTGTAATTTTTGTAATTTTTAGAGAACTTCGAAAAATGCACATTTCTGGGTATTAAATTAATGATTACTGCGCAGGAAAATGATTTCTAAAATCTTAAATGACTAAAGCATATTGCAAAACAAAAGTGCTACAGCAAGTAAAATAGGTGAAGGGAGAAAGAAAGAAAGAAATGTTGTTTAGCTCTCCTATGCAATAAAATATACTTGTTAACAAGGTTGATCAAGTCTTGCTACCAAATAAATTTTATATGACATAAGAAGAAATAAACCTCAAATCAATCATGTTACCTTATATTGAATTGATATGGATCCAATCACAAGAGTTTGATATTCTTCTTTAGGCTCATATATAGGACAATCAATGGATCCCACTTTGATAGTTTTCACATTAAAAATTGTATTGACTCCACATACTTTATCAATCCTCTTGGGAAAATAAACAGTGTGTTCCTTATCATCAACATTGAAAGTAACCATGCCTTTATTGCAATCAATAACAGCCCCTGCAGTATTAAGAAAGGGTCTTCCAAGAATAATGGACATATTATCATCTTCAGGCATTTCCAACACAACAAAATCAGTTAATATCAAGCAATGTTGAGTAACTTGAACAGGAACATTTTCACATAAACCAACAGGAATAGCAGTAGATTTATCAGCCATTTGCAAAGATATATCAGTTGGTATCAATTTATCTAAATCAAGTCTCTTATAAAGAGAAAAAGGCATCACACTCACGCCTGCTCCCAAATCACATAGAGCAGTTCTAACATAATTATTCTTGATGGAACAAGGAATAGTAGGTATACCTGGGTCGCCCAACTTCTTTGGAATCTTACCATTGAAGGAGTAATTAGCGAGCATAGTGGAAATTTCCTCATTGGGGATTTTCCTTTTGTTAGTAACAATATCTTTCATATACTTTGAATAAGGAGGCAATTTAATAGCATCAGTCAAAGGAATTTGCAGAAATAAAGGTTTCATCCAATCACAAAATTTATTATAATGTTCCTCCTCCTTTGATTTTAGTTTCTTAGCAGGAAAAGGCATTTGCTTTTGAACCCAAGGTTCTCTTTCATTACCATGTTTCTTAGTAATAAAGTCTTCTTTAGTGTACTTTTTATTTTTAGCATGCTTTTCAGGTTCTTTTTCAATTTCTTCTTTATCAGGAGTATCATTCTTATCATTATCTTCCTCATGTTCATTACCACTTTCAGTTTCAGCATCAGAAATAGAAATACTATTAGGATCATTAACAGGTTCAGAGGATTCTACAACATTCTTATGTTTCTTTTTCTTTTTCTTAGATGGAGCACTAGTTTTAATTAGTTGAGAATCTTGTTCAACTCTTTTGGGATGCCCTTCAGGATATAGAGGATCCTGGGTAGAAGCACCACCTCTAGTTGTTACTTCACAAGCATGTTTTTCTTTAGAATTATTTCCCAACAAGTCATTTTGCACTTTAGTAAGTTGATCAATTTGAGTTTGAACCATTTGAAAATGTTTAACAAGTATCTTAACATCATTGGAGGTTCTCTCCACAATATCATGCAATTCACTAATAGCTCGGGAATTTTCCATTAAATGATTCTCTACTCTCATATTAAAGTTTTCTTGCTTAACAATATAATTATCAAATTCATCTAAGCATTGAGCAGGAGATTTTGAATACGGAATATCTTCCCTAGTAAAGTGTTGAAGCGAGTGTACCTCAATCATGGATGAAGGGGGAATTGTCTCACATATATCTTCTATAGGAGGTAAATTCTTCACATCTTCAGGTTTAATACCCTTCTCCTTAAGAGACTTCTTGGCTTCCCTCATATCTTCATCATTCAATTTAATCATACCCCTCTTCTTCACTATCGGTGTCGGGGTTGGTTCAGGTGTAGACCAATCATCATGATTCCGGCCTATTTTAGCCAATAATTCTTCAGCGTCGTCTGGAGTTCTTTTCCTGAAAACACAACCAGCACAACTATCCAGGTATGCCCTAGACTCAATAGTTAGTCCACTATAAAATATATCAAGTAAATCATGCTTTTCCAAATCATGGTCAGGCCGGGCTCTAATAAGAGAACAAAATCTAGCCCAAGCCTCAGGCAATTTCTCTCCATCTTCCTGGTCAAAATTATAAATTCTCTGCAAAGCAGCATGTTGAGCACTAGCAGGAAAGTATTTTCGAAAGAAAACATCACGCAAGTCAGTTGGACTTTTAATAGAACCAGGAGGCAAATTATTATACCAAGTTTTAGCATCATCCTTTAATGAGAATGGAAAAATTTTAGCGACAAAATAAGTACGCATCTTGACATCATCAGAAAACACGCCACTAAGAGTAGATAACTCAGTCAAGTGTTCAACAGCACTTTCTTTTTCAGTACCACAAAAGGGTGTTTTCTCAACAATAGCTATATGAGATAGATCAAGAGAAAATCATAATCTTTATCCCTAATGTTTATAGGAGATGTGGCAAATTTAGGATCAGGAGATGGTTTATATCTAACAGCATGTTCTGCAAGCAACTTTTTAATTTTTCTTGCATCAGTAGTAGCATTGCATTTTTCAATAAAATCATCATCAAGCTCTACATAATCTTCATCAAGATCATCACTAGAATATTCAACAGACTCAGGTGAATTAACAGGTGTAGCAGCATTTTCATTAGGAGTTTCAGTATTTTCAATTTGTCTAGACTTAGCAATTGTAGCATCTAGAAAAGATCCCAATGAACCACTATCATCAAGCACAGCAGAAACATTATCAATATTATGAGAATTTTCAGATTCAGCAGAAGTACCAGCACGTGAAGCATGTGGCGGTGAAACAAGTTTATCAATCACAGATGGTGAATCAAGAGCAGCAGAGGTACTCAGAGTTGTACCTTTTCTTGTAGTGGATGGTAATATGGCGATCTTAGTATCGCGAGGTTTACCCATGATGGAGAATTTGCAGCGAACAATATCAATCCAAGTGAACTTCCAAATAAAGCTATGCTCCCCGGCAACGGCGCCAGAAAATAGTCTTGATGACCCACAAGTATAGGGGATCGCAACAGTCTTCGAGGGAAGTATTACCCAATTTATTGATTCGACACAAGGGGAGACAAAGAATACTTGTAAGCCTTAACGGAGTTGTCAATTCAGCCGCACCTGGAAAGACTTGCTCGCAAGAGTTTATCGTAGTCAGTTCTATGGCGTGGAAATAGCGAAATAACAAAGAGAGTGAAATAAAGACAGCAGGTGATTATAGTAAACTGCAGATTAAAATAATTGTAGGCACAGGACGGATTTAACGGGCGTTGCATGGATGAGAGAAACTCATGTAACAATCAAAGCATGGGCATTTGCAGATAATAATAAAACGGTATCCAAGTACTAATCAATCAATAGGCATGTGTTCCATATTTAGTCGTACGTGCTCGCAATGAGAAACTTGCACAACATCTTCTGTCCTACCAGCCGGTGGCAGCCGGGCCTCTAGGGAAACTACTGGATATTAAGGTACTCCTTTTAATAGAGTACCGGAGCAAAGCATTAACACTCCGTGAACACATGTGATCCTCACATCACTACCGTCCCCTCCGGTTGTCCCGATTCTTGTCACTTCGGGGCCATTGGTTCCGGACAGCGACATGTGTATACAACTTGCATGTAAGATCATAAACAACGAATATCTTCATGAATCAATAACATGTTCAGATCTGAGATCATGGCACTCGGGCCCTAGTGACAAGCATTAAGCATAACAAGTTGCAACAATATCATAAAAGTGACATCTACGGATACTAGGCACTATGCCCTAACAATCTTATGACTATTACATGACCAATCTCATCCAATCCCTACCATCCCCTTCAGCCTACAGCGGGGGAATTACTCACACATGGATGGGGGAAACATGGCTGGTCGATGGAGAGGCGTTGGCGGTGATGGCGGTGAAGATCTCCTCCAATTCCCCGTCCGGCGGAGTGCCGAACGAGACTTCTGGCTCCCGAGACGGAGTTTCGCGATGTGGCGGCTCTCTGGAGGGTTTCGGCGACTTCGACTTCTCCCCGTGCGCGGTCGAAACCAATAAGTAGTCCGAAGGCGCCGGAGGCCGGCCGAGGCCACACCATAGGGCCGCGCGCCCCCCCGCCGCGCCGCCATATGGTGTGGGGCCCTCGGGCCTCCACCTCCTTTGCCCTTCTGGCTCCGTCAATATTTTGGTAAAATAGGGCCATCTGAAGAAATTCCGAGGATTTTCCCGAAAGTTGGATTTCTGCACAAAAACGAGACACCAGAGCAATTCTGCTGAAAACAGCGTTAGTCCGTGTTAGTTGTATCCAAAATACACAAATTAGAGGCAAAACAATAGCAAAAGTGTTCGGGAAAGTAGATACGTTTTGGACGTATCACTCACATGAAATAATATGCAAGTGATCAATTCCTCAAATAGAAACTAAGCCCTATGAATAATCTCTGAAATACTTTGGGTTGAAAGCATCAACCATAATCATTCAAAATAAAATTGATACACAAGATAAGAGAAATTAAAATAGTGCAAAAAAAACATGCTTAATTAAAATCTACAATAAAGCTCACTTATGTCAAATGGTTATTCCAGAATAACTCAGAAATACAATGGCCCTTTATTTAGTCAAAAGATATTAAAAGCATAAATTACCTGCAGTGTATAAAATAATTTGAATTGGATTTAAAACAGAATACAAAATAGAAAAGGAAAACAGGAAATAAAAAAACAGGAAAGAAAATAAGAGAAGAGGAGGGCTTACCTGGCAGATCCGAGCAGCCCAGCAGCAGCATGCCCAGCAGCCCACCAGAAGCCCACTTACCAGCCCAAACTTACCCCTTTGTGAAAAATCAACGTGAGGAGGTCATCCTCATCCTCTCCTCACGCATGGAGGGCAGCACGACACCGTGAGGAGCTTCTCCTCTCTCGCTGCCGTCCTCTCCTTCCTCGACGACGTGGCGAGGCAGGCCACAGAGCCCTATAAAAGCCCCAGGACGAACCCTGGCCTTAGTTTCCTTCTTCCTCCGCTCGATTTCATCTCAGACGGAAACCCTAGCTCGCCCGGCCACCATTACAAACAACGACTGGAGCCTTCCCAAGCATCGCTGTGGTCACCGTCGTCATCACCGTGCTCGACTTGCCCACTGGACAAGAGGAATCAAGCCGTAGCCGGACGCCAACGAACTCATCCTCTCCGGGCCGGAGCCAATTCCGGCGATGGCCTCTCCGCCTCACCACCAAGCTCAACGTGCTCAGGGTGAGTCACCGGTGCTCAAGCATCTCCTAGCCCGCTCGATTGCGCTCTCAATGCATGCCCGCGCCTGCGAGCGCCGCCGCTCGGCCTCGCCGTCGAGCTTGCTCCGGCGACCAAATAGGGGCGGCGTTGGTACCAATAGCTTCACCTCGACGCGCTTAGTCGTTTGGTGTAGGTAATTTGCCCGGGGAAGCACCCCACCGCCGGCGACCATCGCCACTGCCGCCGGTGAAGGCCATGGATGCCACGTCGTGCCACCGTGGCTGATGACGTGGACTAACCCCACCAGTCAGTGACTGTGTGGGTAAGCCAACCGGGTAACTTTAGTCATTTCATTTAAATTTCAATTCAATAATTACTGCAACTTTGTAAATTCATATAAAAATCATATTAACCCAGAAAAATAAAAATAAGACATCAAAATTCTTATAAAAGTAAATTCTATCCAATAAAAATATAATATGAAATTTTTATTTTTAATAAAAATTCAATTATTTAATACTTGTTAATTAAGCCTTTAATTTAATTCCAAATTTAATTAAAATTCAATAATTAAGAAAAACTTCTAAAATTAATAAAAACCAGTAAGCAAATCAGGAAAATATTAAAACTAATTTTCCTTTTCTTATAATTTATTAAATCCTTAATAGGAGGATTTAAACCCAAATTAATAATTGTCTTAATTATTAATTCTTTAAAAATAAAAAATGTCAAATCCAATATTATTTTCATTTCAAAATTATTAGTAACTTCAACTTTACTTATGAAGTTATTAATCCAAAAATTATAGGGTAATTAGGAAACCTTAGCTCCATTATAAATAAAGTGATAACCTCATCATTTTATGTGTAATCCCAAAACCCTAACTCAATTAGGAATCCTAGCTCCAATAATCAATATGAAATTTAAATTGCTTCTAACCTAAACCCTAGGTTAGAACATGTGATCATGGTACCTTCTTTCAAAACATAGAACTATAGTAGCAACTAAATACGTGTCCTGGCCACATAAAATGTAGAAGACCTATCACTAATACATGGGTATCCCATGTGTTCATCTTCATCGGACCTAAATAATCAAGTAGGTTCAACCAAGTGTAAACCCTAGTTCCTATAATCCAACTTATCAACCTTATTTATCCCTATTTAGCATCACACCATTGTGATGAATTCTATATAGCAACCATGCTTAAAAATTTGGCATCAATTGCCATACACCCTAAAACCTAATAGTGTAACATGCTTATAAACCACCTTATTTAGGAACCAATTATTCATTACTTAGTGAACTCAACAATAAAACCTAGACAACCTTAACCCTAATTGATATACTTCTTATTACTTAAGAAGTATGTTCTTCAAAAGTTATTCTTTTGAAGTAAATATGGAGTAGCCATCAAACCTGCCTAGCTAATAGGATCCATAAACCCTAGCTAGCCATCACCAACAAGGTATACCAAACCTGATAGCACCTATGTATAATAAATTTATTATGAGATGCTTCACTAAAACCATATAATCCCTAGTAGCTGATGAATCCAACTCTGTTGTGATCCATCTAATACTTACTCCAGAAACTAGTTGAAACCATAGTAAACCATAGAACTCCACAAACCTAATTATCATACTTGTTCTTTATTAAAGAACATGTTCTTCAAAAGTTATTCTTTTGAAGTATATGATAATTAATCATTAACCATGCCATATAGTGCTAAAACCAACCACTATTCATTACATGTTAAGATTATACCAAATGTTATTGTTGTGTGCTGTTAGTATTATTGTATTGATATATTGCAGCACCTGTTTATGATACCAAGCAACCAATCCTTAATAAGAACCTTGTTTGTGAATCACTCTAAAAGTGCAACACACCCTGAACTAATCATTACAACTCACTAATCCTAAATCATCGGGGTTAGGTCACGCTTAGAACGATTGCATCTCATACTTATGCATTATTGCATACTTGCCAATCTTTTAAACATCGTCCTTACCGGACGATGATGCTATTTCAGAATTTGGAGTTATTGCGTATCGAAGACCTTGTCTGCATAATCTTGCAGTCAAGAAAGGCAAGTTCATCACTTGCTCATGTCATTTGAGTATTTTTATCAAATTACTTGCAAAGTACTATAATTATCACTATTGCATGAAAGTCAAAACCACTATTTTCATAACTATGAATATGACTAAATGGTGGGCAATGGAACCATGGATTGTGTTGATATGGTGGAGGTTCCATTGCAAGGGTTTATATCCATCTAGGATTAAACAACAAATGTCGTCCAGTGATTCTTGTGCCGTAAACCGTGTTCACCATAAGATCTAGAGTGGGACGGAGTAGTCAAAAGTGTTTCCACCTCTTGTTCATCAACGGATGCGCTTTACCGTAGTACACTTGTGATCCAAGGGGGCAAGCTGGTGAGGCTGGGGAGTCCTAAGTCCCCACGGCATAGTCCGTAGTACACTTGTCGCCCGACGGAGCAAGATGGTGAGGCTGGGGAGTCCTAAGTCCCCACGGTATTGCGGTCTATGATGGGTTGCAGCTACCGGCGAAGGAGTTTGGTTCGATCCCAAACTGTCGTCGTGGTCGGGGTCCACCCGTGAGTGGGAATAATGGGACCGACGAGGACCCAGGGTCATGCAACAAAGGGTGGGTGTTCGAGGTAGCGGAGGAACATGATTGACTAGGACCTTATACCGGGCCTCACACCAAAGGAAGTGTGGACGAGCTCGCGGCTCGGTTGGCACCAAGGTTAAGATCTCTTATGGGTAAAGCAACACACCTCTGCAGAGTGTAACAAACCGTGACCAGTCACTGTTCCGGGATATGGAACTGCGAACGCTGCCGGAAAGGAACTCCATGAAGTTCTAGTCAACCGGTGAAGGCTGACGGACATAGCTCTTCGAATAAAAGCAACCTTTTGAAGAAATGTTTACAAAAACTTGCATTGCCTATGACTTTCTGGTCTATGGCTGTAGCTAGTGCATTAAACACCTCTTTCCTATAATGAACTTGTTGAGTACGCTCGTACTCATCCCACTCTTAAATCCCCTGCTTAGATATGGAGGCATCGAAGGAGGATCTACAGTACAACTCGAAGACCGAGGAGTCAATAACTACTTCAAGGGACGGGACCCTTCCAGAGGAGTCAAATACCACATCCAACAAGTAGAAAACCTAGATTAGCAATAGGAAGGAACTAGCTTCCTAAACCTAGCTCCTATTTAGCTAGAATCTATTCTTAACCTCTATAGCTAGTTAAATACTCTTCAAATAGAGTTCGTGTTAGGATTAGACTACGAGTCGTTCTTCTGGAGTTTATTTGCAGTTTTACCTCATTGTAAAGTAGGAGGCTGTGATGATCTTATGTAACAGAGTTTGTGTGTAATTCTATAGACATGCCTTGGACCCGCATATGTTTCTGTTGTACCACTCTGAGCGATATAATACTAGTGGAACGGTGTTTCATTGGTGTTATATCAGACTTGCATACTACACCATGCAGTGGTATGTCGGGTCACCACAAGAACCTAGCTTGCGTCTTCATCTACAAATAATTACTTTTTTCCTGCATTAGAAAATTTACAATGTTATGTATTGTGCACTTATGCATGCCTATTGCCTACATACAATGTACACAAACCATATATTTGAGAGTTTGGTTACAACATCATGATGCTTCAAGTGCATTCTACAGTTTATTTACATAAAATGGAAAGATCCATACATTTTATACTATCTATTATTTCCTTGAATATGAACGGCGCGGCAACACGCGCTTTCATGATCTAGTAGACCGTAATCCAACTGCATCTATGACTAATAATCCACCTTCAGGTTATCATCCGAACCGCTTCCAGTATTAAGTTGCAAGCAACGGATTATCGCATTAAGCAATGTATGTAAAATAAACAATAGAATTATCCTTAGATAAAGCATTGTTGCTTTCTCCCTAGTAGCAACAACACATCTACAATCTTAGAAGTTATTGTCACTCTTCCAGAAAACTAGAGGCATGAACCCACTATCGAGCATAAATACTCCCTCTTGGAGTCACAAGCATTTACTTGGCCAGAGTATCTACTAGCAATGGAGAACATGCAAGATCACAAATAACATATGACAAGTATATAATCGATCTCAACATAGTATTCAATATTCATCGGATCGCATTAAACACAACATGTAGCATTACATAAAGATGGCAGCTCACAAGGTCTAAACATGAGGCACAAATTGGAGAAGACAACCATCTAGCTACTGCTATGGACCTGTAGTTCAGGGATGAACTACTCACGCATCACTCTGGAGGCGGGCATGGCGATGTAGAGGCCTCCGGTGATGATCTCCCCCTCCGGCAGGGTGTCAGGAAGAGCTTCAGAACCCTCCCGAGCTAGTGCCGACAATGGAGGCCGCGACGGAACTTTTCGTGGATGGAGACTCGGGTATTTAGGTTTTTCCCGAGATCGTGAATAAATAGGCGGAAGGGCGAGGTCGGTGGACGCGTGGGGGGCCCACACCACCCCATGGCGCGGGCCACCCCTGGCCGCGCCATGGGTCGGTGTGGCCGCTCTGTGGCGCCTCTCCGTATCCCCTCCAGACTTCGTCTTCGTTACAGTAACATAAGATCTTCGACTTTTGTTTCGTCCAATTCTGAGAATATTTCTTGTACAACTTTTCTGAAAGACAAAACAGCAAAAAACAGGGAACTGGCACTGTGACATCTTGTCAATAGGTTAGTACCGGAAAATGTATAAAAGTGCAATGAAGTGTAAGCAAAACATCTGAATGTTCTTGGCAATGCTCTTACAAAGGAGGTTTTGGATGCTATTAATAATAAGGTGATCCCTGATGGTTGGAATGACACTATTATTGTCTTAATACCGAAAATTGAGGAACTAGAACTGATCTCCCAATACAGACCAATAAATCTGTGTAACGTTATTTATAAGGTAATATCCAAAATGATTGCTTTACAGTTTAAACATGTACTTGATGATGTAATTTCACCTGTTCAAATTGCTTTTGTTCCTGGAAGAATTATTACTGATAATATTCTTGTTGCTTACGAGTGTCTACATACAATCAAGAATAAGAAGAATGGTTGGAGTAAGTAAACATAACATGTGTTTGTAGTAGATGGTTTTATCAGTGTAAAAGAAAAGACCGGGGTCCACCGTTCACTAGAGGTGTCTCTCCATAAAAATAAATAACATGCTGAGTGAACAAATTACAGCTGGGCAATTGACAGAATAAAGACCATACATGAAAAGATGATTACTATCAGATTCATTCGAGCATTTGATACGTCCCAAACGTATCTATAATTTCTTATGTTCCATGCTACTTTATTGATGATACCTACATGTTTTATACACATTATATGTCATTATTATGCGTTTTCCGGAACTAACCCATTGACGAGATGCCGAAGGCCAGTTCTTTGTTTTGCTGTTTTTGGTTTCAGAAATCCTAGTAAAGAAATATTTTCGGAATCGGACGAAATCAAGACCGGGACCTTATAATTCCGGAAGCTCGAGCAGGAGAAGGACGGAGAGGGGGCCCCACACCACACCCGCGGCCGGCCAGGGCGCGCCCCCTGTGGTGTGGGCACCCCGTGGCCCCTCCGACTCCGTCTCTCGCCTATTTAGTCGTCACGACCTAAAAACACCGACGGAGAAGACGAGACCCGAGAAAACCTTCCGAGCCGCCGCCATCGCGAAATCAAGATCGGGGACAGAGTCTCTGTCCGGCACCCTGCCTGGGACGGGGAATTGCCCCGAGTCATCTCCACCGCCGTCTCCACCGCCATCGTTGTCTCCATGATGAGGGGGAGTAATTCACCCCCGGGGAGGGCTCCGTAGCTATGTGGTTCATCTCTCTTTATGTGATCTAGTTGAATATTATCTATGTGCTACTCTAGTGATGTTATTAAAGTACTCTATTCCTCCTTCACGGTGTAATGGTGACAGTGTGTGCATCCGTGTTAGTACTTGGCGTAGATTATGATCATAATCTCTTGTAGGTTATGGAGTTAATTATTACTATGATAGTGTTGATGTGATCTATGCCCCCTTCATGGTGTGATGGTGACAGTGTGCACGCTATGTTAGTTCTTGGTGTAATCGTGTTGATCTATCTTGCACTCTAAGGTTACTTAAACATGAATATCGAATACTGTGGAGCTTGTTAACTCCGGCATTGAGGGTTCGTGTAATCCTACACAGTTAGTGGTGTTCATCATCCAACAAAAGAGTGTAGAGTAGTCCTATTATGTGATCATTGTTGAGAGTGTCCACTAGTGAAAGCAGGATCCCTAGGCCTTGCTTCCAAGCATCGAATCTCCGTTTGTTTACTGTTTTGTTGCATGTTTACTCGCTGCCATATTTTATTCAGATTGCTATTACACTCATATACATCTATATTACTTGTATTTCACTATCTCTTCGCCGAACTAGTACACCTATACATCTGACAAGTGTATTTGGTGTGTTGGGGACACAAGAGACTTCTTGCTTTGTGATTACAGGGTTGCTTGAGAGGGATATCTTTGACCTCTTCCCTGAGTTCGATAAACCTTGGGTAATCCACTTAAGGGAAACTTGCTGCTGTTCTACAAACCTCTGCTCTTGGAGGCCCAACACTGTCTACAAGAATAGAAGCACCCGAGACATCAAGCACTTTTTCTGGGCCGTTGCCGGGAGGAAAGGTAAAAGGCACTAATACTCCGGTTCCAACAGTACTTTTCTGGCGCCATTGTGTGTGTGCTCGAAGCTATTTCCTTTAGACTCTGCAATTACATCTTTTTGTTTCTTGTTTTTATTTTCACTAGTTAGGCATAATGGAAAACAACAAAAAAATTAGTGAGCTTTTTAATCTTTTTCCTGATTTAGAATTGTTTGATAAAAATTAAAAAACCTATGGAACCTTATTTACATGATAATAGCAATGTTATTAGTATGAATGCAATTACTGCTAATGCTATGAAGAAGTCTAAGCTTGGGGAAGCTAGTTTACATAAAAATAATCTTTTTTGCTCCTCCGCTTTAGAAGAAATATTTTGCTCTGATAATGCTTTATCTCCCATATGCGATAACTCTAATGATGCTTCTGATACTTTAAATCCACCTGCTGAAAGTATTCCGTATAAAATACCTATGGAAATTATTGAACGTGTTATGGATAACCGCTATGAAGGGGATGGAACTGTCCATCCTAGGAATCATTTACTGTTTTTGCATGAATTATGCGGGTTATTCAAGTGTGCAGGTATTTCAATGGATGAAGTTAGAAAGAAATTATTTGTTATGTCGCTATCTGGTGAAGCGGCGCATTGGTATAAACTATTGAAGGACAGGCGCTCTCTTGATTGGAAGGATATTGTGCCTCTATTTTGTTCTAAGTTCTATCCTCCAAGTGAAATTCACAAAGATCGAAACCATATATATAATTTTTGGCCTCATGATGGAGAGAGTATTGCCCAAGCATGGGAGAGATTGAAGACTTTAATGCTCAAATGCCCCAATCATGAGCTTCCAGGTAATATCATCATTGATAATTTCTATGCAAGACTTTCTTTTCAAGATAAGACCTTGCTGGATACTACTTGTTCTGGATCATTCACGAGCAATAAAGAAGAGTTTAAAAGGGACCTTCTTGATCGGATTAAGGAGAACGCTGAAGATTGGGAGAACGACAAAGGTAAAGAGTCAGGTATAAATTATGATTATGAATGCATTGAAACTTTCATGGATAGTGGTAAATTTCGAAATATGAGTGCTACTTATGGTCTTGACTCTCAAGTTGCTGCAAATCTTTATAAAGCTTTTGCTTCTCACATTGAATTGCCTAGGAAGAATTTTGATAAGTATCATGAACCTTTTAAAGACGCTTGCATGAAGAATGAAATTGTTGTTAATGATTGCAATAAGCGTGCTCAAACTCCTAAGAATGCTATTTCCTATAAGCATGTTAATTTTTGTGGAATACATAGACCTTGTGGAATTAATCAAATAGAAGATGAATATTGTATTCGTTGCATAGAAAACAAAAATTTTCCTACCGCGAACACGCAATCCAAGCCAAGATGCAATCTAGAAGACGGTAGCAACGAGGGGATATCGAGTCTCACCCTTGAAGAGATTCCAAAGCCTACAAGATGAGGCTCTTGTTGCTGCGGTAGACGTTCACTTGCCGCTTGCAAAAGCGCGTAGAAGATCTTGATCACGATCGCTTCCGGCGCCACGAACGGGCAGCACCTCCGTACTCGGTCACACGTTCGGTTGTTGATGAAGACGACGTCCACCTCCCCGTTCCAGCGGGCAGCGAAGTAGTAGCTCCTCTTGAATCCGACAGCACGACGGCGTGGTGTCGGTGGTGGTGGAAAATCCGGCGGAGCTTCGCTTAAGCG
Organism: Lolium multiflorum; assembly: GCA_030979885.1. Lineage (NCBI taxonomy): Eukaryota > Viridiplantae > Streptophyta > Magnoliopsida > Poales > Poaceae > Lolium > Lolium multiflorum. Next base: position 88,942,664 of record CM061752.1, on the reverse strand, counting down.
TGCGGGATGTGGTGGAGGAGAGAGACCGCTAGGGTTTGGGGAGAGGGGGTGGCCGGCCACTAAGGGGTGCGGCCTTTGGTGTGGCCGGCCCCCTCCCCTTGGCCCTCATTATATAGGTGGAACACCCAAGAGTTGGTGTACAAGTCTTCGAATAAGACCCCAACCCAAAACCTTCCATGTGTAGGGAAACCTACCCAAGGTGGGATTCCCACCTCAAGTGGGACTCCCACCTTTCCATGAGGGGGGTGGCCGGCCACCTTGGGGGGAAGTCCACCTTGGACTTTCCCCTCTAGGGTTTGGCTGGCCAAGCTTGTGGAGTCCTTCCGGGACTCCACCTTCCATAGTGCGTTTCTTCCGGACTTTTCTAGAACCTTCTAGAACCTGCCATAAATGCACCGGATCATTTCCAAACTTGGAATATGACTTCCTATATATGAATCTTATTCTCCGGACCATTCCGGAACTCCTCGTGATGTCCGGGATCTCATCCGGGACTCCGAACAAATATTCGAACTCCATTCCATATTCAAGTTCTACCATTTCAACATCCAACTTTAAGTGTGTCACCCTATGGTTCGTGAACTATGTGGACATGGTTGAGTACTCACTCCGACCAATAACCAATAGCGGGATCTGGAGATCCATAATGGCTCCCACATATTCAACGATGACTTTAGTGATCGAATGAACCATTCACATACGATACCAATTCCTTTTGTCACGCGATATTTTACTTGTCCGAGGTTTGATCTTCGGTATCACTCTATACCTTGTTCAACCTCGTCTCCTGACAAGTACTCTTTACTCGTACCGTGGTATGTGGTCTCTTATGAACTTATTCATATGCTTGCAAGACATTAGACGACATTCCACCGAGAGGGCCCAGAGTATATCTATCCGTCATCGGGATGGACAAATCCCACTGTTGATCCATATGCCTCAACTCATACTTTCCGGATACTTAATCCCACCTTTATAACCACCCATTTACGCAGTGGCGTTTGGTGTAATCAAAGTACCTTTCCGGTATAAGTGATTTACATGATCTCATGGTCATAAGGACTAGGTAACTATGTATCGAAAGCTTATAGCAAATAACTTTGACGTGATCTTATGCTACGCTTAATTGGGTGTGTCCATTACATCATTCATATAATGATATAACCTTGTTATTAATAACATCCAATGTTCATGATTATGAAACTAATCATCTATTAATCAACAAGCTAGTTAAGAGGCTTACTAGGGACTCTTTGTTGTTTACATATCACACATGTATCAATGTTTCGGTTAATACAATTATAGCATGGTATATAAACATTATCATAAACACAAAGATATATAATAACCATTTATTATTGCCTCTTGGGCATATCTCCAACAGTCTCCCACTTGCACTAGAGTCAATAATCTAGTTTACATATGTAAAGATATAACACCTTGGCCTTCTGGTGTTTTATCATGTTTTGCTCACGGGAGAGGTTTTAGTCAACGGTTCTGACACACTCAGAAACGTATGTATTTTGCAATTCATTTGCGTCTTCACGCATCACTCATTTTCCAAATGAGTCGGCATTAAATATGTTTGGTCTTCTGGTGGAACCTTAATTCCGCGGTCTGAAATATGTCACTAATATTGTCACACACAATATAGCTTCAAAGTTCTGACACTATCGGAACTACACCAAGTTCTCAAAGAACTTCTTAACTCAACATCCTCAATCATTGTCAAAACAATGACATACTCTGCCTTCTTTTGTAGAATCCGTCACAATATTTAGAACTCTTCTAAATCTAGCATTGTGCTACCTTTTTAATAACACTTAGCCTAATTGAGATTGAAATTTAATTTTATATATGACCAAACTAATATCGGTGCAACACTTTACAACGATTTTGTTTTGTCATTACCCATATAAAACTATATATATATATATATATATCCTTGGTCCTTCTAAAGCACACATGGATATTCTTACTGTTTGTCAATGATCATCACATGAATCATTCTGGTATATGCTCCTAACTTTTAGAGCTCAGGACATCTGATTGTGTACATATTAATTGTGATTTAAAATCACTCATGTGTTTTTACTCATTGAGTGTCAGATACACTCAAGTCTTGTTAAAACTTCACATGACAAGAACATTTTCTTAATATTGAACTACTTCAATATCCTTTCTATGTACTTTGACTTAAACTTATTATGTGTTTCAATCTATCTTCATAGATCTTGACACTAAATATGTTTCAGTCCATATTCTTTCATTGAAGTTAATTCTCAATGAAACCTTTTAATCAATTATATAATTACACTATTTATAATCAACGATATGTCAGCTACATAAAGTATTACAAATATGTCTCAGCGCTCCCACTTAATTTCTTGCAAATGCAAGCACCTTCATCGTTTCTGATGAAATCAAAACTCTTTGACTATTTCATCCGGTGAAGATTCCAACTCCGCGATACTCACTTCATCCAATTGAAGTTCGTATACCTATCTAGTATTCCACGGACTAGCAAAACAATTGGTTGTATCTTGTATACACCTTTAATACACACTTCTGTTAAGTAATGTATTTTGCCATCCTACTATCATATCTCATGAAAGAAATATGTAGCGATTACTAGAATAATCCACATAGACTATAAGCATTACTACGGAAGATCTAATCTTATCGTAGTCAACTCTTTGAACTTTGTCGTAAACAACTTTTCGACAAGTCGAGCTTATTCAAGGATATTCCATCCAAGTTCATCAATTTTATAGATCCATTTACTTTCAAAAAGTATTCATCTATCTTGGATTTCATGGCGTATAGCCATTTTAACGGAGTCAGGGCCCATCATAACTTCTTTGTTTGTAGTTGGTTTATCATTGTTCAAAAACAATCCTTTGTTCACAAATCATTTATTTGATCACAAAGTAAATCATACCTACAAGGTTCAATAAGTACTTTGATCTCCATGACTATAACATTTTGTAGACATGGGAGCCATGATCGTCGTGGCCGCTTCCGGAACTAATTCCGATGCTACGCTACTCTGATCATTATGCTCAGGTTCATAAACTTTATCAAGTTCTATTGTCCTCCCACTCAAATACTTCGCTAAAAACAATTTCTTGGAAATAAGTAAGAAACATCGACAAACACTTTTGTCTTTGTCTCCATAGTGGAAAGAATTCCCAATTAATTCTTTGGGATAACCAACAAAGACATACATCCGATTTTGGTTGTAAACTTTATTTACCTTATGCTATGCATACCAAAATTTAAGAAATAACTATTAGGTTTCATACCCATGCCATAACTCGTATGGTGTCATTTCAACGGATCATGATGATGCTCTATTCAGTGTAAAAGCGGTAGTCTCTAAAGCATAATCCCCAAAAATATAATGGCATCAATATTTTATCTCATCATTGATCCAACAAGGTTTGGATACATCTCTCGGATACTCCATCATCACTATGATACTCCAAGAAACGTGAGTTGTAGAACAACTTCATAACTCTCTTAGATGTTCGCTAAAACTCGTAATTCAAATATTTCCACTATGATCCAATCATAGATATTTGATTTTTCTATTACGATGATTTCCACCTCATGCTGAAATTTATTTGAATCCATTCAAATGTTTCAAACTTCTTCCTTATCGAATATATACATATATACTCAATTCATTGTTGGAAGTTTTCATGAAGTAGAAGAATCTCCCGCACACAACTATGCCCAGTGAACCACATACATCATCATGTATTTTTCCACTAAGTTAGTTGCCCGTTCAACTCTTGGCCTATGAACGGTATTTTAGTCATTCTCTTTAGAAAAGATTTGCAAGTGTCAAACGATTCAAAAATCAAATGACTCCAAAAATCCATTTGCATGGAGTTCCTTCATGCGTTCCTTTCTAACATGACCTAAATGGCGGTTCCACAAATAAGTGGAATTCAAATCATTTGCCTTATGGCATTTTAGCGTCAATGTTTATGTATGTGTGTTTTCACCATTAAGATTTATAATAACTTATCCATCGTACATGGAGTAATGTCATAATTTGAACAACTCATTGTTTTCATTTGACCAGAGCAAAATAACAATTATTAAGTTCTTTATTATAAATTCTAAGGGCTAGATAGAATGCCAACGACGAACATAATAACACTTTATTTTTGTTCTTGACGTGCATTTCTATCATATTTCTTGTCAGTCACTTAGGCCATTGTATTCTTGTATTGTGTTGTTTTGTATGACACTTCATACCAACCAATATGGTACTAATACCCAAGAATTTCATTGTGTGATCAAACTAGAAATACAACCATAACATGTATATCATTTATATACACCTGAGCTAGACTTTCTAGTCTTTTCTTTCTTTCTGCCAAAATATCCTTTGTAGTTTCTCTTTTAGCTTTCCTCATTATTCATAAAAACACTTCAACATCAATAACTTCTAGGTTTGTTGGTCAAATACCAATAACCTTGAGGTTCTGAAGTTGATCATCATATGACAAGTGTTGCAGATTTCACTATTAGTAACTATGTAATATGATGAACAATTTCACTCATAATTTTATCCATCAATTCATGATGACTTTCCAAGACCATGTCTGTACATGCTAGGCTTGTAAAGTTTAACCTCAGTATTCGCATGTGCAAATCTGGTTTGCGCCCGTTGTATGCACACGTAGAATCTATACCTTAGTATTCGAAACGACGAGTGTTTAGCAACGATGCATACTAAGGATGATTACTTCATGGATATGCGAATATCGTTAGTGCCCCAATAGTTGGAGAATTGGGACGCCTTGCGTCTTCAACCTTCGTACATTCCCATAAAACTTATGAGTTTATGTAGTCTCACCAAATTATATTCTATCATCTTGCAATAAGGTCTTTAGATATCACATATATCTCATACCTTGATTATTTCTGAAAACTAAATTTTCAGCTCCTTACTTTTCAAACAGATTTGAACTTCAAGTTTCACGGAGACAAGATAACTTTAGGTACTAATTGAAACCATAGCTCTTTGAATCAACAATGTGAGGTTTACTAAAAGTTTGCAATAGGACTTAATCATTTCTTGATTCTTTAACAATACGGTACCAGTCCGTAAAGTTTATTTTCAGATTTTAACAGTATTTCTATCTCAATAACAAGACTAGCGCTTGGTAGAAAAACGGATGCCAATACTACAAATTAATACAAAATACTACTCAGACTATGTTTATGATAATTAGTTCATGTTTTAATCTAATTACTAATGAACTCCCACTTAATACAACATCCCTCATAGTTGTTAAGTGGTACACGATCCAAATCCACTACACCAAAACCGATCATCACGTGAGATGATGTAGCTTCAATGGTGAACATCAACATGTTGATCATATCATCCATATGACTCGTGTTCAACCTTTCGGTTTCGTTGTCCCGAGGCCATGTCTGTACATGCTAGGCTCGTCAAGCAAACCCAAGTATTCCGCGTGTGCAACATGGCTTACACCCGTTGTATGTGAACGTTGAGTCTATCACATCCGATCATCACGAGATGCTTCAAAACGACGAACAACGGTGCATACGAGGGGAGAACACTTTATTATCTTGATATTAATGTGAGGGATCATCTTATAATGCTACGTCGCGATCTAAGCAAAATAAGTGTTGGCGTCGAAACCCACCTAAGCGAGCCAACACGGTAGAGCCGGGAATGACTAGGGCTGCGGCTGGCCCTGGTCCCTCGAGCGACGGCCCGCAAAGCCTCCTGGTCGCGCGCCGATGCTGGGTCGCAGGGCGTGCCACCTGACCTATACCTGGTCGGAAGGTGTGGATGATGCCTCGCTTAGTTTCTGCAGGGCACACACGTACACGTTAAATACGAGCCTCGATCGGCTCTCGGGTTGTGTGAATCGGCTCAAAGAGCCGATCCACCCACGGTTCGTCCAAGGTGGCCGAATATGTGGTGGTCCTGCTTGATCATGGTAGAGCTAATGAGATCCACGACGATGTGGGGTTTTCACCGCATAATCGGATCATCCTACTCTAGGTTGGGCCTCGCGCTCACGCACGGTGATCGTAAGCTTGCCCTAGACGAGGCCTAAAAACCAACACAAGGTTGATCCTCGGAACATCCCGTCTAGGGCTCGCAAACGACACCCTACGTGCCGCTGGATCCTCCACCCCTTTGTAAGGCCTAACTATTGCAGATATTAAACTAATCCTTGTAGAACAAGGAGCGATCGTAACGGATCAGATCTACTAAACTATGATCAAGCGGGGTGCCGCCCCTGCACCCATGATGAGGCACAAGGACGGCTAGATGCGCAAGGGTTGCACTACGAAAGCATGCAGCATGAAGAACAATGCTAACCCTAACACATCTATGATAACTACGTTGCTCGCCATCAAAAGCGCTTCAGTACGAGCAACGCATGAACAACGTAGGCTCTGCTGCCTAGATCGCAAGATGCGATCTAGGCAGCATGATGCTTACCGGTAGAAACCCTCGAGACGAAGGAGTTGGCGATGCGCCGAGATTTGTTTGTGGTTGAACGTTGGTTGTTGTTTATTCCATAAACCCTAGGTACATATTTATAGTCCAGGGGACTTTCTAATGTGGGCGTGCACTAAACCGTGCACGAGATAAACTCTAATTTCCAAACTAAGATGCGATCTAATATGTTACAGATACACGGGCGGTTCAGCCCAACTTGGTAAACCAGGCCGATTCACGCATTTCTTCCACGTACAATCTTCACGTCCATCTTGATCGCGGCCCCCCTCTGACTTGGTCAAATTCTGGTGATAACACATGCCCCCCTGGTTTTGGAAATGATATTTCCAAAATCATTACGCCTTTTAGTCGGGTCATGTCGTGGCAGAGCAGAACCGTCGCAGAGTTCTTCATCATGATAACCTGCCTCCTCAACTTCTCTGCACGATTTGACAGTTTTGGCACCACTTCCTCGGAAACTGCTGTGACATTAAATTTTTACCAAGCCCACTTTTATTTAACCATCCCAAACAGTTTTCCTCTGCATCTCCTTCGCATTAGCATCCCAAAAACCCTCCTGCGCCACCATGTCCTCTTCCTCCTCCGCCTCATCGGACCTTTCCACCCAGTCCTCTTCATCTCGCGAGCCGACACCGGAGCACAACCCGGCGGAGGTCCATGCGGCCAACATCCGCGCGCCATCGCGGCGGGGAGGAGTCAGACCATGACTTCTCCACCTGGTCAGAGGACGACCAGTCCCTGACTGATGGGGAGAGCGATCTCCGCTTCCTCGCCGACACGGAAGCGGTGGAAGAAAGCGAGGACGATCGCTTCCCCTGGGATGGGGCCACCTCCGAGGAGGTGGAGGAGGAGGAAGAGGAGGATGATGACGACGACTCCCCCGACGAGCCGCCGGCCAAGCGCCATTGTCCCTGGCCGGGGAATCTGAGCGACTTCGACAGCGACGACGACGACGACGCCGAAGAAGATGAGGACAATGAAGGTCCTGTCGGCGGCCGCTGGAGCAGCGACGACGAGCCGGCCGGGAGCAGCGCCGACAGCGGCGATGACGGCGACGACGAGGGCAGCAACGGCCCGTAGATAGGGCCCCTAGTATAGGATCCGTAGAAGTAGGCGGGGCAATGTATCCCCTTTTGAGGGCAATCAGCTCTACTATGTAAGAAATCTCGCCTATTAATGAAGAACTTTTCCTCATTTTGATTGTGCCCGATTTCTCCTGAGTTCAATTGAGCCGATTCCCTTTTCTACCGTCCTTGCCGATTCGCCCCCTTTGCCAATGCGTAACGAGCCGATGACACCGCATCGGTCCTTCGACATTTGCTCTTTCCTTCTTCAACTGATGATTTTCTAAATCTGGCAGAAAAATGTAGGATCTTCAGGAAACTTTTGAACTTTCCCAACTACACCCAATAATCCTTTCCAGCACTCATCATCTCTGACGAAGGTTTGCAATGAAGGATCAGCCGATGATCACTCAATCGGCTCGTAAAAAACAGAGCAAGGCAGAACATCCACCAGGCCTGCTGCCCCCCGAGTCTTGGCCAAGGCAAAAACTTAACCGAATTAGCCTGGGCTTGATCATGCAGAGTCAGCCGATTTGCACGTAAATCGGTTTGCAGAGAACCTTCAAGGTGGGCTGCCCCCCGAGTTTCCTCAGTGCACCTCTTTGCCCTTGCAAGTCAGATCGGCTCCCTTCCTTTGGTGGATCTGACGCGACCCACCTTTAACCTGATCTGGACGCCCAAGCTGCCCTTAGCACTGTTCTTGAAGAGAAGATCTGAGCTGTTAAACCTCTCTCTCGAGGAGTTCTTCCATTGTGGCTTCTCTTCATAATTTACTAGGGCTGACCTTCTGGTTGACAATTGTATTTCTTGAGTCGATGGCCATGCATCGGCTGCTTCTCAATTCTGAAGTCGACGCCATGCATCGGCTTTTTTTTTTTTTAAAATTCTAGGCCGATTTGCGTATCGGCCCCCATACTCAATACTATTTCGTATCCTTGTGTTTTATCCCTCTAGGTGCCCCCCGAGCCGATCCTGTCAAGAAAATTGATGGTATCGGCTCTTCAGGTAGTCCCTGTTGGGCCAAACGTTGATCCCAGGCAGAATGGATAGTGAGGATAATTTTGGCCGATTGCTGGAATCGGCCTCCATGTTGCTTGCTCGGCAAAGGTTTTGTAATATCCCTTCATCAGCTTCGGAGGGCCGATTGCAAGGATCGGCCTCGCCATGTTGCTTATTGACGTAGTCTTGCTACTCGTCCATGTCGGCGGATAAGACCAGCCCAATCTCTGACTTTAGCACGTTGGTGTGCTTGCTGTTATCCATGTCGGGTGCACTGTATAATCGTGGAGCACTACACCCCGCCGGACGAATGAACACCATGTTTGTGCCAGCCGATGTGTCATCATCGGCTCTCTTTTGCTTGGGGCGCCACTCTTTCCTTTGCGGTAGCCCCTCCTCATCCAGGGTCCTCTGGACTTTCGCAGCCAGATCAGGCCGCGCCTTCCTCAGCGTATGCAAGTACATCCTTTCAGCTTCCTCCAGACCGCGCAATCGCTGAACCCTGCGTTTTTGTGTATGGCTGAGACCATCAGGGCACCACCTTGGACGGTGGCACCTGTCTTCTTCGTATTCCCCTTCGTCCTCTGAATCATCGAGATCTTCCGACGGAGGGGTTCCAGCCCGTCTGTTTTGCGGTGGGAGAGGCCCTAAGCGCTCGAACACAGATACGTTGGCTGTCCCCTTCTTCTTCCGGTTGCATTCTGGGCAGTTGCCGATTGTTGGTAATCGGCTCATTCCTGAATCCCAGCAGTGTCTGAAGAAGGGGCAGTACCAATGCCTGTCCGTATCGTCCTGCTCCCTGCCATGGCGTTCCTGTCGCTCCTCATCATGATTATGCCGGCTTTGCCTTTCGTCGTTTCTGGTCAGACGACCTCTTTCATCATTGTTGTTGCATCGCCGGCGTTGGTCATCTCGACTAACATACTTGTTGAGGAGGTGATCAGAGAGGGGTCGTTGATATCTTATGTTCTTCACTTCTCCCTCTGTGACGTATCGTTTGCCATCTTGACGGAGCCGATCGCATGGAGCGGCCCCCTCAGTGTCCTTGCTCTGAGAGCAGCTGTCCTCATCCCCGTCCTTCTCAGAGCGGTGTCCAAGCTCTACCATACTGATATTGGCTGAGAAATCAGGCTGGCACCCTCCAAGGTGGGTAAACTCCACCATGTTGACGGGGAAGGGGTGTGTGTCGACCTTCATGGCGTATTGGTTAAAAATTAACCGCCCATTTTCTATCGCCGCTTGGATCTGCTGACGCCACACCCTGCAGTCGTTGGTGGTGTGGGTGAACGTGTTATGCCACTTGCAGTATGGCTTTCCGTTCAGCTCTTGCACCGTAGGAAACTTGTGGCCTTCGGGCACCTTTATGTGCTTCTCCGCGAGTAAGAGGTCGAAAATCTGCTCGGTTTTCGTCACGTCGAAGTCGAACCCTCTTGGAGGCCCTGGTGGCTTTACCCATTTGCAGGTTACTGGGCCTGCAGCTCGAGTCCACTCAGCTACTGCGACCTCTCGCTCTCCCGTAGGACCTTCATCTTCGCCTGCGTCAACCATGGTAACCACGCGCTTGAATTTATCTTGGTAGATATCCGGGTGGCGTTGCTCATATGCTGACAACTTCTGCACCATGTGTGCTAATGAAGGATAGTCTGCTTGGGAGGCCACTTCCTTGATCGATGATGATAGACCCACCACCGCCAACTCACTGCTTCTTTTTCGCTTACGTGAACCGAATAGCATCGGTTCCTGACGGTCCTGAAGCGCTGGATGTTTCCCCGCGCTTCTGCCGTACTTGTGCCAGATCGGCAATGCCAGCCTCGGAAGCCTCCGAGTGATATTGCTCATGGAACCGTTCTTCCAACTGCTTCCAGGTCTGGATTGAGTTCGGTGGCAGCGAAGTGTACCAACCGAAAGCCGATCCTGTGAGGGACTGTGAGAAGTACCTCACACGCAGCTCGTCTGACGCTGAGATCATGCCCAGCTGCGCCAAATACCGGCTCACATGCTCTATGGAGCTGGAACCATCTGATCCGCTGAACTTTGTGAAGTCCGGGAGCCGATATTTGGGTGGTAACGGGATCAATTCGTACTCGTTGGGGTACGGCTTGGTATAGCCGATCGCCTTTCTTTTCGGCATCATGCCGAACTGATCTTTCAGGACCGTACAAATTTGATCCGCAGTGATGGCCGCAGGTGCCGAACCCTGAAGGTTCGTCGGAGTGGCGTACTTAACCAGCCATGCTTGTTTCTCTGGTTCTGAGCCAACTGCAGGAGCTGGGCTCGGGAGCTTAGTCGGGGTGGCGTATTTAGCTAGCCACGTTTGCTTCTCAGGGTCTGCCTCCGACGCTCCTCCTGTTGCCCCAGAAGTCCCTGCTATAGCAACCTGGTTCGAGGGTGCCCAGGTGCTGCAGTCTGGCACGTATGCACATGCGTATCCGTGCGGGATCTCCTTGGGCGCGTCCTGTAGGAACTGGTAGTCACTGGGGTCACCACCAATCTTGTAGACGACAAAAGCCGATGAGTTCGGCGCTTCGGGCGCTGCCCACGCGAATGGCAGCGGGGGACGGGAATGGAGCAGCGCTTCCCCTTGGTGAGTCCCTAGGGCTGGTCCTGACGGAGAGTACTGATGGCTCATGATCTCCTGGATCACGCGCAGCGCGACGCGCTCCAACGTATTCACCAGGCTCTCAGAATGGCGGTGCAGCGAATGAGCCACCATGAAGTTGATCTCCTGACGCAGCGACCTGGTGCGCTCTTCGGACGGGGTGGACAGGTCCACTCCATCAAGTGCGCCTTCAGGTGTGAACCCCTTCCATCTGATGCCATGGGAGCGGGTCCTGTGGAAAGAGCCGATTAGGTCGGCTTCGAGGGCAGACTTGATCTCGTCGTACTTCTTCTTGAGCTCGCCATGGAGATCCCCGTACGTGACCGGAGTTTCTTCTGCCACTTCTGATGAAGACGGTAAGGCGTCTTTCGCCATCTCTGCTGTAGATAGCGAGGTGGTTGTCGCTGAAGATGAGTCGTTGAAGATTGTCCCACCGGGCGTGCCAGAATGTGTTGGCGTGAAACCCACCGGCGGGCAGCGACCAACACGGTAGAGCCGGAATGACTAGGGCTGCGCTGGCCCTCCCTCGAGCGACGGCCCGCAAAGCCTCCTGGTCGCGCCGATGCTGGGTCGCAGGGCGTGCCACCTGACCTATACCTGGTCAGGAAGGTGTGGATGATGCTCGCTTAGTTTCCTGCAGGGCACACACGTACACGTTAAATACGAGCCTCGATCGGCTCTCAGGTTGTCCTGTGAATCGGCTCAAAGAGCCGATCCACCCACGGTTCGTCCAAGGTGGCCGAATATGTGGTGGTCCTGCTTGATCATGGTAGAGCTAATGAGATCCACGACGATGTGGGGTTTTCACCGCATAATCGGATCATCCTACTCTAGGTTGGGCCTCGCGCTCACGCACGGTGATCGTAAGCTTGCCCTAGACGAGGCCTAAAAACCAACACAAGGTTGATCCTCGGAACATCCCGTCTAGGGCTCGCAAACGACACCCTACGTGCCGCTGGATCCTCCACCCCTTTGTAAGGCCTAACTATTGCAGATATTAAACTAATCCTTGTAGAACAAGGAGCGATCGTAACGGATCAGATCTACTAAACTATGATCAAGCGGGGTGCCGCCCCTGCACCCATGATGAGGCACAAGGACGGCTAGATGCGCAAGGGTTGCACTACGAAAGCATGCAGCATGAAGAACAATGCTAACCCTAACACATCTATGATAACTACGTTGCTCGCCATCAAAAGGCTTCAGTACGAGCAACGCATGAACGTAGGCAGGCCGGTGCTGCCTAGATCGCAAGATGCGATCTAGGCAGCATGATGCTTACCGGTAGAAACCCTCGAGACGAAGGAGTTGGCGATGCGCCGAGATTTGTTTGTGGTTGAACGTTGGTTGTTGTTTATTCCATAAACCCTAGGTACATATTTATAGTCCAGGGGACTTTCTAATGTGGGCGTGCACTAAACCGTGCACGAGATAAACTCTAATTTCCAAACTAAGATGCGATCTAATATGTTACAGATACACGGGCGGTTCAGCCCAACTTGGTAAACCAGGCCGATTCACGCATTTCTTCCACGTACAATCTTCACGTCCATCTTGATCGCGGCCCCCCTCTGACTTGGTCAAATTCTGGTGATAACAGATGCATAAAGGATTAACATCACATGCAATTCATATGTGATATGATATGGCCCTTTAGTCTTTGTGCCTTCGATCTTCATCTCCAAAGCACGGACATGATCTCCATCATCAACGGGCATGATCTCCATCATCGTCGGCGTAGCGTCAAGGTCCATGGCGCCGTCTTCATGGTTGTTCACCTCATGTAGCAACTATTACAACTACTTTGAAAAACTACTCAACATGAAATATAAAGACAACCATAAGGCTCCTGCCGGTTGTCACAATACAATAATGATCATCTCATACATATTCATCATCACATTATGGCCATATCACATCACCAAACCCTGCAAAAACAAGTTAGACGTCTCTAATTTGGTTTGCATATTTTACGTGGTTTAGGGTTTTCGAGTAAGATCTAATCCACCTACGAACATGAACCACAACGGTGATACTAGTGTTGTCAATAGAAGAGTAAATTGAATCTTCACTATAGTAGGAGAGACAGACACCCGCAAAGCCTCTTATGCAATACAAGTTGCATGTCGAACGAGGAACAAGTCTCATGAACGCGGTCATGTAAAGTTAGTCCGAGCCGCTTCATCCCACTATGCCACAAAGATGCAAAGTACTCAAACTAAAGATAACAAGAGCATCAACGTCCACAAAACCATTGTGTTCTACTCGTGCAACCATCTATGCATAGACACGGCTCTGATACCACCTGTAGGGATTCGTTGCATAGAAAACAAAAATTTTCCTACCGCGAACACACAATCCAAGCCAAGATGCAATCTAGAAGACGGTAGCAACGAGGGGATATCGAGTCTCACCCTTGAAGAGATTCCAAAGCCTACAAGATGAGGCTCTTGTTGCTGCGGTAGACGTTCACTTGCCGCTTGCAAAAGCGCGTAGAAGATCTTGATCACGATCGCTTCCGGCGCCACGAACGGGCAGCACCTCCGTACTCTGTCACACGTTCGGTTGTTGATGAAGACGACGTCCACCTCCCCGTTCCAGCGGGCAGCGGAAGTAGTAGCTCCTCTTGAATCCGACAGCACGACGGCGTGGTGTCGGTGGTGGTGGAGAAATCCGGCGGAGCTTCGCTAAGCGTGCGGGATGTGGTGGAGGAGAGAGACCGCTAGGGTTTGGGGAGAGGGGGTGCCGGACACTAAGGGGTGCGGCTATGGCTTTGGTGTGGCCGGCCCCCTCCCCTTGGCCCTCATTATATAGGTGGAACACCCAAGAGTTGGTGTACAAGTCTTCGAATAAGACCCCAACCCAAAACCTTCCATGTGTAGGGAAACCTACCCAAGGTGGGATTCCCACCTCAAGTGGGACTCCCACCTTTCCATGGGAGGGGGTGGCCGGCCACCTTGGGGGGAAGTCCACCTTGGACTTTCCCCTCTAGGGTTTGGCTGGCCAAGCTTGTGGAGTCCTTCCGGGACTCCACCTTCCATAGTGCGTTCCGGACTTTTCTAGAACCTTCTAGAACCTGCCATAAATGCACCGGATCATTTCCAAACTTGGAATATGACTTCCTATATATGAATCTTATTCTCCTTCGGAACTCCTCGTGATGTCTGGATCTCATCCGGGACTCGAACAAATATTCGAACTCCATTCCATATTCAAGTTCTACCATTTCAACATCCAACTTTAAGTGTGTCACCCTACGGTTCGTGAACTATGTGGACATGGTTGAGTACTCACTCCGACCAATAACCAATAGCGGGATCTGGAGATCCATAATGGCTCCCACATATTCAACGATGACTTTAGTGATCGAATGAACCATTCACATACGATACCAATTCCTTTTGTCACGCGATATTTTACTTGTCCGAGGTTTGATCTTCGGTATCACTCTATACCTTGTTCAACCTCGTCTCCTGACAAGTACTCTTTACTCGTACCGTGGTATGTGGTCTCTTATGAACTTATTCATATGCTTGCAAGACATTAGACGACATTCCACCGAGAGGGCCCAGAGTATATCTATCCGTCATCGGGATGGACAAATCCCACTGTTGATCCATATGCCTCAACTCATACTTTCCGGATACTTAATCCCACCTTTATAACCACCCATTTACGCAGTGGCGTTTGGTGTAATCAAAGTACCTTTCCGGTATAAGTGATTTACATGATCTCATGGTCATAAGGACTAGGTAACTATGTATCGAAAGCTTATAGCAAATAACTTAATGACGTGATCTTATGCTACGCTTAATTGGGTGTGTCCATTACATCATTCATATAATGATATAACCTTGTTATTAATAACATCCAATGTTCATGATTATGAAACTAATCATCTATTAATCAACAAGCTAGTTAAGAGGCTTACTAGGGACTCTTTGTTGTTTACATATCACACATGTATCAATGTTTCGGTTAATACAATTATAGCATGGTATATAAACATTATCATAAACACAAAGATATATAATAACCATTTATTATTGCCTCTTGGGCATATCTCCAACAGAATATTGTATCCATCACAGAAATGAAAAAACTAGAAAGTGGTCTAGAGCTCTAGATGATCTTGGAGAAAAAGTGTGTGCCCTCTATCCTTTTATTTGTGAACTTTGCCATAGAGTTGGTCATTTTAATTTTCAATGCTCCTCCAATGATAATTCGAACCCCATGAGTGCTGCAAATTTGTATTGTGATGATGAAATCATTCCTAATCAGCATGATGAACTTACCTTATTTTTGAAGTGTGAAGAGTTATCAAGAAAAATTTCTTTGTTAAATATTAACGATCTTGATATTGATGATGTCCTGCATGGTTGTCTTTCTTATTGCATTAATAATTGCCATACAAATACTTACATACAGAATATTTTAGAAGATGACACCTTGCCAAAATATGATAGGACCGCTGTGTGTTTTCAATTAATTAATGAAAAGGAGGGATCCTCCCAAGTTTCTTCTATTGTTTCTAAAAGTAAATCAGGTTATGCGGACAAGCCACCCTTCAAGCCTCTTCCTCCTAAAGAAGGAAGCGAGGAGAGGGAAGAAGAGAAGAAGAAGAAGAAGGGAACAAAGAAGAAGAAGAAGAAGAAGAAGAAGAAGAAGAAGGAGAATAAAAAGAAAGAGGTAACGGCGTATCCCCGCGTGAATGAGATAACGCTAGGTAACCGTAAGTATGTTGCTCCTAATGATTATTGTGATAATGAATCTGAATACGATGATCTTCCTATGCCCTTTACATATATTAGCGATCATGATTTGAATGAGCATACTACTTTTGATATTACAAATCTCTGGGAAACTAATTCTGAAAATGATAATAATTTCCATAGTGTCAGTGCTATCCATGCTTCCTCCCATAATGATATAGAAAGCTCTAAGCTTGGGGAAGAGGTGTTTGAAAATCCTTTTGCTACTGGTCATTATGTTCTTGATACATCTCCTTCTAATAACAATGATGGTATGGTCATAGATAAACCGACTGTGAAAGATAACTATTCTATTTCTTATGATGACACTGTGCCTCCGATCTCTGATGATTATTATAAAGAATGCTATGTGTTGCCGTCAGAAACCCACCGGCGGGCAGCGACTGGCCAACACCGTAGAGCCGGGAATGACTAGGGCTGCGGCTGGCCCCAGTCCCTCAGAGCGACGGCCCGCAAAGCCTCGGTCGCGCGCCGATGCGGGTCGCAGGGCGTGCCACCTGACCTATACCTGTCGAAGGTGTGGATGATGCCTCGCTTAGTTTCCTGCAGGGCACACACGTACACGTTAAATACGAGCCTCGATCGGCTCTCAGGTTGTCCTGTGAATCGGCTCATGGAGCCGATCCACCCATGATTCGTCCAAGGTGGCCGAACATATGGTGGTCCTGCTTGATCAAGATAAAGCATATGAGATCCACGACGATCTAGGTTTTCACCGCATAATCGGATCATCCTACTCACGATTGGGCCTCGCGCTCACGCACGGTAAACGTAAGCCAGCCCTAGACAAGGCCTAAAAACCAACACTAGGTTGATCCTCGGAACGTCCTGTCTAGGGGCAGCAAACTACACCCTACATGCCGCTGGATCCTCCAACCCTTTGTAAGGCCTAACTATTGCAGATATTAAACTAATCCTTGATGAATCAAGGAGCGACCATAACGGATCAGATCTACTAAATAAAGACCAAGCGGGGTGCCGCCCCTGCACCCATGAGGCACAAGGACGGCTAGACGCGCAAGGGTTGCACTACGCGAGCATATGATGCTAAGAACGATGCTAACCCTAACGCGTCTACGATAACTACGTTGCTCGCCATCAAAAAGGCTTCACGAGCAACGCATGAACAACTAGGCAGGCTTGTGCTGCCTAGATCGCGAGATGCGATCTAGGCAGCATGATGCTTACCGGAGGAACCCTCGAGACGAAGGAGTTGGCGATGCGCCGAGATTGGTTTGTGTTGAACGTTGGTTGTTGTTTATTCCATAAACCCTAGGTACATATTTATAGTCCAGCGGACTTTCTAATGTGGGCGTGCACTAAACCGTGCACGAGATAAACTCTAATTTCTACGTAACCTACTATAAAGATACACGGGCCAACTAGCCCAAACTTGATACACAAGGCCGATTCACATATCTGTCCACGCATATATCTTCAAGTCCATCTTGATCGCGGCCCACCTCTGACTTGGCCAAATTCTGGTGATAACACATGCCCCCCTGGTTTTGGAAATGACATTTCCAAAATCATTACGCTTTCTTTCGCCGGGTCATGTCGTGGCAGAACCGTCGCAGTTTCCTTCATGATGACGTCTTGCCTCCTCGCCTTCTCTGCACGACCTGACGGTTCTGGCACCACGTTCTCGGGAACTGCTTAGGCATTAAACCAGATATTCCCCCTTTTATTCGGCCACTCCCTGTAGCTTTCTTCCTCATCCTCCAGGCACTAGTACTTCCAAAGAAAAAACCCTCCTGTGCCACCATGTCTTCCTCTTCGTCAGACCTTTCTGCGCAGTCCTCCCCCTTCCGCGAGCCGACGCCGGAATGGAAACCGGAGGAAGCCCACGCGGCCAACATTCGCCGCGCCATCGAGGCCGGGAATGAGCCAAGCCACGACTTCTCCACCTGGTCGGAGGACGACCAGTCCCTGACCGACGGGGAGAGCGACCTCTCCTTCCTTGCCAGGGAAGAGGCGGTGGAGGAAAGCGACGACGACCACCTTCCCTGGGACGGGGCCCCCTCCTCCGAAGAGGAGAGGCCGGAGGAGGAGGAAGAAGATGACAGCTCCTCCGATGAGCCGCCGGCCAAGCGCCACTGCCCCTGGCCCGGCAATCTCAGCGATTTCGACAGCGACGACGACGACGCTGATGAAGAAGACGAGGACAACGAAGGTCCTGCCGGCGGTCGCTACAGCAGCGACGACGAGCCGGCTGGGAGCAGCGCCGACGACGGCGATGATGGCGACGACGACGAAGGCAGCAACGGTCCCTAGATAGGATCTTAGCTCAGGGCCATCAGTAGTAGACGGGCAATGTAGCCCCTAGGATCTTCTTTTGAGAGCAATCAGCTCTTTATGTAAGAACTCTAGTTAATCAATGGAGAACTTCCCCAACTCGATCTTGTCGCCCTTTTTTATGATAATTTAGCCGATTGCCCTTCATACCGTGCTTGCCGATTGCCAACCTGGTCGGTGCTTTAAGGAGCCGATGGCAATGCATCGGACTCTCATGATAAACTCGAGGTAGATCCATCCAGACCTCCACCCCTAGGACGAGCCGCAATCGCGCAAATCCTAGATCCTGGAAATGCAGACTCAACCACACGGACTAATGGACCTCAGCGGCATTCTCATCTACCGGATCCTCTTTGCCACTGTCCTGATAATGCCTCATCTCTTCGTAGTCACACCTGGTCCAAAGTCCGTCAGCGATCGTTGCTTCCTTCCACTACCTCCAGCCACTCCCGTCTGCAATAATTCACCCTCTCTTGACGAGTTATGATGCAGAGCAAGCCGATTTCAACCAAATCGGCTCCATAGAACAAGGAACCTTAAGGGCGAGCTGCCCCCCGAGCCTTAGTCCAGGCGAGGATAAAAGCAGACCAGCTGATTGGGCCACCATCGGTTTCCCGACTGTATCACTGTGTTAGGCTCAAGGAGCCAGCCCCTGGCAGATTCTGGAAAGGTCAGCAGCTCCGAGGAACCACCTTGCTGTCCTAATTAGCTCATCATCTCGGGCGAACTGATGCAGCTTCTGGTGCAGATAGCTCGGCTCGAATGGTTCGGCTCATCAAGATCATCGGACGATCATCGGTTGTCCTCATGACCCTAGACTGACCCGCAGGCTTGCGCGAACACTGCCGATTTGGTGATGGATGCTCCATGAGATCTTTGCCTGTAACCACCATACCCCTTGAGTCAACGGTCTAGCATCGGCTTTGCCCCATGAGACCTCAAGCAAGATCATGAGCCTTGCTAGCCAATCCAGCGGGCTGGCCATCTGGTTCCGGGCAGGTGCCCACAACAAAGCCCCGTGCGTGTCACTCAATTGGCTTGTATGTAGAAACTGATGTTTCTGGCGACCTCAGCATCATTCTTCAGGCAAGCTGGGATGCAGGGCCAGCCGATTGGGAAAAATCGGCCTACTATAGTGAAGGACCCTTCAGGGCCAACTGTCTCCCTGAGCTTCTCCCGTTCAAGTCCTGCGTTTCGTCGATAATATTGGCTCATTATCTTTGGCAGGCTGATGCAGCTCTTGGTGAGGACGTCTCCTGATGTTTTCCCCCCTTGTGGTCGTGACATGCCGTAGCCGATCGCCTCATCATCGACTATTCTCCTGGTCCCAGAAGAGACATACTGCTTCGCGGGGCCGCGACCCGATATTGTCGACACATATTCTACTGAGAAGAGCCGCCGGCATATTCGCCCTTCAGTGGAGCCTCGCTGCCTGATGACTGTTCCCTTAAGCTCCTTCGTGTGACGGTCGCAAGGTGGTTGATGCCCTTAAGTCGATGGCCGTGCATCGGCTGTGCTCAAAAATTTTCAACTTTTCCACGGCCAACTTGTGCGTCGGCCCCCATACTTGATAATGTTGCCTCACATGTATTTAATCCATCTAGATGCCCCCCCGAGCCGATTCTGTCAAGAAAATTGATGATATCGGCTTTTTAGGTAGCCCCTGCTGGGTCAAATGTCGCTCCCAGGCAAAATAGATGGTGGGGATAATTTTGGCCGATTGCTGGAATCGGCCTCCACATTGCGTGCTTGGTGAAGGTTTTGTAATGTTCCTCCACAAAATTTTTGGGGCCGATCGCAAGGATCAGCCTCACCACCTTTGCTCATCGATGTTGTTCTCGTTATACGGTCAGTCCGGTGGATAGAACCACTTGCGCGTCAGATGCTTGGCCGTTGAAATCGCTCAATGTTACATTGGTTTTGATTAAATCCGAGGTGGAGCGTCCCAACCGCCGCAGCATAGAGTATGGCATA
Organism: Lolium multiflorum; assembly: GCA_030979885.1. Taxonomy (NCBI): domain Eukaryota; kingdom Viridiplantae; phylum Streptophyta; class Magnoliopsida; order Poales; family Poaceae; genus Lolium; species Lolium multiflorum. Next base: position 88,922,435 of record CM061752.1, on the reverse strand, counting down.
ATGTTGACTGCCGCTCCGGTGTCCACCAACATCTTATTGACAAGCTGTCCATTGATGTAGCCTCGTAAATACAGGGCCTTCAGATGCCTGTAACTCCTTTCTCGCGGCTTCTCGAAGATGACCGGCCGTGGGCCGCAGTCCAGTTGTGCCACAGGTGCTTCATATAACCTTGGAGCGCTAAATTCCGCAGGAAGGATGAAAACCATGTTGGTGCCAGCCGATGTCTCGTCATCGGCTTTCTTTTGCTTGGGGCGCCACTCTTTTCTTTGTGGCCGACCTTCCTCATCCAAGGTTCGCTGAATTTTGACGGCCAGGTCGGGCCGCGCCTTCCTCAGCGCGTGCAGATATAACCTTTCGGCTTCTTCCAACGCACGTAGTCGCTGAACCCTACGTTTTTGGGAGCGGCTGAGCCCGTCAGGACACCATCTTGGCCGATGATACTTATCCTCTTCATCACCGCCTTCGAGTTCCTCGTGATCTTCCATCTGAACGGACTCGGTATGCCTGCCCCAAGGCGGGAGAGGCCCCAGGCGCTCGAACACGGATAACTTAGCTGCACCCTTCTCCTTTTGTTTGCATTCTGGGCAATTGCCGATTGTTGGCAATCGGCTCATTCCGGAATCCCAGCAGTATCTGAAGAAGGGGCAGTCCCAGTGCCTGTCCACATTGTCACGACGTTCGTACCCGTCGTCATAGCTGTTGTCTTGACGATACCTCCCGCCTGCATCGGACCGATGAATTCTTTGGTCGTCTTCGCCGGGGCGGTGTCGGTCGTATGGCTGATCATATTTGCTGAGAAGATGCACGGATAATGAGCGTGGATACCGCATGCTTCTCACCTCCTCCTCGGCCAGGTACCGTTTATCGTCGTCCTGGGGCCGGTCACGTGGAACGGCCTCGTCCTTCTCTTTGCCACGAGCGTGGCTGCTCTCTGCTTTGTCCGCGTCATGGCGAATCACGAACCCTGCCATATTGGCATCGAAAGAGAACCCTGGTTCCCTTATGGAGTGGCTGAGATCGACCGTGTTGACGCCATGGGAGCGGGCGTCGTGGGAAGAGCCGATGAGGTCGGCTTCACGGAGGGCCCTGACTTTGCCATTCCGATCCTCGTACTCGACCGGGGTGCTTTTCGCCATCTCTGATGTGGATGGCGAGATGGTTGTCGTTGAAGATTGTCGTTGAAGATGTGTCCCACCGGGCGTGCCGAATGTGTTGCGTCAGAAACCCACCGGCGGGCAGCGACGGCCAACACCGTAGAGCCGGGAATGACTAGGGCTGCGGCTGGCCCTGGTCCCTCGAGCGACGGCCCGCAAAGCCCCCTGGTCGCGCGCCGATGCGGGTCGCAGGGCGTGCCACCGACCTATACCTGGTCGGGAAGGTGTGGATGATGCCTCGCTTAGTTTCCTGCAGGCACACACGTACACGTTAAATACGAGCCTCGATCGGCTCTCAGGTTGTCCTGTGAATCGGCTCATGGAGCCGATCCACCCATGATTCGTCCAAGGTGGCCGAACATATGGTGGTCCTGCTTGATCAAGATAAAGCATATGAGATCCACGACGATCTAGGGTTTTCACCGCATAATCGGATCATCCTACTCACGATTGGGCCTCGCGCTCACGCACGGTAAACGTAAGCCAGCCCTAGACAAGGCCTAAAAACCAACACTAGGTTGATCCTCGGAACGTCCTGTCTAGGGGCAGCAAACTACACCCTGCATGCCGCTGGATCCTCCAACCCTTTGTAAGGCCTAACTATTGCAGATATTAAACTAATCCTTGATGAATCAAGGAGCGACCATAACGGATCAGATCTACTAAATAAAGACCAAGCGGGGTGCCGCCCCTGCACCCATGATGAGGCACAAGGACGGCTAGACGCGCAAGGGTTGCACTACGCGAGCATATGATGCTAAGAACGATGCTAACCCTAACGCGTCTACGATAACTACGTTGCTCGCCATCAAAAAGGCTTCAGTACGAGCAACGCATGAACAACTAGGCAGGCTCGTGCTGCCTAGATCGCGAGATGCGATCTAGGCAGCATGATGCTTACCGGAGGAACCCTCGAGACGAAGGAGTTGGCGATGCGCCGAGATTGGTTTGTGTTGAACGTTGGTTGTTGTTTATTCCATAAACCCTAGGTACATATTTATAGTCCAGCGGACTTTCTAATGTGGGCGTGCACTAAACCGTGCACGAGATAAACTCTAATTTCTACGTAACCTACTATAAAGATACACGGGCCAACTAGCCCAAACTTGATACACAAGGCCGATTCACATATCTGTCCACGCATATATCTTCAAGTCCATCTTGATCGCGGCCCACCTCTGACTTGGCCAAATTATTATAAAGAATGCTATGATATAGGTTATAACTATCCTTATGAAACTTGTCATAGTCATGATTGGATCACCAAAAACAATTCTTTTAATATGCAACTTGTTTACCATGTTCAAATTCTTGATAATAATCTTGCTCCAATTACTATTAATGAGAATAACTCTTCTTATGCCAAAATTAATGATATTTCTATGCATATGAACCATGATAAGAATGTTTTAAGTGATGGGTATATTGTGGATTTCATCAATGATGCTACTGAAAGTTATTATGAGAGAGGGAAATATGTTTATATGCATCTTAATAATATTAAGTTTCCCCTCTTTATGTTGAGAATCTTGAAGTTACTCGTGTTTTATCCTCTTATGCTTGTCAATTTGTTCTTCATGAATTCATTTGTGTACAAGATTCCTCTGCATAGGAAGCATGTTAGGCTTAAACGTGTTTTGAATTTGCCTCTTGAAGCTCTCTTTTGCTTCAAATACTATTTCTTGCGGGTGCATCACCAAAATTGCTGAGCCCATCTTAATGGCTATAAAGAAAGAACTTCTTGGGAGATAACCCATGTGTTATTTTGCTACAGTACTTTGTTTTATATTTGTGTCTTGGAAGTTGTTTACTACTGTAGCAACCTCTCCTTATCATGTTTTTGTGCCAAGTAAAGTTTCTATGTTAAAGTTGATGTTATATTTGGGATCGCTGCGCAGAAACAGCATTGCTGTCTGTCACGAATCTGGGCACAAGTCTCTGTAGAAAATTCGAAAAAATCTGCCATTTTACGAGCGTGATCCTCAGATATGTACGCAACTTTCATTAATTTTGAGTTTTTCCATTTGAGCAAGTCTGGTGCCATCTTAAAATTCGTCTTTACGGACTGTTCTGTTTTTGACAGATTCTGCCTTTTATTTCGCATTGCCTCTTTTGCTATGTTGGATGAATTTCTTTGATCCATTAATGTCCAGTAGCTTTATGCAATGTCCAGAAGTGAAAAGAATGTTTGTGTCACCTCTGAACATGTGAATTTTTGATTATGCACTAACCCTCTAATGAGTTTGCTTGAAGTTTGGTGTGAAGGAAGTTTTCAAGGGTCAAGAGAGGAGGATGATATACTACGATCAAGAAGAATGAAAAGTCTAAGCTTGGGGATGCCCCGGTGGTTCATCCCTGCATATTTTAAGAAGACTCAAGCATCTAAGCTTGGGGATGCCCAAGGCATCCCCTTCTTCATCGACAAAGTATCAGGTTCCTTCTCTTGAAACTATATTTTTATTCGGTCACATCTTATGTACTTTACTTGGAGCGTCCGTATGTTTTTGTTTTTGTTTTTGTTTGAATAAATGATTGTTTGGGAGAGAGACACGCTCCGCTGGTTCGTATGAACACATGTGTTCTTAGCTTTTAATTTTCATGGCGAAGGTTGAAACTGCTTCGTTAATTGTTATATGATTGGAAACGGGAAATGCTACATGTAGTAATTGGTGTAATATCTTGAATAATGTGATACTTGGCAATTGTTGTGCTCATATAGATCTTGTTTAAGCTCTTGCATCATGTACCTTGTACCCATTAATGAATAATTACATAGAGCTTGTTAAAATTTGGTTTGCATGATTGGTCTCTCTAAGTCTAGATATTTTCTGGTTGAGGTGTTTGAACAACAAGGAGACGATGTAAAGTCTTATAATGCTTACAATATGTTTATATGTGAGTCTTGCTGCACCATTTTATACTTGAGTTTGCTTCAAATAACCTTGCTAGCCTAAACCTTGTATAGAGAGGGAATACTTCTCATGCATCCAAATACTTGAGCCAATATTCATGCCATTTGTGTCCACCATACCTACCTACTACATGGTACAAGAAGCAACAATAACATTCTCAAATAATAGAAGACAGTCCATCAAACTGAGAATTGTATACTTGCAACCATTGAAGGATCTTCCAGCAGCTGGATTGTCACCCTCTCGCTTCTTAGCACTTATTGCGCCGGGGCTGCTATCGTGGGCCTCGTCGCCATGGAAGGCATACATGATGTTCACCAAGCACACTCTGCGGAATTACTACCCATGCCGTTCCTTTCCAGTCCACAAAGCCAACTTGTCTTGGTACACCAGCGTGTCCGGCAGCAGCTTCACCTGAGCATAAACATACAGATCATAGTAAGATCTACAGCCAAAAGCTTGTCTGAAATCATGCTAAACGTTGATCAGAAACCGTGCATAACTAAAAGTTTTTTTATTTCTTGCAGGGGTGCCCTGGCCGACTAAGTGCTTGATGGCTTTGTTGATGATCATGTTCACTGGTGCAAATGCAGGTTATGCTTCCTACGCACAGAAAGATCATGCTCTTGTGAGGAGCTCAAGTTTCAAAGAAAATAAAACACACACAAAATAATGAGAGTAAGCACAACGTCAACAACCAACCCGAGTGCACATAAAGGAGCAAAGCCAAATTTAATAGCAGCCCAATACAAAGCAGTCCACCGCCTCCCCAATCGCACCCAAATCATATCCTCAACAATGTCAACCACCACCTTCTCAACAAAACAAAAATAACACCGACTTTCCAAAGCGCCCTAATCATGGCCAAAACGGTGTAACCACCGAGCCTCCATGCAGCAGTACGATACAAACATAGTATTGCGATAAATTAGAGGAGGAAATAACAAAACAGGAAAATAGACCATATAAAAATGGGGCGCTAGCGTGGCGACGAACACAAAGGAAACTGGAAGATGGCGATGGTTCATAAACCCTTGACAATGTTGCAAATATAATTTTCCAAGCACAACTGCAACAAAAAATAAACCTAGGCCTCAAGCAATTAACACATATGCTAAAACAGGAAGATTGGGTGTAAGCACATAAAAATGTATCAAAGTGAACTGCAAGACAACGTTTACTTAACAAGGAATTCGAACCCGTGAAAAAATCATGAAGATTTCTAGAAAAATATTGTGATTCAGAATCGTATGCATTACATTAGTAGTCTACTTTGAATATAGATCTGTAATAAATGAATAGATTCAGAGAACATAAAAAATAGTATGAAATTCATGTGAGGATCCCAGACTACTCATGATAAAAATGTCGGTCTACCTCAAAAAACATAACTACTTGATTCTGAAAGATCGGCCAACTAAATACCGATTATTTACATAGATAGCAACATGTACTTTTAATTTCCTTTGGTGCAACAGATATATAACTGAGTAATGCTGCTTGCTAAATAGTACTATACCTGGTGAAAAAACAACCAGGTTTAGAGAATCAAACAACCCTATTTGGTAAAAATTTATTCATCTGATTCTAAGTAAAGGAAACATGCATTTCATTTCTGAATATTAGTGCAGATTGCAAAAATGTTTATCACGAATTCTATATACCAACAATTTTGTACATGTATGGGAGTGTCTCCCATATAAGAAACACTTCCAAAACCATCGATAATCCAAGTAAAGGTCACAAGGCAACCCATATATATCTCACAAATTACCGATATGAGCGAAAAATAAACCAATCATTCACCATGGTAGTGGAAGAAGAGCCCGCAATCACCAGATGTTAGTGTACCATCATCCATTCTGAAAAAATGTAAGTTCAGTAACGCATTTACAAACATCACCAATTTCTTCTACTCCACCGAAGCTCTATCTTCCAACCCAAAACAAAACCAGGTAAAGGTCTGCGGCCAGAGAGGAGATGAAAGATAGGAAGAAGGTGAGAATGTGAGAATCACCTACTCGCTTCGCTTCACTGCTCCTTCATCTTCTCCGTGACAGACCGTCCCGGCATCCATTTGCTGCTCATCGTCGCGGCGTAGTCAAAGCCTCAAAGGATGCACAACCTCGCGACCTCGTTCCCAAAATTGGCTAGAGACGTCGGCACCGAGAGGCTTTGCCTCTGGATAGATTGCGATCGCTATCACGGTGCGTTGCCGCTGGTCACGCCTCCTCGTGGATCCGGGGCTCCGGCAACAACACGGCCTTTCACAGCCTCACCTATATCTTTGACGATCGGCTCCACCACCTCCACAAACGGGAGTGGCTGGATGGTTGTGGCGGCGGCAATCGTAGTTAGGGGGAGGGTAGAAGAGAAGGCCCTTCCCTTGGGAGCGGAAGAGGAGGCTGGATCGCCGGTGGCGGACCTGTGGGAGCGGAAGAGGAGGGTGCAGCGCCGGCGCCAGACTGGGGGCGGCCATGTGGATGAGCGGAAGATTTTGCTTCTTTTTCTTTTTTCTTGTGATGGAAAGCAAGGGTGGACCAAACGGAAGCTTTTACGTGTAGCCTGAACCGAAAGTATGCACGACACTCGTCCGATCTTGATCGAATGACTACAAACATGTAAACCTGTGGAGCAACCACAAGCCTTCGGAACCCTGGGAGCTTAGAGCTCTTCTAAGATTTCTCCGCCATTCCAAAGTAAATTGCTTGAGTGCTACCTTTAAACAAATTCAAAAGTTATTACCTCTTATTTGTGTCAATGTTTTATAGCTCATGATGAAGTATGTGGTGTTTATCTTTCAATCTTGTTGGGCAACTTTCACCAATGGACTAGTGGCTTCATCCGCTTATCCAATAATTTTGCAAAAAGAGCTGGCAATGGGATTCCCCCAAATTAATTAACAAAAATAGACACTCCTCCATGGTATGTGATTGTTGGACGGCACCCGAAGGATTCGGTTAGCCATGGCTTGAGAAAGCAAAGGTGGGGAGGAGTGTCATCATAATAAAACTAAAATAAAAGGCACTCCTTCATGGTATGAGATTGTTGGCAGGCACCCGAGGATTCGGTTAGCCATGGTTTGTGAAAGAAAGGTTGGAAGGAGTGCCACCCAAAAATAAAATAAAATGGGAGCCGCTCTTTGAAGGTTTGTCTGGCAAGGGGGTTAGAGTGCCCGCTACCATTCGTTGACAACAACAAACACCTCTCAAAACTTTACTTTTATGCTCTCTATATGTTTTCAAAATCAAAGCTCTAGCACAAATATAGCAATCGATGCTTTCCTCTTTGAAGGACCATTCTTTTACTTTATTGTTGAGTCAGTTTACCTATTCTTTCTATCTTAGAAGCAAACACTTGTGTGAACTGTGTGCATTGATTCTTACATGTTTACCTATTGCACTTGTTATATTACTTTGTGTTGACAATTATCCATGAGATATACATGTTAAAGTTGAAAGCAACCGCTGAAACTTATATCTTCCTTTGTGTTGTTTCAAAGCTTTCTACTAAGAATTTATTGCTTATGAGTTAACTCTTATGCAAGACTTATTGATGCTTGTCTTGAAAGTATTATTCATGAAAAGTCTTTGTTATATGATTCATTTGTTTACTCATTATCTTCATCATTGCTTCAAATCTCTGCATTCATCTCATGTGCTTTACAATAGTATGATCAAGGTTATGATGGCATGTCACTTAAGAAATTATCATTATTATCGTTTACCTACTCGAGGGCGAGTAGGAACTAAGCTTGGGGATGCTTGATACGTCCCAAACGTATCTATAATTTCTTATGTTCCATGCTACTTTATTGATGATACCTACATGTTTTATACACATTATATGTCATTATTATGCGTTTTCCGAACTAACCTATTGACGAGATGCCGAAAGGCCAGTTGCTGTTTTCTGCTGTTTTTGGTTTCAGAAATCCTAGTAAAGAAATATTTTCGGAATCGGACGAAATCAAGACCGAGGACCTTATAATTCCCGGAAGCTTCCAGAGCACCGGAGAAGGACGAGAGGGGAGCCAGGGGCCCCACACCACACCCCGGCGCGGCCCAGGGCGCGCCCCGTGGTGTGGGCACCCCGTGGCCCCTCCGACTCCGTCTCTTCGCCTATTTAGTCGTCCCTGACCTAAAAACACCGACGGAGAAGACGAGACCCGAGAAAACCTTCCGAGCCGCCGCCATCGCGAAATCAAGATTCGGGGGACAGAAGTCTCTGTTCCGGCACCTGCCGGACGGGAATTGCCCCGAGTCATCTCCACCGCCGTCTCCACCGCCATCTTCACCGCCATCGCTGTCTCCATGATGAGGAGGGAGTAATTCACCCCCGGGGCTGAGGGCTCCGCTGTAGCTATGTGGTTCATCTCTCTCTTTATGTGATCTAGTTGAATATTATCTATGTGCTACTCTAGTGATGTTATTAAAGTACTCTATTCCTCCTTCACGGTGTAATGGTGACAGTGTGTGCATCCGTGTTAGTACTTGGCGTAGATTATGATCATAATCTCTTGTAGGTTATGGAGTTAATTATTACTATGATAGTGTTGATGTGATCTATGCCCCCTTCATGGTGTGATGGTGACAGTGTGCACGCTATGTTAGTTCTTGGTGTAATCGTGTTGATCTATCTTGCACTCTAAGGTTACTTAAACATGAATATCGAATACTGTGGAGCTTGTTAACTCCGGCATTGAGGGTTCGTGTAATCCTACACAGTTAGTGGTGTTCATCATCCAACAAAAGAGTGTAGAGTAGTCCTATTATGTGATCATTGTTGAGAGTGTCCACTAGTGAAAGCAGGATCCCTAGGCCTTGCTTCCAAGCATCGAATCTCCGTTTGTTTACTGTTTTGTTGCATGTTTACTCGCTGCCATATTTTATTCAGATTGCTATTACACTCATATACATCTATATTACTTGTATTTCACTATCTCTTCGCCGAACTAGTGCACCTATACATCTGACAAGTGTATTTGGTGTGTTGGGGACACAAGAGACTTCTTGCTTTGTGATTAAGGGTTGCTTGAGAGGGATATCTTTGACCTCTTCCTCCCTGAGTTCGATAAACCTTGGGTAATCCACTTAAGGGAAACTTGCTGCTGTTCTACAAACCTCTGCTCTTGGAGGCCCAACACTGTCTACAAGAATAGAAGCACCCGTAGACATCAGGCACTTTTCTGGCGCCGTTGGGGAGGAAAGGTAAAAGGCACTAATACTCCGGTTCCATGTAACAGTACTTTTCTGGCGCCATTGTGTGTGTGCTCGAAGCTATTTCCTTTAGACTCTGCAATTACATCTTTTTGTTTCTTGTTTTTATTTTCACTAGTTAGGCATAATGGAAAACAACAAAAAAATTAGTGAGCTTTTTAATCTTTTTCCTGATTTAGAATTGTTTGATACAAAAATTAAAAAACCTATGGAACCTTATTTACATGATAATAGCAATGTTATTAGTATGAATGCAATTACTGCTAATGCTATGAAGAAGTCTAAGCTTGGGGAAGCTAGTTTACATAAAAATAATCTTTTTTGCTCCTCCGCTTTAGAAGAAATATTTTGCTCTGATAATGCTTTATCTCCCATATGCGATAACTCTAATGATGCTTCTGATACTTTAAATCCACCTGCTGAAAGTATTCCGTATAAAATACCTATGGAAATTATTGAACGTGTTATGGATAACCGCTATGAAGGGGATGGAACTGTCCATCCTAGGAATCATTTACTGTTTTTGCATGAATTATGCGGGTTATTCAAGTGTGCAGGTATTTCAATGGATGAAGTTAGAAAGAAATTATTTGTTATGTCGCTATCTGGTGAAGCGGCGCATTGGTATAAACTATTGAAGGACGGGCGCTCTCTTGATTGGAAGGATATTGTGCCTCTATTTTGTTCTAAGTTCTATCCTCCAAGTGAAATTCACAAAGATCGAAACCATATATATAATTTTTGGCCTCATGATGGAGAGAGTATTGCCCAAGCATGGGAGAGATTGAAGACTTTAATGCTCAAATGCCCCAATCATGAGCTTCCAGGTAATATCATCATTGATAATTTCTATGCAAGACTTTCTTTTCAAGATAAGACCTTGCTGGATACTACTTGTTCTGGATCATTCACGAGCAATAAAGAAGAGTTTAAAAGGGACCTTCTTGATCGGATTAAGGAGAACGCTGAAGATTGGGAGAACGACAAAGGTAAAGAGTCAGGTATAAATTATGATTATGAATGCATTGAAACTTTCATGGATAGTGGTAAATTTCGAAATATGAGTGCTACTTATGGTCTTGACTCTCAAGTTGCTGCAAATCTTTATAAAGCTTTTGCTTCTCACATTGAATTGCCTAGGAAGAATTTTGATAAGTATCATGAACCTTTTAAAGACGCTTGCATGAAGAATGAAATTGTTGTTAATGATTGCAATAAGCGTGCTCAAACTCCTAAGAATGCTATTTCCTATAAGCATGTTAATTTTTGTGGAATACATAGACCTTGTGGAATTAATCAAATAGAAGATGAATATTGTATCCATCATAGAAAACAAAAATTTCCTACCGCGAACACGCAATCCAAGCCAAGATGCAATCTAGAAGACGGTAGCAACGAGGGGATATCGAGTCTCACCCTTGAAGAGATTCCAAAGCCTACAAGATGAGGCTCTTGTTGCTGCGGTAGACGTTCACTTGCCGCTTGCAAAAGCGCGTAGAAGATCTTGATCACGATCGCTTCCGGCGCCACGAACGGGCAGCACCTCCGTACTCGGTCACACGTTCGGTTGTTGATGAAGACGACGTCCACCTCCCCGTTCCAGCGGGCAGCGGAAGTAGTAGCTCCTCTTGAATCCGACAGCACGATGGCGTGGTGTCGGTGGTGGTGGAGAAATCCGGCGGAGCTTCGCTAAGCGTGCGGGATGTGGTGGAGGAGAGAGACCGCTAGGGTTTGTGGCCGGCCACTAAGGGGTGCGGCCAAGCTATGGCTTTGGTGTGGCCGGCCCCCTCCCCTTGGCCCTCATTATATAGGTGGAACACCCAAGAGTTGGTGTACAAGTCTTCGAATAAGACCCCAACCCAAAACCTTCCATGTGTAGGGAAACCTACCCAAGGTGGGATTCCCACCTCAAGTGGGACTCCCACCTTTCCATGAGGGGGTGGCCGGCCACCTTGGGGGGAAGTCCACCTTGGACTTTCCCCTCTAGGGTTTGGCTGGCCAAGCTTGTGGAGTCCTTCCGGGACTCCACCTTCCATAGTGCGTTTCTTCCGGACTTTTCTAGAACCTTCTAGAACCTGCCATAAATGCACCGGATCATTTCCAAACTTGGAATATGACTTCCTATATTTGAATCTTATTCTCCGGACCATTCCGGAACTCCTCGTGATGTCCTGGATCTCATCCGGGACTCCGAACAAATATTCGAACTCCATTCCATATTCAAGTTCTACCATTTCAACATCCAACTTTAAGTGTGTCACCCTACGGTTCGTGAACTATGTGGACATGGTTGAGTACTCACTCCGACCAATAACCAATAGCGGGATCTGGAGATCCATAATGGCTCCCACATATTCAACGATGACTTTAGTGATCGAATGAACCATTCACATACGATACCAATTCCTTTTGTCACGCGATATTTTACTTGTCCGAGGTTTGATCTTCGGTATCACTCTATACCTTGTTCAACCTCGTCTCCTTTACTCGTACCGTGGTATGTGGTCTCTTATGAACTTATTCATATGCTTGCAAGACATTAGACGACATTCCACCGAGAGGGCCCAGAGTATATCTATCCGTCATCGGGATGGACAAATCCCACTGTTGATCCATATGCCTCAACTCATACTTTCCGGATACTTAATCCCACCTTTATAACCACCCATTTACGCAGTGGCGTTTGGTGTAATCAAAGTACCTTTCCGGTATAAGTGATTTACATGATCTCATGGTCATAAGGACTAGGTAACTATGTATCGAAAGCTTATAGCAAATAACTTAATGACGTGATCTTATGCTACGCTTAATTGGGTGTGTCCATTACATCATTCATATAATGATATAACCTTGTTATTAATAACATCCAATGTTCATGATTATGAAACTAATCATCTATTAATCAACAAGCTAGTTAAGAGGCTTACTAGGGACTCTTTGTTGTTTACATATCACACATGTATCAATGTTTCGGTTAATACAATTATAGCATGGTATATAAACATTATCATAAACACAAAGATATATAATAACCATTTATTATTGCCTCTTGGGCATATCTCCAACAGTCTCCCACTTGCACTAGAGTCAATAATCTAGTTTACATATGTAAAGATATAACACCTTGGCCTTCTGGTGTTTTATCATGTTTTGCTCACGGGAGAGGTTTTAGTCAACGGTTCTGACACACTCAGAAACGTATGTATTTTGCAATTCATTTGCGTCTTCACGCATCACTCATTTTCCAAATGAGTCGGCATTAAATATGTTTGGTCTTCTGGTGGAACCTTAATTCCGCGGTCTGAAATATGTCACTAATATTGTCACACACAATATAGCTTCAAAGTTCTGACACTATCGGAACTACACCAAGTTCTCAAAGAACTTCTTAACTCAACATCCTCAATCATTGTCAAAACAATGACATACTCTGCCTTCTTTTGTAGAATCCGTCACAATATTTAGAACTCTTCTAAATCTAGCATTGTGCTACCTTTTTAATAACACTTAGCCTAATTGAGATTGAAATTTAATTTTATATATGACCAAACTAATATCGGTGCAACACTTTACAACGATTTTGTTTTGTCATTACCCATATAAAACTATATATATATATATATCCTTGGTCCTTCTAAAGCACACATGGATATTCTTACTGTTTGTCAATGATCATCACATGAATCATTCTGGTATATGCTCCTAACTTTTAGAGCTCAGGACATCTGATTGTGTACATATTAATTGTGATTTAAAATCACTCATGTGTTTTTACTCATTGAGTGTCAGATACACTCAAGTCTTGTTAAAACTTCACATGACAAGAACATTTTCTTAATATTGAACTACTTCAATATCCTTTCTATGTACTTTGACTTAAACTTATTATGTGTTTCAATCTATCTTCATAGATCTTGACACTAAATATGTTTCAGTCCATATTCTTTCATTGAAGTTAATTCTCAATGAAACCTTTTTAATCAATTATATAATTACACTATTTATAATCAACGATATGTCAGCTACATAAAGTATTACAAATATGTCTCAGCGCTCCCACTTAATTTCTTGCAAATGCAAGCACCTTCATCGTTTCTGATGAAATCAAAACTCTTTGACTATTTCATCCGGTGAAGATTCCAACTCCGCGATACTCACTTCATCCAATTGAAGTTCGTATACCTATCTAGTATTCCACGGACTAGCAAAACAATTGGTTGTATCTTGTATACACCTTTAATACACACTTCTGTTAAGTAATGTATTTTGCCATCCTACTATCATATCTCATGAAAGAAATATGTAGCGATTACTAGAATAATCCACATAGACTATAAGCATTACTACGGAAGATCTAATCTTATCGTAGTCAACTCTTTGAACTTTGTCGTAAACAACTTTTCGACAAGTCGAGCTTATTCAAGGATATTCCATCCAAGTTCATCAATTTTATAGATCCATTTACTTTCAAAAAGTATTCATCTATCTTGGATTTCATGGCGTATAGCCATTTTAACGGAGTCAGGGCCCATCATAACTTCTTTGTTTGTAGTTGGTTTATCATTGTTCAAAAACAATCCTTTGTTCACAAATCATTTATTTGATCACAAAGTAAATCATACCTACAAGGTTCAATAAGTACTTTGATCTCCATGACTATAACATTTTGTAGACATGGGAGCCATGATCGTCGTGGCCGCTTCCGGAACCAATTCCGATGCTACGCTACTCTGATCATTATGCTCAGGTTCATAAACTTTATCAAGTTCTATTGTCCTCCCACTCAAATACTTCGCTAAAAACAATTTCTTGGAAATAAGTAAGAAACATCGACAAACACTTTTGTCTTTGTCTCCATAGTGGAAAGAATTCCCAATTAATTCTTTGGGATAACCAACAAAGACATACATCCGATTTTGGTTGTAAACTTTATTTACCTTATGCTATGCATACCAAAATTTAAGAAATAACTATTAGGTTTCATACCCATGCCATAACTCGTATGGTGTCATTTCAACGGATCATGATGATGCTCTATTCAGTGTAAAAGCGGTAGTCTCTAAAGCATAATCCCCAAAAATATAATGGCATCAATATTTTATCTCATCATTGATCCAACAAGGTTTGGATACATCTCTCGGATACTCCATCATCACTATGATACTCCAAGAAACGTGAGTTGTAGAACAACTTCATAACTCTCTTAGATGTTCGCTAAAACTCGTAATTCAAATATTTCCACTATGATCCAATCATAGATATTTGATTTTTCTATTACGATGATTTCCACCTCATGCTGAAATTTATTTGAATCCATTCAAATGTTTCAAACTTCTTCCTTATCGAATATATACATATATACTCAATTCATTGTTGGAAGTTTTCATGAAGTAGAAGAATCTCCCGCACACAACTATGCCCAGTGAACCACATACATCATCATGTATTTTTCCACTAAGTTAGTTGCCCGTTCAACTCTTGGCCTATGAACGGTATTTTAGTCATTCTCTTTAGAAAAGATTTGCAAGTGTCAAACGATTCAAAAATCAAATGACTCCAAAAATCCATTTGCATGGAGTTCCTTCATGCGTTCCTTTCTAACATGACCTAAATGGCGGTTCCACAAATAAGTGGAATTCAAATCATTTGCCTTATGGCATTTTAGCGTCAATGTTTATGTATGTGTGTTTTCACCATTAAGATTTATAATAACTTATCCATCGTACATGGAGTAATGTCATAATTTGAACAACTCATTGTTTTCATTTGACCAGAGCAAAATAACAATTATTAAGTTCTTTATTATAAATTCTAAGGGCTAGATAGAATGCCAACGACGAACATAATAACACTTTATTTTTGTTCTTGACGTGCATTTCTATCATATTTCTTGTCAGTCACTTAGGCCATTGTATTCTTGTATTGTGTTGTTTTGTATGACACTTCATACCAACCAATATGGTACTAATACCCAAGAATTTCATTGTGTGATCAAACTAGAAATACAACCATAACATGTATATCATTTATATACACCTGAGCTAGACTTTCTAGTCTTTTCTTTCTGCCAAAATATCCTTTGTAGTTTCTCTTTTAGCTTTCCTCATTATTCATAAAAACACTTCAACATCAATAACTTCTAGGTTTGTTGGTCAAATACCAATAACCTTGAGGTTCTAAAGTTGATCATCATATGACAAGTGTTGCAGATTTCACTATTAGTAACTATGTAATATGATGAACAATTTCACTCATAATTTTATCCATCAATTCATGATGACTTTCCAAGACCATGTCTGTACATGCTAGGCTTGTAAAGTTTAACCTCAGTATTCGCATGTGCAAATCTGGTTTGCGCCCGTTGTATGCACACGTAGAATCTATACCTTAGTATTCGAAACGACGAGTGTTTAGCAACGATGCATACTAAGGATGATTACTTCATGGATATGCGAATATCGTTAGTGCCCCAATAGTTGGAGAATTGGGACGCCTTGCGTCTTCAACCTTCGTACATTCCCATAAAACTTATGAGTTTATGTAGTCTCACCAAATTATATTCTATCATCTTGCAATAAGGTCTTTAGATATCACATATATCTCATACCTTGATTATTTCTGAAAACTAAATTTTCAGCTCCTTACTTTTCAAACAGATTTGAACTTCAAGTTTCACGGAGACAAGATAACTTTAGGTACTAATTGAAACCATAGCTCTTTGAATCAACAATGTGAGGTTTACTAAAAGTTTGCAATAGGACTTAATCATTTCTTGATTCTTTAACAATACGGTACCAGTCCGTAAAGTTTATTTTCAGATTTTAACAGTATTTCTATCTCAATAACAAGACTAGCGCTTGGTAGAAAAACGGATGCCAATACTACAAATTAATACAAAATACTACTCAGACTATGTTTATGATAATTAGTTCATGTTTTAATCTAATTACTAATGAACTCCCACTTAATACAACATCCCTCATAGTTGTTAAGTGGTACACGATCCAGATCCACTACACCAAAACCGATCATCACGTGAGATGATGTAGCTTCAATGGTGAACATCAACATGTTGATCATATCATCCATATGACTCGTGTTCAACCTTTCGGTTTCCGTTGTCCCGAGGCCATGTCTGTACATGCTAGGCTCGTCAAGCAAACCCAAGTATTCCGCGTGTGCAACATGGCTTACACCCGTTGTATGTGAACGTTGAGTCTATCACATCCGATCATCACGAGATGCTTCGAAACGACGAACTATATCAACGGTGCATACGAGGGGAGAACACTTTATTATCTTGATATTAATGTGAGGGATCATCTTATAATGCTACCGTCGCGATCTAAGCAAAATAAGATGCATAAAGGATTAACATCACATGCAATTCATATGTGATATGATATGGCCCTTTAGTCTTTGTGCCTTCGATCTTCATCTCCAAAGCACGGACATGATCTCCATCATCAACGGGCATGATCTCCATCATCGTCGGCGTAGCGTCAAGGTCCATGGCGCCGTCTTCATGGTTGTTCACCTCATGTAGCAACTATTACAACTACTTTGAAAAACTACTCAACATGAAATATAAAGACAACCATAAGGCTCCTGCCGGTTGTCACAATACAATAATGATCATCTCATACATATTCATCATCACATTATGGCCATATCACATCACCAAACCCTGCAAAAACAAGTTAGACGTCTCTAATTTGGTTTGCATATTTTACGTGGTTTAGGGTTTTCGAGTAAGATCTAATCCACCTACGAACATGAACCACAACGGTGATACTAGTGTTGTCAATAGAAGAGTAAATTGAATCTTCACTATAGTAGGAGAGACAGACACCCGCAAAGCCTCTTATGCAATACAAGTTGCATGTCGAACGAGGAACAAGTCTCATGAACGCGGTCATGTAAAGTTAGTCCGAGCCGCTTCATCCCACTATGCCACAAAGATGCAAAGTACTCAAACTAAAGATAACAAGAGCATCAACGCCCACAAAACCATTGTGTTCTACTCGTGCAACCATCTATGCATAGACACGGCTCTGATACCACTGTAGGGATTCGTTGCATAGAAAACAAAAATTTTCCTACCGCGAACACGCAATCCAAGCCAAGATGCAATCTAGAAGACGGTAGCAACGAGGGGATATCGAGTCTCACCCTTGAAGAGATTCCAAAGCCTACAAGATGAGGCTCTTGTTGCTGCGGTAGACGTTCACTTGCCGCTTGCAAAAGCGCGTAGAAGATCTTGATCACGATCGCTTCCGGCGCCACGAACGGGCAGCACCTCCGTACTCGGTCACACGTTCGGTTGTTGATGAAGACGACATCCACCTCCCCGTTCCAGCGGGCAGCGGAAGTAGTAGCTCCTCTTGAATCCGACAGCACGACGGCGTGGTGTCGGTGGTGGTGGAGAAATCCGGCGGAGCTTCGCTTAAGCGTGCGGGATGTGGTGGAGGAGAGAGACCGCTAGGGTTTGGGGAGAGGGGGTGGCCGGCCACTAAGGGGTGCGGCCAAGCTATGGCTTTGGTGTGGCCGGCCCCCTCCCCTTGGCCCTCATTATATAGGTGGAACACCCAAGAGTTGGTGTACAAGTCTTCGAATAAGACCCCAACCCAAAACCTTCCATGTGTAGGGAAACCTACCCAAGGTGGGATTCCCACCTCAAGTGGGACTCCCACCTTTCCATGAGGGGGGGTGGCCGGCCACCTTGGGGGAAGTCCACCTTGGACTTTCCCCTCTAGGGTTTGGCTGGCCAAGCTTGTGGAGTCCTTCCGGGACTCCACCTTCCATAGTGCGTTTCTTCCGGACTTTTCTAGAACCTTCTAGAACCTGCCATAAATGCACCGGATCATTTCCAAACTTGGAATATGACTTCCTATATATGAATCTTATTCTCCGGACCATTCCGGAACTCCTCGTGATGTCCGGGATCTCATCCGGGACTCCGAACAAATATTCGAACTCCATTCCATATTCAAGTTCTACCATTTCAACATCCAACTTTAAGTGTGTCACCCTACGGTTCGTGAACTATGTGGACATGGTTGAGTACTCACTCCGACCAATAACCAATAGCGGGATCTGGAGATCCATAATGGCTCCCACATATTCAACGATGACTTTAGTGATCGAATGAACCATTCACATACGATACCAATTCCTTTTGTCACGCGATATTTTACTTGTCCGAGGTTTGATCTTCGGTATCACTCTATACCTTGTTCAACCTCGTCTCCCGACAAGTACTCTTTACTCGTACCGTATGTGGTCTCTTATGAACTTATTCATATGCTTGCAAGACATTAGACGACATTCCACCGAGAGGGCCCAGAGTATATCTATCCGTCATCGGGATGGACAAATCCCACTGTTGATCCATATGCCTCAACTCATACTTTCCGGATACTTAATCCCACCTTTATAACCACCCATTTACGCAGTGGCGTTTGGTGTAATCAAAGTACCTTTCCGGTATAAGTGATTTACATGATCTCATGGTCATAAGGACTAGGTAACTATGTATCGAAAGCTTATAGCAAATAACTTAATGACGTGATCTTATGCTACGCTTAATTGGGTGTGTCCATTACATCATTCATATAATGATATAACCTTGTTATTAATAACATCCAATGTTCATGATTATGAAACTAATCATCTATTAATCAACAAGCTAGTTAAGAGGCTTACTAGGGACTCTTTGTTGTTTACATATCACACATGTATCAATGTTTCGGTTAATACAATTATAGCATGGTATATAAACATTATCATAAACACAAAGATATATAATAACCATTTATTATTGCCTCTTGGGCATATCTCCAACAGAATATTGTATCCATCACAGAAATGAAAAAACTAGAAAGTGGTCTAGAGCTCTAGATGATCTTGGAGAAAAAGTGTGTGCCCTCTATCCTTTTATTTGTGAACTTTGCCATAGAGTTGGTCATTTTAATTTTCAATGCTCCTCCAATGATAATTCGAACCCCATGAGTGCTGCAAATTTGTATTGTGATGATGAAATCATTCCTAATCAGCATGATGAACTTACCTTATTTTTGAAGTGTGAAGAGTTATCAAGAAAAATTTCTTTGTTAAATATTAACGATCTTGATATTGATGATGTCCTGCATGGTTGTCTTTCTTATTGCATTAATAATTGCCATACAAATACTTACATACAGAATATTTTAGAAGATGACACCTTGCCAAAATATGATAGGACCGCTGTGTGTTTTCAATTAATTAATGAAAAGGAGGGATCCTCCCAAGTTTCTTCTATTGTTTCTAAAAGTAAATCAGGTTATGCGGACAAGCCACCCTTCAAGCCTCTTCCTCCTAAAGAAGGAAGCGAGGAGAGGGAAGAAGAGAAGAAGAAGAAGAAGGGAACAAGAAGAAGAAGAAGAAGAAGGAGAATAAAAAGAAAGAGGTAACGGCGTATCCCCGCGTGAATGAGATAACGCTAGGTAACCGTAAGTATGTTGCTCCTAATGATTATTGTGATAATGAATCTGAATACGATGATCTTCCTATGCCCTTTACATACATTAGCGATCATGATTTGAATGAGCATACTACTTTTGATATTACAAATCTCTGGGAAACTAATTCTGAAAATGATAATAATTTCCATAGTGTCAGTGCTATCCATGCTTCCTCCCATAATGATATAGAAAGCTCTAAGCTTGGGGAAGAGGTGTTTGAAAATCCTTTTGCTACTGGTCATTATGTTCTTGATACATCTCCTTCTAATAACAATGATGGTATGGTCATAGATAAACCGACTGTGAAAGATAACTATTCTATTTCTTATGATGACACTGTGCCTCCGATCTCTGATGATTATTATAAAGAATGCTATGATATAGGTTATAACTATCCTTATGAAACTTGTCATAGTCATGATTGGATCACCAAAAACAATTCTTTTAATATGCAACTTGTTTACCATGTTCAAATTCTTGATAATAATCTTGCTCCAATTACTATTAATGAGAATAACTCTTCTTATGCCAAAATTAATGATATTTCTATGCATATGAACCATGATAAGAATGTTTTAAGTGATGGGTATATTGTGGATTTCATCAATGATGCTACTGAAAGTTATTATGATAGAGGGAAATATGTTTATATGCATCTTAATAATATTAAGTTTCCCCTCTTTATGTTGAGAATCTTGAAGTTACTCGTGTTTTATCCTCTTATGCTTGTCAATTTGTTCTTCATGAATTCATTTGTGTACAAGATTCCTCTGCATAGGAAGCATGTTAGGCTTAAACGTGTTTTGAATTTGCCTCTTGAAGCTCTCTTTTGCTTCAAATACTATTTCTTGCGAGTGCATCACCAAAATTGCTGAGCCCATCTTAATGGCTATAAAGAAAGAACTTTGGGAGATAACCCATGTGTTATTTTGCTACAGTACTTTGTTTTATATTTGTGTCTTGGAAGTTGTTTACTACTGTAGCAACCTCTCCTTATCATGTTTTTGTGCCAAGTAAAGTTTCTATGTTAAAGTTGATGTTATATTTGGGATCGCTGCGCAGAAACAGCATTGCTGTCTGTCACGAATCTGGGCACAAGTCTCTGTAGAAAATTCGAAAAAATCTGCCAATTTACGAGCGTGATCCTCAGATATGTACGCAACTTTCATTAATTTTGAGTTTTTCCATTTGAGCAAGTCTGGTGCCATCTTAAAATTCGTCTTTACGGACTGTTTTTGACAGATTCTGCCTTTTATTTCGCATTGCCTCTTTTGCTATGTTGGATGAATTTCTTTGATCCATTAATGTCCAGTAGCTTTATGCAATGTCCAGAAGTGAAAAGAATGTTTGTGTCACCTCTGAACATGTGAATTTTTGATTATGCACTAACCCTCTAATGAGTTTGCTTGAAGTTTGGTGTGAAGGAAGTTTTCAAGGGTCAAGAGAGGAGGATGATATACTACGATCAAGAAGAATGAAAAGTCTAAGCTTGGGGATGCCCCGGTGGTTCATCCTGCATATTTTAAGAAGACTCAAGCATCTAAGCTTGGGGATGCCCAAGGCATCCCCTTCTTCATCGACAAAGTATCAGGTTCCTTCTCTTGAAACTATATTTTTATTCGGTCACATCTTATGTACTTTACTTGGAGCGTCTGTATGTTTTTGTTTTTGTTTTTGTTTGAATAAATGATTGTTTGGGAGAGAGACACGCTCCGCTGGTTCGTATGAACACATGTGTTCTTAGCTTTTAATTTTCATGGCGAAGGTTGAAACCGTTAATTGTTATATGATTGGAAACGGGAAATGCTACATGTAGTAATTGGTGTAATATCTTGAATAATGTGATACTTGGCAATTGTTGTGCTCATATAGATCTTGTTTAAGCTCTTGCATCATGTACCTTGTACCCATTAATGAATAATTACATAGAGCTTGTTAAAATTTGGTTTGCATGATTGGTCTCTCTAAGTCTAGATATTTTCTGGTTGAGGTGTTTGAACAACAAGGAGACGATGTAAAGTCTTATAATGCTTACAATATGTTTATATGTGAGTCTTGCTGCACCATTTTATACTTGAGTTTGCTTCAAATAACCTTGCTAGCCTAAACCTTGTATAGAGAGGGAACTTCTCATGCATCCAAATACTTGAGCCAATATTCATGCCATTTGTGTCCACCATACCTACCTACTACATGGTACAAGAAGCAACAATAACATTCTCAAATAATAGAAGACAAGTCCATCAACCGAGAATTGTATACTTGCAACCATTGAAGGATCTTCCAAAGGCTGGATTGTCACCCTCTCAGTTCTTAGCACTTATTGCGCCGGGGCTGCTATCGTGGGCCTCGTCGCCATGGAAGGCATACATGATGTTCACCAAGCACACTCTGCGGAATTACTACCCATGCCGTTCCTTTCCAGTCCACAAAGCCAACTTGTCTTGGTACACCAGCGTGTCCGGCAGAGCTTCACTGAGCATAAACATACAGATCATAGTAAGATCTACAGCCAAAAGCTTGTCTGAAATCATGCTAAACGTTGATCAACAGAAACCGTGCATAACTAAAAGTTTTTTTTTATTTCTTGCAGGGGTGCCCTGGCCGACTAAGTGCTTGATGGCTTTGTTGATGATCATGTTCACTGGTGCAAATGCAGGTTATGCTTCCTACGCACAGAAAGATCATGCTCTTGTGAGGAGCTCAAGTTTCAAAGAAAATAAAACACACACAAAATAATGAGAGTAAGCACAACGTCAACAACCAACCCGAGTGCACATAAAGGAGCAAAGCCAAATTTAATAGCAGCCCAATACAAAGCAGTCCACCGCCTCCCCAATCGCACCCAAATCATATCCTCAACAATGTCAACCACCACCTTCTCAACAAAACAAAAATAACACCGACTTTCCAAAGCGCCCTAATCATGGCCAAAACTGGTGTAACCACCAGAGCCTCCATGCAGCAGGTACGATACAAACATAGTATTGCAGATAAATTAGAGGAGGAAATAACAAAACAGGAAAATAGACCATATAAAAATGGGGCGCTAGCGTGGCGCTCAGACGAACACAGCAGAAGGAAACTGGAAGATGGCGATGGTTCATAAACCCTTGACAATGTTGCAAATATAATTTTCCAAGCACAACTGCAACAAAAAAATAAACCTAGGCCTCAAGCAATTAACACATATGCTAAAACAGGAAGATTGCAGTAAGCACATAAAAATGTATCAAAGTGAACTGCAAGACAACGTTTACTTAACAAGGAATTCAGAACCCGTGAAAAAATCATGAAGATTTCTAGAAAAATATTGTGATTCAGAATCGTATGCACTACATTAGTAGTCTACTTTGAATATAGATCTGTAATAAATGAATAGATTCAGTAGAACATAAAAAATAGTATGAAATTCATGTGAGGATCCAGACACTACTCATGATAAAAATGTCGGTCTACCTCAAAAAACATAACTACTTGATTCTGAAAGATCGGCCAACTAAATACCGATTATTTACATAGATAGCAACATGTACTTTTAATTTCCTTGCCTGGTGCAACAGATATATAACTGAGTAATGCTGCTTGCTAAATAGTACTATACCTGGTGAAAAAACAACCAGGTTTAGAGAATCAAACAACCCTATTTGGTAAAAATTTATTCATCTGATTCTAAGTAAAGGAAACATGCATTTCATTTGAATATTAGTGCAGATTGCAAAAATGTTTATCACGAATTCTATATACCAACAATTTTGTACATGTATGGGAGTGTCTCCCATATAAGAAACACTTCCAAAACCATCGATAATCCAAGTAAAGGTCACAAGGCAACCCATATATATCTCACAAATTACCGATATGAGCAGAAAAATAAACCAATCATTCACCATGGTAGTGGAAGAAGAGCCCGCAATCACCGATGTTAGTGTACCATCATCCATTCTAAAAAATGTAAGTTCAGAACGCATTTACAAACATCACCAATTTCTTCTACCACCGAAGCTCTATCTTCCAACCCAAAACAAAACCAGGTAAAGGTCTCGACGAGAGGAGATGAAAGATAGGAAGAAGGTGAGAATGTGAGAATCACCTACTCCTTCGCTCATTGCTCCTTCATCTTCTCCGTGACAGACCGTCCCCGCATCCATTTGCTGCTCATCGTCGCGGCGTAGTCAAAGCCTCAAAGGATGCACAACCTCGCGACCTCGTTCCCAAAATTGGCTAGAGACGTGCACCGGAGAGGCTTTGCCTCTGGATAGATTGCGATCGCTATCACGGTGCGTTGTCGCTGGTCACGCCTCCTCGTGGATCCGGGGCTCCGCAACAACACGGCCTTTCACGGCCTCACCTATATCTTTGACAGATCAGGCGCGGCTCCACCACCTCCACAAACGGGAGTGGCTGGATGGTTGTGGCGGCGGCAATCAGTAGTTAGGGGGGAGGGTAGAAGAGAAGGAGCCCTTCCCTTGGGAGTGGAAGAGGAGGCTGGACTGCCGGTGGCCGACTGTGGGAGCGGAAGAGGAGGCTGCGCAGCGCGGCGGCCAGACCTGCGGGGCGGCCATCTGTGACTAGCGGAAGATTTTGCTTCTTTTTCTTTTTTCTTGTGATGGAAAGCAAGGGTGGACCAAACGGACAGAAGCTTTTACGTAGCCTGAACCGACTGAAAGTATGCCTGACACTCGTCCGATCTTGATCGAATGACTACAAACATGTAAAACCTGTGGAGCAACCACAAGCCTTCGGAACCCTGGGAGCTTAGAGCTCTTCTAAGATTTCTCCGCCATTCCAAAGTAAATTGCTTGAGTGCTACCTTTAAACAAATTCAAAAGTTATTACCTCTTATTTGTGTCAATGTTTTATAGCTCATGATGAAGTATGTGGTGTTTATCTTTCAATCTTGTTGGGCAACTTTCACCAATGGACTAGTGGCTTCATCCGCTTATCCAATAATTTTGCAAAAAGAGCTGGCAATGGGATTCCCAGTCCCAAATTAATTAACAAAAATAGACACTCCTCCATGGTATGTGATTGTTGGACGGCACCCGAAGGATTCGGTTAGCCATGGCTTGAGAAAGGTGGGGAGGAGTGTCATCATAATAAAACTAAAATAAAAAGGCACTCCTTCATGGTATGAGATTGTTGGCAGGCACCCGAGGATTCGGTTAGCCATGGTTTGTGAAAGAAAGGTTGGAAGGAGTGCCACCCAAAAATAAAATAAAATGGGAGCCGCTCTTTGAAGGTTTGTCCGGCAAGGGGGTTAGAGTGCCCGCTACCATTCGTTGACAACAACAAACACCTCTCAAAACTTTACTTTTATGCTCTCTATATGTTTTCAAAATCAAAGCTCTAGCACAAATATAGCAATCGATGCTTTCCTCTTTGAAGGACCATTCTTTTACTTTATTGTTGAGTCGTTTACCTATTCTTTCTATCTTAGAAGCAAACACTTGTGTGAACTGTGTGCATTGATTCTTACATGTTTACCTATTGCACTTGTTATATTACTTTGTGTTGACAATTATCCATGAGATATACATGTTAAAGTTGAAAGCAACCGCTGAAACTTATATCTTCCTTTGTGTTGTTTCAAAGCTTTCTACTAAGAATTTATTGCTTATGAGTTAACTCTTATGCAAGACTTATTGATGCTTGTCTTGAAAGTATTATTCATGAAAAGTCTTTGTTATATGATTCATTTGTTTACTCATTATCTTCATCATTGCTTCAAATCTCTGCATTCATCTCATGTGCTTTACAATAGTATGATCAAGGTTATGATGGCATGTCACTTAAGAAATTATCATTGTTATCGTTTACCTACTCGAGGCGAGTAGGAACTAAGCTTGGGGATGCTTGATACGTCCCAAACGTATCTATAATTTCTTATGTTCCATGCTACTTTATTGATGATACCTACATGTTTTATACACATTATATGTCATTATTATGCGTTTTCCGGAACTAACCTATTGACGAGATGCCGAGGTGTTGCTGTTTCTGCTGTTTTTGGTTTCAGAAATCCTAGTAAAGAAATATTTTCGGAATCGGACGAAATCAAGACCGAGGACCTTATAATTCCCGGAAGCTTCCAGAGCACCGGAGAAGGACGAGAGGGGAGCCAGGGGGCCCCACACCACACCCCGGCGCGGCCCAGGGGGCGCCCCCCTGTGGTGTGGGCACCCCGTGGCCCCTCCGACTCCGTCTCTTCGCCTATTTAGTCGTCCCTGACCTAAAAACACCGACGGAGAAGACGAGACCCGAGAAAACCTTCCAGAGCCGCCGCCATCGCGAAATCAAGATTCGGGGGACAGAAGTCTCGTTCGGCACCCTGCCGGACGGGGAATTGCCCCCGGAGTCATCTCCACCGCCATCTTCACCGCCATCGCCTGTCTCCATGATGAGGAGGGAGTAATTCACCCCGGCTGAGGGCTCCCGTAGCTATGTGGTTCATCTCTCTTTATGTGATCTAGTTGAATATTATCTATGTGCTACTCTAGTGATGTTATTAAAGTACTCTATTCCTCCTTCACGGTGTAATGGTGACAGTGTGTGCATCCGTGTTAGTACTTGGCGTAGATTATGATCATAATCTCTTGTAGGTTATGGAGTTAATTATTACTATGATAGTGTTGATATGATCTATGCCCCCTTCATGGTGTGATGGTGACAGTGTATGTTAGTTCTTGGTGTAATCGTGTTGATCTATCTTGCACTCTAAGGTTACTTAAACATGAATATCGAATATTGTGGAGCTTGTTAACTCCGGCATTGAGGGTTCGTGTAATCCTACACGTTAGTGGTGTTCATCATCCAACAAAAGAGTGTAGAGTAGTCCTATTATGTGATCATTGTTGAGAGTGTCCACTAGTGAAAGCAGGATCCCTAGGCCTTGCTTCCAAGCATCGAATCTCCGTTTGTTTACTGTTTTGTTGCATGTTTACTCGCTGCCATATTTTATTCAGATTGCTATTACCACTCATATACATCTATATTACTTGTATTTCACTATCTCTTCGCCGAACTAGTACACCTATACATCTGACAAGTGTATTTGGTGTTGGGGACACAAGAGACTTCTTGCTTTGTGATTACAGGGTTGCTTGAGAGGGATATCTTTGACCTCTTCCTCCCTGAGTTCGATAAACCTTGGGTAATCCACTTAAGGGAAACTTGCTGCTGTTCTACAAACCTCTGCTCTTGAAGGCCCAACACTGTCTACAAGAATAGAAGCACCCGTAGACATCAGCATTACAACATAATACATAGACCGTAATCCAACTGAGTCTATGAATAATAATCCACCTTCAGGTTATCATACGAACCCCTTCCAGTATTAAGTTGCAAGCAACAGATTATCACATTAAGCAATGTGTGTAAAGTAAACAATATAATTATCCTTAGATAAAGCATTGTTGTTTTCTCCCTAGTAGCAACAACACATCTACAATCTTAGAAGTTATTGTCACTCTTCCAGAAAACTAGAGGCATGAACCCACTATCGAGCATAAATACTCCCTCATGGAGTCACAAGCATTTACTTGGCCAGTATCTCTACTAGCAACAGAGAGCATGCAAGATCACAAATAACATATGCCAAGTATATAATCAATCTCAACATAGTATTCAATATTCATCGGATCCCAACAAACACAAGATGTAGCATTACATAAAGATGATCTTAATCATGATAGGCAGCTCACAAGATCTAAACATGAGGCACAAATTGGAGAAGACGACCATCTAGCTACTGCTATGGACCTGTAGTCCAGGGATGAACTACTCATGCATCACTCCGGAGGCAGACATGGCGATGTAGAGGCCTCCGGTGATGATCTCCCCCTCCGCAGGGTGCCGGGAAGAGTTTCAGAACCCTCCCGAGCTAGGGTCGGCGACGGCTGCCGCGACGAAACTTTTCGTGGATAGAGGCTCTGGTATTTAGGTTTTTCCCGAGATCGTGAATAAGTAGGAGAGAAACATACACCCGCCCCATGACGCCTGGAGATATCCCCTCCGGACTTCGTCTTCGTTACGGTAAAATAAGATCTTCGGCTTTTGTTTCGTTCAGTTCCGAGAATATTTCATGTACAACTTTTCTGAAAAACAAAATAGCAGAAAACAGGAAACTGAC
Organism: Lolium multiflorum; assembly: GCA_030979885.1. Classification (NCBI taxonomy): domain Eukaryota; kingdom Viridiplantae; phylum Streptophyta; class Magnoliopsida; order Poales; family Poaceae; genus Lolium; species Lolium multiflorum. Next base: position 88,894,517 of record CM061752.1, on the reverse strand, counting down.
ACTGTGGCATTTTGTCAATAGGTTAGTGCCAGAAAATGTATAAAAGTGCAATGAAGTGTAAGCAAAACATATATAAATTGGTGTAAAACAAGCATGGAGCATCAAAAATTATAGATACGTTTGCAACGTATCAACAAGCTGCAAAGTTCATGCATGCATTTTGTCGTAGATGTGACCACGACAGGTATTACGGGGTGTAGCACTTCATTGGTGCGACGCAAGGGAAGCGTAGCCATGTAAGGAACGAGGTGCATAGGGACACATGTTTTACCCAGGTTCAGCCTCTCCGGTGGAGTAAAAGGCCTACGTCGTGCTAGATTTGTATTGCTAGAGATTGATTACAATGGGGGTGCTTAGCCAGTCGGCGTGACGACTAGGAGCAGGGGTTTTGGAGAAATGGAGATCAGATCCCTTCTAGGGTTTAGGCCGGGGGTTTATATGAACAACCCCGATCTAGAGTTACATGGAGATAAGACCGAGCATATCTGATCGCTATATGGCCGGGATACTTTGCCTTGCGCCCAAGCCTTCGATTATCTTCAGTCGCGTGGGCCTATGGGCCAGTCGCCAGTCTTCAGGGTTTAAGCCTAGTCGTCGGGGGTTTTAGCCCAGTCGCCAAGGGTTTTAGCCTAGTCGCCTAGTCGCCCGAGCGACTGGACCCGTCTGGTCCTTATTCCTCCCGTCTAGTGGGCCCAATGGTGGATCCCCCTAGGACACATCCCCATCACATTTTACATGCATCAATAGCGCAATCCATAATTAATAAAAATGACTAGTTTTTTTACTTGTTTCTAAAAATACAGTGACTAAATCTCATTTGATCGAAATTAACTTAATTATCAATCATTGAATCTCATTTGTAACACATGTTGCAACCTGTGACAAACATGAATCATGGAGAACTTTAACGGTTTAGGATATCTTCTCAGTTGCAACCAATGTTGTAACTCATAACTAGCACACACCACGAAGCAATCAAAATGTCCGTGGCATTTTTTTGTTAGTTGCAATTTTATGTGCAACTAGAAAATCTCAGTTGCAATCTACATCACAACTCATGGTTTGCACGAAGAATCACAGAATAACCCAATGGTATACGAGTCGCCCAAGAACTAACAAAACCGTTTAAAAGCCATCTTTTCAACCCGCGGTAGTTTAGCAACATTTCTTTTTCTTCTAAATGTGAAGTATTTAAAAATGTACTCCCTTTGTTACAATGAATAGGGCTTTAAGAAAATTCAAGCTAAGTAAAGTATGACTAAACTTTTAGAAGAAAACTATCAAAAACTATGATATTATATACCATATGAAGATATATATCACGATGCATCTAATGGTGTTGATTCTGGACTGTAAGTATTAATGATTTTTATAAGAACTAGTTGAATGCACGTGCGTTGCCACGGCCCATAAAGTTTTTTCCCTCACTGCACATGTAAATATGATGTATGCCAAAATTCAGGTGTATAGAAACAATATAGCTACATAGTATTTACAAACATATAGATTCCACTCTCCTAAAAGTGTATGTTGATTAAAAGATATAGTTAAACATTATAGCTCAACTCTGACTAATATCCACTGTGGCACACCTTCGGTATTCTCCTATTGAGTTTTAAGCGACTTCAGATATGCCGTAGTCCATGATCTGAAACATCAACATATCGATTGAACTCAGTCAATGACACTACATATCTATATGAAATCAAAGGCTGCAATCTATTGGGCGAATGCAGAATTGAAATTATTCATCTTGAGGAAACATGGAAATATGCTAGTAACAAAAACACGATATAGTACGATCATGATAATGCCCAGAATAACATGCTTTTCTCCTGGAGGCACAACAAGTAAATGCTTGCATTTTATGCTAAAAGAATAACTTAGCAAACTACAATTCAACGAGCAGACCAATAGTGCATATATAGAAATTAAATTTCAGGAAGAACACTTCGGAAAAGTTTGTTCAAATGAAGAATCAGAAAGCCTCCAGGCCTAGTTTATCAAAATTCATCTATCTTCATAAATTAACTATCTGTATGAATTCCTATATTTTTTTAATTTTGTATATCTTGGAAATGATATAGTATCTGTAAGTTAGGAGTTAGACCTTAAAATCTATAGTTCTTAACTCGAATCCAATACCATATAGAATTATAATATTTTAAATGTATTCGAAACAGATGTTGCAGTTATTTGGACATTAGAATATTAGAAATTGAGCATAGAATCATATAGACCGTATTAGTCATTGGAAATTCAATATTTCAGTTGACAAATAAACATAGGCATTTCTCTTTGACCGGTCTAGCTAGAGCTTTACGAGAAGCAAAAAAGGATAAGCAGTTTTTCAGGATAATAGACGAAAAATGCATAGAGGTTCAATGAAAAGCCATTGGCAAATCAGGATTTCAGTTAACAAATAAGCCTGTCATTTATAATTTGCCCGATCAAGAGTTTTGAAGAAACAAAATTGTTGAGCAATTTTTCAGGAAAATAGGAACATTAAGAGCGCGTAGAGCTTCAATGCTAACCTTCTTTGGTTGTATAGTACTTTTGCGGCAAACCTCCATTTAAAGTACAGATGGCTATAATCCTCAGCTATTGAAAAGCTATGTATAAAATGACGTCATTCATCTAGACAGAACAAGACTTTTCTAAGAAGTCAGTTCCTCTTTTTTGGCCGGCATTTTCTATTTCACCAATGTCTGCATTGAAAAACCATTGTCATTAAGATGTAATAAGTAAAAATTACATAATCCAGTGTCTTGCTTGGCTTAAATCACGGAATTCATATATTCTGAAATTCATAAAAGAGCATCTCCTGATGGCATTGTTTTTTGCTGAGCTTTCTGTCTCGAAGCTCGACATGCAACTAAGAACTAATGTGCCCCATCAAGTCTCATTATACCTACACCTTTTACCTTGATATAAACATGTAGTTTTATATATATTTTTATAACCCACTAATTATGGATACAACAACCAACAACAAGAAAATTAAATTAAAACAATATTGTATTTAGGAAGACAAAAATGTACCATCTTATTTGTGTTTTGTGGTTTGTTACATATCTTAACAAATTCACCACCAAAGGATTAGTTTTAGCTATCCAAACTTAGTCCACTTCTTGGGGTCTGATTGTTGGTTTCCATTTACTCACTGTAATAGTAGTCTAATTCGACCGGTCAAATAATATGAAAATAGACCGGTCAAATAATATGAAAATATAGTTTACGACGATCTAAACTATAGATTTTACATTGTTGATGTTGGTACTTTTTTCTAAATATTTAGTTACTCTTTACTTTCACTAAACCTAGAACGCAAAGTAATTGTGAACAGAGGGAGTACAACGAACAGTCACATGTATGTTGAGCTTCTTTAACACATCGTTCAGCCTTCTACAATACCTAAAAATTGGGTAGTTGAACATAGAGATTCTTACGACAGTAAGACATCAATGAAATCGGTAGTTAGGTGTTGAAACTACGAGTGTTATCATCGTAATTCGTTATTCTGTCCCGAAAACTGATTATTCATATCATTTGACAACATCAATGCCTTCCCATCCATATTTTTTAACCATATCAGTACCGTCCCGCATAGCCACACATGCTCCAGCATTCAATTTCATACATACATTTGAGTTTAGCTACTTTCATAATACTTGTAAGTTGCAAAAACCATTGTGAGCTTACAGACTGAAGCTATACAATGACAAAACCAACATGCTGACCTGATAGAGCTAAAAGAAAACCTACATCATTTATACCAGAACAAGCAGAGTATGTTTTTATCACATAACCCAAGCAGAGCTTTTAAAGAAAAGGAAATCATTGTCACTTCCCTAGTGAGAGTTTTTACGGTACCTTGGTAGGGGGCGGGTGGAGTACCAATTAAATTTAACGCTGATACGCAAGGGTATTTAAGACATTTTAAGTTAACAGTTTTGTTTAATCTAAATAACACCTTGCGCCACCGATATGGATGAAGTGGCCGCTGGCCATTGCCCGTCGTTGCATGTATCTAAGGGAGTACAAACAAGGACCGGGTCTAAAGAGCACAACCGCCAGACTGCCGGGGCGGCACGCACGCATGCTGCCTCGACGGGCAAGCCATGCCTGATCTAGCCAGCCGGTGCAGCCGTTCTGCACATGTGCTATATGCTTCCTGACGATGAACCAGTTGAAACCGAAGCCATCATTTCATCCCCAGATGTAAAAGCATGATAGATACCTGCAACTCAAATACATATGTTCTTCCTTCGTACTTATATAGGTATTGAGGACTTAATTAGATCATCTTCCTTGAGGCCGGGGCCTTGATATACAGTGTTAACAATTTCTCTTGATTTGAGTTTTGGCCCGACATTTGCCGCTCGATTGGTGTTTTGCGCAGCGGGGCCACCGGTATGGGATCTACTGCTGCATCAACCCCGTGGGGCCACCCAGCTCTGCCATGGAGTCTACGGTCGGATTACGAATCTAGACACTGTGGCAATAATTAAACTCTAATAGTCGACCAATTATGAAGTTTACTACTTTGCCCTTCAAACAATGGTACTCCATGGTATTGGCTGACGGTACTCCCCAATTGTTGTTTTGGAGTACGGATAAAATCCGATTATTGGATTAGCAAATATGGACATATTAGATGAATTTATGGGTACCTTAAAAGTGCTCTCCCAAGTTCACGGTGACAGTACAAGCTAAGTACAATGATACAGTAAAAGATGTGGCCAGTTGAAAATGCAACCACGGCGCTTAGATTTAATTTTTCATCACCGTTAATTAGTTCTTCAAAATCATAGTAGAGATCGCCTACGCCCAAAAAAATAAAGTATTGAAGCGATAGAAAATATCCTACAATCAAATATTCCTTCCATCCCATATTAAGTGGCACGGTTTTGTTAGATACGGATGTGTTTATCTAGACAAAGCCATGTCACTTAATTTAGGAAAGAGCTAGTATTAAAATTTTGAAGCCAAAGAACCCAGCAATAATCACATACCACAAGGCAGGAGAACCGACGATGATATATGGCCGAGCCCTGGATATTCAGCAAATTACACTCTTGGTCTTGGGATGAGTGGCAGTTGACATCTTGCTAATCATAAGGAAAACACAAAATTATGTCAAAATAAGTATGACTGTATGTTAGTTTTGCAATTATCATTGACTTGTAAACCGTATTATGCACATGATCATCACTACTCCTATTTGAGAAGATTAACGCTGAACCCCTACAAACTTAGCAAGTGGACGCCCTTCTAGAAAATGTTGTTCTGGTTACAGTTCAACATGACTTGTGCGGCAGTGTAGTGCCTACCTGCAGAATATATTAACCATGCTCAGATCAGACAAGTGAATGAACTTGCCTGCTATCTGCTAGCCGCAACACAACACTGGAACAGGAGGACATCACATCAACAACCACCAGACCAGGCGATCTATGGCTATTAATCCCAATTTTATGAAATCGTAGCGGAGCGGGTCCGGACGCGCATGTGATCAATCAACGAAACAAAGGAAGTGGCAGCGTATGGTGATCTCACATGCGCACCTGAGGCAGGGAGATGAGTGAAACATGGGCAGGGAGACAGAGAAGAAAAGAGGGCATACCAGTTCCAGCCATCGCCGCCGCCCAAGGTTTAGCGCCGCTTGTCGCCAGATGCATCGAAGAAGGCCAGGAACCGCCGGCTTCAGCGCCGATGCCGTTGATGCTGCGGCCGCGAGCGGATCTTGGTGTGGTCAAACGCGGGACAACTCTAGGCATGAGAACCCGACAAGGAAGGGTAGGAACCGCTAGCTTCGGCGCGCTCGCCGGTGAATCCTGCGCACGCGAGTGGATCTTGGCGGCTGGGCTTAGGGGAATAACCGGCGTTGTAATAGTGGGATAACTCTGCGTGAGGAAACCTGCGCGGCGATGCCCCTTGGTGGTGGCACAGTATCGTAAATTGTTTCAAATTGAAGGGTACTTTTAAAGCGACGTACCAACCATCCTACCGCCTCTAGCCATTTAATATAGTAGAGATATGGTCAAGCTTTACGTAGTTTGACTTTTGGTGAAAAATATAAGTATTATTCATTAGAACGAAGGTAGTACTATTTAATTCCGTGGACTTGCAATATACTTTAGTTTCAGAAAAAATATTCATGGTTGTTTTTATAATACTAATACGTTTTAAGAGATACTGAAGTATTAATGCCTCAATTTTTTTTTTATCATGGGCCTTAGAACTGCGGTATTTCGAGAAACTAATGTAATATTGCTGAAATACTTTAAAAATATTTTGCTAGCAAACATAGCCTGATCTGTTTTTATTCACAGTATAGCTATAAAATTACATCACTAACTACTTTTCTTTTCACTTTCTTATGAGCAATGGATTCTATATGTTATTGTGTAGCAACGCGTAGGATTTCTCATTGGAGATGCCGGCCTCGTGACAAAAAAATGGCGCGGCGAAGCGGGAAGTCGTCGGTCAACCGCACGACCGACTAGTGTTCTCGCGAATGCCGACCATTTTATCTCCACCGGTTGACACGCCTGCACCCGTCATCGTTCCTGCTTCCCCTCAGGGCATCTTGATACGTCCATTTTGCATCACTATTTTATATCATAAATTGCTGTTATTCATTGATATATTTCATATTTAGAGATGATACTTATGTTATTTCACCTATTTTGCATGTTTCATGATTATTGGAGAATTATTCACCGGAGTCAGGATTCTGCTGGAAAAAGCACCGTCAGGACACCATATTTCTGAAGATCAACAATTGACGAAAATTATACAGAACATCCTATTTTTCCAAGACGAAGCCAGCCAAAAGGAGGGACCGAGGAGGGCCGCCATGGCCCCCCCATAGGCCGGCGCGGGCCCTGGCCTGGCCGCGCCGCCTTGTGGGGAGGGGGCCCACAGCCCCCTTCGGCCGCCTCTCCTTCGCGTACTTCTTCGCCCCGAAAACCTAAGGCATTGGGGGATACGGAGAATAGACACAGCCGCCTCTGCGGGGCAGAGAGACACCAGAGAGAAAAGAGCTCTCCGACGGGCACGAATCCGCCGGGGAAATTCCCTCCCGGAGGGGGAAATCGACGCCATCGCCACCGTCATCGAGCTGGACATCATTGGGATCATCATCATCATCATATCCACCATCTACACCGCCATCTCCACCGCTGCATCTCGTCACCGCTGTAACATCTAGGGTTGAATCTTGATTGTTTGATAGGGGAAACTTTCCCGGTGTCGATTAATACTTGTTATTGATGCTATTGAGTGAAACCATTGAACCAAGGTTTATGTTCAGATTGTTATTCATCATCATATCACCTCTGATTATGTTCCATATGATGTCTCGTGAGTAGTTCGTTTAGTTCTTGAGGACATGGGTGAAGTCTAAATGTTAGTAGTGAACTATGTTGAGTAATATTTAATGGTTTGATATTTAAGTTGTGGTGTTATTCTTCTAGTGGTATCATGTGAACGTCGACTACATGATACTTCACCTTTATGGGCCTAGGGGAGTGCATCTTGTATTCGTTTGCTAATTGTGGGTTGCCGGAGTGACAGAACCTAAACCCCCGTTAGTATATCTGCATGAGGGATAGCAGGATCTTAGAGTTTAAGGTTGTGGTTAGATTTATCTTAATTACTTTCTTGTATTTGCGGATGCTTGCAAGGGGTATAATCACAAGTATGTATTAGTCCTAGGAAGGGCGGTGCATTAGTATAGGTTCACCCACACAACACTTATCAAAACAATGAAGATTAATCAACTATATGAAGCGAAAGCACTAGACTAAAATCCCCGTGTGTCCTCAAGAACGTTTGGTCATTATAAGTAAACAAACCGGCTTGTCCTTTGTGCTAAAAAGGATTGGGCCACTCGCTGCAATTATTACTCTTGCATTTTACTTACTTGTACTTTATTTATCTGCTATATCAAAACCCCTGAAAACTTGTCTGTGAGCATTTACAGTGAATCCTTCATCGAAACCGCTTGTCAACATCTTCTGCTCCTCGTTAGGTTCGACACTCTTATTTATCGAAAGTACTACGATACACCCCTATACTTGTGGGTCATCAAGACTATTTTCTGGCGCCGTTGCCGGGGAGTGAAGCGCTATTGGTAAGTGGAATTGGTAAGGAAACTTTTACTGTACGTGCTGATTTTGTTTCTGCCTGCTGCTATAAGTCATTATGGAGAGATCCTCCCTTGAATTTCTATTTGGGAAATCTACTACTACTGCAACGGTAGTGGATGAGGCGCCAGGTGAGGAAGTAATACCATATAAAATACCTATGAAATTATTGAACGTGTTGTGGATAACCGCTATGAAGGGGATGGAACTGTTCATCCTGGAGATCATTTACTGTTTTCACATGAATTATGCGGGTTATTCAAGTGTGTAGGTATTTCAATGGATGAAGTTAGGAAGAAATTATTTGTTATGTCGCTATCTGGTAAAGCGGCGCATTGGTATAAACTGCTGAAGGATGGGCGTTCTCTTGATTGGAAGGATATTGTGCCTCTATTTTATTCTAAATTCTATCCTCCAAGTGAAATTCACAAAGACCGAAACCGTATATATAATTTCTGGCCTCATGATGGAGAGAGTATTGCCCAAGCGTGGGGAGATTGAAGTCTTTAATGCTCAAATGCCCCATTCATGAGCTTCCCGGTAATATTATCATTGATAATTTCTATGCAAGACTTTCTTTTCAAGATAAAACCTTGCTGGATACGCTTGTTCTGGATCATTCACGCAATAAAGAAGAGTTTAAATGGGACCTTCTAGATCGAATCCAAGAAAATACTGAAGGATGGGAGAATGACAAAGGTAGAGTTTCAGGTATAAATTATGATTATGAATGCATTGAAACTTTTATATATCTCAAGTTGTTGCAAATATTTATAAAGCCTTTGCCTCTCATTTTGAATTGCCTAGGAAGAATTTTGATAAGTATCATGAACCTTATAAAGATAAAACCGATTCACCTAAAGGTAAATGTATTGAAATTAAAACTGTTGATCATGTTCTTCCTGAAGCTTATATTGAAAAAACTCCTTTCCCTGCTAAAATGAAAGAGTATTCTGTTATAACTAGTGTAGTTAATAAAAGTGCAAAGAAACCCATAGAACCTGAAGAGCAAATAAAGGTTGAACCTGCTGTTGCAATAGTTAAAGATCTTGTGACTGAAAATGTGGAAGATGGTCATATTATTTTCTGTGAAGATGCTTCTAATATTGTTTCGCATCCTAATAAGTCTAGGAAAGCCAGTGTTCCTGTGCTCTCTGTTCGAATTGGTGATCATTGCTATTATGGTTTATGCGATATTGGTGCAAGTATTAGTGCCATTCCTTATGAGCTCTACACGGAAATCATGCATGAAATTGGTTCTTGTGAACTTGAAGATATTGATGTGGTTATTCGGCTAGCTAATAGAGAAACTATCTCTCCCATTGGTATTGTTCGAGATGTTGAAGTTCTATGTGGTAAGATTAAATATCCCGCTGACTTTTTGGTACTTGGTTCTGCTGCTAGTAAGTCTTGTCCTATTATTTTTGGTAGACCTTTTCTGAATACTTGTGGAGCTATTATAGATTGCAAGAAAGAGAAAATTGTTACTAAATTTTCTGGTGAATCTTATGAGTTTAACTTCTCTAAATTTGCCAAAACTCCTTATAAAGCTGATTTGCCTAATGATGATTTTAGAGTTGAACAGTGTGCATCTATTGCTCTTGCTCCTAATAATCCTTTGCAGCAACATTTGGAGGATAGTGAGAGTGAAGTTTTTAGGGAAGAAAGGGATGAGCTTGATGAAATTTTCCTTCGTCAACCTATTCTTAAACATGACTTACCGGTTGAAGATTTAGGTGTAACACCACCACCAAAGGAAGATCCTGTATTTGATTTGAAACCATTACCTGATAATCTTAAGTATGCTTATATTGATGATAAGAAAACATATCATGTTATTATTAGTGCTAAGCTTTCAGATATTGAGGAAGAAAGGCTATTGGAAATATTGAAGAAACACCGAGGAGCTATTGGCTACACTCTTGATGACTTGAAGGGATTTCTCCCGCTATTTGCCAACATGCCATTAATATAGAAGATGATGCAAACCTGTTGTTGAACATCAACGTCGTCTAATTCCCAAGATGAAGGATGTGGTAAGAAATGAGGTATTAAAACTTCTTGAAGCAGGTATTATATATCCTATTGCTGATAGTAGATGGGTTAGTCCTGTGCATTGTGTTCCTAAGAAGGGAGGAATAACTGTTGTATCTAATGATAATGATGAGCTCATTCCTCAAAGAGTAGTTGTAGGGTATAGAATGTGCATTGATTTTCGAAAAGTTAATAAAGTTACTAAGAAAGATCATTACCCTTTACCTTTTATTGATCAAATGTTAGAAAGGTTGTCTAAAAATACTCATTTCTGCTTTCTTGATGGTTATTCTGGGTTTTCACAAATTGCTGTTAGAGTTAAAGATCAAGAGAAAACAACTTTCACTTGTCCTTATGGAACTTATGCTTATAGGCGTATGCCTTTTGGTTTGTGTAATGCTCCTGCTACTTTTCAAAGATGCATGTCTGCTATTTTTCATGGCTTTTGTGAAAAGATTGTTGAGGTATTCATGGATGATTTTTCTGTCTATGGGAATTCTTTTGATAATTGCTTGCGAAACCTTGATAAAGTTTTGCAGAGATGTGAAGAAACTAACCTTGTTCTTAATTTGGAGAAATGCCACTTTATGGTTAATGAAGGAATTGTATTGGGACATAAAATTTCTGAGAGGGGTATTGAAGTTGATAGAGCTAAAGTTGAAGCAATTGAGAAGATGCCCTATCCTAGGGATGTTAAAGGTATTCGTAGTATTCTTGGTCATGCTGGTTTTTATAGGAGATTTATTAAAGATTTCTCTAAAATTTCAAAGCCTCTTACTAATCTTCTTCAAAAAGATGTACCTTTTGTTTTTGATGATGATTGTAAGGAAGCCTTTGAAACTCTAAAGAAAGTCTTAACAACTGCTCCTGTAGTTGAACCTCCTGATTGGAATCTACCTTTTGAAATTATGTCTGATGCTAGTGATTTTGCTGTAGGTGATGTCCTTGGACAGCGAGTAGATAAAAAATTAAATGTTATTCATTATGCTAGTAAAACTCTAGACGCTGCTCAAAGAAATTATGCTACAACTGAGAAAGAGTTATTAGCCGTAATTTTTGCATGTGACAAGTTTAGATCCTATATTGTTGATTTAAAAGTCACAGTTCATACTGATCATGTTGCGATTAGGTACCTTATGGAAAAGAAAGATGCTAAGCCAAGGCTTATTAGATGGGTGCTTCTATTGCAAGAATTTGATTTACATATTGTAGATAGGAAAGGTGCTGATAATCCTGTTGCTGATAATTTATCTAGATTGGAAAATATTGCTTATGATCATGTTCCTGTTAATGATAGTTTTTCAAATGAACAATTGGCTGTAATAAAGGTGAGCTCGCGAGATAGTCCTTGGTATGCTGATTATGCTAACTTTATTGTTTCGAAGTACTTGCCTCCAACCCTTTCAGCTCAGCAAAGGAGGAAATTCTTTTATGATTTGAGGCATTATTTTTGGGATGACCCACACTTATATAAAGAAGGAGTGGATGGTATTATGCGAAGATGTGTCCCAGAATATGAACAACAAGAGATATTGAGTAAGTGTCATGGTAGTGTTTATGGAGGACATCATGCCGGAGATAGAACCGCACAAAAGGTTCTACAATCAGGTTTTTATTGGCCAACACTTTTCAAAGATGCAAGGAAGTTTATCTTATCTTGTGATGAATGTCAAAGAGTTGGTAATATCTCTAGACGCAATGAAATGCCTATGAATTATACTCTTGTTATTGAACCATTTGATTGTTGGGGATTTGACTTCATGGGTCCTTTCCCTTCTTCAGAAGGTAACACTCATATACTTGTCGCTGTTGATTATGTTACTAAATGGGTAGAAGCCATACCAACAAAAAGTGCTGATGGTGAGACCTCTTTAAAAATGCTTTTAGATGTTATTTTTCCTAGATTTGGAGTACCTAGATATATTATGACTGATGGAGGTTCTCATTTTATTCATGGTGGTTTTAGAAAAACTCTTGCCAAATATGGTATTAATCATAGAATTGCTTCAGCTTATCATCCTCAAACTAGTGGGCAAGTAGAATTATCAAATAGAGAAATTAAATCTATCTTGGGAAAGACTGTTAATAAATCTAGAAAGAATTGGGCTAGTAAGTTAAAGGAAGCATTGTGGGCTTATAGAACTGCTTATAAAAATCCTATGGGAATGTCTCCTTATAAAATGGTTTATGGAAAAGCTTGTCATTTACCTTTAGAATTAGAGCACAAAGCTTATTGGGCTGTAAGAGAACTTAATAAAGATTTTAAACTTGCCGGTAAGAAGAGGTTGCTACAATTGAGTTCTTTAGATGAATGGAGAAGTGAAGCTTATGAAAATGCTAAACTTTTTAAGGAGAAGGTTAAGAAATGGCATGATAGAAGAATTATTACAAGAGAATTTAATGTTGGAGATAAAGTCCTATTGTATCGGTCTCGTCTCAGATTTTTTGCAGGGAAATTACTCTCAAAATGGGAAGGACCATATGTCATTGAGGAGGTGTATCATTCAGGGGCAATTAAAATTAGTTCTCTGCAAGGTAATGCCACACAAGTAGTGAATGGACAAAGACTCAAGCATTATATTTCTGGAGATTCTTATAACGAAGATATTGATGTTATTCAAGTGATGGAAGCTTTCATCAAAGACCAAATTGACAGTTCTGCAGAGTTCGACTTTGAATAGGTAACAGTTTTAATAATAAAAAGTCCGCGTTTAACTTTTCGAACAATATTTCTGCTGTTTATAGAAAATATGAAAAATTACGAGATCGAAACAGAGTGGAGGCGACGCACGAGGGCGTGCCCCATAGGCCGGCGCGCCCCACCCTGGCCGCGCCGCCCTATGGGGACAGCCCTCGGCGTCCCGTTTCCACTCGTTTTCGGCCTGGAACCTTCCTTTTCACGTAAAAATAATTGCTATATAATCCCCCGGTCCCCCAGAGGTCCGTATATCGTTTTCTCGTCGTTTTTTGTTTCGAGCTGTTTTCTGCCAGGATCTGTTTTTGATCTAGAAGCACCATGGTCTCCAACAACAAAGACAAGGGGCCTTTGGAGGAAGATATTCAAGACCCCGAATTGAAGGAAGAAGTCGAGAGCGAGGATGAGGGAGAAGTGGAGGAAATTCCGCGAGTACACCCGCGCGCCACCGTTGCAAGCATTGGCGTGATAGCAAATCCGTCCAACACCAAGAGAAGTGCACGGATCGCCACCGGAGGAGGAGTTCCACGTCGCTTCCTAGCTCCAAGGACATCTCCTCCAGGCATTGACAACCCTTTCCGCACTCTAATCTATAGTCGTCAAATTGAAAGGACTCCCAAGGTAGTATTGCCTAGTGGTTGGGATATAGATCGTTCTAACACTGCAGGAGAGATGAAACCTGGGCTGAAGATGGTACCCGGGTTTACTGAAGGCCCAGAACTCGAAGATTAGGAAGACTCGGAAGCCCATTTAATGATTAGGAAAGATAATTTGTATTAGGAAAGATAGAGATTTGTAATCTTACGGTTTGGGTACGAAACCCTCCCGAACTCTGTAACTTGTGTATGATGAAACCCTCGGCTCCAACCTCTATATAAGGGGGAGTCGAGGGACGAAGAAAGGATCGAATCTACTGTCAACATAACCCTAGTTTTCATAACCGTCGAGTACTTTTCGCCTGAACCTTCGAGATCTACTTGCCCTCTACTTCTAACAAAACCCTAGTCTACAATCTGTAGGCATTGACAAGTTAATCCTTTGTCAATTGGCGCCGTCTGTGGGAATTAGAGGTTGCAAGGAGCTGATCTCGATGGCACGTCCAAGATCTTCGACTTCGTCGACAGCAAGCAATGCGATGGATCGAGGTAACAAGGGAAAAATTGATCTAGTCAATTTTATTCCTCACCCGCCCTCCCGTATGGATGCATGTGCCTATCTGGAGGAGCCCATCATCATGACGTTCGGAGAATTCCGAGTTGGCGTCAACAAAGAAGGATCCTACCGTCTCGAAGTTCCGATCTCGTCGGAATTTTCAGCGGTCGATTCTAACTTTTCGTCGAGTGACGAGGAGTTTTCGTCGCCACGCTTCGTCGACAACAAGGCAAGCGGAAAGCTCGCCAAGATCTTCAGCAACACATCCTTCGAGTCGCTGCGGACTCCTTTATAAGCAGCGACTCCGACAGCGGACAGCTTCAACTTCATCGACAAATCCTGCCATCGGAAAGGTCTTCACCACTCTATATGATGGTGTCACCAATCCCGACAAAAATCAATGCGCAAAATATCATCAGATTTACGCGATAGAAGGGGCAGGCCGATCAGAGCCAGAAACGAGGCTTTCGACGATTTGGGTAATCCATACGTCGATCCCGCTGATCTCAGACATGGCCTAGGCACTAAATACGTCGGGTCTTCACCTCGAGAAAGAGTACAGCTCCCGCAAGAAGCGTGGGACAGGGCTGCAAAAGCCATGGATGGTTCAGAACCCATGACCACCACTGCTACTGTACAAGAACTTCAAGCATATCGATATAGACTTGCTCGGGTGAGAGAGAGTTGGAAAAACAGACAAGATCCCCGAATAGGAGAAAAGAAGCAGCTTCTGCATCAAGCGACGCCGAGCAGAGTTAAGTCGCCTTTCAGAACTTCGGAGATAGTCACAGAGAAGCTCGGAGGAGAGCAATGTCTCGGCTGCAAAACATACCCGAAGCAGAGAGAGGAAACATAATCCAAAATCTCGACATGTCTTTTATGTCGATTGATGAAAGGGGAAATATCATCCCAAAAACGCCAGAAGCAGGTTACATGGCAACACAAGCTTACATCCTGGCGTCTAGACCACCTCCTGGAGACCCGAGAGAACCATTGTTCAATATGGCGATGGCTGGAGTAGGAGTAATGGGAATAGCGTTTGCAACAACACCTCCCGAAGAAAATCCTAGGCAAAATAGTCCACGACCCACCGCAGCAGTTCAAGACCCCCAAGAACAAGTGGAGCAAGAGACACAGCAGTCCAAGTAAGGGTGGACAGAGCGAGACAAGAAAGAAGGAGCGTCAGCACTCACCAGAAGTTGCCGACGAAGATATGTGTGGGCTCCCGTGTTTCACGAGAAGAGTTCGAAAGACTCGAGTCCCAAAAGGGTTCAAGCTACCCGAAAATTTCAAGAAATTCGACGGCCTGCAAGATCCCGAGGATTGGCTCGTGGATTATCTCGAGATGGTGAAGCTGGTAGGAGGAACCAGAGCAACAACTATGCAAAGTATCCAAGTTCACTTGAGCGGTGCCGCGAGATCTTGGATAAAGAAACTCCCCCAAATTCCATCGACAGCTGGGATAACTTTGAGGACATCTTCGTGAAAAACTTCCGATCCACCTGCAAGAAACCTGCGTCATTGGAAGAGTTGAGGGCGTGTCGACAGAAACATGATGAGTCGATGAGGAAATATATACAGCGGTGGAACATAATAAAGAACTCGGCAGAAGATATATCTGACGAGAGGGCAATAGATGCGTTCGTCAGGAATTCGGCGAGGAGATTTTGTCGAGGACTTAGGGAGAACTAACCCTAAGACCATATCAGCACTCATGGAGATAGCCAATAAATGGGCAGATGGAGAAGACGCAATATACAACAAGCGACACAGGTCGCCAGGAGGATCGTGGTCGAAATAATCAAAATAGAAGGCGATTTTCTCGTTCTACAAAAACGATGCCCCGGCCACATATCGGCTGGCTTTGAGGAAATCCTGGAGGAAAAGAGATGACTATCAAAGGAGTAACGAGCATCAAGGCGACAATAGAGGCGATTCTCGCGGCAACAGACAAAATAGTGGACCAAGGTTTCAAAGACCTTACGTGTCCCCCGAAGAGATGATGAACGGTCCGTGTCAAATGCACTTTTATCTTGACAATAACGGAAAGAGGCAGTCAGGGCATCTCCAGAAAGATGCCAAATTTTCAGGCAATGTTGCGAGCCGCAGGAATCGCAAATGCCCAAGCCACAAATAGAAACCCCCAGGGGCCAAGGAGCGAGATCCACCTTCCACCTCCTCCCGCAATTACGGACGAAAATCCACCAGCTTAGAATAGCGGCAGCACCACACCCACCTCCATATGTTGATCCCAATTCTAACGGTGCGGTCTCGATGATTCAAAAGCTAGGGCGCAGAAAGGTAATCTCGCGACAAGTGTTCATGGCAGAGAAGATGCCTCCACCAACAGCCGAGTACTTAAATTGGTCGGGGCAAGACATCGGCTTCACAATCGCAGACCATCCGCAGCAAGTTCCTCGACCAGGACAATCAGCACTCATCTTACCCGCATTAATCGCTGGTTTTGACGTGTCGAGAGTTTTCATAGATGGCAGCAGCTAAACCTCATGTATGCAGATACATTGAGGAAGATGAACATATCCCTAGCAAACTTGAAACCAACTGACACACGTTTCCACGGGATTACACCAGAGAAGCCAAGTTACCCATTGGGCAAAATCAACCTCGACGTTCATTTGGAACCCGAGAAAACTACAGGATAGAGAATTTGCAATTCGGTTGTGGATTTCCCATCGCAATATCATGCTTTGTTGGGACGACCAGCGTATGCCAGTGCCGCATTATACATATCTGTTGTGGAGGTTGCCTGGACCCAAGGGACCTATCACAATCAAAGGAAGTTTCGTTATCCGATAAATGCGACAAGGATTTTCATCGAATATCGAAACTTTCGGGATGCGCAATATGCGGCGCCAAGGTTCACTGATTATGATGTGCTGCCTGAGGTAGGGAGATCTTCCAAGGAGCCAACTTTCAACACAACCAAGGATTCAAAAGAGGTACAGATCCACCCGACAGATCCAAAGAAAACGACATCCATTGCCGCAAACATGGATGTCATAGGAAAGCGCGCTCGTCGAGTTCTTCCGTGAGCACTGGAAAATCTTCGCATGGTGTCCAGCTTACATGCCAGGAGTACCTAGGGAACTTGCCGAGCACCACCTCAATTTGGATCCTCTCGCAAGACCAGTAAAGCAACCTTTGCGGCGTTTTTCGGAGCCTAGCCGCAAAGCCATGTTATCAGAAATAGATCGACTCAAAGATGCTGGTTTCATCAGAGAAATATCTACCGAAGCCACATGGGTAGCTAACCCAGTGATGGTGCCAAAAACACAATAATCCTTCGCATGTGCGTCGACTTCACGTGTCTCAATAAACATTGTCCCAAGGATCACTTTCCCCTCCAAGGATCGATCAAATCATCGACTCCACGGCAGATGAGAACGCTTTCCTTTTGGACGCATACTATGGTTATAACCAGATCAGATTAAAAGAAGAAGATGAAGCCAAGACAGCGTTCATCACACCTTACGCGTGTTTTGCTACAAAACAATGCCCTTTGGTTTGAAAAACGCGGGAGCAACATATCAACGGATGATGCAGAAGTGCCTAGCAACACAGATTGGAAAAAATGTACAAGTCTACATTGACGATGTCGTAATAACATCAAAGAAGGGGTCGACTGATCGAAGATTTGAAGGAAACCTTCGACAACCTCGATAAGTTCCGCCTCAAGCTGAACTCGACAAAGTGCTCTTTTGGAGTTCCCGCAGGAGAACTTCTCGGGTTCTTAGTATCAAGGGGGATTGAAGCCAACCCTGAAAAAATCCAGGCCATTGTGACTATGAGAAAGCCAACAAAGTTGAAAGAAGTACAACAACAATGGGACGAGTCGCAGCTTTAAGGTATTCGTCGCCAGGCTAGGAGAAAAAGCATTGCCGTTCTACGCATTGATCAAACAGGGCGAAAAATTTCAATGGAACGAAGAAGCAGATCGAGCCTTCGAAAACCTCAAGCGGGCAATTTCGACACCACCGATATTAGTGGCGCCTAAAGAAAAAGAACCTCCTTTATACATCGCAGCCACACCTGGTGGTCAGCACAACCCTAGTAGTCGAGAGAGAAGAAGAAGGCAAGCTTCATGGAGTTCAAAGGCCAGATATTTCATCAGCAAGTTCGTCAAAACAAGTACCCGCAATATCGAAAGCGGCATATGGGGTATTCACAAACAGCAAGAAAACTGCGACACTATTTTTCGCACCCGATAATAGTGGTCAATGAGGCTCCGTTGTCAAATATACTGAACAACCCAGAAGCTACGGGTCGTGTCTCCCTTTGGGGAATAGAACTTTCTCCTCGGGACATCACGTATGAAAAAGAAAAGCAATAAAATCGCAGGTTTTACCAGATTTCATTGTAGAGTGGATGGAACTACAAAACACGGGGCCTCCAGATTTATCGAGAACCTGGACCATGAACTTCGACGGGTCCAAAAGGTTGGAAGGTGCTGGAGCAGGCGTGATATTGGTATCACCTGAAGGCGATAAGTTGAAATATGTTTTGCGGATGACGTTCCCAAATGCGTCTAACAATGAAGCAGAATATGAAGCTCTCATACACGGGATGAAGATGGCGAAAGCTGGTGCAACCCGACAAAATTTTCGGCGACTCACAATTGGTGGCACAGCAAGTCATGAACCAATGTGATGCCAACGAAAGTATGATAGCATACAAAGAGGTGTACAATGAGCTGGAGAAATTATTTGATGGTTGTGAGGTATACCACATCAGCAGGATGAGCAACGATGAAGCCGACGTCCTTGCAAACATCGGGTCACAGTGTCTCGCGATTCCTCCAGGCGTGTTTTGGGAAGAGATAAGCGAGAGATCAACAAAGCCAGCAAAAAAGAAGGAGAAGAAAGAGAAACCCTCGAGTATCGCCAAAGACACAGCAGAAGAAGAAGAAGAGCAAGAGCTAGTCATGATGGTGCAAGTTCCATGGATGCAGGCTTACATATCATATATCCTAAGGAAAACGATACCCGACGATCCAGTTGAAGCAAGGAGAATAATCAGGAGATCAAAAGCTTTCACTGTGGTAAAAGGGGAGTTGTACAAACGAAGTATTTCGGGCGTGCTACAGAGATGCGTTACACCCGAAGAAGGAAGAATTATCCTGAAAGATGTGCACGAAGGGATATGCGGGCACCACGCGAGCAGCCGGGCTATCGCGGCTAAGGTTTTCAGAGCAGGATTTTATTGGTTAACAGCAATCGAGGACGCGAAGGAAATAGTGAGAACTTGCGACGCGTGCCAAAGATTCGCCGCCAAACCTCACTCTCCCGCAGCAGAACTTATGCCAATCCCATTATCTTGGCCCTTTGCTCAATGGGGTCTCGACATGGTGGGAAAACTACACAAAGCTTCGCCAGGAGGTTATGAGTATATGCTTGTCGCTGTCGACAAATTTACAAAATGGATCGAAGCAAAACCGATAAATTCACCGGACGGTGCGTCGGCGATTAAGTTCGTGAAAAGCATCGTCTTCAGATTTGGAGTTCCTCATAGCATTGTCACAGACAACGGCAGTAATTTTACATCCAAGGAGTTCAAAGCATACTGCGCAGAAGTGGGCATCAAATTGAGTTTTGCGTCTGTTGCGCATCCACAGACCAACGGTCAAGTCGAGAAGGCCAATGGCATCATATGCAATGGTATCAAGAAACGCTTACTAGGACCATTGGAAAAAGCTCGGCATACTTGGCCAGATGAGCTGCCAAGTGTATTGTGGAGTATTCGAACAACACCAAATACGGCGACGCAGGAGACGCCGTTTTTTCTGGTCCATGGAGCCGAAGCAGTATTGCCAATAGAAATAGAGCACGATTCTCCAAGAGTCACAGAATATGATGAAGAAACCTCGAGAAAAGCTTTGGAGGACGACGTCGATGCACTTGACGAAGCTCGAGACGAAGTCCTGTCACGAGTTGCTAAATATCAACAGGACCTGAAGAATTACCACAGTCGACGATTGCGGCCAAGATCTTTTCAAGTTGGTGACTTAGTTTTGCGACTCAACCAAAAAAGTCATGAAAAACTCGAGTCACCATGGCTCGGACCCTACATCGTCACAGAAGTAATCGAATGAGGAGCATACAGAATCAAGGACAAAAAGACGGGGAACGTTGAGCCAAATCCTTGGAACGTGGCGCAGCTCAGGCGTTTTTACGCTTAGATACCAAAATATAGTCTCCTCTGTAAACATACACTGTACTGAAACGCCCGCGAGTTTTCAGACGCACTCTTTTCCTTTTTCGGGGCACCGAGTGGGGCCGGAGAAGGTTTTTAATGAGGCGGACTCGCGGTGCTGCAACATAATAAAGATAGTGGAATTATATATCTTTTTCGACAGGGGGGCTTCCCCTAAACAATACAATATATATTGTCAATAAACACAAAAGAGACATCTTGCCTTGGTATAAAATACCACGCCAAAATAGAAAGAGAGATCGACAAATAGCGGTCAATAAAAGCTCGGGGGCTCGCACCCGCAAAAAATAGTACACAATATATATTATTTTGCCTTGGGATAACCTCGCATTATAACAAACAAAACGCCCGGGGGCTTGGCGATAAAAATAAAGATATAGTGACTTTACAATACAGATCATATACACAAGATACAATCTTCGGAACAAGTTTATCTTCAAGGATTTCCCAATATATTGTCTATGGTTAAGCGCTCATTATTTACAGCACGAGTGCTATGCTCAGCGTAGCTGCCCTTCACGAAGAATTCGGCATCCATCCGAAGAAGTTCATCAATCATGTCTTCGGCAACAGGAGTAACAATATCATCATATTTGCCGAAGTTTCTTTTCCTCTTCGACATCTTCTCCAAGCACTTTGGAACAATTTGCCCCACGTCTAACTTCGGGTAGCAGATTTTTACCATGATCATCGCAAACCTTGCGCCAGCAGCTAGTTGGGCCCGCACAAAGCCATGGATGCGAGGAGCATCTCGGAATTTATCCATCAACGCAGGAAGAGTTTCTGGCATCTTATTGCGAGGAAACATGGTGCCATAGACAAGAGACAAAGTCCTCGTACAGAAGTCGAGGTATTCGCGAACCTGAAGAGCGCGATCTTGAAATCTGACGATCTGGCGAGTCCGTTCAGGCGTGCCCCAAAAATTCGAACCATGCTCACGTGCAAGCCGAAGAAGAACATTGGAGCGGGCTTCGACACGCTCATCTTCAGTAGTAGCATCCAAAAAAGAACCTATTTTCTCTTAAAAAAGTCAGTGAGCAATAAGGAGACAAGCAACAAAGAAAAGGAAGAAGCACGACAAAGATAATAGAACATACCTGCCATATCCAAGCTAGCATCTATCAGCAGCTGGAGCATAGAATTTTCTCGAGACGTAGCTGCAGCAGCTTCAGCAACGGCAGAGTCCTTCTCAGCGATGGCAGCTTGAGCTTGTTGGAGTGCAATTTTTTCCCTTTCAGAAGATTTTCGAGATTGTTCCATGAGCATAAGCGATTGCTTCTTCACGGATCGGAGTTGTGTCGAAGTTCTTCCAAATCCTCCGTCGAATTATTACTTGAAGAATTTTCAACAAACTCGACAGAGGCGGGGGTTTTCTTCAAAAGAGATGAAGGAAAAACATCGGAAGGACCAGGAGTTGCCGTATAGTTGTCAAAGATTAACTGAAAATAGAAATTTCGACATCAATTATCGAGCAAAGATAGACTTCCATTCATTCTCATAATATATACATGTCTATTACAAAAGAAGGACCTCTAACTGAAGCAATCATCGCCAAGAACACTACGGCGACAATGCCAAAAGGGGAACTAAAAAAGGAAAAAAGTAAAGTGGTCTACTTGACCTCCGGCTTTGTAGAACTCGGAGCAGATGTTGGTTTACACCCCAAAGTGGCGACGATCTTCTTTGAATTAGGCTTTGCCGCTTTGATTAGCGACTGCCACTTCTTCGTCTCAATTTTCCCCGTGTCGCCAACTCTGGACCAGTCGACTTGCTGCTGACTCTCGGCGATCAGAGCCATTGTACCTTCGACGCCAACTTTCAGTCCTTCTTGACGAAGTTGAAGTCCAAGGTCTTCTTCGCCATTGAAGCACTGGGCAAGATCAATGAAAGTTGCAGGTCGCTCCTTTTTGTGGAAAAAATAGGGGAAAAGCCGCGACAGGCCAGTTTCAGCTTCATCTAATCCATTACGAGCTTCCGTCCCATGGATTTCGAGGAGAGAAAGCGCATCGAGAAGCTCGTCATCTTCAGGATTTTCCAGCTCATATTCTTGATGTGTCCTCCCTGATTGAAGCATAAAAAAAGAGGAAGGTTATCGAAAAGAAAAAAGGAGGGAGACCAAAACACGAAGTGAGAAAACACCAAGGGTGTGAGAACTTACTAACAAAACGTCGACTCTGAGTTTCTAGTCGACTGAGGATCTCTTCTTCTCGAGCAGAATGCTGAGCTACATTCTCCTCCAAGGCCCTTTTTGCGTCGCCGAGTCTTTTTTCAAGATCCTCGACAGTTTTTGTGTGCGCACTCTCGCTATGTTCTAACTCAATAGCGAGGGCGTCAGCACGTTTGTTGGCTTCCGCCAGTTTCTCTGCCAGCATAAAGACAGATAAGCACAGATAGTGACAGGAAAAACTCGACAACGAAAGTTGGACAGAATGAGCAAATACCTTCAAGTTCGCGGGCATAATCACGGTACCCGATAAATTGGGTACCAAAGCGGACGAGCTCTTTCATAAAAGGCTGGAGAGATTACAATGGAAAAAGGATCAATATAGGAAGAAGGAAAAGTTGATATCAAGGAGGAAAAGAGGAAAAATTCAAGCAGAAAGTCAATACAGAACAATTTACCTCTTCCATCAGAGAAGTCGAGGAACAACCAGTTAGTATGGTTGGTTCCTTGGTTATTTCTACCCTAGCTCTCTTTGGGGAAGGAGCTTGGGGGCTTTGAGTTGGTTTTGGATGTTCAAGGTTTTGCGGCGGAGGAGAAGTATCATCGCCATCAGGACGAGCTTCTGAAACAACTAAAGTACGAGACGTGCTCGTTCGAGCAGTCTCGTCAATAGGTGCATTCTCCTCTTCATCGTCACTGCCATAAAAATAGCGACAAGATAAAATAGCAAGTTCAAAAACATCGACAAAAGGAAAATATAGTACATAGCAATTTCAAAGAACTTACGAGCTGACGAGTGCAGCACCATAAAGATCCAAAGTTTCTTCCTCGGCATCGAGTGCAGCTTTTCCGGCACGGGAAGTATTAACTTTGGAGGTGCCAGAATCGATGGCATCACCCCTTTTCCTTTTGCCCTTTGGAGAAGCAGCAGGAAGAGATGAGCGCGTCGACGAAGAAACTCTGCTTCAGCTTCTTTTTCAAGAGAAGCCGCGGATTTATGGGAATCCCCGACTCCACTTTCAGGGCGAGAAGCACCCTGGTTGTCGTCGGTGACAACAGCCCGTTCTTCGACTTCCCCACCTTCGGGAAGAGGAGGAAGAGAAGAAAGGACAAGGTGACCCTGTAGAAAATAAAGAAAATCGACAACAGTTATAGTTCATACAAGTAAATATAGTCGTCATAAAAATAATTCGGAAAGAAGGTATAATAGCGGCGAAGAACAAAATACCTCGGGAAGAGGATTGGCGCGACAAAATGGCGCAACTTTGCAAGAAGTTGGAACAGTGTCCTTCTTGTTAAGCTTGGAGATTCTTCGGATTAGCTTTTCCAAATCTTTCGCAGAAAGATCCGTGGAAAGCCTCTCGACATCTTCATCGCCAGCGTACAACCAAAGGGGATTTTTTCGAGCTTGCAGAGGCTGCATTCTAATCCTAAGGAAGTAGGCTGTGATTTGGATACCCGAAAGTTCCTTACCACGGGTACTCTGAAGTTCACGGATGCGAGTCATCAGCGCCTTGATGGCGTGTAACTCACACGTTCGTTGGGAACCCCAAGAGGAAGGTATGATGCGCACAGTAGCAAGTTTTCCCTCAGAAAGAAACCAAGGTTTAATCGAACCAGAGGAGCCAAGAAGCACGTTGAAGGTTGATGGTCGCGAAATGTGATGCGGCGCAACACCAGGGATTCCGGCGCCAACTAGGAACCTGCACAACACAACCCAAGTACTTTGTCCCAACGAAACAATGAGGTTGTCAATCTCACGGCTTGCTGTAACAAAGGATTAAACGTATCGAGTGGAAGATGTTTGCAAAGAAACCATAAAACACAATTGCAGTAGATTGTATGCTATGTAAAGAATAGGACCGGGGTCCACAGTTCACTAGAGGTGTCTCTCCCATAAGATAAAGCATGTTGGGTGAACAAATTACGGTCGGGCAATTGACAAATAGAGAAAGGCATAACAATGCATATACATGACATGGTAAATATAGTGAGATTTAATCCGGGCATTACGACAAAGAACATAGACCGCCATCCAACCGCATCTATGCCTAAAAGTCCACCTTCAGGTTATCGTCCGAACCCCCCAGTATTAAGTTGCAAAGCAACAGACAATTGCATTAAGTATGGTGCGTAATGTAATCAACAACTACATCCTTAGACATAGCATCAATGTTTTATCCCTAGTGGCAACAGCACATCACAACCTTAGAACCTACTGTCACGATCCCAGATTCAATGAAGGCATGAACCCACTATCGAGCATAAATACCCCCTCTTGGAGTTAAGAGCAAAAACTTGGCCAGAGCCTCTACTAATAACGGAGAGCATGCAAGATCATAAACAACACATAAACAATAGATTGATAATCACCATAATCATAGTACTCTCTATCCATCGGATCCCGACAAACACAACATATAGTATTACAGATAGATGATCTTGATCATGTTAGGCAGCTCACAAGATCCAACAATGAAGCACAACAAGGAGAAGACGACCATCTAGCTACTGCTATGGACCCATGGTCCAGGGGTGAACTACTCACTCATCACTCCGGAGGCGACCATGGCGGTGTAGAGTCCTCCGGGAGATGAATCCCCTCCCCGGCTGCCGGAGGCGATCTCGAATCCCCCGAGATGGGACGCGGCGGCGGCGTCTCCGTAAGGTTTTCCGTATCGTGGCTCTCGCACTGGGGGTTTCGCGACGGAAGCTTTAAGTAGGCGGAGGGTCAACGCGGGCCACACGAGGGCCCAGGGATAGGTCGGCGCGCCGGGGCCGGCCGCGCGGCCACCCCCGGCCTCCTCGTGGCCCCACTTCGTTAGGTCTTCGGTCTTCGGAAGCTTCGTGCAAAAATAGGACCCTGGGCGAAAGTTTCGTCCAATTCCGAGAATATTTCTTTACTAGGATTTCTGAAACCAAAAACAGCAGAAAACAAGAACTGGCTCTTCGGCATCTTGTTAATAGGTTAGTTCCGGAAAATGCATAAATATGACATATAATGTGCATAAAACATGTAGGTATCATCAATAAAGTGGCATGGAACATAAGAAATTATCGATACGTTGGAGACGTATCAGCATCCCCAAGCTTAGTTCTGCTCGTCCCGAGCAGGTAAAACGATAACAAAGATAATTTCTGAAGTGACATGCCATCATAATCTTGATCATACTATTTGTAAACATATGTAATGAATGCAGCGATCAAAGCAAAGGTAATGACATGAGTAAACAACTGAATCATAAAGCAAAGACTTTTCATGAATAGTACTTCAAGACAAGCATCAATAAGTCTTGCATAAGAGTTAACTCATAAAGCAATAAATCAAAGTAAAGGTGTTGAAGCAACACATAAGAAGATTAAGTTTCAGCGGTTGCTTTCAACTTGTAACATGTATATCTCATGGATATTGTCAACATAAAGTAATATAATAAGTGCAATATGCAAGTATGTAGGAATCAATGCACAGTTCACACAAGTGTTTGCTTCTTAAGGTGGAAGGAGATAGGTAAACTGACTCAACAATAAAAGTAAAAGAATGGTCCTTCAATGAGGAAAGCATCGATTGCTATATTTGTGCTAGAGCTTTTATTTTGAAAACATGAAACAATTTTGTCAACGGTAGTAATAAAGCATATGAGTTATGAAAATTATATCTTACAAGTTGCAAGCCTCACGCATAGTATACTAATAGTGCCCGCACCTCGTCCTACTTAACTTGGACTACCGGATCTTCGCATGCCATGTTTCAACCAAGTGTCACAAAGGGGTACCTCCATGCCGCCTGTACAAAGGTCTAAGGAGAATGCTCGCATTTCGGATTTCTCGCTTTTGATTATTCTCAACTTAGACATCCATACCGGGACAACATGGACAACAGATAATGGACTCCTCTTAAATGCATAAGCATGTAGCAATGATTATTATTCTCATATGAGATTGAGGATATATGTCCAAAACTGAAACTTCCACCATGGTTCATGGCTTTAGTTAGCGGCCCAATGTTCTTCTCTAACAATTTTGCATGCTCCAACCACTAAAATGATAGACCTTCAGACAAGACGGACATGCATAGCAACTCACATGATATTCAACAATAGTTGATGGCGTTCCCCAGAAGCATGGTTATCGCACAACAAGCAACTTAATAAAACATAAAGTGCATAAGTACATATTCAATACTACGATAGTTTTTAAGGCTATTTTGTCCCATGAGCTATATATTGCAAAGGTGAATGATGGAATTTTAAAGGTAGCACTCAAGCAATTTACTTTGGAATGGCGGAGAAATACCATGTAGTAGGTAGGTATGGTGGACACAAATGGCATAGTAGTTGGCTCAAGGATTTTGGATGCATGAGAAGTATTCCCTCTCGATACAAGGTTTAGGCTAGCAAGGTTATTTGAAGCAAACTCAAGGATGAACAAGTGCAGCAAAACTCACATAAAAGACATATTGTAAACATTATAAGACTCTACACCGTCTTCCTTGTTGTTCAAAACTCAATACTAGATATTATCTAGACCTTAGAGAAACCAAATATGCAAATCAAATTTTAGCAAGCTCTATGTATTTCTTCATTAATGGGTGCAAAGCATATGATGCAAGAGCTTAAACATGAGCACAACAATTGCAAAGTATCACATTATGCAAGACATTTTAGAATTACTACATGTAGCATTTTCCAATTCCAACCATATAACAATTTAACGAAGAAGAAACTTCGCCTTGAACATTATGAGTAAAGCCTAAGGACACATGTGTCCATATGCAACAGCGGAGCGTGTCTCTCTCCCACAAAGTGAATGCTAGGATCCATCTTATTCAAACAAAAACAAAAACGAAAACAAACCGACGCTCCAAGCAAAGAACACAAGATGTGATTGAATAAAAATATAGTTTGGGGAGGAACCTGATGATTTTGTTGATGAAGAAGGGGATGCCTTGGGCATCCCCAAGCTTAGACGCTTGAGTCTTCTTAAAATATGCAGGGGTGAACCACGGGGCATCCCCAAGCTTAGAGCTTTCACTCCTCTTGATCATAGTATATCATTCTCCTCTCTTGACCCTTGAAAACTTCCTTCACACCAAACTTCAAGCAAACTCATTAGAGGGTTAGTGCATCATTAATAATTCACACATTCAGAGGTGACACAATCATTATTTTCACTTCTGGACATTGCATAATGCTACTGGACATTAATGGATCAAAGAAATAAATCCAACATAGCAAAAGAGGCAATGCGAAATAAAAGGCAGAATCTGTCAAAAACAGAACAGTCCGTAAAGACGAATTTAGAAATGGCACCAGACTTGCTCAAATGGAAAAACTCAAAACTAATTAAAGTTGCGTACATATCTGAGGATCACGCTCGTAAATTGGCAGATTTTTTCGAATTTTCTACAGAGAATTGTGCCCAGATTCGTGACAGACAGCAATGCTGTTTCTGCGCAGCGATCCCAAATATAACATCAACTTTGACATAGAAACTTTACTTGGCACAAAAACTTGATAAGGAGAGGTTGCTACAGTAGTAAACAACTTCCAAGACTCAACAAAACAAAAAATTGCTGTAGGTAAAAACATGGGTTGTCTCCCATAAGCGCTTTTCTTTAACGCCTTTCAGCTAGGCGCAGAAAGTGCAAATCAAGTAACATCGAGAGTAGAAGCATCAACTTCATTATTTTTCATGCAAACACAACTTGTTGCAGAGGGTGCTTTAGGTGCTCCATTATCTAAATTTTCTATGGTGGTGCTAGGGGTTTTAGCAATTTTAGGCCTATAGTAATTCTTTTGTTTAGGCACTTTAGAGGCATACATGAATTTTTGCTCTTTACCCACATAGGCTTTCTCATTATACTTGAGAGAAGAAAAGGTTGAACCCAAGGTTCCCATAGCTTTTTCAAGTTCATCAATCCTATTGGTTTGATTATCATGGATAACACAAGTTCCTAGGACACTAATTCTTTCATTAATTCCTCCTAAGGATTTATCAAGTTCATAAGTTTTGTCAAATAACATTCCCAATTTAGTTTCAACACTTGGAAAATTTTTCTCTATGGTTTCCAATTTTTTCATAACATCCTCAAGAGAGATTTCAATTTTAACTTCATTAACAGGTGGTATTCCAACTAGACTCTCAATGATGCAACTAGCTTCTAAAGCGGGAGTACCTAGGAAATTACCTCCCGAAAGAGTATCAAGAACATATCTATTCCAACTAGATAAACCAACATAAAAGTTCCTAAGAAGGATAGTGGTGGAGTGTTTCTTAATGCACCTTTGATGAGCATTACTAATTCTATACCAAGCATCTTTAAAACTTTCTCCACCTTGTTGCTTAAAAGAACGAACTTCAACTTCAGGATTACTCATGATAACAGGAATAAAGTAAACTAGGCAAATTAAGTAAAGATAAGTAAAAAAATTTTTGTGTGTTTTCGATATAGAGAGCAAGACAGTAAATAAAGTAAAACTAGCAACTAATTTTTTTGTGTTTTGATTTAGTGCAGCAAACAAAGTAGTAAATAAAATAAAGCAAGACAAAAACAAAGTAAAGAGATTGAGAAGTGGAGACTCCCCTTGCAGCGTGTCTTGATCTCCCGGCAACGGCGCCAGAAAAAGAGCTTGATGGCGTGTAACTCACACGTTCGTTGGGAACCCCAAGAGGAAGGTATGATGCGCACAGTAGCAAGTTTTCCCTCAGAAAGAAACCAAGGTTTAATCGAACCAGAGGAGCCAAGAAGCACGTTGAAGGTTGATGGTCGCAAATGTGATGCGGCGCAACACCAGGGATTCCGGCGCCAACTAGGAACCTGCACAACACAACCCAAGTACTTTGTCCCAACGAAACAGTGAGGTTGTCAATCTCACCGGCTTGCTGTAACAAAGGATTAAACGTATCGAGTGGAAGATGTTTGCAAAGAAAACAGTAAACACAATTGCAGATTGTATGCTATGTAAAGAATAGGACCGGGGTCCACATTCACTAGAGGTGTCTCTCCCATAAGATAAAGCATGTTGGGTGAACAAATTACAGGCAATTGACAAATAGAGAAAGGCATAACAATGCATATACATGACATGGTAAATATAGTGAGATTTAATCCGGCATTACGACAAAGAACATAGACCGCCATCCAACCGCATCTATGCCTAAAAAGTCCACCTTCGGTTATCGTCCGAACCCCCTCCAGTATTAAGTTGCAAAGCAACAGACAATTGCATTAAGTATGGTGCGTAATGTAATCAACAACTACATCCTTAGACATAGCATCAATGTTTTATCCCTAGTGGCAACAAGCACATCACAACCTTAGAACCTACTCACGATCCCAGATTCAATGAAGGCATGAACCCACTATCGAGCATAAATACCCCCTCTTGGAGTTAAGAGCAAAAACTTGGCCAGAGCCTCTACTAATAACGGAGAGCATGCAAGATCATAAACAACACATAAACAATAGATTGATAATCACCATAATCATAGTACTCTCTATCCATCGGATCCCGACAAACACAACATATAGTATTACAGATAGATGATCTTGATCATGTTAGGCAGCTCACAAGATCCAACAATGAAGCACAACAAGGAGAAGACGACCATCTAGCTACGCTATGGACCCATGGTCCAGGGGTGAACTACTCACTCATCACTCCGAGGCGACCATGGCGGTGTAGAGTCCTCCGGAGATGAATCCCCTCTCCGGCAGGGTGCCGGAGGCGATCTCCGAATCCCCCGAGATGGGACCGCGGCGGCGCCTCTCGTAAGGTTTTCCGTATCGTGGCTCTCCGGGTTTCGCGACGGAAGATTTAAGTAGGCGGAGGGTCAACGCGAGGGGGCCACACGAGGGCCCAGGGATAGGTCGGCGCGGCCAGGGCCGGGCCGCGCCGCCACCCCCTGGCCTCCTCGTGGCCCCACTCGTTAGGTCTTCGGTCTTCGGAAGCTTCGTGCAAAAATAGGACCCTGGGCGAAAGTTTCGTCCAATTCGAGAATATTTCTTTACTAGGATTTCGAAACCAAAAACAGCAAAACAACAACTGGCTCTTCGGCATCTTGTTAATAGGTTAGTTCCAGAAAATGCATAAATATGACATATAATGTGCATAAAACATGTAGGTATCATCAATAAAGTGGCATGGAACATAAGAAATTATCGATACGTTGGAGACGTATCACGCCTCTATCGCCAATTTCTCATCTTCGGAAGCTTCAGCATCCCATGAGCGGCGGCGAAGAATTTTGGCCTGTCCGTCGAAGGGGGCGATGTTGTACTCTATCGAGCCAGAGCTTTCCTCGAGTACATACAGCCACCTTTTGCGCCAGCCTTGGACAGAGTCAGGAAATTTGACGTCGAAATAATCAACGTCAGAACGAACACAGATGACGACGCCGCCAATATTATAGGCGACGCCGTGGGAGCCATTACGGCGGAGACAGAAGATGCGTTTCCACAGAGCCCAGTTAGGATGGACTCCGAGGAAACATTCACACAAGGTGATAAAAATCGACACATGCAAGATGGAATTGGGCGTCAGCTGGTGAAGCTGAAGCCCATAAACAAAAAGAAGACCTCGAAGAAACTCATGGATAGGAGGGGAGAGACCGCGGATAAGATGGTCAACAAAACTAACCCGGTACCCCATTGGAGGCTTTGGGTAGCTTTCCTCGTGGGGGAAGCGCAGGGTTTCTTTCTCCTTGTTGAATCCCAGCCTCTTTAGCAAGTTCATATCTTGATTGGAGATCTTGGATCTCTCCCACTCCAGATCTTCGGCGGCCATTGGAGATTGTTGGGGCGTTGGAGTGTGCGTGTCGTGGGGAGATGATTCCCACTCGCGGGAAGCGGAACAACACAAGCTTGGAGGAGCGCGCAAGGCAATGGGTGCAATGGAGGATTTTTTAGCAGAGGTGCAGATGGGCGGAGTGAGCGAAAGTAGCAGAGGAAGACGAAGATGGAATTAAATAGAGGTGCGGTGAATCGACACAGCCAGTCGATGAAAAATCTACGGCGTAGATGGATTACACGTGGACAAGGGGTAAAAATGACTTTTTACTAAGAAAAGAAACGACAGAGGGCACAGTACGTGCGCCAGGAAAAGTGGAGGACGTGTGTCCCCCACTTGCACGACGTGTCAATTAGATGGGGAATTTGGACCCACAAGGCAGTGAGAGGAGCGGTTTTCGCATATTTCCAATACAGAAATCGTGGCTATCGTCAGCAATGACATCATCATGGTAAAAGAAAAGCTCGACTATAAAGTTGGGAGAGATTATCGACAATATAAGATGATTTCGAGAGCCTTTGATCAAATACAAGTTTTTGCCCAAATGCTCGGGGGCTACTCCCATCGGGAGCGCTGGTCGCGCACCCGATAGATATAAAAATATCGAGAAGAGTTATAAACATAGCGGCAGAGGATACTAATCTGTGGAGCCTACACCCAAGCACAAGTTCTTGGCTGTAGCCTCGGGGGCTACTCCAATCGGGAACGCTGTTCGCGTGCCCGATGAATTTTTATTAAAAGAAAGAAACTGGAGTATATTTCGAGTTACACGAATAACTCTGCATATACTCCCATCGGGAAGACAAAATAAGTCATCAAATATGACTCGATAAAATGTGCTATTCCAACAGCCGAAAAGCACTCGACAATATATTCTCAGAGCGCTAAAAGTCGCGACAAAATCTCTGAATGCCGTAAAACTTTGCGAAGGTAAGACCCCAGATCCGTTCTGAGCGGCGTGGCACCGTCTCTGACGGCGGATTGCTACTTTTTTCCGTATCAAAAGATGCGAAGAAAAATCCTAACGGACGCGTTAGGTACCCGATAAAATATGACTCGGACTCGACAGAATGGTAAGACCTTAAGCGGCACCTGTCGAAGTTTACACCAGTATCCCGAGATCATGTCCAGGGACGTGATCTTGAAGTAGGTTTTTGCGGATTGCCACTAGAGCAGTTAACTAGTACCTGATCCGTCAGATGAACTAGCCCCAACTACCGTTATCCCTGTACAAAATAGTGTTTGCATATTGAAAAATGGTGTAATGAGTAAAATTGGAGATTTCCCTGATTCTTCGATTCAAGAAAAATCTCGGGGGCTACTGACATAGGCATCCCCAATGGGCCTGCCAAAGATGGTACCGGGGTTTACTGAAGGCCCAGAACTCGAAGATTAGGAAGACTCGGAAGCCCATTTAATGATTAGGAAAGATAATTTGTATTAGGAAAGATAGAGATTTGTAATCTTACGGTTTGGGTACGAAACCCTCCCGAACTCTGTAACTTGTGTATGATGAAACCCTCGGCTCCAACCTCTATATAAGGGGGAGTCGAAGAAAGGATCGAATCTCGTCAACATAACCCTAGTTTTCATAACCGTCGAGTACTTTTCGCCTGAACCTTCGAGATCTACTTGCCCTCTACTTCTAACAAAACCCTAGTCTACAATCTGTAGGCATTGACAAGTTAATCCTTTGTCAGCAGGAGAGATAAAACCTGAAGCTGAAGGGTGGGGAAACAACTCTAAGAGTTGGGACTCGCCGTCTGACATGCTTATGAACCGCGTTGAGCACAACTCGGAGCTGATTCGCAACCTCACTTATGAGATTGAGGACTTAAAGGAACTTGTTAAGAAGCTTGTCGAGAAGAATCCACCACCATCACCACCGAAGGAGTAATTCATCACTGGTATTGGCATCCCCTTGGTTTGTTCCAAGCTTGGGGGAGTGCCGCGGTATCACATCATCACTATCTTTACCTTTTACTATCAAGTAGTGTCATATCATGAGTAGGGAAGTTATCATATAGAATAGTTTGCAGTGTGGAAGTATCTCTCTTAGTTGGTTATCTATGTATCCGTTGGTGTGAGTTATCGTTATGGAATATTAATGAGAAGTCTTATCATTTACTTGTTGCACACCTTATTTTAGTTTGCAATTTCTGTTATATGATCACTCTTGACATTAGTATTGATATCACTTTGGGAGCATCAAGTAAATCTATTTGGTTTTGGCAAACTTAGCATTGGTCAGTAGCAACAATACTTGATGTTTAAATAGGAAAGGGAAATACATGTAGATATATTGCTTTATTATCTTTCTGCTAATGAGTTTAGTATTCTGAAGTTAAAATTGCTTGTGCTTACGAGAAAGATGCATGATTGTTTCTATCACATGTATATTTGTTTGTTTCCCTCAACCTTTATGCTTGCTACCCAACCTTGCTAGCCAAAAACCTGTATTGAGAGGGAATGCTTCTCATACATCCATAACCTTAGACCAAACCCATGCCATTTGTGTCCACCATAACTACCTACTATGTGGTATTTTGCGCCACTCCAAGTAAATACTTCATGTGCTACCTTTAAATAATTCAAACTATATTACTCCTTATTTGTGTCAATGTTTTATAGCTCATGAGGAAGTATGTGGTGTTTTATCTTTCAATCTTGTTGGGCGGACTTTCACCAATGGACTAGTGGCACATCCGCTTATCCAATAATTTTGCAAGAAGAGCTGGCACCGGTGTTCCCAACCCCAATTAATAACTTTCATTAATAATTCTCTTCACATGTTTTGCCCTGATTTATCAGTAAGCAACTTAATTTTGCAATAGACACTCCTCCATGGTATGAGAAATGTTGGAAGGCACCCGAGGATTCGGTTAGCCATGGCTTGTGAAAGCAAAGGTTGGGGGAGTGTCATCCATAATAAAACTAAAATACATGTGTAAACAAAAGAGAAGGGGGATGATCTACCTTGCTGGTAGAGATGACGTCCTTCATGGGAGCCGCTCTTGGAAGGTCTGCTTGGCAAGGGGGTTAGAATGCCCACTACCATTCGTTGACAACAACAAACACCACTCAAAATCTTACTTTTATGCTCTTTATATGATTTCAAAACTTGAAAAGCTCTAGCACATGATTTAATCCCTGCTTCCCTCTGCGAAGGGCCTATCTTTTACTTTTATGTTGAGTCAGTAAACCTATTTCCCTCTATCTCAAGCAAGCAATTGAGTTGTTGTGATCCAACCATTTATGCTATGATCTAGTTAATCATGTCTTTTATGCTTTCTTGTTTAGTACAAATTTTATCTGAATGAATATGACTTTGAAAGTTATCAATGATTATGAGGAGATTGTTATGATTAAGGATGAGAGCCCTGCCATATAAATTCTGATATGAAAGCTTTGCTTAGAAGATAAGTACAATCCGTTAATAGTTCTCTGACCAAGAACAAAGTTTGCCATAACCGTTTATGATTTCCTATGCACCTCTATTTGTGATTTCTATTTACTTGTTTCAAGTTGAGTTATATGAGGAGGATGTTTACTAGAATATCTTGTGTGAATCAATATGATGCTTCTTGTCCGTATTTTATTTATCGACTCTTCACTCCATAAACATGTGGTCTTGTTTATTGAGCTCAGTTTCGCTTGGGGACAAGCGAGGTCTAAGCTTGGGGGAGTTGATACGTCCATTTTGCATCACTATTTTATATCATAAATTGTTATTCATTGATATATTTCATATTTAGAGATGATACTTATGTTATTTCACCCATTTTGCACGTTTCATGATTATTGGAGAATTATTCACCGGAGTCAGGATTCTGCTGGAAAAAGCACCGTCAGGACACCATATTTCTGAAGATCAACAATTGACGAAAATTATACAGAACATCCTATTTTTCTAGAAGACGAAGCCAGCCAAAAGGAGGGACCAAGGTTTATGTTCAGATTGTTATTCATCATCATATCACCTCTGATTATGTTCCATATGATGTCTCGTGAGTAGTTCGTTTAGTTCTTGAGGACATGGGTGAAGTCTAAATGTTAGTAGTGAACTATGTTGAGTAATATTTAATGGTTTGATATTTAAGTTGTGGTGTTATTCTTCTAGTGGTATCATGTGAACGTCGACTACATGATACTTCACCTTTATGGGCCTAGGGGAGTGCATCTTGTTTTCGTTTGCTAATTGTGGGGTTGCCGGAGTGACAGCAACCTAAACCCCGTTAGTATATCGGTGCATGAGGGATAGCAGGATCTTAGAGTTTAAGGCTGTGGTTAGATTTATCTTAATTACTTTCTTGTATTTGCGGATGCTTGCAAGGGGTATAATCACAAGTATGTATTAGTCCTAGGAAGGGCGGTGCATTAGTATAGGTTCACCCACACAACACTTATCAAAACAATGAAGATTAATCAACTATATGAAGCGAAAGCACTAGACTAAAATCCCGTGTGTCCTCAAGAACGTTTGGTCATTATAAGTAAACAAACCGGCTTGTCCTTTGTGCTAAAAAGGATTTCGCTGCAATTATTACTCTTGCATTTTACTTACTTGTACTTTTATTTATCTGCTATATCAAAACCCCTGAAACTTGTCGTGAGCATTTACGTGAATCCTTCATCGAAACCGCTTGTCAACACCTTCGCTCCTCGTTGGGTTCGTGATGACCCGGCATACCACGCATGGTGTAGTATGCAAGTCGATATAACACCAATGAAACATCGTTCCACTAGTATTATATCGCTCAGAGTGGTACAACAGAAACATATGCGGGTCCAAGGCATGTCTATAGAATTACACATAGACTCTGTTACATAAGATCATCACAGCCTCCTACTTTACAATGAGGTAAAACTGCAAATAAACTCCAGAAGAACGACTCGTAGTCTAATCCTATCACGAACTCTATTTGTAGAGTATTAAACTAGCTATAGAGGCTAAGAATAGATTCTAGCTAAATAGGAGCTAGGTTTAGGAAGCTAGTTCCTTTCTATTGTTAATCTAGGTTTTCTCCTTGTTGAATGTGGTATCTGATTCTCCTGACATGGTCTTGTCCCTTGAAGTAGTTGTTGGCTCCTCGGTCTTCGAGTTGCACTGTAGATCCTCCTTCGGTGCCTCCATATCTAAGCAGGGGATTTAAGAGTGGGATGAGTACGAGCGTACTCAACAAGTTCATTTTAGGAAAGAGGTGTTTGATGCACTAGCTACAGCCATAGACCAGAAAGTCATAGGCAATGCAAGTTTTTGTAAACATTTCTTCAAAAGGTTGCTTTTATTCTAAGAGCTATGTCCGTCAGCCTTCACCGGTTGACTAGAACTTCATGGAGTTCCTTTCGGCGTTCGCAGTTCCATATCCCGGAAGGGAGAGTCACAGTTCGTTACACTCTGCAGAGGTGTGTTGCTTTACCCATAAGAGATCTTAACCTTGGTGCCAACCGGGCATATGTTCCCGTCCACACTTCCTTTGGTGTGAGGCCCGGTATAAGGTCCTAGTCAATCATGTTCCTCCGCTACCTCGAACACCCACCCTTTGTTGCATGCCCCGACCCTGGGTCCACGCCGGTTCACTTACGCCAATTAAGGTGGGCCCGACCACGACAACTTGGGCTCTACCATACACTCCTACGCCGGTAGCCGCAACCCATCATAGACCGCATTACCGTGGGGTATTAGAATGGGATCCCCACCCTCCGGTTGTTCAAGACACAACTACTACGGTAAGCATTGCTTTACCGTGGGGAATTAGAATGGGCTCCCCACCCTCCGGTTGTTCCGCAGATACAACTGCTACGGTAAGCGCATCCGTTGATGAACGAGAGGTGGAAACACTTTTGACTACTCCGTCCCACTCCGGATCTTATGGTTAACACGGGTATTACGGCACAAGAATCACTGGACGACATTTGTTGTTTAATCCTAGATGGATATAAACCCTTGCAATGGAACCTCCACCATATCAACACAATCCATGGTTCCATTGCCCACCACATAGTCATATTCATAGTTATGAAAATAGTGGTTTTGCTTTTTATGCAGAAGTGATAGACATAATACTTTGCAAGTAATTTGGTAAAAATACTCAAATGACATGAGCAAGCGATGAACTTGCCTTTCTTGACTGCAAGATTATGCAGACAAGGTCTTTGATACGCAATAACTCCAAATTCTGAAATAGCATCATCGTCCGTTAAGGACGATGTTTAAAGATTGGCAAGTATGCAATAATGCATAAGTATGAGATGCAATCGCTCTAAGCGTGACCTAACCCCGATGATTTAGGATTAGTGAGTGGTAATAATTAGTTCAGGTGTGTTGCACTTTTAGAGTGATTCACAAACAAGGTTCTTATTCAGGTTTGTGTTGTTTTAGAATCATAAGCAGGTGGTAAATGCATAGTAACAATCATACATACCAAGGAATATTAGTTGTATAATAAGTAAAGAGCAGTTGTCAATTTTAAGTCCTATAGTGCATGGTTGATGATTACTTGTTATATACTTCAAAAGAATAACTTTTGAAGAACATAATCCTTAATAAAGAACAAGTATGATAATTAGGTTTGTGGTTTCTAGGGTGTTCTATGGTTCCAATTGGTTTCAAGAGTAAGGATTAAATGGATCCCAATAATGTTGGATTCATCGACACCTAGGGCTGGTAAGGCTGAGTTAGACCTAGGCATCCTAAGCAAGTATTCATACAAGGTTGCTATCAAGATTGGTTCATCTTATTGGTGGTAGCTAGCTAGGGTTTATAGGTCCTTATAAGCAGGGTTGATGATAATTCTTTATCTACTTCAAAAGAATAACTTTTGAAGAACATACTTCTTAAATAATAAGAAGTATGACAATTAGGGTTGGGGTGGTCTAGGTTTTACTGTTGGTTCTATTAAGTAAGGAATAATTGTCTCCTAAATAGGATGGTTGGTAATTCTTTGGTACTTGTAGGGTTTAGCGGAGTATGGTTAGGTAATGCTCAAGATTTGGCATTGTTGCCCCTAAGATTCATCACATTGATGTGATGCTAAAATAGGAATGAATAGGAATGATGGTTTTGGTAACAGGATCTAGGGTTTATATTTGGTTAACCCTACTTAATTATCTAGGTCTGATGAAGATGAACACATGGGATGTTAATTAATAATGATAGGGTTCCCATATCTTATGTGGATTTGAACAAGCATTTAGTTGCTGAATATGAATCTATGGTTTTTAGTAAGGTAACATGATCACATGTTACCTGGGTTTTAGGTTTGGGAACAATATAGGATTCATTTGAAGTGATGAAGCTAGGTTCCTAATGGAGTGAGGGTTTTTGGGTTTCACATACAATTATGAGGTTGTGTTCTTTATTCAATATGGAATTAGGGTTGCATAATTACTATTTAGTTCACAAGTGAATAACTTCACTAATAAAGTTGAAGTTGTTAATAACTTTGAAATAATAATAAAATTTGATTTGATATTTTATTATTGTTGAACAATTAATAATTAAGATAATTATTAATCAGGGTTTAATTCCTATTAATAAAGATTTAATAAGTTCCAAATAAAGAAAATTTGTTTTAATGTTTTCAATATTTGCTTTACTGGTTTTTATTTATTTTATACCATTTTCCTTATTATTGAATTTTAATTTGAATTTAGAATTAAAATTAAAGGCTTAAATAGCAAGTATTAAACAATTAAATTTTTATGAAAAATAAAAATTTCATATTATATTTTTATTGGATAGATTTTATTTTTAGGATTATTTTGATATTACATTTGTATTTTTCTGAGTTATAACGAATTTCCTAGATTTATTTGAAGTTGCAGCAATTGATGAATTTGAAATTAAACAAAAAGAAATGCTAAAGCTACCCAGACAGAGCTACCTACTGCCACTGGCCAGTGGGCCAGTGGTCCACGTGGACTGCCACGTGAGCGTGGACTGGTCAAAATCGAGACCATGTCCAGGAGCTCACGGTGGCCGGCGGGAGTCGGCGATCGCCGTCGATCCCGGACTCGCGCGGACGGGGAACCAGGCGGGTTCGACTCGGGGCGACACGGTGAGCAGTTCGGTGGCGGCGCCGCCCCGAATAGGTCACCGGAGAGTGACCGGCGGCGAGGTGCCGCGGCGGCGGAGGCAGAGACACGGTGCTGCGGTACTACGGGACGCAATCGAGTCGGGCGAGCATGCGAGGAGACTCAGGAGCTCACCAGGGTTACACCGGGCTTGAAGGCGAGGTCGGAGGTGGTCGGCATCGCCGGAATTCGTCGCTCCCGGCGTCGGGGAAGACGGACTCGACGGCGGCGCTACGGTCCGGTCGGGGTCGATTCCTCGGGCTGGTGGAGCAAGTCGAGGTTGCTGATGACGACGGTGGCTACGGCTTGGCCAGGGGAGGTCTCCACCGGTGACGATTGGAGATGGCCGGGTCGGCCAGGGTTTCAATTTGGGGAAAAAATGGAGAGAGAGAGAGAGAGGTCGGCGTGAGGGTTCATCCAGGGCTTTTATATGGTGCCTGGGCGCGTGCCTCGTCACGAATTCGATCGAAGAGAGGGCGCCAGCGCGAGGGGGAAGACGAACACGGCGTCGCGGTGGCCTCCAGCGCACAGAGGGGATGAGGACGAACTCGTCCTCGAGTTTTTGTGATGAAGGGGTATTGGGCTACGAAGTGGTGCTGGGCCATGGGCTGCTGCTGGGCTCGGTGGCCTGTGGTGCTGGGCTGCTCGGCCAGGTAAGTATTTCCCTTATTTTTTTCTCTGTTTTGTATTTTTCCTATTGTATATTTTCTATTTCAACTCAAATTTGAATTCAATTCTATTTGCAGATATTTGTCATTATGCTAATCCATTCAAGATTTAGTATACTGACTATTGTTTGACTATTTTATTTGAATTCATATTTTATATTAGATTATTTGCATATCTGTGAACTTACTCAACATAACCTTTAAATATA
Source organism: Lolium multiflorum (assembly GCA_030979885.1). Lineage (NCBI taxonomy): Eukaryota > Viridiplantae > Streptophyta > Magnoliopsida > Poales > Poaceae > Lolium > Lolium multiflorum. The sequence continues at coordinate 88,854,346 of CM061752.1, read as the reverse complement.
AACTTATATTTTTATTCTTATTCACTTTCTATTATGCAATCAATTCTGTTTAGAATTATGAGAGTGGGTACTTTCATCTCAAAGTATTTCAGAGATTGTTATTATGTCTTGGTTTCCATTTGAGGAATTAATCACTTGCATATTATTTTATGTGAGCAACATTTTATTAGGGCTTAATGATTTCTATTACAACCCCCTTGTAAAGTTAATGTTATTATTATCTTTGAAAGGATCTAGGGTAGGTATTGTTCCATCATGGTTGTGCTTGGTTACCAAAATAAATAGTTTATCACTACATATATGGTTTGAACCATATAATGTAGCACAGGGTTTTTCTTATGTTCAAGAATTGAAGCATAAGATATTATTGAGGTTGCAATTCTGGTTATAAAGATGGGATGACATCATATTACATGTGCTAGGGTTAATCTCCCCTAACCAAGATAATATGGTTACTTTCTTAATTGCTTCTGTGCTCATTTGATTACTAAGGATTTGAGAATTGGTTTTATCTTCTACCAATTAACTACAATTATTATCCTTAATTTATCATTAAGTTAACTACATTGGTTATAGTTCTTTTTATAGTTAACTTTGGTCATATGAATAGATGGTTTCTCACCATATTAAGTATGGAGTTTTACTCTAAGGTTTTCTTATGTTTCTTAGGTGAAGCATAAGGGGAATGTAGATGTGGTAGAATTCTACTTATGATCCCCAGGTGAATCACAAATTAAGGTTAGGATATAATCCTATGGTTGCTTACTAGCTATCACCCTATGATTTCATGTGGGGAATGAGATCTACTTATCCTATTAGGGTTTATCCTCAATACCTCAAGAACATGATCATGGATTAGGCATGATCAACTTGTTCTTAATATATCTACCTCAAGTTCTTAGGGTTTATGATCATCACTCAATTTATAATGATCAAGGTTTGGATTCCTAGGGATCTCTCATTAAATGGGTTCTCACTTCCATGATCAAGCATGGTCTTGATCAATCAAGGTATAGCACATCTAATTTACCTTCTTGTATGGGACTACTATGGCTGCCTTGTTAATTTATATCCCAAGAGAATGCCTGAGATCTTCTGCTAGGGTTCTATTCAAACAATGATGATATGGTCATCTGGTATATGAATAGTTCTCTCCCTCACATTCAAGTGTTGCCTCAACTACTTGAGTGTAACACCATAGCTTGGGCTCTCTTATAAAGGAATGGTTATTCTAGGGTTTATGGTGTACTCACAATATCTCAATAGGTATTAAGTCTAAGACTCCACTTGGCTATCTTGATTGAGTTAATCTCCTCCTTACTTTATCAATTCATGGATATGGTATTATTCCATGTGATATTAGGTTATCTCACCACTTCAAGGAAAATGGTTTACAACCTAATACTTTAGTTCAAAGGTTGTCATTTGTTCATTAATAGGTAAAGCTAAGTTTAGAATAAATGGTCTTTCTTATATGGGAAGGCTTGAATAATACTCTAGGGTTCCTCTTAGAGATGATGATTTGAATACTTGGATGTATAACCAAGGTTTAGCTCAAGGTTTGTTATTGCTTCTTTAATGGTTAATATAGGACTCTCACCCCTCTAGGTTTGATGTATAAAAATATGGAATAGAGAAGGATATATATATTTCTAGAGTGGATCTCCTTGTTATGTTTTCCAAGAATGAAGTAATATGAATACAATGAGGTTCATGGTAGAATCAAGGATTAGTTTAAGACATGGAAAAGATAAGTCTAGAATAGTTCTCCATTTTATTGTTACTTGATTTATAGTTGAATAGATGTTCATATGTTATGGCAAAGATTACCATGTTATGATCTTTATTAAGATCAAGCAATTGATCATTGAGTAAAGTGTTGTTGTGTTGATTATTAGTTCCATTTGATCTAACCCCTTAGATCAAATCATCTCTACCCAAAACCAGGTTTTAACAAGGTCACTTTGAGGTTTATAGCGCTTGACTTGATGAGCTACTTCTATTCCACCAAGGTCAAGTGAAACTTCAGTTACTGTGACTGTTTTACTTTAAAGCGAAAATTCCCAGATTTTCTATGCATGAATGCAATGCACACATCTGTTTACTCTATTTTTGTAACCCCAATACCTGGGATATTACAGTCTCTACCCCTTAAACTAAACTTCGTCCTCGAAGTTTGATCTCTCTCACGTTTCGGAGTGTGGATCTGACTTGTGCAGACTACGACTTTTCTCAAACTCCGTATTGATCTCACTAGATATAATTGAATATATCTCTTGTCCAGATTCTTCCTGGAATCCATTAGTGTTTGACATCAAACCACTATTACTTCCTTTACTTCCAGGATTTCCTCCAATATTATAAGCTTGTTTCCTTTCTCATTGAAAAATCAATGATGGGACTTCTTCTGGTGCTGCTAGTCTTAACTACAGACTAATTTGATAATATACTCCTAATTGGTAAATAGGTCTTTGTTTTCCCTTACTACCAAAATTGCAGTAATGGTGCTTAATAAGGTACTACTATTGAATTGGTCGTGATGGTTTATTTTTCTAATAATGGATTAGACTTATATAGTCCATCCAATCATGGTTTATAGTTCATACCTATAACTATTTTGGGTTCTTTAGGTTCCATGAAAGGAATCTTTCATGTAGTCTCTGATTCTGGTATGGTCAAATCCCTTCAGTCTTTGACCTCCTTGAGCTATATTTGGTCTCTGATATTTCCTTCGTCCAACTTCTTTATCTTTGACTTACTTGAGCTTAAGTAGTTCTGAGTAAATACTACTTTCTCAAGTTATAGTCCACTTCTTACTTCCTCGAGGTATAAACCTCGGCTTCTGGTCTGACATCCTTCTGAAAGTAGTGTTCAACAACCTTATGAAAATAAGATTGAACTTCCTCTCAGTTCAGACCTTCTTCTTCTATTTTTCTCAAAGTATTGAGTTATTGTACATCCAACTCAATCTTTACTCTACCCCTTGGAGTTTTCTTATGATTTCAACTCCTTTTCTTCCAACCATTGGACTTATGGTTTAGAATATTGGTCTAGGTCTAGCTTATGGTTTGTACTCTTCTAAAGTCTTGCGAAGAATATCTGTGGTGTATCCACTCAATTGTGGACATCCAATGTGAATCCTTCGGCTAAATGATTATAGTGCATAATTACTTGGCTGACAACATTTTATTTATTCACAACTTCTTGGTACGAATAATCCAATGGTGGACTACTGTATACCAATTGTGGCTATTTGTTATCTAGAAATGGATTCTATTATAGGTTCTGATCAACTGGACGAGACATCTTCTACTTTATCTCGCAGTATTGATCCTATATCAACTATGGTCTTCTGATATCAACTATGGTCTTCTTATATCTGCTATGATTTCATATATCATCTTCCTTTCTTCAGGGTTTATTTTGCAAGAGAACCACTAGCTGACACTATGAATATAGTATCCTAAGTGATTTCCCATGCATTCCCTCTTCTATAATGATTATGGTTCTACTTATACTTCTCCGTAATCACCATATTTCTCACCTTCATGCTTCTTATGTACTAAATTACTCCTCTATTGAAGCTAAGCATGAGTTTTGGATTGATACTTCCTCCAGAGTATTGTGGTTACTTCCCACAATTTTGCTTCCATTAAGTGATGATCCTTCAACTTGTCTTTAGAATCTTCACAATTCGTCACTTCCTCACACGAATACCATTACCCTCTAGATCTATAACATCAAGTAAGAACTTGATATTGCAACATGCATTTGCATATCAAAGTCAAACTTCATGCCTAGATCTAGTCAATCAATGAAAATCCAATAAAATCCAAGAAGATTCAGCTTTGTGCTTATAATACACACCATCATAAACCTGAATATAATAGTTGAGTAAGTCATCTCTAAACATCAGGCTCGGATGTGTAGTATATAACACCACATAAGATAGGTTTATATCGTGATACTTAGCACAAATAGGTGGATTTCTACTATTTGTCTTGCCATTTACCTGAATTGCACAATTGCAATGAGATAAACTTGAAACAAAGTAGTCTAGGATATTTGTGGTTGACCTAAAGTTCTTTGGAAGTATTAACTTAACTTCCATTTTGTTGAGGATTGTCTCCCATGATATCCTTTGGTTCTAACATGGCTACTCTAAACACATAACTATTGGAATATAGCTCCTATACTTCCAAGTGTTTCTATCATAAGACTATGGTCATGATGTGCTTGGCACACTTCCCATGGTTTTGAAGCACAATCTTACCCTATTGTTGAACAACTGACTTCTTATTATACTACTCCTAAATATTTATGATGTTCTACTCCATCACATAATGATTCTCAGGTGAATCTTATATGATTACTATCTCTACCATGTAGATAGACGTATTTTATTCCTATCACTCTTCCTTACCTCCCATGATTGACTTATCATGGTTTATACTACCTCATATAACTTATACTGATTACTTAGTATCAGTTGTTTCACAAGTTGGATAGATTTTACTTACCCATTACTTGTATTGGTAGACATCTTCTAGTAGGACATCTACCTTATCTTTATAACTTGATATTACTCCTATTACAGGTCTAGATAACTCTTTACTTAATCATGACATATGTTGGTACACATCTTCCAATAGGATATCTTCCTTATGGTTGTATCCTCTCTTTGGACTACCATGTATTGTATACCAACTGTGATCTACTCATCTATTGTTTTAAGAATGTAAAGGTGTGCTACATGTCTGGGATTAGCTAACTAACTTCACTTAGGAAAGATAGGTAGGAAAAGTTGACTCAAGTGTGTCAGGATTATTCTCAAGTGAATATCCATCTCAAGTCATAAGAGAATTTAGTTTAGCTAAGACTACTTCCTATAGACACTACCAATCCTACAGGTCTCCTTTAAAGGGTTTTAATCCTAAGGTCAAAGCATTTGCTCTGATACCAACTGTGGTGACCCGGCATACCACTGCATGGTGTAGTATGCAAGTCTGATATAACACCAATGAAACATCGTTCCACTAGTATTATATCGCTCGAGTGGTACAAGAAACATATGCGGGTCCAAGGCATGTCTATAGAATTACACATAGACTCTGTTACATAAGATCATCACAGCCTCCTACTTTACAATGAGGTAAACTGCAAATAAACTCCAGAAGAACGACTCGTAGTCTAATCCTATCACGAACTCTATTTGTAGAGTATTAAACTAGCTATAGAGGCTAAGAATAGATTCTAGCTAAATAGGAGCTAGGTTTAGGAAGCTAGTTCCTTTCTATTGTTAATCTAGGTTTTCTCCTTGTTGAATGTGGTATCTGATTCTCCTGACATGGTCTTGTCCCTTGAAGTAGTTGTTGGCTCCTCGGTCTTCGAGTTGCACTGTAGATCCTCCTTCGATGCCTCCATATCTAAGCAGGGGATTTAAGAGTGGGATGAGTACGAGCGTACTCAACAAGTTCATTTTAGGAAAGAGGTGTTTGATGCACTAGCTACACCATAGACCAGAAAGTCATAGGCAATGCAAGTTTTTGTAAACATTTCTTCAAAAGGTTGCTTTTATTCGAAGAGCTATGTCCGTCAGCCTTCACCGGTTGACTAGAACTTCATGGAGTTCCTTTCCGCGGCGTTCGCTTCCATATCCAACGAGGGAGGGTCACGTTCGTACACTCTGCAGAGGTGTGTTGCTTTACCCATAAGAGATCTTAACCTTGGTGCCAACCGGGCATATGTTCCCGTCCACACTTCCTTTGGTGTGAGGCCCGGTATAAGGTCCTAGTCAATCATGTTCCTCCGCTACCTCGAACACCCACCCTTTGTTGCATGCCCCGACCCTGGGTCCACGCCGGTTCACTTACGCCAATTAAGGCTGGGCCCCGACCACGACAACAGTGCTGGGCTCTACCATACACGCCTACGCCGGTAGCTGCAACCCATCATAGACCGCATTACCGTGGGGAATTAGAATGGGATCCCCACCCTCCGGTTGTTCCGCAAGACACAACTGCTACGGTAAGCATTGCTTTACCGTGGGGAATTAGAATGGGCTCCCCACCCTCCGGTTGTTCCGCCAGATACAACTGCTATGGTAAGCGCATCCGTTGATGAACGAGAGGTGGAAACACTTTTGACTACTCCGTCCCACTCCAGATCTTATGGTTAACACGGGTATTACGGCACAAGAATCACTGGACGACATTTGTTGTTTAATCCTAGATGGATATAAACCCTTGCAATGGAACCTCCACCATATCAACACAATCCATGGTTCCATTGCCCACCACATAGTCATATTCATAGTTATGAAAATAGTGGTTTTGCTTTTTATGCAGAAGTGATAGACATAATACTTTGCAAGTAATTTGGTAAAAATACTCAAATGACATGAGCAAGCGATGAACTTGCCTTTCTTGACTGCAAGATTATGCAGACAAGGTCTTCGATACGCAATAACTCCAAATTCTGAAATAGCATCATCGTCCGGTAAGGACGATGTTTAAAAGATTGGCAAGTATGCAATAATGCATAAGTATGAGATGCAATCGCTCTAAGCGTGACCTAACCCCGATGATTTAGGATTAGTGAGTGGTAATAATTAGTTCAGGTGTGTTGCACTTTTAGAGTGATTCACAAACAAGGTTCTTATTCAGGTTTGTGTTGTTTTAGAATCATAAGCATGTGGTAAATGCATAGTAACAATCATACATACCAAGGAATAGTAGTTGTATAATAAGTAAAGAGCAGTTGTCAATTTTAAGTCCTATAGTGCATGGTTGATGATTACTTGTTATATACTTCAAAAGAATAACTTTTGAAGAACATAATCCTTAATAAAGAACAAGTATGATAATTAGGTTTGTGGTTTCTAGGGTGTTCTATGGTTCCAATTGGTTTCAAGAGTAAGGATTAAATGGATCCCAATAATGTTGGATTCATCGATACCTAGGGCTGGTAAGGCTGAGTTAGACCTAGGCATCCTAAGCAAGTATTCATACAAGGTTGCTATCAAGATTGGTTCATCTTATTGGTGGTAGCTAGCTAGGGTTTATAGGTCCTTATAAGCAGGGTTGATGATAATTCTTTATCTACTTCAAAAGAATAACTTTTGAAGAACATACTTCTTAAATAATAAGAAGTATGACAATTAGGGTTGGGGTGGTCTAGGTTTTACTGTTGGTTCTATTAAGTAAGGAATAATTGTCTCCTAAATAGGATGGTTGGTAATTCTTTGGTACTTGTAGGGTTTAGCGGAGTATGGTTAGGTAATGCTCAAGATTTGGCATTGTTGCCCCTAAGATTCATCACATTGATGTGATGCTAAAATAGGAATGAATAGGAATGATGGTTTTGGTAACAGGATCTAGGGTTTATATTTGGTTAACCCTACTTAATTATCTAGGTCTGATGAAGATGAACACATGGGATGTTAATTAATAATGATAGGGTTCCCATATCTTATGTGGATTTGAACAAGCATTTAGTTGCTGAATATGAATCTATGGTTTTTAGTAAGGTAACATGATCACATGTTACCTGGGTTTTAGGTTTGGGAACAATATAGGATTCATTTGAAGTGATGAAGCTAGGTTCCTAATGGAGTGAGGGTTTTCTGGGTTTCACATCCAATTATGAGGTTGTGTTCTTTATTCAATATGGGATTAGGGTTGCATAATTACTATTTAGTTCACAAGTGAATAACTTCACTAATAAAGTTGAAGTTGTTAATAACTTTGAAATAATAATAAAATTTGATTTGATATTTTATTATTGTTGAACAATTAATAATTAAGATAATTATTAATCAGGGTTTAATTCCTATTAATAAAGATTTAATAAGTTCCAAATAAAGAAAATTTGTTTTAATGTTTTCAATATTTGCTTTACTGGTTTTTATTTATTTTATACCATTTTCCTTATTATTGAATTTTAATTTGAATTTAGAATTAAAATTAAAGGCTTAAATAGCAAGTATTAAACAATTAAATTTTTATGAAAAATAAAAGTTTCATATTATATTTTTATTGGATAGATTTTATTTTTAGGATTATTTTGATATTACATTTGTATTTTTCTGAGTTATAACGAATTTCCTAGATTTATTTGAAGTTGCAGCAATTGATGAATTTGAAATTAAACAAAAAGAAATGCTAAAGCTACCCAGACAGAGCTACCTACTGCCACTGGCCAGTGGGCCAGTGGTCCACGTGGACTGCCACGTGAGCGTGGACTGGTCAAAATCGAGACCATGTCCAGGAGCTCACGGTGGCCGGCGGGAGTCGGCGATCGCCGTCGATCCCGGACTCGCGCGGACGGGGAACCAGGCGGGTTCGACTCGGGGCGACACGGTGAGCAGTTCGGTGGCGGCGCCGCCCCGAATAGGTCACCGGAGAGTGACCGGCGGCGAGGTGCCGCGGCGGCGGAGGCAGAGACACGGTGCTGCGGTACTACGGGACGCAATCGAGTCGGGCGAGCATGCGAGGAGACTCAGGAGCTCACCAGGGTTACACCGGGCTTGAAGGCGAGGTCGGAGGTGGTCGGCATCGCCGGAATTCGTCGCTCCCGGCGTCGGGGAAGACGGACTCGACGGCGGCGCTACGGTCCGGTCGGGGTCGATTCCTCGGGCTGGTGTCGAGGTTGCTGATGACGACGGTGGCTACGGCTTGGCCAGGGGAGGTCTCCACCGGTGACGATTGGAGATGGCCGGGTCGGCCAGGGTTTCAATTTGGGGAAAAAATGAGAGAGAGAGAGAGAGAGAGGTCGGCGTGAGGGTTCATCCAGGGCTTTTATATGGTGCCTGGGCGCGTGCCTCGTCACGAATTCGATCGAAGAGAGGGCGCCAGCGCGAGGGGGAAGACGAACACGGCGTCGCGGTGGCCTCCAGCGCACAGAGGGGATGAGGACGAACTCGTCCTCGAGTTTTTGTGATGAAGGGGTATTGGGCTACGAAGTGGTGCTGGGCCATGGGCTGCTGCTGGGCTCGGTGGCCTGTGGTGCTGGGCTGCTCGGCCAGGTAAGTATTTCCCTTATTTTTTTCTCTGTTTTGTATTTTTCCTATTGTATATTTTCTATTTCAACTCAAATTTGAATTCAATTCTATTTGCAGATATTTGTCATTATGCTAATCCATTCAAGATTTAGTATACTGACTATTGTTTGACTATTTTATTTGAATTCATATTTTATATTAGATTATTTGCATATCTGTGAACTTACTCAACATAACCTTTAAATATAAACTTATATTTTTATTCTTATTCACTTTCTATTATGCAATCAATTCTGTTTAGAATTATGAGAGTGGGTACTTTCATCTCAAAGTATTTCAGAGATTGTTATTATGTCTTGGTTTCCATTTGAGGAATTAATCACTTGCATATTATTTTATGTGAGCAACATTTTATTAGGGCTTAATGATTTCTATTACAACCCCCTTGTAAAGTTAATGTTATTATTATCTTTGAAAGGATCTAGGGTAGGTATTGTTCCATCATGGTTGTGCTTGGTTACCAAAATAAATAGTTTATCACTACATATATGGTTTGAACCATATAATGTAGCACAGGGTTTTTCTTATGTTCAAGAATTGAAGCATAAGATATTATTGAGGTTGCAATTCTGGTTATAAAGATGGGATGACATCATATTACATGTGCTAGGGTTAATCTCCCCTAACCAAGATAATATGGTTACTTTCTTAATTGCTTCTGTGCTCATTTGATTACTAAGGATTTGAGAATTGGTTTTATCTTCTACCAATTAACTACAATTATTATCCTTAATTTATCATTAAGTTAACTACATTGGTTATAGTTCTTTTTATAGTTAACTTTGGTCATATGAATAGATGGTTTCTCACCATATTAAGTATGGAGTTTTACTCTAAGGTTTTCTTATGTTTCTTAGGTGAAGCATAAGGGGAATGTAGATGTGGTAGAATTCTACTTATGATCCCCAGGTGAATCACAAATTAAGGTTAGGATATAATCCTATGGTTGCTTACTAGCTATCACCCTATGATTTCATGTGGGGAATGAGATCTACTTATCCTATTAGGGTTTATCCTCAATACCTCAAGAACATGATCATGGATTAGGCATGATCAACTTGTTCTTAATATATCTACCTCAAGTTCTTAGGGTTTATGATCATCACTCAATTTATAATGATCAAGGTTTGGATTCCTAGGGATCTCTCATTAAATGGGTTCTCACTTCCATGATCAAGCATGGTCTTGATCAATCAAGGTATAGCACATCTAATTTACCTTCTTGTATGGGACTACTATGGCTGCCTTGTTAATTTATATCCCAAGAGAATGCCTGAGATCTTCTGCTAGGGTTCTATTCAAACAATGATGATATGGTCATCTGGTATATGAATAGTTCTCTCCCTCACATTCAAGTGTTGCCTCAACTACTTGAGTGTAACACCATAGCTTGGGCTCTCTTATAAAGGAATGGTTATTCTAGGGTTTATGGTGTACTCACAATATCTCAATAGGTATTAAGTCTAAGACTCCACTTGGCTATCTTGATTGAGTTAATCTCCTCCTTACTTTATCAATTCATGGATATGGTATTATTCCATGTGATATTAGGTTATCTCACCACTTCAAGGAAAATGGTTTACAACCTAATACTTTAGTTCAAAGGTTGTCATTTGTTCATTAATAGGTAAAGCTAAGTTTAGAATAAATGGTCTTTCTTATATGGGAAGGCTTGAATAATACTCTAGGGTTCCTCTTAGAGATGATGATTTGAATACTTGGATGTATAACCAAGGTTTAGCTCAAGGTTTGTTATTGCTTCTTTAATGGTTAATATAGGACTCTCACCCCTCTAGGTTTGATGTATAAAAATATGGAATAGAGAAGGATATATATATTTCTAGAGTGGATCTCCTTGTTATGTTTTCCAAGAATGAAGTAATATGAATACAATGAGGTTCATGGTAGAATCAAGGATTAGTTTAAGACATGGAAAAGATAAGTCTAGAATAGTTCTCCATTTTATTGTTACTTGATTTATAGTTGAATAGATGTTCATATGTTATGGCAAAGATTACCATGTTATGATCTTTATTAAGATCAAGCAATTGATCATTGAGTAAAGTGTTGTTGTGTTGATTATTAGTTCCATTTGATCTAACCCCTTAGATCAAATCATCTCTACCCAAAACCAGGTTTTAACAAGGTCACTTTGAGGTTTATAGCGCTTGACTTGATGAGCTACTTCTATTCCACCAAGGTCAAGTGAAACTTGAGTGACTGTTTTACTTTAAAGCGCGAAAATTCCCATTTTCTATGCATGAATGCAATGCACATCTGTTTACTCTATTTTTGTAACCCCAATACCTGGGATATTACAGGTTCGACACTCTTATTTATCGAAAGTACTACGATACACCCCCTATACTTGTGGGTCATCACATCTCCAGCGGCGCGACGCATTTCGGACATCCGAAATGTCCGTTTGTGTCGCGCGGCGGACGCGAGGCAGATCGTTTTTGTCCGCGCGTCCGTTTGCACCTTGGGGTGGTTCCAGCGGCGCGACGCATTTCCGCGTTTGCATCAAATATGAAATTTCGAAACAACAAAATAAGGAATTCAACAAAGTCATAGTTATTACATTTAAATTTTAAAAAGTCTACATGAAAATAAGATACTACTCCTATAGGCATGATCTTCATGGCCATCCATGGTCCATTGATGCTCAATCAGATCCGTCTGCAGCTGTTTGGAGACGGTGTCGTTTGTGACTTTTACATTCATATGTAGATAGTCCGCCCAAGATGAAGCTCCAGGAACTGGCGCAACCAACTCACCTTGGAATTCCCAGTGGTTCTCATTGCGGTCATCAGGACGCTCGTTCTCAACGATCATGTTGTGCATGATCACGCAACATGTCATCACCTCATGCATTGTCTTCAGCGACCATGTTCTCGGGTGACGGATAATTGCCCACCGAGCTTGGAGCACACCAAATCCACGTCCACATCTTTCCTGCAAGCCTCTTGCATCTTGGCAAACCTCCTCGTCTTCTCGGAGTTTGGAGTACGAACAGTCTTCACCAATGTGGCCCAATCAGGGTAGATGCCATCAGCAAGATAATATGGCTTGTCATATGCATTTCCATTGATCTCATAGCTCACCCGGGAGCTTTGCCTTGCATGAGCCTTTCGAAAACCGGTGATCGGTGCAACACATTGATGTCATTATTGGAACCGGCCATGCCAAAGAATGAATGCCAAATCCATAAATCTTGAGATATGACAGCTTCAAGAATGATCCGTCCTCCTCATGCCCATTGTACATACCCTGCCATCCAAAAGGACAGTTTTTCCACTCCCAGTGCATGCAATCTATGCTGCCAATCATCCTGGGAACCCTCTAGACTCGTTGATAGACATGAGCCGCCTTGTATCCTCAACATTTGGCTCCCTACAGTAATACTCTCCGAACACGGCAATCACGGCTCGGCAAAACCTGTACATGGACTCAAGACAGGTGCTCTCACCCATTCGAAGATACTCATCGAATATATCAGCCATTCCATATGAGAGCATGCGAATAGCCGCGGAGCATTCTTGGTATGAGGTGAAGCCTAGCGCACCTGTTGCATCGGGCCTGCATTGGAAGTAGGGGTCGTAGTTCTGACGCCCGTAGAATGACCAAGAACAGGTCCCTTGACATCCGTATCGGCGCGGAACATTTTTTTAGATCGGATTGGTGAGGTGGAAGTAGTCCTTGTGGAGGCGGGCCTGCCTGCCTCCTTGCGCGGGTTTTTGAGCGCTTCACGAGCCCCGGTGCTGCGGCCCGGGTTTGAGGTGAACTCGTGGATCATGGAGGCCGCAGTAGTTGCCAATGTCTGCGCCGATCGGACTCGTCGTCCGAAGAGGAGTCAACGATCTGCGCGGAACTTCTCCACCATATGCCACGCGTCCATCTGCGTCGATACGAACTGTTGATCAATGGCCGCGCACAAATCGCGCCGAAAAAGGAGAATGAACCTACCGGCGCAATTGGTCGAACAGTCGTGGGCGGCACGGAAGGCCGGCGCAACCGGCAACGTTTGGCCGAAAACGGGCGGTTCGCGCCGAGCCAACCCCGAGTACGATCTGCTCTCCGGGCGACAACGGTGCGACGGCGATCTGCGGACGGCGGACGGCGGGGTTGGGGTGGGGCGTCGCACTAGGGCAGAACTGGGGAAGAAACAAGTCGAAGCGGTCGATTTCACTCTCGCTGACTTGCGGGACCGGGTAAGAAATGGAGGACGCTCGGCGCGTCCGCAGTGGAGACGCAAACTGGCGCATATTTAGGCCAGGTTTGTCTCCGGGACCTTGTCACCGTCGGAGCAAAGCCCAGACGCATTTTCGGTCATGGTGGACGAAAACAGTCGCCCAACGACCATTTGGGTCGCGCCGCTGGAGATGCCCTAACTCCGCTCCAAAACCCTACACCAACTTCCGTCGACACCTCCATCGCCATGGCGCCGCCTCTCGCCGGCGGTAAGCAGCCCCATACAATATCCCTAACTCCAATTAACCGCGGGCTAACCCCAGATCATTTCCTCTCTGCAGCTCCTAGGATGCTGGAGCGACAGCTCCTACAGGCGGCGATCGACGGCGACCTCCGCCGCTTCAAGGGTACGTCCGCGCGATGCGCGGCATTCCCTTTCGTCGAGGGTCTCCTCTCGGTACCCGCTTTTCCTTTTCGATCGCTCGCTGATTTTGGGCGGGGGGTTTTCCGATCCGTGTCGCAGGGACGGTAACGGCGCTGGATGCTGGGAAGGGCCGCCCCAGGGAGGCGGTGGAGGCCGTCAAGGATGACGGCGCGGGGGCCTTGCACTTAGCCGCCCGTAACGGGATGACACCAGTGTGCGCCTACCTAGTCGAGGAGCTCCGGGTGGATGTCAACGCCTTGGACGACTCAGGTTGATCCTCGGTTCCACCCTTGCTAGGTTGTCGAGATTGCTGTCTTGTTCGTCTGCGTGGTTGTTTCTGAGCAGCAATCATCCGAGGAGTTTAGGGATTTTTGGATTGCACATTGCTCTTGACGTTTGTGACGATATACTCTTAAGGTGCTGAACTGAATCAACTGATTAGCACATTTGTTGCACATTACTCTTGGCAGCTTTTGCACATTTGCCACACTTTACTTGAAAACAAAAGTGTGGCAAATGTGCAATTACCCCTGGGTGTTGATCTCTTTTTCATTAGTTTATTATATGTACGATTCTGTAGGCAAATTAAATATCTTGGTGAATTGGATGGCAATTTGGCTTATGTGGCATTTCAGCACTAGTTTTAGTTGGCTTCATCCCTTACTGTAAAATCAATCACTTAAAAGTGTGGCACATCTCAAACTTATGCTAGTGAAAATAGCTCCGAATAGGAAGCATTCCTTAAATCACGATGTGATGTAAAAATTATAATCAAGCAAACTCGTGTGGTGCTTTGTTGTACAAACTTGTGCCTTTTGGACATAGAGTTGCTTCCAACATTGATGGCTGCTTCTCTGATTTTCCTTCAAAATGTCTCGTCCCCTTTTCTTCTATCATATGCATCAGTGTATTTTCTAAGGAAAATGATTCATAACCTATACAATGTTTCTCTACATTGCACCATCAGAGGTAGCTTTCTTCAATGTCAGTCAGTAACTTAGTAATTACGATGGATCAACTTTCAAATCAGTAGTTACTGATTGCTTTCGGCTCTATTGAGCAATCTAGATTTTAGGTAGCACCGCAGAAGTATCTGATTGATTGGTATTAAGCGCAACTTCTGAACATGATAGTGCCTTGCGCTGACATATAACTTTCAAAACGCAAAATTATATGAGAAAATTTGGTTATGTACCTATTGGGCTGCTATCCTAGTTTTTATCAACACTTTTCCTTTTGTGGTGTTTATCCAGCTGAAATCAACACTCTGCATTTTATTTAGGCTTATCCCACATAACATCATCAAAATGACAAAAAACATGTGCCACATGTCAAGATGTCATCGTGAATTACAATTTCAGAAGGCAACCTATGAGTGCCTTTCTCTTGTTCTCTTGCAGTTTATTTTTTGCTATTGGTCTGTAGCTACCCCCCATGTGTTTTCGTTTTGACAAAGGCATGCTTAGATAGCTAATCATAATTTCTTCTTATGGATTTATTCTGTTCTTGTATGAACCTGTCATTTTGCTGAGCTTCTTGTTTTGATGATTTTGATAGGCATTACACCCCTGGGTCATGCGGTTGGTGCTGGAATGGTGGATAGTGTGAGGTATCTTCTTGATCATGGTGCCAATCCAGATAAGACTGGTAAAGAAGGGTGTACTCCTCTACAATTGGCAGTTGCAGAAGGTCCCTTTATGCATATATTAATATCTCTCTTTTATCTTTTGTTCTGTATTTGTGCATTTCACTAGGTTTTGGAAAAATCTGTTCTGTTTATGTGCTTTTTTTACGGTGTACACCCGTAGGCATACATTACTTGTATTCATAAACATAACAATACAGAGGTGGTATGCCATACAAGCAACAGAACACAAGGAGGATACAAACGGTTGTACTGCTGCAAACTGCCATCGCTGCAGCTACCAAGCACGCACGTCCTTTGCCTTCGCCTTCGCCGGAGAAGAAGAGCACCAGCAGTCGGTCCACCCCTGAAGAAACCCCTAGCCAGCAGGCATTAACAAGCTGATAGCCATCAGCCCCATAAGACTGGATCTAGCCCGATAAGGAACATCAACTGGAGGAGCCCTTCGAGCTTATTCAATGCTGGATCCGGGGCCAGTGCCAGCACCCCCTTCAGGCGGCTGTACCCCCCACTGTCTTCCGCAAACATGCAACAGTCAAGACAGCCGCACTCCAAAAGCAGCCCAATCCAAGAGCAGCCGATCCCTGCCGGCACCCCACGCCACAGCGCCAAATTGAAGCCACTCCAACAGCTTGGACTCCATAAGCCTCTTGCCGGCGTCAGCAACACCTCCTGCAAGCAGGGACATGGTGATGAGGCCTAGGCCACGTGTGTTGCCCGATCTCACGAATTGACCGAGGGAAAGGCGGGGGAGAGGAAGAACACGAAGAACACGGCGAAGAACACGATGAACACACGCGAACGCACGCAACACAACCCGATACAATTCGGTTTACTCCCGATAGCCCGAACCACTATCCCGATAGAATCCCTCAAGGAGAGACACGAGGTAGAATCCCCGAGAGAAAGACCGATATACGATCTATGGAGTCACACGAGTGAGAGACCGCGGTAGAATCACAAGTGCGAAAGATAAATCATATAAGGAGTGCCTTGATACAACTCATAGATTTGTGTCTAAGAGAGGAGGGGTTTCCCTAATCCCAAAGGGATGGTGGAGGCATAAGCCAAGTTCTCACTCAAGTTATGTCTAACCTAATGAAGGGGAGGTGGGAGCCTATATATAGGGAGCCACCAAAGGAGGGGTAGTTTAGGCATACAAAGGGATAAAGGGTTCAGATTTGATGCTCTTTGCAGTGGGGCGTCAGGGCCAGCACAGGTAGGGCGGCAGTGCCGTCATCCTCAGGCGTAGTGGCGGTGCGGCAGTGCCGGTCTTCCTGGCGCGTCTCCTTATCCTCGACATTCTCTTCCATGCTTCCACGACCTCGGCCTTGAGTCCTCGAGCCTCCATGGTGTCGTCCACTTCCTCCGTACTTGGCGATGTGTTCCTATCATGGTCATATGAAGGAGGATGAAGTAGCATACCATTCATGAAAGACAATTGTAGGCACGCATAAAGGAGAAGATTCACCTTTGCGTGACGTGTCGGCGTTGACGCACATGATGCGGTGGAGACCGAAGGTCGCCCCGTATCACATGGACTGGGAGACCATTATTCCTAGAAGCACTATCAGCATCTGCGCAAAAATGACGCTGACAGAGGAACCTTGAAAGCCTAGAAAACCTAAGCCGAATTGGTAATTCATTATACTGTGTCCAGCTAAGCATACTCGGTATACTAACAGAAAAGGTGTTTGCCTCTGTTTCCTTAATTGCAATTAAGTCTGAAAAATGCAGTCATTGATAATTTCGTTGACCTATGAAGCAATTATTCAACTTACCAATACCTACTTCTGTTTTAGCAACCGGCAGGAGAACTGCATTTTCATATAGATAGAAACGAAAAGTTACTTGCAAAAACGAGTATTTTTGTTAAAGGGAAAGCAAGGATAAACCCCTAGAAAAAAGACCCCAAAACTCATGGGTCAAAAAGTTGCTTGGCTCAGAAACGCAAATGAAGTAATGAAGTTTTAGTTTTTTTTATAAAGTATAAGTAGAACTTTTTAATACTAAGATTAATTACTAAGATCCGAGTTCCTATGCTATACCTGTTTCTATGTCCGAAAGACCCTTTCGATAATTGATTTTCTCTAATGGCACTTTCGATAACTAAGTTACCATTTAACGAAAAAGAATTTCCTCAGTGCTATTGACTTATTCGTAAGACAAGGTTTACTTACATATTTCGTGGCCTGTTGCCTTGCTACCGATATCCACTTCGCATCCCAGGTTACTAAGACTTCTATATTAACATTTGTAGTTAAGTTACCAGTGTTTTTATTTTGAGCTAGCGCGTTGGAGGATGTTTGTTTATGCATCAAGTTATTACAAGGCTCTCTATTGTGGCTACTAGGTAGCAGGGTTAGAAGTATCTGCAGTAACTGGGAACCTGTGAGAGCTAACAACTGAGAAAGAATTCCCAACCTGGAAAACTCCAGTTTACTTTATGAACAAAATTTGTGTTTAAATTTGTATCTGTAAACCTATCGAATTCAAATTTTATGTTTAAAATTCGCAATCAAAACCACACATGAGAAAACTGTTACCTGACTGTACCATCCATGCACCTTTAATGTTTGCGATATCATATTTTCGCCATAACTGCTTTTTTCATTCTTTCCAAGGTAGTACTCCCTCCGTCCCACCAAACTTGTATGAGATTTGTCAAAATTTGAATGTATCTATATGATTTTAGCATCTAGATACATCCGAGTCTGGACAAATCTCAGACAACTTTCGTGGGACGGAGGGAGTATTATGTATTATTGAAGTGTATATTTGACCTCAGTTTGCTTACAATTTGAGCTGTACAGTCATTTCATTTCTTACAAACTCATGAATGATCTATTTTGCATCCCTGTTAGGCAATAACGAACAAATATATAAATTAGATTTCTGCCACAATGTGAACAGAACGTGCTTGCCATTTACTCAGTTCCATGTCTTTACATATGTTGGTTTGCCATTTGGTTCTCATTCGGATTTATGAGTCCTTGTTAGTTCCAGTATTTTAGGTACAGTATTAGAAACGTAAGCTTAACATATTTTCTGATGCGATGTTTAATGTTTTACACCTGGCTTCTTGGGGGTTTTAGATCCCTTGCTAGGATCATGTGCTTCACTAAAACTTCTATTCCAGTTGTAACTGTATCATATGTTCAGTATCGAATGATCTCACCAATAAAAGGAACTATAACAGTGACAACAAACAGCATGCTGGATATTGTATCTTGCTATATTCGTATATAATGATGACCTATTGCATGGTCTGTATTTCTAACTCAGGGAACTGTGAAGTTTTAAAAGTCTTGCTTTCAAAAGGAGCTGATGTTGATGCATTGTCTTATTGTGGAGCGGCACTGCATATTGCTGCTATAAGGGGGCAGTATGGTGCTATGAAGATTTTGTTGGAACATCATGCAGATGTATGTTCAGTTGCATCTATCTCTTCTCTTTCTTGCTGTTTTGATTAACAAGATCCACATTATTACTGACTAGATTCTTGTAAATTTATGGTCATGTAAGGTCATTTGGTACTTGCTAGGTTTTTCTAGTAAGTAGTAACTGAATGGTCAAATTAGGTAAACTGTGTTCTGATTGAACTCGTTCATTTGTTCAACTGTATATGGAATATAGCCTCTGTCCTTGGGTGCTTACTTGGTTTGACAAAAGAATTATGTTTTATGCATCATATGATCATTGTGGTCCATCTCTCGTCTTGTAATAGTCCTCTCTGATGTGGACCTCTTTGTAAATTGTACGGCACTGCTGTTTTTAATGAGAAGCACCTAGGTCCTTCGAGGCCGTTCCCAGTTCAAGAAAAAAGGAAAAAAAAAGCTTCATGTTCAATGTGGATGAAAAAAATAATTGTTTCATCCCTAGTACAAAACCATCCTTTCTGCTGTTTATGTGGTATTTTCTGTCTTATTTACACCCTGACCTATGGCACTGAAAAGTTTTACAGTTATTAACATTGAGATTCGAGAATTGAAATTCACTCTGATGATTAATTGGCTATATAATGCATCATGTTTCCAACTCCATCACTCCACTCTCAAATGCATAACCTTATTCAGTTTGGTGCCTTGGTAGAAATATTCATTGAAAAATATTCTGTTTACTTTATTTCTTTTCGTTTAGTCTAGGCTACTGTGGAAAGTGGAGTCTTCTTCCTTTGCTGAGCAGTCGGGTTTCGCTCATGTTTTCTGGCTGTGGCATGCAATCGCGAAAACCTTTATTGCCAATGACTTTGTAATATGGTCTAGTTAGTGTAATATGGTGTGTGTGTTTGGGTTCAGGTGTGACCCAGGATTTGTATGAGACATGATGAGTGTGGATGTTGTTTTCGGTTGCTGTAAACTCTGCCATGTGCGGCTTTATTAATTTAAAGCTGGGCGTATGCCTTAAGTTTAAAAAAAGTGTTATCCGTGCGCGTAACAATTTCTTTTGCAGTTCATTATTTCATTCTTTTCTTAGTGTTAGCTGTAACTGAGCAGACATTACTGGTTACGGATTGGATAATTTTTTACTGATACAACACTAAATCTCTGTCAATTTGAACTTAGGAAGTGATCGTATATATCTATTAGGACCCAGATTTGAATTTGGGATGATGGTTTGAAGATATGAATAACAATTTGGAAGTTACGTATTAATTGAACAAGGGTTGATGTTTATGCTTCCGTTGATGTTTAATTGTCATCTATCAGTGTAAGCTTTTGCTGGTGCTTATAATACTTGGCGTGATGCGGAACCTCCCATTAGTCGTGGGCTGCTGTTGCTTGTGAGTTAGGGAAAAACTTCCCCACGACAGAGCTGGCCAATAGCAAGGAAGAACTGAATAAGATAGGGTTGGGGAGGTAGAACGAGGAATGTCAGTGGCACTACTTGGAGAGTGATAGGTTTTTTGTCCTTATTGGATCGTCGATGGTTATAATCGTGAAGGATGGTTATATGGGTATTATTTTTATATTTGGCTATGGTTTATCATTTCTATGAACTTTGCTGAACTCTTCTGGTTGCGATAATTATTGTTGTATGTTCATTAACAACATTCATTTATAGGTTCTTATTTTCTATGAACTCTTCTGTGTACATTTGAGTTTGACTTTATTTTTGAAATGTTCTGGCAAAACTGTTCTTTTTTGTTTATGTTTGTACATTTTTCTTCGATCGCAACAAGTCTGCAGTTTTCATCATGAAAGTGTGCTAATTTTCTTAATCTATCTTGTTAGTGTAACGTGGTATTTTCCACCTGTTATACACCTCTCGTTGCCGCTCTCACTGCAGGCTCACTGAAATGCGTGAAGCTTCTCATTAAGGTGATATTTGTTGTTCTTAGACCCAACTGAAAATTTTGACACATTTATTTATTGGAGGTATCTGCAACATTTTAGGCTGGCGCTGATGTGAAGGGTCTCGGTAGTGCTAACCCCCTAGTAGTTGCAGCAACTGAGGGCTTAACTGATTGCCTCAAGTGGTTGTTGGACGCTGGTGCTGATCCTAATGTTCCTGATGATGTAAGTTGTAACCTACTTTGCTGCTAGTACATGCTAAGCTCTTTATGTGTTGGTCTTTACACGCAGGAAAATTATACTATACAACTAATTGCTGTTGATTTTCCACATCTCCTTCCCAATTTCCCAAGTGCCAGGTCTCTAGATTATAGTGTAGACTTTCCGAAAATCTGTTCTCTTAAGTATTGCATTTATTTATTTCGTTACGCCCACTTCTGTTTAAACAATTACTACGGGTATTATGCATGACAACATATGTCTCCAACCATATGAGATTATTATTATTATTAATTAATAGTAATATTATTATTAGGGCATACTTGTTACACGTATTGAGTTCAAAATACATTGTGTTGGGGCAGAGAAGATAGTAACAGGCTGTATGTATTGTTGAAACAAGTTTAGCATACCAAATATCAATATCTATTACCTGTGAGCTCAATTTGAACTGGCAAAATAATTGTCTAGTTGTGATACAGTAATCTAAGTAATAGTTTTAAGTTGCCATGTTAATTCCAGTCAGTTGTTTTATGTGCTGGTGGTTGACATATCAAGATGTTGTTTTATTAGAAATGCTCGGTGTTTCTCACCGCGGAATTGCAACTTGTTGTGTTTCATATATAACTTTTTGTACTTCTGTTATTTTGTCTTCCTCTTCTGCAATTAAAACGTGTCTCTGTTTTATTGTTAACAGTTTGGTCACCTGCCAATAGAACTTGCTGCATCTAACAATAGAAGGGAAGATGTTAAGATCTTACTTCCAGTAACTTCCCGTATTCCATCGGTGCATGATTGGAGCATTGATGGGATAATTAATTATGTAAAACTGACGCTGGAGGTATGGACTAGAGCAGCATTGACATGCTTTGTATTTTGTTCTAGTTTGGTACTAATAGTTTATGTTTTACCTTTCAGTAATTGATTGCACTAGAACATCTCCTATTCTATAATATCTTTCATGTATGCCCCTGACTTGAAAGCAAATAGTTGAAAGTTGAAGACACATATTTCCATCAATCCTCTAGATGGTTGACTGAAATAAGATTGTAAATTCACCTAGATGTAAGGATGTACAGTAATGGTAAAATTGTCAATTCCACATACACATTTTCTCTCACCATGCTCCATTTAGTTCTAATTTACTATTCATATCTCCGCAATTCCTCTTCCCGAATGGCACAATGGAATCGTTGACTGCAATTAGTTAGTACCTCATCAAGATGTAAGGATGTAGTATCAATGATGTTTAAGATTGTCAGCTCCTCTTTCTCAAAGCAAAACAAAAAATGGTAAACTCATATGTTTTCTCTCAGTACATGGCATGCAGTTCTATTTTACTACATGAATGGATCGTAGCGAACAAGAGGGGGGGTGAATGGGCGCTACGCAATTTTTAGTCTTTTTCAGTTTTTAGTGCAACGGAAGATAAAAGTGATAGCTTTGATGATGGAGGTGTTCCTAGTATGATCCTAGGCTAGTGCAACAAGCAAAGGAACCAAACAACAGTAATAAGGATAAGGAGCGGGACAACCGGAGGGCGCGAAGACGAGGCGAGGATTTGTTTCCCGCAGTTCCTCCCACAAAAGGGAGTACGTTTGCGTTGAGGAGGTGCTAGTCTCACACAAGAGACTAGACGGCCACACCACGAAGGAAGGCCTCACCTTCTTCCTCAAGAGAGCTCCACAAAGGGGCTCCCTTTGCTCCACTAAGGCACCGGTCGAGCGGTGGTTCCTTCACAAGGTTGGGGCGAGCTCCACAACACGAGGCTCCCAACACCCTATGGGGCTAGCACAACTCCAAGCTAGCCTCCATAGAAGCACTTCATCCAAGATCCCACCATAGGAACCCTAACTCCAAGATCCACTAAGGACTACCACGAATTGGTGAAATTTCTCTCGGTAGAACGATAGATCGGGGTCTCCTCTACCACTCCTCAAAGTATCAGCAAGATTGGTTGGGTAGGTAGGGAGATCCACTAAGTTTGAGCTCAGCAACAATGAGAGAGAGAGAGAGAGAAGAGCTGAAAACGATGGAGAAGAAGGGCCCTTTAAATAGGGCTCCTCAAATCCAACCGTTATGTGCCGCCTAAGCGGTACTACCGCTGGATTCGAAATCCCACGAACTTGTCCACGTGGGGGTACCGCAATGGCCTCGAGCTTACTGGATACCAAGCGGTACCAAGCGGTACAGCGTGGCCGTAACTTAAGTTCGATGCAGAAGCGTCCAGGCGGTAGGTACCGCAAGGGTACCGTACTTTGTTCGTGGGACATTTACACCCAAGTCTCGAGCGGTACCGTAGGGTAGCGGTACTCACCTCTGGGTAGTCCGGCTTATTTGAGCTTTTCCTCTTTTCCTCTCCTACCATGTCACCTCGCGACACACACACAAAACCAGAAAACCTAAGAGCTACGCTTCAGTCTTCCGATCATAGTGTATTCAGCGAGGGCACCGTACACTTGCAAATATATCAAAGACAATCTTTGTGCACGGTTAGAATTATTCAAGTGTTGTCATCAAACACACAAAACACGGGATATAGATCTTGCTCTTTCAATCTCCCTCTTTTTGGTGTTTGATGACAACACAAGAATTTGCAACATAGCAAGAGATATTATGATAAGGCTCTCGATTTGTAAAAAGTTGGCGGAGCTCCCCCTAGATGCGTGCATATTTGAAATATGCATTTGTATACAAATGCACGCATCCTAGAGAAACGACTCCCCTTAGATTCTACAAACCATGCACATATGCAACAAGGATATTTGACAAGATGAATAGCATATGCACACTATGGAGGCAACACAAGATCATATAGGAGATTTGGGCGAGTTTTTCATACCTTTGCCTTGAGAAAACCCAAACTCACAATAAGTGCCTCCATAGAATTGGTGTAGCCAATATGAGATAGATAATGAAGATCAATATAGGCTACCACGAATAAGTCTTAATACAAACCGGGGGATCGGGAGATCCACAAATAGAGTAGCAAGCATACGAAATAAGTTCCGAATAACTAGAGATAAAATATGATGCCAAGGCCGAAAAACCAAAATGAAGCACCAAGCCCTTGGCATCCCCATGCAAATTCCCGTCCTAATAGATCAACTTCTCCCCCTTTGGCATCGTAACACCAAAAAGGGAGAAGAAGCATACTAACGCCCCAAGGTGAATCACTCGTCATCCTCATCATCATCGTCATCGTCTTCCTCGTCGTTCTCCTCCTAATCATCATCCATCTCCTCGTCCTCGTCCTCGTCCTCGTCCTCTTCATCTTCAACTTGGCCCTTACCATGAGGTGGTGGAGAGGGACGAACGATGCGCTCGGGGATGGAGTCCTCGGAACTTGACCAAGTGTACTTGGACTTCCACTCACCGGGAGGGGTAATGTTGTCCTCGGAGCCCTCGGAGACGGGGAGGCCCATGTGCTTCATCATTCCCTTTTGGCGTTGGCGGATCTTCTTGTTGTCACGGTGAGCTTGGTACATCCTATCTTGGAGGTCCTCCTTGAAGCAAAAGGACTTCTTGAGGCGAGCGGTGAGCTTGGCGAAGAGGCCTTTGGTCTTGACGGAGTTAGGCACGAAGTCGGAGTCATCACTATCGGCTTCTTCCTCCTCGGTGTCCTTGGGTGCATTCTATTCTTGCCATACCTTGGAGGGTCATGATTCTTGACAAGGGGGCTCTTCTCCTTATGGATAGTGATGTTGGGGCGACATTGGTCAAGAAGATCTCCACGGCCATCTCGATCCCATTTGAGACAAATGAGCCTCATGATGAAGGGCGCATATTGAGGGAGCTTGCGGAGGAAGGCACAATCACGCATCTCATGCCAAATGAAGTCCATGACATCCAATTGTCGGCCACTACCCCTCATCTCATCGGTGCGCACGAGAAGGTTCACAAGAAAGCCATGCACCTCATCATGGTTGGTGTCTTTGGGGTTGATGGTGCTGCGGTAGATGCGATTCATGATGTCGTAGACGGGAAGGAGGTTGTAAGCACTTCCACATAACATCCTCCCGGGGATGTAGAGGTTGGCCATCTTCTCTTTGGCCATAGGCTTGGCCTGGAGGTGAATTCTGAAGAAGTTGATGTCAAACTCGGGAAGGTCATATCCAATGCCTCTAGCAAAATCCTCCCACATGGCTTCCATCACATGCTCCCTAGTCATCCACTTCAAGGAGCGGAAATCACCCTCATCCTCAAGGAACACAACAGTGGCATAGAACTGGCATATTATCTCCTTGGAGTAGTTGTGAGAGAAAGTCATCAAAGGAATAAGACCTTGTTCTTCGCATATCTCGAGTGCTTCCCCAAAGTACTTGGGCTTGGCTCGGAGCATGTCCATGTCTATGGAGTATTGAGGGAAACACCGGAACTCCTTTGACCCATAGACATCATTGTAAATCCTTTCTTGGTCGGCGTGGTAGAAGAAGGCGTTGGGGCAGACACGAGAGTTCTTTGGCACCAAGTAAGGATTGACCCCCCGAACTTGCAAGAATTGAGCTTTCTTGAGATCTTTCATAGATTTTTGAGGACCCTGGACGGTCCTTTTGCCCGCTGCCGCTGCTGCATCCCTTTGACGCTTGGTGGTCCTTGTTCGTACAATTTCATCTTGCTCTTCGTCTTCTCGATGACGACGAGAGGAGGGCTTGACCTTACCGCCACCACGGGGCCTAGATGATCCTGTGAACAGCAAAGGTTTGGGAGGGAACCGGGGATAAGTGCACAAGCCATGGAGTTAGAGATCAAGGAGGACACTAACAAGCAACATTGGTGAAACTAGTCAAAGCGGTAGTACCGCAACCTGACCCGGTAGTACCGCTTGGACCGGTAGTACCGCCTGTGAACAAGCGGTACTACCGCTCAAGCTCAGCACATCTAGATCTAGGTTGAGGACATGGCAGAGAAGTTCATAGTGTCACACATTGTTGCTAGCTAGTATCCTCGTACATGTAGAGCTTCCAAGAAGGTTTCTCCACCACAAACCCCCATCAAACCCTAGCCTATGCATCTAGGGAGTTCAACACACCCTAGAGAGAGAGAGTAGGGTTCATACCGGAGGACATGGCGGAGAAGAGGATGGGGAAGCTTCTCCACGGAGGAGATTTGGCCGGGGATGGCTGGAGGAGGAGATCGGGGCCGGTCTCCTCGAGGTCTTGGAGCTTGGGGACGCCTTTGACTCGTGGTGGGTGGGGGTATGTGGTGATTTGGGAAGAACCCGTCCCACCCGGTACCTTAAGTCAAAGGTGCAAGCGGTAGTACCGCTCATAGGGGCGGTAGTACCGCTTACCGGTACTTGCCCGGTACCTCGGGCGGTAGTACCGCTTCGGAGCAAACTTCTGACAGTTGTCAGGTTACGACCCCTAAGCGGTAGTACCGGCCTGAGGACCGGTAGTACCGGCCTCCACAGCTCAAAAACACTCAGATTTTGGTGTAGACTTGTGCTTTTAGACTGAATTGGCTCAAGAGATAGGTAATGGCTTAGGATTAGATGACGGAACTGTTGAGGTACTACTCAACCAAGCTTGCAAGAATCAAAGCATTAAAAGCCAAGCTTGAGTGAATCTCCCATGAAGAACATAAAGAAAAGAAAACCAAAAGCAAATGAAGAAAAGAAATCAAAAGAAACAAAAGCTCCTCAAGGAGGAGGTTGGTGGCCGAAGCCACCGTGTAAGAGCTTAGTAGTGTGAGGTCGCGTAGATGTATCTAGGACTCACGGCTACAACTCAACATGAAGCTCATTAGTCACTTAGTTGACAAATAGCATATGCTTTGGATTTCTTTATGCATTATGGGGGGAGGGATAGCTCAATAAGTTTAAACCGCACTCCCCCTATATTCATGCGTGCTTTACATCTAGACATGTAGTACAAAAGTGGTATTATCCACTCTTGTCACGATGTCCGGATGAGAAGCACAAGGGTAGAGAAGCAAACCTTGGCCGGTAGAGAATGAGTCCATTGTTTTGTCGGGCTCATTAAGGAAGTATCGATGCTCTAGGTGCTTGGGGTTGCTATACCGTTGGACCCCTTCATATCTTGCTCTTGAGTATGTCTTGTACTTTGCCCGAGTCATGAAAGAGTCTTGACGCTTTAGTACCCCGGCGAGAATGGACCAATTGGATAGATTCTTGTGTGGTCCCTTGATCTTCATCATGGTTTAGGTCCTCGCCTTGACCCTCATTGTTGTTGATGCCGAACTTGAGGTTGTGGAAGAGGTGATCTTTCACTTGGTTGTTCAACGGAAGAAGCTTGGCCTTGTGGTGTAGATGGCTCCATATAGATGGAACTTCGTCCTTCCCCGGAACCCGTAGAAGGTAGCTTTTGA
The DNA here is from genome assembly GCA_030979885.1 of Lolium multiflorum. Classification (NCBI taxonomy): domain Eukaryota; kingdom Viridiplantae; phylum Streptophyta; class Magnoliopsida; order Poales; family Poaceae; genus Lolium; species Lolium multiflorum. Next base: position 88,827,182 of record CM061752.1, on the reverse strand, counting down.
GGTCGGCGAGTGCCAACACTCATCCTTCCTACGGTAACCGGGGGAATTGCATCTCCTTTCTCACAAGAAGCACTTCGCCCCTCCAAAGAACTATCATCTTCATCAAAAGAGTCTCATCACACAAAACCACAACCACACAATAGACTCAAACTCCATCATCATGTTTGAGTGTCTCCAACTAAGGTTTGTCTCTCACTTCCGGCAACCCCATGAAGTTGGGGTAAGAATATGGCTAGGAGTAAATGACGGATTCCTTCTTTGCCAATGAAGATATCCAAAATATTGAGTTTGAACTCCATTCCATTGTTGCTCCTTCTTGCAAGGATCATGTTATAGAACTTGCATTGAACTTGTTTGACAACCTTCATGGTTCATTTTCTTCAACGCAATTCCTACAAAACATGATCTCTACACAAAGAAGCATTTTCTATTAGTCCGAGAACGTGGCCTCTCGGAGTGTCTAGCTCCACAAGAGGACCACAACAAAATCATTGTAAAAGGTACAAGGACCTTAGCATGAAAAACGATGAACGGAATGAACATTGTAAACAAGGGTCTTGACAAGGCCGGGTGTTGCCACCGCCTTGTCAAGGCCCAATACCTTTAAGCTTGCTTGTGTTGATGCCATAAGAAGAGATAGAATGAGATAACTCGAGGGCGACAACAACTTCTTTGCTTTCGGACAAGAGAATTGTGGCTTCAACATCTTCCACCAAAGAAGCACCACCGGAAGCAAAGACCTTCATGGATCAAGCTTTGGAGATAGGAACCCATTTTTCAATGGGCCCTATCGTGATGCTCCTTTTTATCTTGATCCTCCTTCTTCTCTTCTTCTTTGGCTTTATAGCCACTCCTCCTTCATTGCAAGAGTCCTCATTGGCTTTATCTCTATTTTCAATGACTCCTTCCAAGTATTGCGCTTGGATTTGGAGACTTTCAATTTTGGACTTCAAACGGTTGACTTCATGAACATGATCCGGATGGGGATGAGTAATGTTGAATTCTTGAGCCTCTTTCTCCTTGTTCACCCGGAAATGTTCCAATAAAGCTTCTTCTTGAAGAGAATTCATTATCAAGAGTGAGCGCTTTTGTCTTTCCAAGGTGGCAATATCATCTTCATGGTTGCGACAAATATAGTCCTTGCTAGCTCGATGATATTCCATCAAGGCTTCCTCATGCATGATCTTGATCACCATAAGCTTGTCATTTCTCCTCTTTAGAGTTGCAATTTCATCCTCGTGGTCACAACAAGTAACTTTTCCTTTACTCAAGCGAAAGTACTCCATCAAGGACTCATTTTTCCTATCATTCTCTTCAACTAGCATGGCCTTGTGTCTCTTTAGAGCGGCAATCTCTTCTTCATGGTCACAACATGACACCTTCTCTTTGCTCAAACGAAAGTACTCATCCAAGGCTTCCTCTTGGCGAGAAATGATATCCAAGAGTCTCGCATTATGTCTTCTCAACCAACCAAGAGCATTATCTTGATCCTCGATGAGTTGGGAGATGAAGTAATTGTTGGAATCTTCAAGAACAATAGCACTAGTTTCAAGAGACATGCGCATGCACCATTCTTCCTCATGAGCTTGAGTGAGAGAGATAATTTCCAATTCCGCTTCAACACGATCTTGAGCCACATCAAATTGAGTCACAAGTTCCTCATCATGAGTTTCCGATGATACCTTTGCCACTAGACAATGGAACTTGTTGATGATGAGGTTCTCGTTTGGAGATTCGAAGAGGGAGATGAAGGGGGTGGAGATGGCGATGGCGGCCACTTCCCTTTCCTCCTTGTTCATCCCCTTTTCTTTGTGCTCTTCACCTTCATCGGAGGAGTATTCCTCACGGATAATGAAAGCTCTAGGCTTCTTGGTGAAGGAGACCTTGGTGTCACCGGAGTTGGAGGAGAACTTGGAGAATCCTTTTAAGAGAGATTTGAACTTGTCCTTTCGTACAAGCCTTCCACCATGGTCTTCTCTTCTCTCAAAGATACAATCGGCAACAAAGTGACTTGTGTCGCCACAATTGTAGCAAGCGCTCCCCCTTTGCTCTTCCCTTGGACTTGTGGGAGAGTATCTTGAAGAGTCATGAGGTGAGTATCTTCTTAACTTTGAGCCCCATGTCTTGTTCCCACTCCAAAAGCTCTTGGCGGCAAGGGCCATGTGTTCATGATAATTTGCCTTGAGATCATCCGGACCCCACTCGATGGGATCCTCATCGCTCTCACTAGCTTCATGCTCCTTCATCTTCAACGCAAGGTTGGGCTTACGGACGTTGTGGGCGCGAGCAACGAGATCTTCCGCATTCTTCATGGAGATGTCCAAAGCGATGACTTCACTAAGGACTTCATCGGATGTCATAGCACGGAAGGAGGCATTTTGGCGGATGGCCGTCAACTTCACTTCCTCATAAGGAAGAAGAGCATTATAGAACTTTCGCTTGATCCAAGGGTCATCCACAAATGTTGCTCCAAGATCTTGCATTTGTACGGCGAGAGCGATAAGGCGGTACATCTCTTCGGGTGATTCTCCTTCATTCATGACGAAGTTGTCCGCCATATTGTTCACTTCATCGAAACGAGAGCTTTGGATGCTCTCATTTCCGAGGAAGAGCTTGTCAAGTTAATTCCATGCTTCCTTGGCGGTCTTGAGCGAGCGAATATGAGCGCGGTCCTTGGGTGTGACGGCAATGTGAATCATGTTGATGGCGGTGGCGTTGAGTTGATCATCCACGACCTCTCTTCTTGTCAAGTTCTTTGGGTCTATTGGTGAATAACCTTCCTCAATGATGCGCCAGAGCTCGGTAGACGCGCTGCGCACATGAGATTTCATCAAGAATTGCCAATTTTCAAAGCTATTTGATTCAAGTAGAGGTGGTGAGCCATGAGTCAAAATATGAGGCATGGGTATTGGGACATTTAGGGAGTAATCACTTGGTGGAGGCACCGCATGATAACCTCCTAATTGTCCCGTAACCGGTGGTTTATCCTTCCCTTTTGATGAAGTGCCAACATCCTCAAGTTCCCCTTCTCGAGGTGGTTTTGTCGATTGCGCGACAAAATCAACAAGAGGAAGGGTGTTGACTTGTTGTGGAGAAACATTGACACTTGCCTTAGGATCTATGATAGGGGTTGGTTTGGGAGCAATCAACTCCATCATCATAGCCTTCATTTGAGATACAATGGATGACTCCAATTTCTTGAGGTCATCCAAAGTAGTCAGTGCTATCGACTATTGATGGTGGAGGTGATTGCTCACGGGAAGGAACCCATTCCCTCCATTCTCTTGTTCGGCCATTTCTTAGGCGGTTAAGCCCGAGCAAGAAACCTTGCTCTGATACCAATTGAATGGATCGTAGCGAACAAGAGGGGGTGAATGGGCAGTACGCAATTTTTAGTTTTTTTCGGTTTTTAGTGCAACGGAAGATAAAGGTGATAGCTTTGATGATGGAGGTGTTCCTAGTATGATCCTAGGCTAGTGCAACAAGCAAAGGAACCAAACAACAGTAATAAGGATAAGGAGCGGGACAACCAGAGGGCGCGAAGACGAGGCGAGGATTTGTTTCCCACAGTTCCTCCCACAAAAGGGAGTACGTTTGCGTTGAGGAGGTGCTAGTCTCACACAAGAGACTAGACGGCCGCACCACGAAGGAAGGCCTCACCTTCTTTCTCAAGAGAGCTCCACAAAGAGGCTCCCTTTGCTCCACTAAGGCACCGGTCGAGGCGGTGGTTCCTTCACAAGGTTGGGGCGAGCTCCACAACACGAGGAGGCTCCCAACACCCTATGGGGCTAGCACAACTCCAAGCTAGCCTCCATAGGAGCACTTCATCCAAGATCCCACCATAGGAACCCTAACTCCAAGATCCACTAAGGACTACCACGAATTGGTGAAATTTCTCTCGGTAGAACGATAGATCGGGGTCTCCTCCACCACTCCTCAAAGTATCGCAAGATTGGTTGAGTAGGTAGGGAGATCCACTAAGTTTGAGCTCAGCAACAATGGAGGAGAGAGAGAGAAGAGCTGAAAACGAGCTGGAGAAGAAGGGCCCTTTAAATAGGGCTCCTCAAATCCAACCGTTATGTGCGTTTCTGCCAAGCGGTACTACCGCGAAGCGGTACTACCGCTCGGATTCGAAATCCCCACGAACTTGTCCACGTGGACGCATAGCGGTACCGCTTGAGTACGCTCGAGTACCGCAATGGCCTCCGGAGCTTCTTGGATACCAAGCGTCAGCGTACCACAGCGAGCGGGCAAGTTCGGTACCGAAGCGTAGGCGGTACTACCGCTCTGAGCGGTACTACCGCTCGGGTACAAAGGTACCGTGCCTTGTTGTGGGACATTTTCGTGCAAGTCTCCGAGCGGTACAGTAGGGTAGCACTACCGCTCTGGTACCAGTACCGGTAGTACCGGCTTGGCTGAAACTGCTTTTTCCTCTTTCCTCTCCTACCATGTCACCTCGCGACACACACACAACCAGAAAACCTAAGAGCTACGCTTCAGTCTTCCGATCATAGTGTATTCAGCGAGGGCACCGTACACTTGCAAATCTATCAAAGACAATCTTTGTGCACGGTTAGAATTATTCAAGTGTTGTCATCAAACACATAAAACACGGGATATAGATCTTGCTCTTTCACTACATCCATCCACTAATCAAGATGTAAGGGTGTTTTATCCACGGGCATATAATTGATTAATACAATGACTTGACCATCTTGCTCCACTTTTCTGTGACCTTCATAGCTAGCTACTATAGCTTCTTAAAAGATGGTAGAAACTATCATGAATCTTGTTTTCTAAACCATAGCAAGTACAAGCTGATCGTAAGATAATCTACTTTTGGCTCCTTGTGTTGAAAGTGCCATCCACTAAAAGGGGCATAGGGATATCATTGTTGATCGGAATGATGTGCTAATTAGAAGACGATGTAGTGATGATTATTGAGACGCGGGCAATCTTAGGAATCTACTGGCAAAAGGTGGTGATATGGCTACATATACAATTCTATATTCATGCTTGATTTTAGTGGAATCATACAAACCCACATGTGGACCATATCATGAAGGTCGGATGCAGCAGATTTTAGTGGGTTTTGAAAAGGTAGGAACCCTCAAATGATTCTTCCATATGGTTCCACTTGCATGACCTTTGAGCTCTGCTGAATTGATATCTATCCCTTATCCATTTGTCCTAGTGGAAGTTTGATATTTGTATGATATCTCTCAGACCTGACTAAGTACTAGATTTGTTCCATGCTGTTGTGGTAATTTTGTAAGTGGTAAGTACTTCACAAGACTCACTGGTTCAGAACTAACTGCTCGCCTCCTCCTCAAGTAGCTCATCTTATCTGATATCTCCTTCTGCATGCATGTCTCAATCCTCATATTATCTTTATTGAATAATCTTAGCTGTTCACTAAGGTTTTAGCCATTCCTTTTGTTTTTCTAGTTGTTTCGGTCATTTAAGTTTGTTGCACGAGCCCGTAATCTGTCCGTGGCCGTGCTTGTAGGATTGACGTTTTGGCCAAGTTGTGTGGGATGCCATGATTAAGCCAGGGGAGTGATGCAAGTGGTCCATCATTAGGGTACCCTCTACCCTCTTTAGTCCAAAAAATGAACTAACTTTTATCCATGACATCATCAAGTTAGTTCATTTTTTGGATCAAAGAGGGTAAAGGGTACCCTAATAGTGGACCACTTGCTAGCCATGGCATCTCTCTGGGCAGGGCGCTAGCCATGGCATGCTTTTCATTTCTATCAATAGCAGGAGAGAAACAGAAAAGCAGCAAACATTATGCTGCACTAAATCATGTGTGTCCTCATGGTCATGTGTGTGTTCGTGATCTTTTTTATTTTATTTTCAATGTTACAGGATAAAAATATGTACAAAACAAAACCAAGCAAGATGAAGTTGGAAGGAAACAAAGCATACAAGAGAAAGGATTATTCTACTGCAGCAACACTATACTCCCTGGTAAATGTTGGCACCAGTCTTAGGCAACTACTAATTTGTATGGTTACATAATTGTAAATGTCGAATAAGAATTCAAATATTACTATAACTCACTCCCTACCTGATTGTTTGTTTATGCTTGTTTTAGTGTTCACAGTTCACAACATTATATGCCAGAAGTAATACTCCTGCAATGAGTGACTGTCTCCTGCCATGAGCCTTCATCAAGAGCCACTGTTAATTTAATTGACAATAAGGCAACAAGCCCAAGTTCTTTTTATTTACTCCTTCTGATCCATATTAAGTGTATGTACAAAGTTGTACTAACTCTGTACTGAATCCCCGACACTTAGTACGGATCGGCGGGAGTATAATATCCCCTAACATAACCAATGAATACAGAATGACACTTATAAATGCACGCTATTGCATCTAACGCTGCTTGTTGGTTCCTCCGATTGTGCATGAGCTTACCATGCGGTTCTATGGCATACCGAATGTGGATGGAATATTGAAGCTGTTATCTGAATGTCTCACCAAAATAATCTGAATCATATTCCGTTGGCAACTGAATCTATCCCAGTATACCACTTTAATTCTGACTATATATCTGTGGAGCTGTTCCACCTATGTTGACTTGAAAATAAGTGTGGTCTGTATAAAGGGTGGTACTAATGGGAGTGATGTTTTGGCACATGGGAGCGTATGCTCCCTTTATCTTGAAATACATGTTAGACACATTTTAAAATGTCAAAAAAATTGAAACAAAAATTTCGCACGTACATCTTCATGTGCTACGCGCTCACAAAGTCGTTTCATGAAAAATCGACATGTCATATGGCGTGTGTAAAAAAGACAAAATTCGGTGCTGAAACAAAGACTTGTCACAAGATAAATTTTCTCTTTTTCGCTTAGACTACAAAAAATATCATTTTTTCGTGAAACTTGACGAATATACATATGTTATGGAGATGTACATGTAAATTTTTTTGTCAAAATTTTTTAACATTTGGAAATATGTTTTTATGGTAGAGGGATCATACGCACCTGGGAGCCGAATTGAGTTTCTGGGTACTAATTAGCAAATGTTATTGATGCTCTGATTTGGTTATGTAGGCGCTGAATTACTACCCAGATGATGCAACCTTGCTTTCAAATAGGAGCGCTTGCTGGCTTAACATGGATGAAGGAGACAAGGCTTTGACCGATGCTCAAATTTGCAGGATGGTGCGTCCTGATTGGCCAAAGGCCTGCTTCCGGGAAGGGGCTGCTCAAATGTTATTGAAGGTGAGTATAATATTTGAAGTAAAATGCTGGGAGAAAATCCGCTGTATATGATCCCAAATATGTAGAGCATAATAAAATGTTAACGAATTCTCATGAATGGATGAGCATTGCATCCATCCAGCACCCGTCTTATCTTTTGCCAGAAAGAAACCATTGCATTCTCTGTTCTAAATTTCCACGTGCACTCCTCAAAAGAAAAATGGAACATGTTTGAAATAAGATGATAATTAGCATCTATGCTTGCATTTTTTGTGGAATTATATTTTAATTGATGTAGTGATCCTACTGTCTTCAGGAGTATGGAAAGGCATGTGATGCATTTCTTGATGGTCTCAAAATAGACCCAGCAAATTCTGAGATTGAGAGTGCGTTAAGGTATCCTACTTATCCTTGTCTGTTGAATTCTCGGTTTGGAAAGAAAAACTTCACTTGATCTGGTTTCTATAATTCCATGAAATATGATCTCTTCTTTAATATTGAGATGATCGTTCAATGAGTCCAATGGGGGTGGATCCCTGTGTAATTATTTTATTTATAAGGTAGAAAGTACTTTGAAATAGCAGAATCGTTGCTGACGGGAGTTGAATCCTGGTCAGGTTGGACATACTAGTAATCATCGTAATTTGGTTTTGCAGGGAGGCTTTCAATTCTCTGAAGATAGGCAACCCAGCCAAGAAGGCTCACTGAAAGTCACCTGCTTTGGAAACTTAACTTGTTCATGTGTACGTAGCACTGCTTTTGCTGGTTCCCCCTTTTGTGCAGAGCTATATTTCAGTTGAAAAGATCCACCTGATCTACAATGCTGAATATATTGACGAAGCTTATCCTGTATACCATGCATGTATCCTTTGCATACTCTCTGTTCTCTAAACGACGCAACCTGACTATTTTATCGAGCGAATGATGAACACTGACCAGAATAGGCAGCAGGCTTTGCATGTATCCTTTCTCAAGTTTGATACGGAGCTGGTTCAAAAAAAAAAGTTTGATACGGAGCCTTCTCCCTCAAATATCCCTCTGCCACTTCCCCCACTCTGGTACAGCTGTGGCGGTGGCCACAGGCCACAGGCCGGCCTGCCATGGTGGAGGGGCCATCCAGCCTCCTCCTCTCCCTATGGCCTCCCCCTCCAGTCTTCCTTGGCTCCGGGCGCAACGGTGCGAGTTTCCTGGTGGCTCGACTACGACCGGTGTTTCGTGCCTCTCCGGTGACAGTGGGGTCTCTAAGAGCATCCTCACTCGTTGGCGCTCCCCACGCTCAAATCCGGCGAAATTTTCGTCCGGATTGGATCAATTTTTGGCATGGGGGCAGTATATTTCCAGTCGTGTGCTCCCCAAGCGGCGTTTCTCGGGGAAAAAGAGGATGGCGGGAGTCGGACGAAAGAGGAGACACGTGGCGTGGGCGGTTGGTTTTGCTCCATCCGGTGAGCGCTCCCGGGGGCCGGGGATGGCGTGGGATCGCCGGATGAATTTGCCCGGAGAAATCGAGAAGGGGCGGCCAGTTTCCGTCCGGATGTAAAAAATGGCTCGTGGGGGCTTCTCGGGGAGACGAGTGGAGATGCTCTAACGTGCGTTTGGCGTGCGACCTGCGGCTCTACCTCACGCTTGGCTTGAACATAGCGCGCCATGGTCGAGTTAGATAATATGAGCACGGTCCTTTCTATTCCGTAATTCTTAAAAGGAGGGTCCTGACGCTTTTCAACAAAGAAGATGTCTCGTTCGTCAAGAAGGTGGCCATAGTTAGCAATTTGCTTTGGCCCCGTCTCGCTTTCAAGATGGACACCTCTCGCTTTCAGTTGTTTGCAAGGGGGCAAGGAGCCAAAGGTAGTAGTCATTCTCAATGGAGCACGAATTGACCATTTAGGAGGAAGATAGGAACTCATCCGAACCTACTGTGCTACCAGGCCAAGTTTTTTTTTTTTTGACTCGTGTGACTGAATCTTAGTTTGAAGGTTTCAGAATACAGCATGTGCTGTATTTTGCACTTGGTTTGGATGACCAAGGAGCGGACTTATATATATTTATTATTCAGACACAACCTACAGTGTTTCCTAGTTACTAGTTGATAGTTAGAGCAACAAAGGTGCACAAATCATGGACGTACCCACATAATTTCAGGAAATTATTTTTTATTACTACAGAATGCCGAATTTTGCAAGCGCATTAAACAACCATATGGGCATTTTCCTCTTGTTCGTTAGCTGGAGTCACATGTTTGATCGTTCCTTCAACCGAAATTGTTAAAATCCTTGGACACCTAGACTGGTTGAGCTAGTCGATAGCTTGAGTCTCAAGCAAATGCCCCATCTCCGGTTAGTGTTATTTGGAAAATGAAGTAGATGGGGATCGCGGTATTGTTTTGATGTGTTATACATCTTTAACATATGATGTATAATACGAATAGTGATGTAAAAAAATTGAGTTTTGCATAAATCGAGGCGAAAGAAACAAGTTCCAACAGGTGACCTATACCTGTATGGTGATGTAATTTTTTTGGTGGTGACCCAAATCCCCCATGATGAAATTATACATTACCAAATGTGTGATGTAAAACAAATTTACCCCGTGCGCGAGACACCAACCACCTTCCTGAACCTTCCCGCCCTTGTGCGCCTATCGCTGCGATCTAACCATCGTCGGCCACCGAAACGCCATGAACGACAGCGACCATCACGGAAGAAGCAAAAGGTGGCTGCCGCCGTGGATCTAAGCTAAAAAAAATCGCCTGTGACGTCACCACCAACCAGGAGGAGCTCACATCGCCACCGCACGTGGGCTAGTGCCAATTTTTTTTAGAGGTGTGCCCACCCTCCAGTTTATTCCTGAGTCCGCCACTAGCATAAATGTATATGCTTGACATTGTTATAAAAGCGACAAGCAAATAACGAAGAACGATAAAGGAAAACGCAGCGGAGACACGAGATTTAACGTGGAAAACCAACACAAGGGCCAGACGTGATATATATAGGAGTGTTTACAAACATCGTGGGTTATCTTATATTGATAAACCCTAACCGACGGCTTACAAGATGTATATATATAGGCGGTGCCAACGATCCGTACCGCTGCCGCCCCCCTGCAGGGAACGACGTATGGGCTAACTTTAGATTCCGCTACGCTTCGGCTCAAGACTACCGGCGACGGCCTCGCTCCGCTCGTCAAAAGTTAGCCTCCCTTTAGTATATGAATTTGGATCACAATACAACAGACATACTAACAAACAAATGATGGGAGGGGGGCATATACTATGAAGCTAGTCATTGTTCTAGTTCACATTTGTTGGTGGGAGGGGGCCATATATATACTATGATCAAAACAACAAATGAACTGAGGGGAGACAGGGTTGGGAGAAGGGGAGATTGGAAGGAATCAAACGGCAAACCTGGTGAGCTACAAGTGGCAAACCTGATAAGCCATCTCATCAACGAAAAACAACAAACGATTTGGGAGAAAGAAAGCGGCGAGAAGATGAGGTAAGAGCCGTCAGAAGCATACTCGCGCACGGGTGCTGGACCGTTTCTTCAGTTCCCAGAAGGTGGACTGTATTCTCGCTCGCACTGACTCCATTGGACCAGTCAAACAACCCAATTTGCTTCGGTCGCAATCGGACGCTACCACCTACTCTATCTTTTCAACTCTCATTGCCACATGGGCCCGATCCATCTTATATACCCCAAATGTCCCTCTCGTTCCAGTACCGTCGCTGGTATCCTGCGACCTGAGAACTGTTCTACGCTGCAGATCTCAGTTTCGTGACTCTCGTCTTCTATATAAAGCCCCCGACAACGGCTAGCAAAACACACAGAGCTGAGACTAGAGCTAGCTGCTTTTCGATCGATCGGCGAGGAGAAGTCGTCAGCAAACCAAGAACAGAGCTCAGTGCGCAACACAGCACGTGCTCGATCGATCATGGACACCAATGGCGTCAAGGTCACCTACATCGAGACGCAGTTCGTCACCTCCGACGCCGCGAGCTTCAAGTCCCTCGTGCAGCACCTCACCGGCAAGTCAGACGAAGCCCCAGAGCCCGCGCGTCAGCTCCACCGGCCGCGCCCTTGCCGTCCCGGCACCGACGGGAGGGGCGCCATTGCTGGAGCGCCAAGCTATTCCATGCCCACCGCTGCGGGCTCGGCTAGTACAGCTCCGGATGACGTGCGGAGGGCGACCCCCGGCGCCTCGCAGCCGTACCTGAATGAGAGGCACGGGCTTTCCGATTATTCTGAGCTGTTGTACGTCGTCGGCCCGAGCGATCGGCGCCATGGCAGTAGTTACACTGATTTACTGTATTGAAGTGTAAATATTTTAGTCCCTTGAATATAGAAGTCGTTCATTTTTTTAATCCTCGGCACTGCTCTGGATTTGGAAATTGCAAATACAAAGCCATTAATTTTATAAAACGAGACATAGATTAGACCCAAATAAATCGTCAGAATTGCTAGTTCTCGGTAGACGACTGAGAATGAAGCTTGTGCTTAGTGGACTTCTGCAACGCCGGATTTGCATTGTCAGTCGTGCATTTGATGAGTTATAAGTTGGGTTGCATCTGTGTAACTACGAAAAATGCCTCTGAGTCGTTAGATTTGCTTCGCGATCCGTGATAATGATGAGTTGCAACATAGTTTTCAACTGAGATCCGCGTCGCCCTCCTCTGGCGACACGGGGGAACCCTAGCCGCCGCCGCACCTAGCGGCTTCCCACTGCCATCCCCCGCATCGCCGCCGCCGGAGGGGTCGTCGGCAAAGCCGTGCGCGCCCCAGGGAAGGTGGCGGCGGGGCACCTTCTTCCTCCCGGCGCACGGAAGCTCTCCAGGTGGCTCGTTTTGAAGTTTGGGCAGCGGGCGTGGCTGTTGCAGGCGGCGGGCGGCGTGTAGCAGCGGAGCTGGTCCGGCTAGGCCCGGCGGCGAGGTCGGCGACTGGAGGTGCGAGGCGGCGTCGGCTGGAGGTGCGAGCCGCCACGGATGGGCCGGATCTGGCTCGCGAGGGCCTTCTCTGGGCTCGGTCTGGTCGGCGTGAGGAGGTGTTCTTCGGGCTGCCTTGCTGCGGGGCGTCGCCGTCTTCGTGGCGCCCATGTTACCCTCCAAAACCCACCGACGGGCGTTGGTTAAGCAACACGAAGAGCCGGGAAGCTCCCAGGGCCGCTTAGTGGATCCCTGGCACCTCGCGTCGTCCCGCAAATCTTCGCCAACGTCCCGGCGGTTGCTAGGGCGTGCCACCTGACCTAGACCCGATCGGGAGGGTGTTAGTGCTTCGATTGTTCCTGCATGGTAGACATGTAAACATTAAATACGAGCCCTATCGGCTCTCGGGTTTCCCAATGGATCGGCTCAAGGAGCCGATCGCCCATGTTTCTCGTTGGATTTACAATGGCATGGGATCCCGCGATCGAGACAAAGCTAAACGATCCACGACAGTTTAGGGTTTTCACCGCATAATCGAAACGTCCTACGTGCGATCGGGCCTAGCAGCTACGGAAGACGATGCAAACCACCCCTACGAGAGGCCTAAAAACCAACATAACGTCGATTCCCGGAACATCCCTCGCAGGGACGATGAACAACATCTAGCGCACTCGGATCCTCCGACCCAGCGTAAGGCCTAACTATGCGAGATATTAAGCAAGTGCGAAAGGAGCAACTATAACGGATCGGATCTACTAAGTAACGAACAAGCAAGATGCTGCCCTTACGTCCGGATAGACGTAAGGGCAGCTAGGTGTCGGACGGCATTGCCACGCAGATATGAACGTGAAAGCATCAATGCAAGCCCTAAACACCTAAGGATAAATAGTACTGCTCGCCATCAACAAGGCTTCAGCACGAGCAGTACAAGGTTGACGAATAAACGTATCTGCCTAGATCGCTAGATGCGATCTAGGCAGCATGGTGCTTACCGGGAGAAACCCTCGAAGAAAGGGGTGGCGATGCGCCTGATTTGTGTTGGTTGAACGATGATTGTCCTCCTTTTCCGATAACCCTAGATACATATTTATAGTCCAAGGGACTTTCTAATTGGGGCGTGCACCTAACGTGCACGGGCCGACTCTATCTCTTTAATCTAAATTACAATGCTATCTACTATATTACAGATACACGGGCCACTTAGCCCAAACTCTTAGCGCAAGGCCGCTTCGATGATGCTCCACGTGTACGTCCTTCAAGCCCATCTTCACTTACGGCCCATCTTCTGATTTGGCCAAAATCGGGTGGTAACACATGCCCCCCTGGTTTTGATAATGGTAATTGCAAAACCATCTGTCTTCGGTCATGTCGTGTGGCGAACCGTGCTTTTCTTCATGATGACGTCTTGCCTCCTCGCCTTCTCGCACGATTTGACGGTTCTGGCACCGTCCTCGGGAACTGCTTAGGCATTAAATTGCTATATTCCCCTTTTTATTTGGCCACTCCTTGTAGTTCTCTTCTTCATCTCCCTGCTCCACAGTAGCCATCGGCAACCCAAAAACCCTCCTTAGCCCTCATGGATTCACCCTCCTCCTCCGCCTCCTCTGACCTGTCTATCCAATCCTCCTCCAGCGAACTCGAGCAGGAGGTCGATCTGGCCATCTACGAGGCCTGCGCCCCGAGCATTGGGACGCGGGGACTGGGATTCCTCCACCGAGTCGGAAGACGACGAACCCCTCACCGACGGAGAAGACGACCTTCGGTTCCTCATTGACGGGGAGCTGGAGGCAACAAGCGAGGACGACCTCTTCCCCTGGGAGGGAGCTTTTCCTCCGAGAGAGAAGAGGAGGAAAGATGACGACTCCCTCGAGGGTTACCCACCAGCGAAACGCCTCCGCATGTGGTGGGACGACGATGACAGCGATGATGAAGAAGAGGATGAAGCTCCCGCAGAGGGCTATGGGAGCAGCGACGAGGAGCCCGTCGGCAGCAGCGTCAATGGGGGCTCCGAAGATGATGACGAGGGTAGTGACGGCCCGTAGGCTAGGATCCATTAGTGTAGGCCTAGCAGTAGTAGATTGGTCAACAGACCCTTTTGTTCTCCCTTTAAACAATCGGCTCTTCCCTTGTAAGAAATCTGGTTTATCGGTGAAGAATTTCTCCAATTTGATTTTACCGATTCCTTTTTTATGCTAATTTAGCCGATTGTCAACTCAATCGACGTTTAATGAGCCGATCTCCATGAATCGATCCCCCATGACCCACTCTTCATCTTTTTGACATCGGAGTGATCGTGAACTTGGTCAATGCTCAATAAGTCAATGTCTGCGGGACCAGCCGACGAATCTCCAATCGGCTTTTAAAAACAGAGCATCCACGAGGCCAGTTGCCCCCCGAGCCTCAGCCGAGGTGAAAACAGTGACAAGAACCCGTAATTTCGACAAACAGTCCCGGGCTTGATCACGTCTGAAAAAGACATCATACAGGGCCAACCAGCCGATCACCTTTCTTCCATTGTTGGCCGATACTTTAGGTGATCACCCATAGCCCAATGAGCAATAGGCTGTCTCGGATACCAACTCTCTCCTGGCAGCACTGCCAAACTAGCAACGAGGCAATTTTGAGCACTTGTACTAGAGTCGATGGCTGTGCATCGGCTTTGCATCATGAGACACCTCAAACAGGGTCATGACTCTTACCCACCAACCCAGCAGGCTGGTAATCTGGTTTTGGGCAGGTGTCTTCAATAGAGCTCTAGGCTTGTTGCTCAATTGACTTGTATGCGGAAACTGATATTTTTTGCGACATCAACACCATTCCTCAGACAAGCTGTGATGCAGAGCCAGCTGACTCCGAAAAAACAATCGGCTTCCTTTAGCAAAGGGTCCTTCAAGGCAAACTGCCCCCCGAGCTTCTTCCGCTCAAGTCCTGCGCCTTGCCGATCAGATTGGCTCATCATCTTTGGCAGGTTAATGCAGCTCCTGGTGAGGACGTTTCCTGATGCTCTCCCCACTTTGGTCCCAACCACCTTTGACAGTAACGCTGACCAAGTCATAGCCAACCCTTAAGCGAAAAAATGCCATAGCCGATTGCTTCATCATCAACCGCCCTCCTGGCGTTAGCAGAGACATGCTCCTTCGTCGGGCTCACCCTTACCCTGAACTGCATGTTTGCGCTGCTCCCACGGTTGATCAGGGTCGTGATCCCTTAAACTTGCCCCAACCGTCATCGCTAACACACGTCTGCCGCTCCTGCTAGCACTGCTGGACTTGGAGGTTTGCTAACGGAGCCAACAACAATTCCAGAGGGCTCCCGTAGAGCCTCGCCGCGTGACTTGACTGCTCTATTAGGCTTCCACTTGTAGCAGACGTATCCCTTGAGTCGATGGCCGTGCATCGGCTTTTAATCCTTAAGTCGATGTCTACGCATCGGCTGTGCTCAAAAATTTCTGTGTTTTCGATTTTTTGCATTTTCGATTTTTTGCGGCCGATTTGCTTATGTATCGGCCCCCATACTTGAGCTGCTCTGCTGGACATTTGACATCCGTTCCCAGCTCCGTATCCTCGTATCTCATCCATCTATGTGCCCCAGCCGATTCTCAAGTAATTGATGGCATCGGCTCTTCAGGCATCTGTTGGATCAATCTCAACGACAAGGTATGTTGAGGATAATTTTGGCCGATTGCGGGGATCGGCCTCCCTTTCCGTTGCAATGCTTTGGCGATGATTTGCAACTTCTCGGATTTCCACTAT
The DNA here is from genome assembly GCA_030979885.1 of Lolium multiflorum. Lineage (NCBI taxonomy): Eukaryota > Viridiplantae > Streptophyta > Magnoliopsida > Poales > Poaceae > Lolium > Lolium multiflorum. The sequence continues at coordinate 88,811,297 of CM061752.1, read as the reverse complement.
AGCTACGTGACATGTTGGAGATGAGATCCTTTGCTTTTCAATTTTTTGAGGGCCGATCTAAGGGATCGGCCTTGCCACGTATGTCCAATATCTTGGACCTGCTACTCCGTCCGGGTCACGGATATCATGTTTGTATCGGCCCGATGCTCTGCATCGGCATCGCCGATGCATCGGCTTTCGCCTGTTCTGGGCGCCATACTTTCTTTGGCGGGCGCGCCTTTGTCTCCATTGTTTGCTGAATTTTCACGGCCAGATCGGGCCGTGCTCTTCTCAACGTGTACGTGCCTCGGCTTCTTCCGGGTTTTGCCGTTGCACCCGACGCTTTTGAGAATGGCTGAGTCCATCAGGGCACCACCTTGGTCGGTGATACCTATCTTCTTCTCCATCTGACTCCTCAAAGTCTTCTTCTTGAGATGACTCAGCTCGTTTGTTATGTGGTGGGAGGGGTCCTAGACTCTCGAACACCGAAACTTCGTTTGTCCTTCTCCTTCGCTGTTTGCACTGGGCAGTTCTCGATTGTTGGCAATCGGCTCATTCTGAGTCCAGGCAATGTTTGAAGAAAGGGCAGTTCCAGTGCTTATCCATGTCATCTTGCTCCCTTGACCTCCCTCCAAACGGCCGTCGTACCCGTCGTTGTTTACGTCGTTCGACGATACCTCCATTTGCATCGACCGACGACATCCTTCATCGTCGTCGTCGTAGCGCGACGTCGGTCGTACTGCTGCTCATATTTGTTGAGGAGATGCACGGATAATGGGCGTTGATACCGTATGCTTCTCACCTCCTCCTCGGTTAGGTACCGTCTATCGTCGTCTTGGGGCCGGTCGCGTGGAACGGCCTCCTCTTTATCTTTGCCACGAGAGTGGCTGCTCTCGGCTTTGTCCACGCCATGGCGGATCACAAACCCTGCCATATTGACATCGAAAGAGAACCCTGGCTCTCTTATGGAGTGGCTTAGGTCCACCATGTTGACGTCCGGAAACGGACGCATGTCTACCTTCATGGCAAACTGTCCGAAAGTTAATCGGCCTGATTCTATCGCCATCTGAATTTGTGCGCAATACTTTGCAGTCCTTGGTGGCGTGCGTGAACGTATGATGCCATTTGCGGTATGGCCTCTTGTTCATCTCTTGTGCCGTAGGGATCTTGTGGCCTTCGGGTAGCTTCAACTGTTTCTCTTTAGCAGATCGAAGATCTGTTCGGTCTTGGTCACGTCGAAGTCCAACCCTCTTGGAGGCCCTGGCGGGTTCACCCATTTGCAGGACACCGATGGCGTCGAGTCCACTCGGCTACCGCAACTTCCTGATCTTCCGCAGAATCTTCATCTTCATCGGTATTGACCAGCTGATCGCGCTTGAACTTGTCTTAGGTTACGGATGGCGCTGTTCATATAAGGTCGGTCTATTGACCAGTGCGTCAACGAGTGGTACTCCACTTGGAACGTCGTATCTTTGAATGACGCTGCAAGTCCCATGGCCAGCTCGACGCCTCTTTCTCGTTAAATGAGCCGAATAGCATCGGTTCTTGGCGGTCTGAAACGCCTGAATGTACTCAGCCACTGTCTCTCCTCGCTTTTGCGAACTTCATGCTAGTTCGGCAATACCGCTTCGATAGCTTCGAATGGTATTGGGTGTGGACAGTTCTCCAGCTGCTTCCATGATTGCACTGAATTTGGCTGCAACGAGGTGTACCATCCAAACGTTGGACCGGTGAGGGACTGCGAGAAGAACCTCACCGTAGCTGATCGGATCTGAAGCCATGCCCAGCTGGGCCAAGTATCGCTCACGTGCTCGATGGAGCTAGATCCTTCTAACCCACTGAATTTGTTGAAGTCCGGAAGCCGGTACTTGGGTGGTAGTGGGATCAGGTCGAACTCATTGGGGTACGGCTTGGAATAGCCGATTATCTTCTTCTTCGGCAAGATGCCGAACTGATCTCTCAGACTGCGATCTGATCTGCGGTGGAGGTGGTGGCAGCTGAGCTTTCCTGGACTGGTGCGGTGGTATACTTGGCTAGCCACGCTTGTTTCTCAGCTTCTGCTCCTAAACTCCCCGCTGCAGTCGCTCTTCCTGCCGGAACAATTGCTCCTGCTCCGGCAACCCCTCTTGGTGGAGCTTGGATCGCCTGCGTCCAGTTGTTGCAGTCCGGCACATACGTGCACACGTATCCGTGTGGGATTTCCTTGGGCGGGTCATGCAAGAACTGATAGTCGCCCGGGTCACCCCCAACTTTGTAGACGACGTATGCCGGTGAGCCTTGTTGCTGTGGAGCCGCCATTGCGTACGGCAGAGGTGGCCTGGTGTGGAGTTGCATCTCTCCCTGGTGAGTCCCTAGAACATGTCCTGAAGGGGAGTACCGACGCTCCATGATCTCTTGCACCACACGGAGCGCAACGCGCTCCAAAGTGTTCACCAGGCTCTCAGAGTGCCGATGCAGTGAATGAGCCACCACGTAGTTGATCTCCTGTCGCAGGCTCTGGTACGTTCATCTGAAGGGAGAGACAGATCTACCCCTTCGAGGACGCCTTGTGGCGTGAATCCTTTGAACCTGATACCGTGGGTCTTCTCAAAGGAGCCGATGAGTTCGGCTTCAACGATGGCCTTCAGCTCATCGTACTTCTTCTTATGATCGGGAGGAAGATCCTCGTATGTGATCTGTTCTCCGCCATCTCGGATGCCGATGTTGACGTGGATGTATGCGAGAAGATGGTCCCACCGGGCGTGCAGAATGTGTTACCCTCAAAACCCACCGACGGGCGTTGGTTAAGCAACACGAAGAGCCGGGAAGCTCCCAGGGCCGCTTAGTGGATCCCGGCACCTCGCGTCGTCCCGCAAATCTTCTGGCCAACGTCCTGGCGGTTGCTAGGGCGTGCCACGTGACCTAGACCCGATCAGGAGGGTGTTAGTGCTTCGATTGTTCGCATGGTAGACATGTAAACATTAAATACGAGCCCTATCGGCTCTCAGGTTTCCTGTGGATCGGCTCAAGGAGCCGATCGCCCCATGTTTCTCGTTGGATTTACAATGGCATGGGGATCCTGCTTGATCAGGACAAAGCTAAAACGATCCACGAGTTTAGGGTTTTCACCGCATAATCGGAACGTCCCACGTGCGATCGGGCCTAGCAGCTACGGAAGACGATGCAAACCACCCCTACGAGAGGCCTAAAAACCAACATAACGTCGATTCCGGGAACATCCCTCGCAGGGACGATGAACAACATCTAGCGCACTACCGGATCCTCCGACCCGCGTAAGGCCTAACTATGATATTAAACTAATCCTTGCGTAGCAAGGAGCAACTATAACGGATCGGATCTACTAAGTAACGAACAAGCAAGATGCTGCCCTTACGTCTGGATAGACGTAAGGGCAGCTAGGTGTCGAGGGACGGCATTGCCACGCAGATATGAACGTGAAAGCATCAATGCAAGCCCCTAAACACCTAAGGATAAATAGTACTGCTCGCCATCAACAAGGCTTCAGCACGAGCAGTACAAGGTTAACGAATAACGTACGCTGCCTAGATCGCTAGATGCGATCTAGGCAGCATGGTGCTTACCGGGAGAAACCCTCGAAGAAGGGGTGGCGATGCGCTGATTTGTGTTGGTTGAACGATGATTGTCCTCCTTTTCCGATAACCCTAGATACATATTTATAGTCCAAGAGACTTTCTAATTGGGGCGTGCACCTAACCGTGCACGGGCCAGACTCTATCTCTTTAATCTAAATTACAATGCTATCTACTATATTACAGATACACGGGCCACTTAGCCCAAACTCTTAGCGCAAGGCCGCTTCGATGATGCTCCACGTGTACGTCCTTCAAGCCCATCTTCACTTACGGCCCATCTTTTGATTTGGCCAAAATCGGGTGGTAACAGCCCAGCAGGGGAGCGTGGTGCTGCAGGCGCAGCGGTAGCGGTGCTGCATCGGGCGGCCGCGGCGGCGGCGCTGCTTCGGGAGCTACGGCGGCGGCGCTGCATCGGGCGGCCGCGGCGGCGGGTCAGCTTCGGGAGGCCGCGGCGGTGACGCCGCATCGGGAGCAGCGTGGGCGGAGGAGCTGCCGGTGGCCTTGGCGGCGGTGCTGCTTCTGGTGGCTGCGGTGTTGGGCGGGCCCCTGCCGGGCCAGTTGGATGTGCGGTGGCGGTTTTGGTTGGTGCGGGGTGTTCACGTCTGCGGACTTCGGCGATCGTCCTCGAGCCCCGTGTCGGTGTTGTCGGCGTCCCCTCTATGTGGCGTTCGGCGGCGCCACGGTGATCTTCGGCGTTTCTCCGTTGGCTTCGGGATGTGTTGCCCTCCGCGCGTCGGAGGCTACGGGTTAGCGGTTGCAGTTGGTGGTTTGTGCCGGTCCTTGTTGGCGGGCGCGAGGTCTTGGAACTCTTCGCTGGGCGCTCTGTCTGGCGGCCGGCGGGACCGGCGACGGTGGTTGTGGCGCCGCATACTTCTTGAAGGCGTCGTCGAAGCGGGTGTTCCTTGTTCTCCGCTCGTTCTGGGAAACCCTAGATCCCTCGCGGGTTCGGTCGTGGGCGGCGTTCTTGTCGCTTTGCCTCTTGGGGCCTCGCTTTGGATGTCCACCGGACAAGGAGACTTGTGGAGTGTTTTGGTGGTTTCGGCGGAGGCGGGTTCGTCTTCGGCCCGGGGCGCGGCCTCGGGCCGGCGTGGTAGTTGGAGCGGTGGCTCCGGTCTTTCGCCTCCGCTTTGTTGCGTTGGTGTGGTGTCGACCTGGTTGTCGTCGACCCGTGTGGAGCAGCCTCGGGGCTGGCGTGTGGTGTCGTGTTGTAACGGTTTTCGGCCTGTTTTCCTCATAAACGGGCCATCTCTTTTCTCCTATATCAATGAAAGGCAAAGCTTTTGCCTCGTTTCAAAAAAATAATAACATTATTCTACTAAGAACGAAATTAGTTCTCAGGAACTAGTCACACCTATGAATCATCCCCTTGTCAAAAAAATAAACGAACGAATCATTTAGATTCCCACCAAAAAAACAAGAACGAGAAGACCACATAGAGGGGATAAAAGAACCCGCCTCACGGGGCGACCTCGCTGGCAGCCACGTCCCCACCCCCCCCCAAAAAAAAGCGCGGATGGCGACCCCTTCGGCGAAAACACAACGTTGCGGTGTGTGTCAGCAGTGTGGGAATGAGCGGCTTCCACTCGATGGAGTGACCCTGTACCTATGCTGGCAGCACCGTGTTTTCCTATGTACTATCATCTAGGCCAAGGCGAGCCTGGGGCTGGGGTTGTGGTACGTTCTTGCTTGTCACAGTGGTGGTGTTGCTGGCTGCATGGTAGAGGTGGCTAAGGTTATTGGCAACACGGTTGCTGGAGTGAGATATGTGGTGCTAGTGGTGCAGCGTCGGCGAGTGCTCTGCAATGTTGCCTATGGTGCGAGGCAGCATGTGGCATGTTTGTGGTGGCAGGCTAACCGGGTGACCACAATGCGGTGCCAATGTGGCCAGGGGCAGAGCTAGCAGGGGGCAGGCTAGGGCCATGGCCTCCTCCATGGTGATACTTTTTCTGAAACACCTTGATGTAGTGTGTGAATTTGGCCCATAAGTTTGTTAACATATACATACATTCCCCCCTCAAAGTTAAATAATGCCTTTCCCTAAAAAAAAGTTAAATAATGCCTTTTTCCCTTGTAAAAGATTCCTGGCTCCTTCCCTGAATACAACGAGGTGTTGTGGCTATTCCAAGGCCCGTTGGGTAGGGATGTCAGATGTGGGGCACTCTGGATGAAAGTTTTGCCCGCCTTTAGTCGGTGCGGGCGGCGATGCCACCTGTGGGCGCCGTTCCCCTCCATGACGGCGTGTCGTCGAGGATTGTTATCCTCACCCTCACCCACTCGGGTTGTTGTCTCTTGCTAAAAATGGATCAACATCATGTATGTTGTTCTTTTCTTGGAAGCATCATTTTGCAGAAATGGTTGGGGGAGCACATGAGCTCTTCTGATGTCTTGCTTTGGTTCTTGGAGAAATGTGTTTGTCTGTTTGTGCTATTGATTTCCTGCTTTGAGATTTGTACCACACTATTACATCAGGTTTTATTAGAAAACATTGTGTTTGAGTTTAGCCAGATTCAATGAAAAAGCAATGATACCTAATGAAATGGTGCACGGGAGGTCCGTGCATGGGACAATTGCCAGTCTCTTGGTTCTTGTTGTTGCTTAGGGTTGAGCTTGGCATGCATAGTGTGACGTAAGTACACAGATTTTGTGAGTATTTCTTTTTTTCAGTTCACTATTTCAGAAATTTGGAATCATGTATTTTTTATGCTCAATCATTGGCATTATTCATTTTCTTTTACTAATAAATCATGGCTTAAATAAACACTGAAAATACTCAAATATGCTTTCTCAGATACATTTACAATCATTCGCACAAAAAAGATACAACTATGTATATCCGGACATCCGTTATGCACAAACCAGACCGATTTGAACCGGACATCCGTTATTTTGAACCTTTCTTCCTAGTATATCTGTTAGATAAATTAACCTCTACAGGTAAAATAATCAACATCAAATGTTAGGAGAAAGAATCAAAGAGAAACGGTAACATAAGACCCGTCAGCATCAAGATTGGTAGAACAAATCAAACTGCGAGCCTGGGAGAAGCTACAAGCGGCAAGCCTGATAAGCCATCTCAAACAAGAAACAACAAATGATTTGGAGAAAGAAAGTGGCAAGAAGAAGAGATAAGAGCCGTCAGAACCATACTCACGCACGAGCGCTGGACCAACTCTGCAATTCTCCAACTCCAAAGGAAGACCGTTGTCTCGCTCTTTGCACCTTAGGACTAGTCAAAACACCTTTGCTTAGAGCATCTCCAGTCGCGTCCCCCAAACCGTCCCTAAACCGCGCCGGATCGAGCGTTTGGGGGACGTGTTTTGTTCGTGCCGCGTTTGGGGGACGTCGCTCCCCAGCCGCGTCCCCCAAACGCCGCCCCAATCAGAAATTCAAATAGATGCATTCAAAGAGATCGTTCCCGCCGATTCGTCGCGATCATAGTAGCGGCGATCGATCAAAGTACTGGCGCGATCATATTACAGACCGGTGGTGCATGCAAATTAGAGGGAAGGGGTTGGTCGACGGCGTCGTGTCCTGAGTCGACGCAGGCCCGTCGAGCACGACGACCTCGTCGCGATCCTGTTCCTGTGCATGGTGCGCGTCGCTCCGTCGCCGACGTACGCGGAGTGTAGCGATGAAGACGCGTCGACTTGCTCTTGTTGCGCGCCGCTGCCACGATGCCGATGCCGCTGCCGGGCCGCCGCGTCGCCGCCGCCATTTGGCTTCGATGTCGTCGAGATCGGCCTTTGAAGAAGTTGTGCGCCGCTCGCGTCCGGGAGACATTCCCTCTGTCGACGTTCTCAGCAGGGACATGTCGTCCCTTCGTTTCTTGAGCTCCAACTTCTCCTCTTGCCTCTTGAGCAGCTCGGCCCACCTCTGGTCGGCCTTCTTGTCGCGGGAGATAAAGGTCGAGGAGACGTCGGCGAGGCATTTCGTGATCGACGCCTGCGTCTTCTCAGACGACGCAGCGTCGGCCAAGACGGCCTTGGCAGCCTTGTTGCCCGTAGGACGCCGTCGAAGTTGCCAGCGGCGCGTCCAGATCAATGGCGTCCTTCCCCTTGGACAGCGACAAGCGCGTCAGCCGCCATTTCTCATTCATTTTGAGCTTGCCATAGCAATGCATGAGCACGAAAGACTTGTGACCTTCCGAGTTCTTGGCGTACAAATCCATGGCCCGATCAAACTAACCAAATGAAGCAGAGTCATTTCATCGAACACAATGTGGGCGCTACGGATTATGGAAGAAAGAGGCGTACCAGTTGGGCGACTGTCGGCCTGGTCTCGGTCCATGTCCCATGGAACAGTTCACCGACGCTTGGATGATGGCCCATCGCGTCGACATTGCCTTTTGGCTCCTCTTCATTGTCACTTTGTTGTAGTCGCTGTTGATGAGCTTGCGCTCATCGAACTCGGCCTTGATCCTCGCCCAATACTTCCCGCCTTTTTGGTTGGCGCCGATGATGGAGTCATGGCTCACCGTCGCCCACGACTCGCACAGACAAAGATCTTCCAGAGCCGTTCATTTCGGGCCTCGTGTGCCCGACGCCTTCTTCTTCTTCTTCTTTCGTCCCTCAGCCGCGTCTCCCTTGAAGATCGTCACCGGCACCCTCGTCGTCCTCTTCCTCGCCGCCCTCTTCGTCCTCATCGTCGTCCTCCTCGTCGTCCTCCACCTCCTCCTCTTCCTCGTCGTCCTCCTCCTCAACCCCGTCGTCCTCCTTAGCACCGGCGCCGTCGTATTCCAGCGGACCCTGCGGCCGGTGAAAGGGTCCCCGTCCGGACCGGGTCCGGCGCGCTGCTCGTACGCCGGGGAGTAGAGGTTGTTGGGGTTGAAGCCGCCGTGCGGCAGCGCATCCTGGTAGTGCGGCGACAGGTTAGGCGTCACGCACCCGGGAGTGGCGGAGGGGCCGTCGTTGTAGAAGGCGGCTTGCGACGGAGAGATCACTCCCGGAACGTAGACCGGCATGGACGTACTCCATGGGCTCGCGTTGGTGGCGGCAATACACCCGGCCATTACGTGCTGGTGCTGGCGCGCCGCCTGAGCCTTCTTCTCCAGCTCCACCGCCCTCCGTCCTTTCCGCTCCGCCGTCGATAGCTTCCGGCGCAGCAATCTTGCTGCCATTGATCTTCGGTCATTCCTTCAGCTTCTTCTTCGCAGCCGGCGCCTTCCGCGGCTTCGCGAACGGCGCTTTCGCCCCTTTCATCGCATTGCCCGGCGGCTTCTTGGCCGGCGGGATTTGGCGGGAGTGTGAGACGAATTTTCCCTGTGCCGCTGACGGGTCGGCCCCGCGTCGTTTGGCCTTGCATTTCGTTGTGTCCGGCGTCCCGGAGCGTCCCCTGTGGGACGGGGACGGGCTCGAGGCGCCGGACACCGTATCGGGCACGCCGGACAAAAATGGGCTTTGGGGGACGCGGCTGGAACTTTTTTTTTGTCCGGCGCGCCCCAAATCCCTTTAGGGACGCTTTGGGGGACGCGACTGGAGATGCTCTTACCATCGTTTTCAGCCGCTACAGCCTATATTACTTCTCAACTCTCTCCAGTACTATCGCTGATATCATGCGACCTGCGAAATCTCACTTTCGTGACTCTCGTCTGGGACTAGCAAAAGTGCAGAACACACACAACCTGGGACTAGAGCTAGCCGCTTTTCGTGGAGGAGAAGTCGTCAGAAAATAAATCAAGAAGAGAGCCAGCCGCACGCGGAGACACAGCACGTGCTCGATCAGCAAGTGGCGTCACGGTCACCTATATCGAGAGTTCGAGACACAGTTCGTCACTTCCGACGCCGCGAGCTTCAAGTCCCTCGTGCAACGCCTCACCGGCAAGTTCGCCGAAGCCACCGAGCCCGCGCCTCAGCTCCACCGGCTGAGCTCTTCCCCTCCAGGCGCCCACGGGAGGAACGGGAAGCTATTGCATGCCCACGGCCCACCGTTGTTAGAGCATCCTCACTCGTTGGCGCTCCCCACGTCCAAATCCGGCGAAATTTTCGTTCGGATTGGAGGAAGATTTGGCGTGGGGAGCGCCGAAGTTCCAGCCGTCCCCCGGCAGGAATCCCCAACCTCGACCATTTGACATATTTCAAACAAATTTAACATAAAATTTAACAAGTTCGGCGACCAAGAGTACGAAAATTGCTGAAACAAATTCGGACCCACCACGTCGACCAGTTGCCAGTCCGGCGTACATGGTAGCCAAGCAACCAAGGATCATCATGTGCTCGTCGTCTTGGGCGGCTGCTGCCATCTCTTCTTGCATAAGCTCGACGAACATCTGCTCCCCTCTTCGTCGAGTCCCGGCGAAAGCAAATGAACACCTGACGGCGTGGTCGAGGCAGAGCCAGCGACGAGGAGCGGCGGCAAAAGCAGCCAGATAGGTCGTCGTCAAAGACGGCGAATATAGCGAGTGGGGAAGGAGGGCGGCGGAATCGGGCAACAAGCCGGCGGGTGGTGCGGCGGCGAGAGAGATACGAGGGGTGGGGAGATTTTGAGCGACGTGGCGGTGGGGTTCGTGCGTCGAGTCACCGAAGATCGGGCCCTTCGCTTTTCACTCGTCCTCAGCGCTCCAGGAGGCCGGGGTGGCGTGGGCTCGGGATGGATGAAGGGCCAAATCGGCAACGAGGAAGGGGCGCGACTGGACCGAATTACGTCGTCCGGATGGAAAAAACGCTCGCCGGGGGCCTCGACGGGGGCAGTGGAGATGCTCTTAGCTCTATCGGCTAGTACAGCTGCGGATCACATGCGGACGGCGACCACCGGAGCCTCGCAACCGTGCCTGCCTGCTTGGATGGGATGCACTGGCTTTGCGATTATCCTGAGCTGTTGGTCATTGTCGGTACGAGCGGACGGCGCTACGGTCCCACGGCAATAGTTACACTTACTGTATTGAAGCCTAAATACTGTAGGAGTGTTTCCCCTGCGATGCGTATTCAAGTCACGTGTGTGTACGGTACTCTGTATCTATTAATTGGTGCTCCGATTTGAAAATTGCGAATACGCAAGGTATAAATAACAAGAAAAGGTTAGACTTTTTATAATACTATAATAGAGTATTATTTTTTAAGTATTACATCCGGTCTCTGCATAACTATAATGTACACGCCATTTATAACCAGTACAAACCACACAACTCGTTGCAAAAGAACGAATAGTAAAAGTCTAGGCAGACATATGGGCCATAGGAGACGTAATTCTACGATTATGCAGTCACTCATGTTGGATAATAAACTCCTTGGCTGTATCCTCTAACCGTGTACACATCTCTGTAAAGAGGTTTCGGTCCTCCAAATGTTGAAGCGACGACCATAAACGGAGCAAAGACGTACACCGGTAGATGACCTGTGTAAGAAAATATTTTTTATCATTAAAACCTTGTCATTCCTATATAGCTAAACCGATCATATAACAACAATCGCTTCTGATAAGACTCTTAAACCTAGAATCCATCTTATTTAGCCAATTGCCAAAATTATTTGCAATGTATAAGGTACTGAATGATTGATCATATAGACCTAGCAAACTGATGCTAGAAGAAAATGTGTTTTATTGTCTCATCTTCGTGATAGAAAACACATTTCATACAATCATGCCAGCTGCGTTTTGCAATGTTATCTTTAGTAAGAATAACACCACCACGAAGGTATCATGCAAAAAACCTTAGTTTTCAATGCTATCTTTATCTTCCAAATGGATTTATTATTAATCACCGGCTGAATGGGTTTGGTCAAAGCTTTATACACGGATTCTACCGAGAATACACCATTCTTGGTGTCCCCAGCGAAATTCATCAGATTCCTATAACAACTGGACTGAAGCTAGCCGTTGTAGTGGCTCATTCCAAGAAGCCAACCTGGATTTGATAAGATCACGCTTGAACATCATAGACGGTGGAGATGTTTCCATCACATTCTGTAAGGTATCACCTTTATGATGAACAATATTGTACAAGGTTGGATATTATTCACGAAGAGTGGTTGTTTCTAATCATTTGACCTCTTAGAACCTTATCTCCGACCAATTCCTGATGGAGAAAGAACCATATGGGAAAATTTGTTTCTTAGTTGCCATAATAGCATCCCAAAAATGTGAATCTCCAGGTTTTCAAAGGACATGAGAAATCGCTTTTGAGCCAACATACTTTCTCCGCAACAGGTTTTGTCATACGCCATCCTCGGTTAACAATCTAGCCAGCCATTTCCCTAGCAAGGCTTTGTTCTTAACCTCCAGATCGTGAACACCAAGTCCACCTTGATCTTTTGGATGATAAATAACACTCCATTTAGTCAACCGGTATTTTCTTCTTCTCACTATCAACTTGCCAAAAGAATCTGGATCGGAAATAATTCAATCTATGCAAGGTCCTTTAGAAAATTGGAAGAAAAAATCATATATTGAATTTATGAGGACTAATCTTTCCCCAGATATAGTAATTTTCTTTCCAACTACTAAGGCGCTTTTGCAGTCTTTCCTCGACTAGTTTCCATTCAGCAAGGGTGAGCCTCCGATGATGAATCGGGATGCCTAGATAGCTAATCGGAAAACTGCCTAGCCCACATCCGAAAAATTCGGCATAGGTTGGTTTCGTATTTGGCCTCGCCAAAACAAAAAATCACTTTTATGAAAATAAATCTTAAAACCTGAAAAAATCTGATAGTATCAATTTCAGGTTTTTCGCTTTTTTCAGGCCATGATCCATAAAATGAATTGTGTCATCGGCATGGGACCACCCCTTCATTCTGACCATCAACTTTAGCACGCTCAATTAAAATAGGCAGTATATCCGCCACAATGTTGAATAACATTGGCGATAGGAGACCGCCTTGGCTCAAACTTTTTTTTGTCTGAAAGTATCTACCAATGTCATCATTGACCTTGATGGCAACACTTTCTCCAAAAACAAAGTTATTAATTAAGACGCGTCACTCATTAGAAAAATCTTTTCAGAGTTTGTTGAAGAAAAGACCACATGACTTTATCATAGGCTTTTCAAATTCGATTTCGATTTTGAGGATCACCTCATTCAACTTTTTGCGATGCAACAGATAGATTGTTTCATGCAAAGTTACTAGTCAATCATGATGTAACGTCCTTGCATGAACACAGTGTGAGTAGCGCGCACCACGTGATCAGCCACGGCTAAATCTACTTTATTGGACCATGCTTCTATGTATGGTAGTGGATTGTGCTGCTTGGAACACATGGAAGGAGAGGAATGAGTTTGTTATTCAGAATCAACCTCACTCTTTTGGCAGTTGGAAAGTGAGATTTCAATATGACATGCTTTTGTATCGTTACGGAGTTATGCCAGCTTTAGTTCAACCACTTATTGAATGGTTGCTTCTAATCTTTATATAGTTTCTATCTCTTTCCTTCATTTTTCAGTTCTTCCATCCCTAAGTTTGTTCGTCGCTTGTAAGCTACTCCCTCCGTTTCTTTCTATAGTGCCTATTGTATTTTAGCACGGAAATTAGCGCAAGCCATTTTTTGACACAAAACCCTCTAGCGATCTTAGAGACAAAATAGGAAACTGAAATCAAATGTCAGAAAATAATCATGTTTCCATAACCGATACGTCATGTACTCCCTCTCTCCCGCTATTTTTTCCATAATCAGATTGGCTTCCACATTTTCTGGACGGGAATAGATTGGTTTCCACATTTTCTGGACAGGAATAGATTGGTTTCCATATTTTATGGACGGGAACAGATTCGTTCCCGACGGAACAAATCGGTGGAAGGGGTTCTTTGCAAAAAAAAAAACATAGCTTTACTCTTATATTCTGAAACAAAAGCGAAAAAACAATAGGTATTATAGAAAGGAACGGATGGAGTATTATTTTCTGCCTTAAAGTTACACCGTTGCGGATTCTCCTGCAGTAAAGTGGTCAAAAAATAACCTAATAATGGGTATGGCTTTGACACTAAAAGTATTAGACGAGGTATTCAGCCAAGCATATTCTATTCTTGGTCATAATCATTATTACGACATCAATGATCCGCACTGACATGATTTTTTTTTTTTTGCGAATAGGACACTGGCATTAAAAGAAACACCGAACAGTACAAAGCAGCTCAAGAAAAACGAAAATGACAACGAGATCCTTGAGAAGCCCTTCATCTTCAACCTCCAGACCGTGTCGACGGCGCGCCGCCGCTGCCGCTCCTCCCTGAGCCAGCCTGACGTTATTGGTTGCGGACGGGAAGTCGCCGAACGGGTCGAAAAGACCACATCCGTCCCGGAGACGAAGAAGTAGGATGAACTGCCGATGAAGCTCCTTGACGATCCGAAGATCCCCACAGCCAGACAAAATCCTCGAAGACCACACCATACCCACAAGCTTCTCGACGTAGCCATCGAGATGGGGTTGAAGCCGGGGAAATATTATTGCACGAGGCGCCGCCACCACCACCTGAGCGCCGCCCCTACAAACAAAAGCCCTAAAGACGGGAAACGAAGCTCCCAAAACTGGGAAACGGAGCCCTCCCACCGACGAGGGCCGCAATCTGCCCACCTCCATGGCCCGAAGGCCACAGAGGCGGCCAGATTAGAGGCGGCCGCCGATGGGAGGCAGATAACCCTAATCTCCTGAGGTCACGAGCATGATTTCTTTCTTGGTTAGAAATGTGATCAAAGGCGATGGAGAAATCCACTACAATGCTGATTTAGGGTTCCCTGATTAAAAGCTACCCTTGTTAAACGTAGTGGAAAATATGAACTTGTGATTCTTTTTTGATTCCTTACATTATGCACCTTGTTAATTTAGTTCAGTCTCTTGTGAATGCATTTTGAGTTTGTTTTGCCTGTGGAATGTAATATAGACCTAGCTGGGTTGACGGCAAAATAGGAAAATGTTATCCTAGCTAGGGAGAATTCTGGATAGTACGGTACAACCTCGGACAGTCCGGCCGAAAATTTTGTGCACGACATGGATATAACCGCAAAAACGAATCTGGGCTAAATTATTCGAGTCGTGATGAACACTTCCTTTTTGTGAGGAATACATATGTTTGTATTGCTTTCAGTCTGGATGCCAAAATCGACTCTGGCAATCAGGATGTGTGTACCAGCAGTAAGGCCGGCTCCAACGGGGCGACCCATCCTGCGTTCGCGTGTCCGAATGAGTTAAATTGGACAAAAATCCGGTCCAGCGCGCGGACCCATCCGTAAAACTATTTTCTTTTTTAGCGGGATCCGTAAAACTGATGGCCACGGTGTTCGGGACGACCCAAATCCGGTCCAAATATGGTCCTTATTTGTGTGGCCGCGCACACCGGGGGCTGGCCTCACGTGTCGTCTCTTGTCCTCCCCTGGCCCACATGTCTGCCTCCCAAAACACAGTCTCCTCGCACACATCTTCCCCCCGCTCTGCCGCCACCCCAGGAACGGAGATTGTGACCGCTGTCAACGCCGACCACCAACGTCGAGACGCCGACAAGCGGTGCGGAAGCATAGGACACGGCCCCGTGCTTTCGCCTGTGCTTTTGCGGCCTCGTTGCAGCGTTCGAGGACGTCGTCGCTGACGTTGTTGTCCTCTCGCCGTCGCGAGACCTCCCACCATCAGCAGCTTCACCGTTGCCGCCAAAGGTGAGCTCTCATGCACCATGCTTCCAGACCGCAAGTCGGCCTGGACGGCCCATTGCCTGCAGGTCCCTACGGAGGCATTGGTTTGCCTCCGCCCGCGAGGTGTTCGAAGAAATGGGCGAAATAATTATTTGTCCCATTTCATCTGTAGATATTGGTGGATAGCAACGACGAGTTCTTCTTCAAGAACTTCATCGACATGTCCTCAGATGAGGAGTCTGACGACGACTTTCTACCGGAGGCTGCGCTGATCATCCACGAGCACAATGTCGCGCAGATCCCCGTGTACCGGGGTCCTTGCCGGGACGCGCGTCGGCCTTGGACCGCAAAAGAGAACGCGGCCACGACATGCTCTTCCACGACTACTTCTACCGCAAGGCATTGTTCATGCCGGCGTTGTTTTGCCGTCGTTTTCGGATGTGCAGACCATTGTTCAACCGGATAATGGATGGCATCAAGGTCTACGACGACTACTTCATCGCCAAAGTGGATGCAATTGACAAGGTAGGCCTCTCTTCGTATGAGAAATGCACGGCGGCGATTAGGATGCTTGCATATGGTGTTGTCGGTGATTACGTACGTAGATGAGTACATCCAAATGAGCGAGTCCAGGTGCTTGGAAGTGATGTACAGGTTCTGCAGAGCAGTGATCGCTGTGTTTGGTGAACAATATATGCGGCAACCTAATGCAGACGACACAACCCGTCTGTTGTTAATCAACGTTTCCGGGGGTTTCCTGGAATGCTTGGCAGCATAGACGGCATGCATCAGGAGTGGAAGAACTGCCCCTTTGGCTGGCGGGGGACGTATAGCAGCCATTCTGAGAGGTGGACAGTGATTTTTGAAGCTGTTGCTTCACATGACACATGGATTTGGCACTCATTTTTCGGAATGGCCGGCTCGCACAATGACATCAATGTGCTGCAGTGCTCTCCGGTGTTTGATAGGCTAGCACAAGGTTAGTCCCCTAATGTGGATTTTGAGATCAATGGCCACCACTACAACAAGGGGTACTACCTTGCTGATGGTATCTATCCACCTTGGTCTACACTCGTGAAGACAATCTGTCATCCCAACTCAGAGCAGGAGGCAAGGTTTGTCAAAGAGCAAGAGACAGCCCAGAAAGATGTCGAGCGGGCATTTGGTATTCTCCAAGTTCGTTTGGCTATCGTCAGGCACCCTGCTAGAGCATGGAGTGTGCAAACTCTGTGGGAGGTGATAACCGCTTGTGTAATCATGCACAACATGATTGTTGAGGTAGAACGTGATGATTCATTGTTTGATAATGATTGGGATGGCCAGTGAGAGTTGGTTGCTCCTGAAGGTGGTCCGGCATCATTCCAGGATATCCTCCATGTGCACCACGAAATTCGGGATCAAGCGGTTCACAACCAGCTCCAGTCTGATTTGGTTGAGCACATGTAGGCGCACGTTAGCAACTATGATGCAAACAACAACAATCAAGAAAATCCCGAAGAAAACAATGCCGACGCCATTTGTATCATCTTACATTTTTTATCTGAATAAGTACTTTGTCATTGAATAGGTGGACAATAATCTTATGTAATAAATCTTGAGCAGTTAAACTTATTTATATATTTTTATGATTTTTTATGCCTTTATATTGAATTTAAAGGCAAATGCCAACTTCTATGGTCGCGATACATATCTAGCGATGTTGGACGCAGCGTACGACCCAAACGGACACGCGGACGCTATCCGCGCGGCCACCCAAAGAACCTAAAAGGGACCCAATGCGTCCATTTAGATCGCAGCGTTGGAAATGCCCTAATAGTCGGATGCCAAAATCGACTAGGAGAAGAATATAAACGTTAACATAAGAGCCGTGAGCATCAATAATTGGGAGAGCAAATCAAACGGCGGCAAGCCTGGGAGAAGCTACAAGCGGCAAGCCTGATAAATGATTGGGAAAAGAAAGTGGCAAGAAGAAGAGATAACAGCCGTCAGAACCATACTCGCGCACCTGGACCATTTCTTCATCACTTCTCAGAAAGTGTCGACCTGCTCGTACCAGTCAAACACCTCAACTTGCTTGCAATCATTTTCAGCCGCTGCCACCTACTCTATCTTCTCAACCCTCACTGCCACATGGGTCCGATCCATCGCATTTTTTCCCATAAGTCCATTTCTTCTCAGTGCAGTCGCTGAGAATTGTTCTCCGCTGCAAATCTCAGTTTCCTGACTCTCGTCTAGTATATAAAGCCCCCCGAAAATCTAGCAAAACACAACCAACCTGAGACTAGAGCTAGCTGCTTTCCGGCGAGGAGAAGTCGCCAGCAAATCAAGAATAGAGCCAGCCGCACGTGGGGGTAGATAAACCGAGACAGCACGTGCTCGATCATGAACAACAATGGCGTCAAGGTCACCTACATCGAGACGCAGTTCGTCACCTCCGACGCCGCGAGCTTCAAGTCCCTCGTGCAGCGCCTCACCGGCAAGTCAGCCGAAGCCCCAGAGCCTGCGCGTCAGCCGCACCGGCCCAGGCCTTGCCGTCCCGGCACCGACGGGAGGACCGCCATTGCTGGAGCGCCAAGCTATTGCATGCCCACCGGTGTTGGCTCGGCTAGTACAGCTTCGGATAACGTGCGGACGGCGACGACCGCTTCCAACACCATCGCTGGCGCGTCGCAGCCATGCCTGGATGAGATGCACGGGCTTTGCGATTATTCTGAGCTGTCGTACGTAGTCGACCCAAGTGAATGGCGCCATGGCGGTAGTTACAGTGATTTACTCTATTGAAGTGTAAATATTTGGTTTGGAGTCACTGATGTACTCTTCTACGGAGTAGTCATTATTTTATTCTATGTACTTCTGTCTATTGATGCTCCATATTTGGCAGCTGGAAATTGCAACAGTTACAAAGCTATTATACTTCTATAACACGACGGAAGGCGTTTGCTCTGCCCTTTCACGAAACTAAGACAAACTTAAATATATAGATCGCTTGATACCCCTTTGTAATTAAGAGCATGATGATCTTTTAAAATATAATCGGGTATACGTAGGCCTGCACATAATCTATAGGGTCCAACTTATTTGTACGATTATGTAAGATACGTATAGGTACGAGTAGTATGTATGTATTACGCCGTTGACGGCTCATTGACGGCGACTTTGCTAGACGGTGGCGGTCGTGGCCATCGGATGGAAGGAACGGCAAGAAAGTGGTTGCCGGTCACGAGGCACTATGAGGCGGTGCAGGATGGCACAAGCCTCGGCAAGGCCTCGTAGGTGCGTGCGAGCAGCACGGTAGCCATGTGTGTCTCAAGGCTAATGAGACTTTCTGGCTTCCTATTTAACAGTCTCACTGGACACGCGTCGGACTATCTGGCATCCTCTTAGCCAGACATACTAGCAAATATTTGGGCGTTTCTTCAAGCCCTAGACTATATTGCGATACTGGTTGGGTCGTCTTAGGAACGGTGTACGGTATCTGGGTATATTGAAATTTTATATATGCTTTAATGGATTAATTGTCTAATTACCTAAGACCTCAAACAAAAAAAATAGATGAACTCAAACTAAGTTTGGTGGAGGGGGTTATGTTGGAGCAAGCCTCAACGAGGAATAAAGTAGACACGAGGGGGATATCTTGAGGCCAAGGGATCTTTTCGAGAAAATAAATGAATGAATCATTTTGATTTTCAACAAAAAAAAAGAATAGGGACATAGTGTTTTAGCTCATAGGTCTAGATGTACCTATTAAGATAAATAAATTTTAAATTCATTTGAAAAATCCAAGAAACCGGGTGTACATGCAAAAAAAATTTGTTTCCTCAAAATGTTTTGTGGAAAAATATTTTTTGTGTGGCCTATGTAAAAAAGTCTCGTGAAAAGCTATTTTGGAGTACCAAAAATTATATTTTTTACATAGGGTGCGGAAAATGTCATTTCTTCGAGAAACATTGTGTGCTAACATAAATTGTATGGATGTATACCCAGTTACTTTTTGGGATTTTTTTTTATATTTTGAAATATATCTTTTAATAAATGGGTGCATATCTACACCTGAGCCAAAGTGGGTTTCCCGAATAGCTATCACTTTATTGTTATCAGCATCTCATTTGCGAAACACGATGTTAATTATGTTGATTCTTATCTTACAAACAAGATAAAATTTAAGCATGTAAGCAGGATTCTTGTGAGTAGGCTGAATATTTTTATCTATATAAGTTATAATTATGTTTAGTACTTGTTGCCTGCCAAAGCCCACCGGCGAGCAGTGGTTAAGCAACACGAAGAGCTGGGAGGCTTCCAAGGCGGCAGTGGGCCCTGGTCCCTCGACGTCGTCCCGCAAATGCTCCGGCACACGGCTTTGGCGGCTGCAGGCGTGCCACGACCTATACCTGGCCGGGAAGGTGTGGATTGCTTCGATTAGTTGCATGGCGGACACGTAAACATTAAATACGAGCCCTATCGGCTCTCGGGTTGCCCTGTGGATCGGCTCAAAGAGCCGATCGCCCCATGGTTCATGTTGGATTTTCAATGACATGGGGATCTTGATCACGACAAAGCTAAACCAATCTACGACAGTTTAGGGTTTTCACCGTATGATCGGAACATCCTACGCGTAGTTGAGCCTAATAGACACATAACGGAAAGCTAACCCTAAAAGAGGCCTAAAAACCAACATAACGTTAATTCCCGGAACATCCCTCTTAGGACTAGCAAACCATACCTAGCGCGCTACCGGATCGTTCAACCCGTTTGCAAGGCCTAACCATACGGATATTAAACTAATCCTTGATAAACAAGGAGCACCTATAATAGATCGGATCTACTAAGTCACGAACAAGCAAGATGCTGCCCTTACACCTAGATAGGTGTAAGGGCAGCTAGGTGTTGAGGGACGGCATAGCTAAGCAGATATATGCAAGAAAAGCATCTATGCAAGCCCCAAAACACCTATGGTAAATAGTGCTCGCCATCAACAACGCTTCAGTACGAGCAACACAAGGTAAACGAATAAACGTAATGCTGCCTAGATCGCAAGATGCGATCTAGGCAGCATGGTGCTTACCCGGAGAAACCCTCGAAAGAAGGGGTGGCGATGCGCCTGATTTGTGTTTGTTGTGAACGTGATTGTCCTCCTTTTCCGATAACTCTAGATACATATTTATAGTCCAAGGGACTTTCTAATTCGGGCGTGCACCTAACCGTGCACGAGTTAAACTCTATCTTTTAATCTAAACTACAATGCGATCTACTATATTACAGATACACGGGCAATTAAGCCCAAACTCTTCGCGCAAGGCTGCTTCAAAGATGCTCCACGTGTAATCTTCAAAGCTCATCTTCACTTACGGCCCATCTCCTGATTTGGCCAAAATCCGGTGATAACACATGCCCCCTTGGTTTTGGTAATGATAATTTCAAAACCACTCTGTTTTTCCTTCGAGGGGTCATGTCGTGGCGAGCAGAACCGTCGCAGTATTCTTCATCATGATGTCTTGCCTTCTCACCTTCTCTGCACAATTTGTGTTTTGGCAACTCCTAAACAATCGGCTCTTCATTCGTTCTTTCTCCTCTGAGCAATCAGCTTCTAGTCAACTTGGCCGATAGTCAAAGTCAAACAACCCCCAAAAGAGCCGATGGTATCGCATCGGCCCCTTACCATAAAACACGAGCAAGGCCAACCCAATTTCCCTTCCAAACGGTAACCTGCACTGCAACCTCCGTCTGCAAAAGCAAACTCAGATCCCTAAAACTGCTGCCCAGCAACTCCAGGAACCTCAGATCTCAACCGTGCCGTCCCAACTCCGCAGCGCCTCCAATGGCGGAATCATCCAACGCCAACGCCATGGTCTCCGGTCTGAAGGTAATACTCCATCGCTTCTTCGCTATTCGGATCAATCTCAGGATTGAACAGAGGAACACCTGAATTAATGTTCTATTCCGTTACTAATTTTAGGTCTCCGACATCCTGCTGCCGCACCCTTCTCTCCCAAATTCCATGTGTCTGGGCCCCCGCTCCTCCGAGAGTCCCGCTCACTTAATCTCATGCGAGGCCAATAGGATCCCTTTTGTGAGCCAGGATTTAGATCTGACTTCTTGGGCTGACTGCCTGCGCCTGGCCTAATCCTCCCGAAGGTTGGGTGGCATGGTACAATCGAGTGTCCAAAACCCATTATGCCACCTGGGAAACGATAGGGATAGCCGATGCACTGTCGTTATCATTGTCTCCTCTTGAAAAGAACGAGAACATTCTGAAAACCATCGGCTACTTTTGGTCCGATGCACTGAACTGCTTCATGTTCGGTCATGGCCCCATGACGCCCACTCTTCTAGATGTAGCCATGATTACAGGCCTGGATATTGCATCTCAAGCCTACTGCCTTTAAGTTGTCAAAGGTCCCCTTCACCCTCTCCTCTAAAACAGAGTGTACAAGGGGGCGCCTACCTCAAGCGTTATATGAAAACCAAAGGCCCTGTGACCGAGAGAGAACACACGGCCTTCTTGAACTTCTGGCTGGAGCACTTCATATTCTGTGGTCCCTCACTCGCCCCAACCAAGAATTACCTTTCCCTGGCCTACGAACTTGCTAAAGGCACTCATCTTGGCCTTGGCAAACTGTTCCTTGGGGAGGTCTATCGATCTCTCCAGCGATGTCGGTCAAACTGTTCTCTCAAAAGACAGTGAAAACAGGAGGTCCTTGGTGGTTTCTTCAATTATGGGCTCAGCTGTACTTTCAGAACCAAATCCCAGACTTCCCATCTTTGGCCACCTGCACCTTCCTAGATGCTAACGGGAGGGAGATCCGATGCACCGTTATGGTCAAGCTCGTATGGCCTCCCGGCAGCAGGCTAATCCCTAAGGAAGCAGCAGCGTGGTTCAGATTTTCTTCCAAGGCCTGAGCAACCCCCTGTTCTTTCCTTACACCGAATCAGAAAATTTTGAGAATCCAGTCTCCTTCCGGTTAGACAGCTTTGCCGATGACGCTAACACCCGGCAGTTGTTCTCCATCATGATCCGCCCTTGTTTTCTCCCAGTCGGCATGAGTACTTCTAACCGGATCATCAAGCCCGGCTACGAATCTTACCAACCGGTGATAGTAGCCCGGCAACTTGGTCTCGGGCAAGTGCCCCCACACTTCTTTCTTCATCACCTGACAGCAAGCCGAGCTGAATTGCCTGACATTCTCACTGGCCAAAGGTGCTACACCTTTTTTGATGCTCTGGCCCCAATCCCCCACAACCTCTGCTTCACCACCACTACCGGTGGTTTCGAGACTTGGTGGACCATGTGGAAGACCCATGCCTTCAGAAGAGCTCTCGGACCGTTGCTGAAGCAGCTTGATGCCGAATATGACATTCCTACACATCAGGTACCATTGCATATAAATTTCTCGCGACCGTTCATAATGGTTATCTGAAAACCTGGCTTTAACTCTTGGCAGGAACAAGATGGTCCAGAGCCGACGCAAACCGACGGTTCCCCCTTCACATTCCTTCCCCCAGCCCCGGTGGTGCTCTTCTGCCGAAGCTCGCCACCCCTGAAGCAAGTTATAATGCAGGGCCAGCCGATTTCACCAAAATCGGCTTCCAAGAGTAAAGCATCCTCGGGGCCAGCTGCCCCCCGAGCCTCCGCCCAAGCGAGGAAGGCGATGAGAAAAGTAGCAGCCAGGAAGACCCTGAAGCGCAAAGCTCCTGTTCAAGACTTGCACGTAAGAACCCGTGCCTTGATTATATTTATCCATCCTCCCAGTCCTTCGTCACATGCTTATACCCCTTTTCACAGACTTCCACCGAAGAGAACTCCAGCGAGGATGCACAGTCTAAACACAGGGACACGAACCCGGGCAATTCCGAGAGATCCACCACACAGAGCCAGACGGATTCGCCCACGTTGGTTTCCAGGCAAAGGTCCTCTCCCGAACCTGCTGCTACCCCAGCTCAGACCAAAAAGGGTCACGCGTGAAAGTCGCAAAAGGGCTCGCAAAGACCCGCAAGTTTCCTCACCAAGCCAGGAGGTTTCAAATGTAATTACCTCACCAGCCCATGCCTCATGTCATTCCATTGCTACTTGGGTCGACTCACCATCTTCTTTGCAGACTGATGAGACTTCTAGTGGGGACGTTGAAGAGGTACTGATGCCACCCGCCACACTAGATCTGGCTGCTTCGACGGGAGTGGCTGACCAAGCGGCCAACCTAGCCAAGCTTCCGGAAAAGCCGATTGTCACATCATCGGCTGCTCCTCTTACTTTGGGAGAGGTACACTCAACTCCCTTGTCTCTACCTTTTCCTGTGTTGTATACTCACACCGCTCTTGTTCGTCTGTCAGGGATGTGATCTTTCAAGCTTGTTGACATTCGATCCTGAATCCATCGAGCCAGCTACTTCCAAGGCGGGCGAAGAGCCAAGCCCTGGTACAGTCCATGGTCCGCTCCAGCATCTGAAAACTTTGCTATCCTCCTCAGTTGAGATCTTGGTTGAAAACCCCGAGGCAATCAGGGGCTTCCTTGAAGAAATCCAGTCCCATCTCCCCGTGACACTACATGTGAAGCTCTGGCCAGCCGTGACCCTGTCGGCCTTCAGGTCAAGAGTGCAGTCGGCGCGTCAAAGAATTACCCTTCGTCATGCCCAGCTCCCAATTAGAGCCGATATTGCAGAGAAGTGTCGACGACTTAATGAGAAAAAGGCTGCTCTGGACGCCAAGACTGACACTTCTGCCAATAGCGCTGAACTCGAGATCCTGCGAAAGGAACTGGAGAACCTTGAAGAAAGAGTTAGGATGACCAAGCGACTTATCCAAGAGAAGGAAACCCTCATTGCCCGCTCTCGAGAGGAAGCGCAAGGCCTCACAGCCGATCTGAAAACTGATCGCTGAAATTCGTGCCCTGAGCGTCAGCTGGTGACAGGCAAAGACGAGGACGATGAGGCTGAGATTGCCGGAGTGGATCGTATCCGTGCTGACGCCCTTCATGCTCCTGACGAATTTCTTCAGGAGAACCTCTCTGTGTAGACTGATACATGTTGTACTGAACTTGTATCTTGTTGTACTTCTTGAGTCGATGGCTAAGCATCGGCTGTGCCGAAATTCTTGTATTTTCGTTTTTGTTTAGTGATTGAATGAATTTCCATCGGGTGCATACTTTCGGTCTTGCCTTCTGTGTATGTGATGACCCACAAGTATAGGGGGTGTATCGTAGTACTTTCGATAAATAAGAGTGTCGAACCCAACGAGGAGCAGAAGGTGTTGGCAGTAGTTTCGATGAAGGTTTCACTGTAAATGCTCACAAACAAGTATTCGAGGGGTTTTGATATTGCAGATAAATAAAGTACGAGTAAGTAAAATGCGAGAGAAATAATTGCAGCGAGTGGCCCAATCCTTTTTAGCACAAAGGACAAGCCGGTTTGTTTACTTATAATGACCAAACGTTCCTGAGGACACACGGGGATTTTAGTCTAGTACTTTCGCTTCATGTGGCTAAATAATCTTCATTGTTTTGATAAGTGTTGTGTGGGTGAACCTATGCTAATGCACCGCCCTTTCTAGGACTAATACATACTTGTGATTATACCCCTTGCAAGCATCCGCAACTACAAGAAAGTAATTAAGATAAATCTAACCACAGCCTTAAACTCTGAGATCCTGCGATCCCTCCTGCATCGATATACTAACGGGGGCTTAGGTTTCGTCACTCCGGCAACCCCGCAATTAGCAACCGAATACAAGATGCACTCCCCTAGGCCCATAAATGGTGAAGTGTCGTGTAGTCGACGTTCACACGACACCACTAGAAGAATGACACCACAACTTAAATATCATAACACTGAATATTACTCAACCATAATTCACTACTAGCATTTAGACTTCACCCATGTCCTCAAGAACTAAACGAACTACTCACGAGACATCATATGGAATACAATCAGAGGTGATATGATAATGAATAACAATCTGAACATAAACCTTGGTTCAATGGCTTCACTCAATAGCATCTACAACAAGTATAGAATAACACCGGGAGAGTTTCCCCTATCAAACAATCAAGATTTAACCCGAATTGCTACAGCGGTGACGAGGTGCAGCGGTGGTGATGGCGGTGTAGATGGTGGAGATGATGATGATGATGATGATGGAGATGATGTCCCGCTCGATGACGATGGCGATGGCGTCGATTTCCCCCTCCGGGAGGGAATTTCCCCGGATTCCTGCCGCCGGAGAGCTCTTTTCTCTCGGTGTTCTCCGCCCCGCAGAGGCGGCTGTAACCCTCGTGAGGTCCTCTGTGGCTTAGGTTTTGGGACGAAGGAGTACGAAGAAAAGGAGGCGAAAGGCTGTGGGGCCCCCAGAGCACGGGGTGGCGCGGCTAGGCCTTGGGCGCGCCGCCACGTGGTCTGGCCCACGATGGCTCCTCTCTGCTCCCCCTTTTGGCTCCCTCCGTCATCGGAAAAATAGGAATTTACGTGAAATTCCCTTCCACATTGATCTTCCGAAATATTGCGTTCTGACGGTGCTTTTTCCAGCAGAATCCTGGCTCCGGTGCTTGATCCTCCAATGATGATGAAACATGCAAAATAGATGAAATAACATAAGTATTGTGTCCCAATATGAAATATATCAATGAATAACAGCAAATTATGATACAAAATAGTGATGCAAATTGGACGTATCAACTCCCCCAAGCTTAGACCTCGCTTGTCCCCAAGCGAAACTGAGCTCGATAAACGAGACCACATGTTTATGGAGTGAAGAGTCGATAAATAAAATACGGACAAGAAGCATCATATTCATTTACACAAGACATTCTAGTAAACAACTTCCTCATATAACTCATCTTGAAATAGGTAAAGAGAAATCACAAGTAAAGGTGCATAAGAAATCATAATTGGTGATGGCAAACTTTGCTCTTGGTCAGAGAACTACTAACGGATTGTACTTCTAAGCAAAGCTTTCATATTAGATATAGCTGAGCCTTCATATTTAAGCATAACAATCTCTTCATAATCATTGATAACTTCAAAGTCATATTCATTCAGATAAAATTGGTACTAACAAGAAAGTATAAAAGACATGATTAACTGAATCATAGCATAAATGATTGGTTCACAACAACTCAATTGCTTGCTTGAGATAGAGGGAAATAGGTTTACTGACTCAACATAAAAGTAAAAGACAGGCCCTTCGCAGAGGGAAGCAGGGATTAAATCATGTGCTAGAGCTTTTTAAGTTTTGAAATCATATAAAGAGCATAAAAGTAAGATTTTGAGCGGTGTTTGTTGTTGTCAACGAATGGTAGCGGGCATTCTAACCCCCTTGCCAAACGAACCTTCAAAGAGCGGCTCCCATGAGGGACGGCATCTCTACCAAAGGTAGATCATCCCCTTCTCTTTTGTTTACACATGTATTTTAGTTTTATTATGGGTGACACTCCCCCCAACCTTGGCTTTCTCAATCCATGGCTAACCGAATCCTCGGGTGCCTTCCATCATTCACATACCATGGAGGAGTGTCTATTGCAAAATTAAGTTGCTTACTGATAAATCAGAGCAAAACATGTGAAGAGAATTATTAATGAAGGTTATTAATTGAGGCTGGGAACCTCATTGCCAGCTCTTATTGCAAAATTATTGGATAAGCGGATGTGCCGCTAGTCCATTGTGAAAGTCCGCCCAACAAGATTGAAAGATAAAACACCACATACTTCCTCATGAGCTATAAAACATTGACACAAATAAGGAATAATAGTTTGAATTATTTAAAGGTAGCACATGAAGTATTTACTTGGAATGGCAGAAAATACCATGTAGTAGGTAGGTATGGTGGACACAAATGGCATAGGTTTGGTCTAGGGTTATGGATGTATGAGAAGCATTCCCTCTCAATACAGGTCTTTGGCTAGCAAGGTTTGATAGCAAGCATAAAGTTGAGGGAAACAAACAAATATACATATGATAGAAACAATCATGCATCTTTCTCATAAGCACAAGCAATTTTAACTTTAGAATACTAAGCATAGAGATAATAGAATAATGTATCTAAGTGTATTTCTCTCTTTCATTAAACATCAAGATGTTGTTGTTATTGACCAATGCTAAGTTTGCCAAAACCAAATAGATTTACTTGATGCTCCCAAAGTGATATCAATACTCATGTCAAGAGTAATCATATAATGGAGATTGCAAACTAAAATAAGGTGTGCAAAAAGTAAATGATAAGACTTCTCATTAATATTCCATAACGATAACTCACACCAACGGATACATAGATAACTAACTAAGAGAGATACTTCCACATTGCATACTATTCCATATGATAACTTCCCTACTCATGATATGACACTACTTGATAGTAAAAGATAAAGGTGGTGATGTGATACCGCGGCACTCCCCAAGCTTGGAACAAACCAAGGGGATGCCAATACCGATGATGAATTACTCCTTTGGTGATGATGGCGATGGATTCTTCTCGACAAGCTTCCTGACAAGCTCCTGTAAACCTTCAATCTCATAGGTGAGGTTGCGAATCATCTCCGAGTTGTGCTCAACGCGGCTCATAATCATGTCCGGTGGTGAATCCAACTCTTAGAATTGTTTCCCCATCCTTCATCTTCAGATTTCATCTCTCCTGCATTGTCAGAACGATTTATATCCCAATTACTCGGCAACACTACCTTGGGGGTTCTTTCAGTTTGACGATCGTAGATTAGATTGCGGTAAGGGTTGTAATGGCTCGGAGAAGATGTCCTTGGAGCCAAGTAATGACGTGGAACCGCTCCTCCGGTAGCGATTCGTGCACTCCTCTTGACGTCGGATGGATTTGATATCACGCCAATACTTGCAACGGTGGCTTGCTGGTGATCCTGCGGAGCTTCCTCCACTTCTTCCTCATCCTCTCTTGCGTCTTCTTTCTTCAGCTCCGGGTCTTGAATATTTTCCTTCAAAGGTTCCTTGTCCTTGTTGTTGGAGGCCATGGTGCTTCTAGATCAAAACAAATCTGGCAGAAAACAGCTCGAAACAAAACACGACGAGAAAACGATATACGGACCTCCAGGGGTCCGGGGGATTATATAGCAAATATTTTTACGACAAAAGGAAGGTTCCAGGTCGAACCGAGTCGGAAAGGGGCAACAAGGCGGCCAGACCATGGGTCGGCGCGGCCAGTGGGGCCGCGCCGCCTATGGTGGCACGCCCTCGTGCGTCCTTTCCACTCCGTTTCGAACTCGTAATTTTTCATATTTTCTAAAAACAAGAAATAATGTTCGGAAAGGTAAACGCGGACTTTTTATTACCTATACTGTTACCTATTCAAACTCCAGTTCTGGCGGATTGTCAATTTGTCCTTTGATGAAAGCCTCCGGTGTTTCCACTTGAATAATATCAACATCAACATTATAGGAATCACCCGAGATATAATGCTTGAGTCTTTGTCCATTCACCACTTGCGTGGCATTGCCTTGGAGAGAGCTAATTTTAATTGCTCCTGAACGATACACCTCCTCAACAACATATGGTCCTTCCCACTTGAGTAATTTCCCTGCAAAGAATCTGAGACGAGACCGATACAATAGAACTTGATCTCCAACATTAAATTCTCTTTTGATGATCCTTCTATCATGCCACTTCTTAACTTTTTCTTTAAAGAGTTTAGCATTTTTATAAGCTTCATTTCTCCATTCATCTAGAGAACTTAATTGCAGCAACCTCTTATTACCGGCTAATTTAGGATCTTTATTTAGTTCTCTAACAGCCCAATAAGCTTTGTGCTCTAGTTCTAAAGGTAAATGACAAGCTTTTCCATAAACCATTTTATAAGGTGACATTCCCATAGGATTTTTATAAGCAGTTCTATAAGCCCATAGTGTTTCTTTCAATTTGCTAGCCCAATTCCTCCTAGATTTATTAACAGTCTTTCCTAAGATAGCTTTAATCTCTCTATTTGATAATTCTACTTGACCACTAGTTTGAGGATGATAAGCAGAAGCAATTCTATGATTAATACCATACTTAGCAAGAGTTTATCTAAAACCTCCATGAATAAAATGAGAACCTCCATCAGTCATAATATATCTAGGTACTCCAAATCTAGGAAATATAACATCTACAAGCATTTTTATAGAGGTCTCACCATCAGCACTTTTGTAGGTATAGCTTCTACCCATTTAGTAACATAATCAACAGCGACAAGTATATGAGTGTTACCGTCTGAAGAAGGGAAAGGACCCATGAAGTCGAATCCCCAACAATCGAATGGTTCAATAACAAGAGTATAATTCATAGGCATTTCATTGCGTCTGGAGATATTACCAACTCTTTGACATTCATCACAAGATAAAATAAATTTCCTTGCATCTTTGAAGAGTGTTGGCCAATAAAAACCTGATTGTAGAACCTTCTGCGCGGTTCTATCTCCAGCGTGATGTCCTCCATAAACACTACCATGACATTTATTCAATATCTCCTGTTGTTCATATTCAGGAACACATCTTCGCATAATACCATCTACTCCTTCTTTATATAAGTGTGGGTCATCCCAAAAATAATGCCTCAAGTCATAAAAGAATTTCCTCCTTTGCTGAGCTGAAAAGGTTGGAGGCAAATACTTGAAACGATAAAGTTAGCATAATCTGCATACCAAGGGCTCTCTCGCGAGCTCACCTTTATTACAGCCAATTGTTCATTTGGAAAACTATCATTAACAGGAGCAGGATCATAAGCAATATTTTCCAATCTAGACAAATTATCAGCAACAGGATTATCAGCACCTTTCCTATCTATAATATGTAAATCAAATTCTTGCAACAGAAGTACCCATCTAATAAGCCTTGGCTTAGCATCTTTCTTTGTCATAAGGTATCTAATTGCAGCATGATCAGTATGAATTGTAACTTTCGAATCAACAATATAGGGTCTAAACTTATCACAAGCAAAGACTACAGCTAACAATTCCTTTTCAGTTGTAGCATAATTTCTTTGAGCAGCATCAAGAGTCTTACTAGCATAATGAATAACATTTAATTTTTTATCTACCCGCTGTCCAAGAACAGCGCCTACAGAAAATCACTAGCATCACACATAATTTCAAAAGGCAAATTCCAATCAGGAGGTTCGACTACAGGAGCATTTGTTAAGGCTTTCTTTAGAGTTTCAAAAGCTTCCTTACAATCATCATCAAAAACAAAAGGTACATCTTTTTGAAGAAGATTAGTAAGAGGCTTTGAAATTTTAGAGAAATCTTTAATAAATCTTCTATAAAACCCAGCGTGACCAAGAACACTACGAATACCTTTCACATCCCTCGGATAGGGCATCTTCTCAATCGCTTCAACTTTAGCTCTATCAACTTCAATACCTCTCTCGGAAATTTTATGTCCCAATACAATTCCTTCATTAACCATAAAGTGGCATTTCTCCCAATTAAGAACAAGGTTAGTTTCTTCACATCTCTGCAAAACTTTATCGAGGTTTCGCAAGCAATTATCAAAAGAATTCCCATAGACAGAAAAATCATCCATGAACACCTCTACAATACTTTCGCAAAAACCATGAAAAATAGCAGACATGCATCTTTGAAAAGTAGCAGGAGCATTACATAAACCAAAAGGCATACGCCTATAAGCATAAGTTCCATAAGGACAAGTAAAAGTGGTTTTCTCTTGATCTTTAGCTTTAACAGCAATTTGTGAAAACCCGAATAACCATCAAGAAAGCAAAAATGAGTATTTTTAGATAACCTTTCTAGCATTTGATCAATAAAGGGTAAAGGGTAATGATCTTTGTTAGTAACTTTATTAACTTTTCGAAAATCAATGCACATTCTATAACCTACAACTATTCTTTGGGGAATAAGCTCATCATTATCATTAGCCACAACAGTCATTCCTCCTTTCTTAGGAACGCAATGCACAGGGCTAACCCATCTACTATCAGCAATAGGATATATAATACCAGCTTCAAGGAGTTTTAATACCTCGTTTCTTACCACTTCCTTCATCTTCGGAATTAGACGACGTTGATGTTCAACAACAGGCTTCGCATCTTCTTCCATATTAATAGCATGTTGGCAAATAGAAGGAGAAATCCCTTTCAAATCATCAAGAGTATAGCCAATAGCTCCTCGGTGTTTCTTCAATATTTCCAATAACCTTTCTTCCTCAATCTCTGAAAGCTTAGAACTAATAATAACAGGATATATTTTCTTATCATCAATATGAGCATATTTAAGATTATCGGGTAAAGGCTTTAAATCAAAAACAGGATCTTCCTTCGGTGGCGGTGTTGTACCCAAATCTTCCACCGGTAAATCATGCTTGAGAATAGGTTGGCGAAGAAAAATTTCCTCAAGCTCATCTCTTTCTTTCCTAAAAGCTTCACTTTCGCTATTCTCCAAATGTTGCTGCAAAGGATTATTAGGAACAAGAACAATAGATGCACACTGCTCCATTTTAAAATCATTACTAGGCAAGTCAACTTTATAAGGAGTTTTGGTAAATTTAGAAAAGTTAAATTCATAAGGTTCACCAGCAAATCTAGTCAAAATTTTCTCTTTCTTACAATCTATAATAGCTCCACAAGTATTTAGAAAAGGTCTACCAAAAATGATAGGACAATGATCACTAGCAGCAGAACCAAGTACCAAAAAGTCAGCAGGATATTTAATCTTACCACATAGAACCTCCACATCTCGAACAATACCAATTGGAGAAATAGTTTCTCTATTAGCTAGATGAATAACCACATCAATATCTTCAAGTTCACAAGAACCAATTTCGTGCATAATCTCCGTGTAAAGCTCATAAGGAATAGCACTAACACTTGCACCAATATCACATAAACCATAATAGCAATGATCACCAATTCTAACAGATAGCATAGGGACACTAACTTGTTTGGATTTATTAGGATGTGAAACAATATTAGAAGCATCTTCACAGAAAATAATATGACCATCCTCCACATTTTCAGTCACAAGATCTTTAACTATTGCAACGCGGGTTCAATTTTAATTTGTTCTTCGGGTTCTTTAGGTTTCTTTTCACTTTTATTATTAATATAGAGAGTACTCCTTCATTTTAGCGGGGAAAGGAGTTTTTTCAATATAAGCTTCGGGAATAACATTATCAACAGTTTCAACCACTACACATTTGTTTACAGATGAATCAATTTTATCTTTATACGGTTCATGATACTTATCAAAATTCTTCTTAGGCAGTTCATAATGAGAGGCAAAAGCTCTATAAAGATTTGCAACAACTTGGGAATCAAGACCATATGTAGCACTCATATTACGAAATTTATCAGTATCCATAAAAGCTTCAATGCATTTATAATCATAAATTATACCTGATTCTCTATCTTTGTCGTTCTCCCATCCTTCGGTATTTTCTTGGATCCGATCAAGAAGGTCCCTTTTAAACTCTTCACTCTTGCGTGTAAATGATCCAGAACAAGAAGTATCCAGCAAGGTCTTGTCTTGAAAAGAAAGTCTTGCATAGAAATTATCAATAATAACATTACCAGGAAGCTCATGAATGGGGCATTTGAGCATTAAAGACTTCAATCTCCCCCAAGCTTGGGCGATACTCTCTCCATCATGAGGCCAGAAATTATATATGCGGTTCCGATCTTTGTGAATTTCACTTGGAGGATAAAATTTGGAATAAAATAAAGGCACAATGTCCTCCCAATCAATAGAATCACCATTCTTCAGCAATTTATACCAGTGCGCCGCTTTACCAGACAGCGATATAGTGAATAGTTTCTTCCTAACTTCATTCATAGAAATACTTGCACATTTGAATAACCCGCATAATTCATGCAAAAACAATAAATGATCACCAGGATGAATAGTTCCATCCCCTTCATAGCGGTTATCCATAACACGTTCAATAATTTTCATAGGTATTTTATATGGTACTACTTCCTCACCTGGCGCTTCATCCACTACCGTTGCAGTAGTAGTAGATTTCCCAAATAGAAATTGAAGAGAAGATCTCTCCATAATGATTTATAGCAGCAGGCAGAAATAAAATCAGCACAAACAGTAAATTTCCTTACCAATTCCGCTTACCAATAGCGCTTCACTCCCCGGCAACGGCGGGAAAATAGTCTTGATGACCCACAAGTATAGGGGGTGTATCGTAGTACTTTCGATAAATAAGAGTGTCGAACAACGAGGAGCAGAAGGTGTTGGCAGTAGTTTCGATGAAGGTTTCACTGTAAATGCTCACAAACAAGTATTCGAGGGGGTTTGATATTGTAGATAAATAAAGTACGAGTAAGTAAAATGCGAGAGAAATAATTGCAGCGAGTGGCCCAATCCTTTTTAGCACAAAGGACAAGCCGGTTTGTTTACTTATAATGACCAAACGTTCCTGAGGACACACGGGGATTTTAGTCTAGTACTTTCGCTTCATGTGGCTAAATAATCTTCATTGTTTTGATAAGTGTTGTGTGGGTGAACCTATGCTAATGCACCGCCCTTTCTAGGACTAATACATACTTGTGATTATACCCCTTGCAAGCATCCGCAACTACAAGAAAGTAATTAAGATAAATCTAACCACAGCCTTAAACTCTGAGATCCTGCGATCCCTCCTGCATCGATATACTAACGGGGGCTTAGGTTTTTCGCTCGGCAACCCCGCAATTAGCAACCGAATACAAGATGCACTCCCCTAGGCCCATAAATGGTGAAGTGTCGTGTAGTCGACGTTCACACGACACCACTAGAAGAATGACACCACAACTTAAATATCATAACACTGAATATTACTCAACCATAATTCACTACTAGCATTTAGACTTCACCCATGTCCTCAAGAACTAAACGAACTACTCACAAGACATCATATGGAATACAATCAGAGGTGATATGATAATGAATAACAATCTGAACATAAACCTTGGTTCAATGGCTTCACTCAATAGCATCTACAACAAGTATAGAATAACACCGGGAGAGTTTCCCCTATCAAACAATCAAGATTTAACCCGAATTGCTACAGCGGTGACGAGGTGCAGCGGTGGTGATGGCGGTGTAGATGGTGGAGATGATGATGATGATGATGGAGATGATGTCCGCTCGATGACGATGGCGATGGCGTCGATTTCCCCTCCGGGAGGGAATTTCCCCGGCGGATTCCTGCCCGCCGGAGAGCTCTTTTCTCTCTGGTGTTCTCCGCCCCGCAGAGGCGGCTGTAACCCTTCGTGAGGTCCTCTCTGTGGCTTAGGTTTTCGGGACGAAGGAGTACGCGAAAAAAGGAGGCGAAAGGGGCTGTGGGGCCCCCGAGCACGGGTGGCGCGGCCAAGCCTTGGGCCGCACCGCCGTGGTGCAGGCCCACGATGGCTCTCTGCTCCCCTTTTGGCTCCCTCCGTCATCTGGAAAAATAGGAATTTACGTGAAATTCCCTTCCACGGTTGATCTTCCGAAATATTGCGTTCTGACGGTGCTTTTTCCAGCAGAATCCTGGCTCCGGTGCTTGATCCTCCAATGATGATGAAACATGCAAAATAGATGAAATAACATAAGTATTGTGTCCCAATATGAAATATATCAATGAATAACAGCAAATTATGATACAAAATAGTGATGCAAATTGGACGTATCAGTATGCCCCCCGAGCCGAATCCTTCAAGTGATTGAAGATATCGGCTTTTTCAGCCAATTCGAGTTTGTCTCGCCAATCCCCATGCGAAATAGCATATCGGTGGACACTGGTGGTGGTGTAATTTTAGCCGATTGCTGGAATCGGCTCCCCTTGCGGTTGGTCCGCCTATTTACAGACTGTTGAGATTTCGAAAATCTATGGCGACACGCCATCGGCCATCTTTTTTCTCCACAGGTATTATATTGGAAATCCATTCAGCGTACCTGCATGGCCTGATGGACCCGGCGTCCAAAAGCTTCTTGATCTCCTCCATCTGCTCTAGCTCATTTGCTGATGTAAACCCATACCCCCGCTTTCCGTCGCCTGCTAAATCCATGTCGCGCACTGGCAGAAGACGTGCTGAGGTTGGTTTTAGCCGATCGCTAGAATCGGTCTCCTTTTCCATCGTAATGCTTACCGAGGATTCACTACTTTTCATCGTTTGGGGCCGATCGTGTGGATCGGCCCCCTCTTCACCTTTGCCGCGAGATCGACTGCTCTCGGGCTTATCCTCGTCGTGGTGATCTGCAAGCCCTGCCATGTTGATATCAAACGAGAAACCTGGCTCGCGTCTGCTGGCTGAGATCGACCATGTTGACTTCCGGGAACGGCTGCGTGTCAACTCTCATGGCAAACTGACCGAATAGCAATCGGCCTTGCTCTATCGCTGAATCTGTCCGCGAAGGACTTTGCGGTCGTTGGTGGCATGGGTGAACGTGTGATGCCACTTGCAGTATGGCTTGCCGTTCATCTCTTGTGGCATGGGGATTTTGTGACCTTCGGGTAACTTCAGCTGTTTCTCCTTCAGCATCTGCTCGTTTTGCTCAAATCGAAGTCGAACCCCTTTGCAGGCCCTGGTTGTTTCACCCACTTGCAGGACACGGGTTGCCCCCGA
Source organism: Lolium multiflorum (assembly GCA_030979885.1). Classification (NCBI taxonomy): domain Eukaryota; kingdom Viridiplantae; phylum Streptophyta; class Magnoliopsida; order Poales; family Poaceae; genus Lolium; species Lolium multiflorum. The sequence goes on along the minus strand of CM061752.1, from coordinate 88,775,647 downwards.
GTCCACTCAGCTACGGCGACCTCCGATCTCCTTCGAAATCTTCATCTTCGTCTGTCGATCAGGGCGACGCGCTTGTATTTGTCCTGGTACAATTCCGGATGGCGCTGTTCATATGCGTCAACCGAACCATGTGCCCGATGTTGCCCTACTTGGAAGGTCGGATCTTTGAGCGGCGCGATAATCCTGCTACCGCCCGCTCGGCGCTTCCTTCTCGATTAGGCGAACCGAATAACATCGGTTCCGACGGTCCTGAACCTCGGATGTACTCGGATACCGTCTCTCCTCGTCTCTGCCGAACTTGGGTTAGATCGGCAAGGCTAGCTTCCGTGGCTTCTGAATGGTATTGTTCATGGAATTTCTCTTCTAGCTGCTTCCACGTCCGAACCGAGTTTGGTAGTAACGAGGTGTACCACCCAAAGGCTGGACCCGTGAGAGACTGCGAGAAGAACCTCACGCGTAGCTCATCTGAAGCTGAGACCATGCCCAGCTGTGCCAAGTATCGGCTCACGTGCTCGATCGAGCTGGTTCCTTCGATCCACTAAATTTTGTGAAGTCAGGGAGCCGATACTTAGGTGGCAGCGGGATCAGGTCGTAGTCGTTGGGATACGGCTTGGAATAGCCGATCATCCTCTTCTTTGGCAATATGCCGAACTTGTCTCTCATGATGGCGGTGATCTCATCCACCGTGGGAGCTGCAGAAGCCGATCGTTCATAACTTCTACTGGTGGCATATTTAGTTAGCCACGCCTGTTTTCAGCATCTGCTGCACTGCTCCTGCTCCGGCGACTCCTCTGCCGTGCGATCCTTCTGTAACCTGGGTCATCCAGTTGTTGCGTCCGGCACGTATGTGCACACGTATCCATGTGGAACTTCCTTGGGCGGCTCATACAGGAATTGGTAGTCGCCTGGATCACCTCCCTCCTTGTAGACGACATATGCCGGTGAACCTTGTTGTTGTGGAGCTGCAAGCGTGTGTTGCAGTGGTGGCCTTGTGTAGAGCGGTACCTCCCCTTGGTGAGTTCCTAGAGCAGGACCTGACGGAGAGTACTTGTGCTTCGTGACTTCTTGCACCACATTGAGCGCGACACGCTCTAGAGTATTCACCAAGCTCTCAGCATGCCGATGAAGAGAGTGAGCAACGACATAGTTGACTTCCTGTCGCAGGGCTCTGGTACGTTCGTCCGAAGGGAGGGATAGATCTAGTCCATCTAGCGCATGATACGTCTCCAACGTATCGATAATTTCTTATGTTCCATGCTACTTTATTGATGATACCTACATGTTTTATGCACATTATATGTCGTATTTACGCATTTTCTGGAACTAACCTATTAACAAGATGTCGAAGAGCCAGTTGCTGTTTCTGCTGTTTTTGGTTTCAGAAATCCTAGTAACGAAATATTCTCGGAATTGGACGAAATCATCGCCCAGGGTCCTATTTTTGCACGAATCTTCCAGAAGACCGAAGGGGAGTCGAAGTGTGGCCACGAGGTGGCCGGGTGACGGGCGGCGCGGCCCGGCCACGGCCGCGCCGGCTGTCCCTGGGCCCTCGTGCCGCCTCTTGACCTGCCCTTTCGCCTACTTATAGCCTCCGTCGCGAAACCCCCAGACGAGAGCCACGATACGGAAAACCTTCCAGAGACGCCGCCGCCGCGAATCCCATCTCGGGGGATTCGGAGATCGCCTCCGGCACCCTGCCGGAGAGGGGATTCATCTCCCGGAGGACTCTTCATCGCCATGATCGCCCGGAGTGATGAGTGAGTAGTTCACCCCTGGACTATGGGTCCATAGCAGTAGCTAGATGGTCGCCTTCTCCTAATTGTGCTTCATTGTTGGATCTTGTGAGCTGCCTAACATGATCAAGATCATCTATCTGTAATACTATATGTTGTGTTTGTCGGGATCTGATGGATAGAGAATACTATGTTATGGTGATTATCACACTACAAGAAATCTGCCATAAGTTGACAAAATAAAGGTGTCACTAAAACGTCAATAATGGCTACTTGTGACGTTACGGTGACGCTTTTCAAAACGTCGAAAGCTGGGAGTCAGCAGTGACTGCTTAAGACGTTCCACTTGAAAACGTCGTAGAGCTTTGTGACGTTTTAAAATGTCACTGCCGGCATGACGTTCCCAAAACGTCATGGGCACCTGCCCCCGAGTCCAGCGTGGCAATCCGACGTGGCAAAATTGTGACGAATCAGATCCTACGTGGCTAGTCTGACGTGGCAAAATTATGACGAAATTAAATCGTCGTAATCCAAAATCAGCCCGATCCATTTCGCTGGTTTGCATGGGCCGAGCCCATTAATATCAGCCTTTTTCTTCTAGGCCTTGGTCTTTTCTGATCCATTTAAATTTTGAGCCTTTGTTATTTTGCAGCCATTGTTCGGCCCATTTATCTTCTGGGCCTCATATTTGTTAGCCAATTTACCTTTCAGGCCTTGATCACTTAACAGCCTTTACATTTTTTAGGGCCTTGGTCTTTTTGCAATCTATTATTTCATCCCATTTGTCAGTTTTTGTTTTCAAACAGTTTAACAAAATTAAACAACATATAATTCAATCAGAAACAACAAAGACATGAAATTCTTTGAAAGGAGACACAAGTAATCCACGGATCAAACCACAAATACAAGAAAGACACAAGGATGCACATAAAGCTAGCCCATAATGTAAACCCACCCTACAGCAGCAACATCCATTATCAGTCCTTCTGGCCAGACACAGCCCCCAACCTCCAGGCATATATGCCTACACGTCCCCTTCTTGCACCTGCATGATCAGGACCTCTCCTGTCCACCAACACTATGGCAACCTACCAACTTGTCCCTGTGTGCACCGCTCTCTCTAGCAACGCGTCACAGCGTCCGGCTACCAACCACCACCGGCCCAAGAGCAAGACTCCACCGTATGCTCATCCATCTATTTTGCATGACAACAACAATGCAAAGGAAAATTAGTCCACAAGTACATACTTAACTGGTCAAGCCAATAATGAAAACCATTCAAGAATCAGGGACTGGACTATTTTGCATGACAACAACAATGCAAAGGAAAATTAGTCCACAAGTACATACTTAACTGGTCAAGCTAATAATGAAAACCATTCAAGAATCAGGGACTGGACAAAATAACAGTTTCACGATTCACAAAACATTCATGCTTCCAAAGAAAAATATGCATCAGACTGTAATAGATTTGTGCCTCTATCTACTGCAAGAGAAATGAGAGCATGGCCTAAAGTGAAATAAAAGAGTGCTAGTCATTATAAATTGGTTGGGCACTTCATCTACAATAATGAAAAACATTAGAAGTATTTGTTCTTCAGTTTAGCACACGGACCTGCTACATAGAGGGACTGGATGCACCCCTCACAGCAAATGTCAACCATCTAAGAACCTACGTCAAACCGAAAACAGAGGATTGTTTGATGTTGGGATCTGAACTACCACATGTAGATTTACCTTAGGATTACCATGGAGCAGCAGCAGGTTTTAAATGCAGACAAAACTGCATAGACATAGCATTATAGAAAATTCAAATTCAATAGATATTATAGCATAGGGCAGTAACATAAGGCAGGCGTCAGTGTTTAGTCCCAAATTTGATCTATGGAAACATTGGTTCTGTTTTACTCTTATTATAGCTGCACACGAACACAGCTCAAATCCTGAAGCAACATGTGCTTTAAACTGAATACTTTGGCCAAGAAGCTCCCATTTCCTTAAGATATTCGAAAAGAAAACACTGACATAGCTAAGCAAATGATAGATCTCTGAGAGTAAGCTGAAATACTCAAATTGCTAAATAAAAAAGATGGACCTAGTAAGTAATTGGTTGGAAGAGAAGCATGCAGAGCCTTCAAAAGCAAGGAGTAAAATTGTGAAGCATTACATGCAGACATTCAAATCTTCATCACAAATAACTCAAAATAGAAATTATATATCTAGGTCCATACAAACCGCTCGGTCAGTGGGGCGTGACACCAACCCCACCCGCTGTGTCGACGTACACTCGGCTTTTGGACATGACGTGAAGTACTTCCCGACCGTACTGAGCTGCAGAGAGTATGTCATTCCCCCATTGTTCAGATGACGGATTTCTGTCAACCGCAAAATAGAAGGAAACACTTTTAAGGTTCCTTACATTCTCTAGCATGTGTCGTACATAAAGAGGAAAAAATTCATACCCAATTAGATCAATATCATTGGCAAAATCTCCACAACATTACTTTGCTGTATAAGAAATCTATTTGAAGCCAGACAGTTAAAATGAAGTAGTATTAAAAGCTTTCCAAAATTTAGTAAACATTAGAACCAGAATGATTGTCTGACTCGGCAACACTCAAGCTTTTCATCTGTCTAAAAACGAACAAAAACAGGTTCAAATATAAAATAAACTATTAACATGTGTCCTGAAGGTGGCATAACAACTACAATATTAACATATTTGTTTACTTGTAGAATAGGAGCATTTCTTGAGTTATGTAGCATTGTGACTACAAAACAAAATCAGGAAGAAAGTGTAAAGTTGCTGAATGCAATCGGAACTAAAGGGACATTGCCATAGGAGGAACCAGAGACTTAGACCACTATGTGAAGCGCTCCAATCAAATTCCTCAATCTTGTAGGCTCTGTAAAAAAGAAAATCTTTGGTGGTTCAGGATACTCCACTGAAAATAAATCTAAATGACAGTTTTGCACCTGATCTGCATTGTGAAATAATCACATAATGAAAGCATTTAATCACACGAAGAAACTTCAGAAAAGAAGGAGCAAAACTCACTCACAACCTGCCATGGCGAGTGGGCTGCGGCACTTTAGGTTGACGCTCAACATCTCAAGTCTGGTGCTCTTCCTCTCCTCTTGTGCACTTGTGCTGTGGGAACAAAGTTTCTTCCATGCTGCTTGCTGCAGATCCAATATCACCGTGAGGGCCTCTTCTCGTCCCCGCACCAGCTACCCGCCTAGGTGCAGTCACAGCCGCAGCTGGTCCTTACCCTAGCCACAGCCAGAGAAGGAGATCTCGAGCCCGAGATGGTGGTCGACGAGCTCTTCAAGGAGGCGCTCCGTCGCGCCGCCCGGATCCGGAACCCGCCCCGCCGCCGCCGCGGCCGGAGAACCGCCGGCGGGGTGCGCCACCACCGAAGCCCCTACAACAACAAAATAGCCGCACGCCCCGGTCAGATCGGATCGGAGGCACAAGCGGACACACGAACCCGCGTCGAAATGGAGGGTGGGGGGAGAGGGCGCGGTCACCTGGCGCGGCGCGGGGCGGCGGGTCGGGGTGCTGCGGCGGGGAGGCGAGGTCGAGGAGGAAGTCGTCCTCGGCGGAGACGTCGATGAGGAGAGCGCCTCCATCGGCGGGGTACGTGATGGGGAAGGAGACGAGGGAGGGGTCTGTGAGAGGAGTAGGTGGGGTTGCATACGGGCTCACCTAGAAAAACTTTCGGACCAAATTTTGGTCTCCCGCGGCCCAAAATCGAAAGCATGTGACGCCAACACCAATTTCACAACACGCGCAGATTCGCTCCAAAATTTCGGTGCGGTGAAGAGTGAGTTCCCAAGCGTTGGATCAGGCTATTGTAGTGGCTAAGATCCATTTTGATGGGTGATCCGTGGGTAGCCTCCTTCATGCATTTTGATTGGCTAGAAAAATGTGTCCACGGAATTGTTGGATATCTCTATTTCTATTGTGCCGAGCAGAGGAGAGCCCAAAAGAAGAAAATATCACCAGCAGCCAGCAGCCTAGTAGAGGACAGCCCAAAAGAGGAGGATATCACCAGCAGCCCATTAAAATGGTGGACGACACAGAGAAAAAAAATAACAAGACGCCTTGGTCCCACAAGTATCAGTTGGTCCTACATGTCAGTTAGTTCAAGCCAGTTGCTTCTACTGACACGTGTGAGGCGCGTGGGACCCGAAAAGGGACACATAGGCAAAATGGATGACATGGCAGCCAAACACATACCATTGTATTGAGCCAAATGCCAATGACGTTATTGATTTGTCGCAATCGGCAGTGGAAAAACGTCGTAGGCCACTTAATTTTGCTAATGACGTTTTGACCTAAATTGCCAATGACGTTTTTGCCCAATAACGTCACGATTTTCTAGGGTTTTGCCCCCCCGAGTGGCCAACGACGGTCAAAGCTAGGAACGTCATAAAGGTATGACATTTTGATTTCCAGTCATAAAAAAAGTCATATTATGGCAGATTTCTTGTAGTGTCAATCTATTGTTTATGTGTTGTTTATGATCTTGCATGCTCTCCGTTATTAGTAGAGGCTCTGGCCAAGTTTTTGCTCTTAACTCCACGAGGGAGTATTTATGCTCGATAGTGGGTTCATGCCTTCATTGACACTGGGACAGTGAGAAAGTTCTAAGGTTGTGATGTCTGTTGCCACTAGGGATAAAACATTGATTCTATGTCTAAGGATGTAGTTGTCGATTACATTACGCACCATACTTAATGCAATTGTCTGTTGCTTTGCAACTTAATACTGAATGGGGTTCGGATGATAACCTGAAGGTGGACTTTTTAGGCATAGATGCGGTTGGATGGCGGTCTATGTACTTTGTCGTAATGCCGGATTAAATCTCACTATATTTATCATATCATGTATATGCATTGTTATGCCCTTTTCTATTTGTCAATTGCCCACTGTAATTTGTTCACCCAACATGCTTTTATCTTATGGGAGAGACACCTCTAGTGAACTGTGGACCCGGTCCTATTCTTTACATCGCATACAATCTACTGCAATACTTGTTTTACTGTTTTCTTGCAAACAATCATCTTCCACACAATACGGTTAATCCTTTGTTACAGCAAGCTGATGAGATTGACAACCTCACTGTTTCGTTGGGGCAAAGTACTTGGGTTGTGTTGTGCAGGTTCCACGTTGGCGCCGGAATCCTGTTGTTGCGCCGCATCACATTTCGCCACCATCAACCTTCAACGTGCTTCTTGACTCCTACTGGTCCGATTAAACCTTGGTTTCTTTCTGAGGGAAAACTTGCCACTGTGCGCATCATACCTTCCTCTTGGGGTTCCCAACGGACGTGTACATCTACGCGCATCAAGCTGTTTTCGGCGCCGTTGGGGGAGATCAAGACACGCCTGCAGGGGAGTCTCCACTTCTCAATCTCTTTACTTTGTTTTTGTCTTGCTTTATTTTATTTACTACTTTGTTTGCTGCACCTAAACAAAACACAAAAAAATTAGTTGCTAGTTTTACTTTATTTACCGTCTTGCTCTCTATATCAAAAACACAAAAAATTAGTTACTCGTCTTTACTTTGTTGGCCTAGTTTACTTTTTGCTTATTTCATCATGCTTAATCCTAAGTTTACTTTGGAAGAGATACCGGTAGGACGAGGGTGTATCATTGGAAGAGATAATATAGAAGAATTTTTCACCCATGTTAGTATGGATGAAGATTTTGAAGATATACCATTATTAAAAACTGCTCCTACTTATGAAAGTGCTTCTGCCTGTTTGATACACATGTTAGAAACTAGATTTGTTAATCTCAATCCCATAATACAACATATGTTTCTTACACTTTCGGATATGGAGATGGGGGAAAGAGAAATTTTGTTTTAAAAGTCCTTGTTAGAGAATTTGAGGATATAGTTAAAGAAGTTAGAAAAGTTTTTATTAAGCATAAGAGGCTTGGTTTCTTTCCTAATTTTAAACAAATACTTGAAAAGATGGATATGGATAGAATTAAGTATACTAATAATGTTAATGATGGTAGGGAAATTAAAGCGCCAATACCTAGTAAACTACTAGGGATGCATGAAGCTTTGGAGAATAACTATGCTTGGCTTGTTCCTGAAAATTTGTTTGATGAGAATAGTAAGCCTAGGAGCAATGAGAGAGGAGTTACTTATATAGACCAGATACAATGCATTGTTGAGAAAACTCCCAAGGTAATAATGTTGATGCTTCTACTCTCGATGTTACTTGATTTGCACTTTCTGCGCCTAGCTGAAAGGCGTTAAAGAAAAGCGCTTATGGGAGACAACCCATGTTTTTACTACAGTACTTTGTTTTATATTTGAGTCTTGGAAGTTGTTTACTACTGTAGCAACCTCTCCTTATCATGTTTTTGTGCCAAGTAAAGTTTCTATGTTATAGTTGATGTTATATTTGGGATCGCTGCGCAGAAACAACATTGCTGTCTGTCACGAATCTAGGCACAAGTTTCTGTAAAAAATTCGAAAAAATCTGCCAATTTACGAGCGTGATCCTCAGATATGTACGCAACTTTCATTAGTTTTGAGTTTTTCCATTTGAGCAAGTCTGGTGCCACTTTAAAATTCTCTTTTACGAACTGTTCTGTTTTTGACAGATTCTGCCTTTTATTTTGCATTGCCTCTTTTGCTATATAGGATGAATTTCTTTGATCCATTAATGTCCAGTAGCTTTATGCAATGTCCAGAAGTATTAAGAATGATTGTGTCACCTCTGAATGTGTGAATTATTAATTGTGCACTAACCCTCTAATGAGTTTGGTTGAAGTTTGGTATGAAGGAAGTTTTCAAGGGTCAAGAGAGGAGTATGATATACTATGATCAAGAGGAGTGAAAGCTCTAAGCTTGGGGATGCCCCCGTGGTTCACCCCTGCATATTTTAAGAAGACTCAAGCGTCTAAGCTTGGGGATGCCCAAGGCATCCCCTTCTTCATCGACAACATCATCAGGTTCCTCCCCTGAAACTATATTTTTATTCTGTCACATCTTGTGTTCTTTGCTTGGAGCGTCGGTTTGTTTTTGTTTTTGTTTTTGTTTGAATAAAATGGATCCTAGCATTCACTTTGTTGGAGAGAGACACGCTCCGCTGTTGCATATGGACAAATATGTCCTTAGGCTTTACTCATAATGTTCATGGCGAAGTTTCTTCTTCGTTAAATTGTTATATGGTTGGAATTGGAAAATGCTACATGTAGTAATTCTAAAATGTCTTGGATAATGTGATACTTGGCAATTGTTGTGCTCATGATTAAGCTCTTGCATCATATGCTTTGCACCCATTAATGAAGAAATACATAGAGCTTGCTAAAATTTGATTTGCATATTTGGTCTCTCTAAGGTCTAGATAATATCTAGTATTGAGTTTTGAACAACAAGGAAGACGGTGTAGAGTCTTATAATGTTTACAATATGTCTTTTATGTGAGTTTTGCTGCACCGTTTCATCCTTGAGTTTGCTTCAAATAACCTTGCTAGCCTAAACCTTGTATCGAGAGGGAATACTTCTCATGCATCCAAAATCCTTGAGCCAACCACTATGCCATTTGTGTCCACCATACCTACCTACTACATGGTATTTCTCCGCCATTCCAAAGTAAATTGCTTGAGTGCTACCTTTAAAATTCCATCATTCACCTTTGCAATATATAGCTCATGGGACAAAATAGCCTTAAAAACTATCGTAGTATTGAATATGTACTTATGCACTTTATCTTTTATTAAGTTGCTTGTTGTGCGATAACCATGCTTCTGGGGAACGCCATCAACTATTCTTTGTTGAATATCATGTGAGTTGCTATGCATGTCCGTCTTGTCTGAAGGATCTATCACCTTAATGATTGGAGCATGCAAATTGTTAGAGAAGAACATTGGGCCGCTAACTAAAGCCATGAATCATGGTTGAAGTTTCAGTTTTGGACATATATCCTCAATCTCATATGAGAATAATAATTGTTGCTACATGCTTATGCATTTAAGAGGAGTCCATTATCTGTTGTCCATGTTGTCCCGGTATGGATGTCTAAGTTGAGAATAATCAAAAGCGAGAAATCCAAAATGCGAGCTTTCTCCTTAGACCTTTGTACAGCGGCATGGAGGTACCCCTTTGTGACACTTGGTTGAAACATGGCATTGCAAAGATCCAGTAGTCCAAGCTAAGTAGGACAAGGTGCGGGCACTATTAGTATACTATGCATGAGGCTTGCAACTTGTAAGATATAATTTACATAACTCATATGCTTTATTACTACCGTTGACAAAATTGTTTCATGTTTTCAAAATAAAAGCTCTAGCACAAATACGGCAATCGATGCTTTCCTCTTTGAAGGACCTTTCTTTTACTTTTATTGTTGAGTCAGTTTACCTATCTCCCTCCACCTTAAGAAGCAAACACTTGTGTGAACTGTGTATTGATTCCTACATACTTGCATATTGCACTTGTTATATTACTTTATGTTGACAATATCCATGAGATATACATGTTATAAGTTGAAAGCAACCGCTGAAACTTAATCTTCCTTTGTGTTGCTTCAACACCTTTACTTTGATTTATTGCTTTATGAGTTAACTCTTATGCAAGACTTATTGATGCTTGTCTTGAAGTACTATTCATGAAAAGTCTTTGCTTTATGATTCACTTGTTTACTCATGTCATTACCATTGTTTTGATCGCTGCATTCATTACATATGTTTACGAATAGTATGATCAAGATTATGATGGCATGTCACTTCAGAAATTATCTTTGTTATCGTTTTACCTGCTCGGGACAAGCTTGGGGATGCTTGATACGTCTCAACGTATCGATAATTTCTTATGTTCCATGCTACTTTATTGATGATACCTACATGTTTATGCACATTATATGTCGTATTTTTTTCTGGAACTAACCTATTAACAAGATGAAGAAGAGCCATTGCTGTTTCTTGTTTTTGGTTTCAGAAATCCTAGTAACGAAATATTCTCGGAATTGGACGAAATCACCGCCCGGGGTCCTATTTTTGCACGAAGCTTCAGAAGACCGAAGGGGAGTCGAAGTGGGGCCACGAGGTGGCCGGTGTGACGGCGCGGCGGGCCCGCGCGCCGGCCTGTCCCCTGACCCTCGTGCCGCCTCTTGACCTGCCCCGCCTACTATAGCCTCCGTCGCGAAACCCCCGGTGAGAGCCACGATACGGAAAACCTTCCCGAGAGACGCCGCCGCAATCCCATCTCGGGGATTCGGAGATCGCCTCCGGCACCCTGCCGGAGAGGGGATTCATCTCCCGGAGGACTCTTCATCGCCATGATCGCCTCGGAGTGATGAGTGAGTAGTTCACCCCTGGACTATGGGTCCATAGCAGTAGCTAGATGGTCGTCTTCTCCTAATTGTGCTTCATTGTTGGATCTTGTGAGCTGCCTAACATGATCAAGATCATCTATCTGTAATACTATATGTTGTGTTTGTCGGGATCCGATGGATAGAGAATACTATGTTATGGTGATTATCAATCTATTGTTTATGTGTTGTTTATGATCTTGCATGCTCTCCGTTATTAGTAGAGGCTCTGGCCAAGTTTTTGCTCTTAACTCCAAGAGGGAGTATTTATGCTCGATAGTGGGTTCATGCCTTCATTGACACCTGGGACAGTGACAGAAAGTTCTAAGGTTGTGATGTGCTGTTGCCACTAGGGATAAAACATTGATTCTATGTCTAAGGATAAGGATGTAGTTGTCGATTACATTACGCACCATACTTAATGCAATTGTCTGTTGCTTTGCAACTTAATACTGAATGGGGTTCGGATGGTAACCTGAAGGTGGACTTTTTAGGCATAGATGCGTTGGATGGCGGTCTATGTACTTTGTCGTAATGCCGGATTAAATCTCACTATATTTATCATATCATGTATATGCATTGTTATGCCCTTTTCTATTTGTCAATTGCCCGACTGTAATTTGTTCACCCAACATGCTTTTATCTTATGGGAGAGACACCTCTAGTGAACTGTGGACCCCGGTCCTATTCTTTACATCACATACAATCTACTGCAATACTTGTTTTATTGTTTTCTTGCAAACAATTATCTTCCACACAATACTGTTAATCCTTTGTTACAGCAAGCCGGTGAGATTGACAACCTCAACATTTCGTTGGGGCAAAGTACTTGGGTTGTGTTGTGCAGGTTCCACGTTGCACCGGAATCCCTGTTGTTGCGCCGCATCACATTTCGCCACCATCAACCTTCAACGTGCTTCTTGACTCCTCTGGTCCGATTAAACCTTGGTTTCTTTATGAGGGAAAACTTGCCTGTGCGCATCATACCTTCCTCTTGGGGTTCCCTACGGACGTGTACATCTACGCGCATCAGCGCACCTTCGGGTTGGAACCCTTTGAACTTGATCCCGTGCGAACGGGTTTTCTCGAAAGCGCCGATGAGCTCGGCTTCCAAGATTGCCTTGAGATCATCGTATTTCTTCTTATGCTCAGGAGGCAGATCCTCATACTTGACTGGTTCTCCCGCAATCTGAGGTGCGGATGACGACATGGTTGTTGCGGAAGATTGTCCCGATGTCCCACCGGCGTGCCAGAATGTGTTGCCTGCCAAAGCCCACCGGCGAGCAGTGGTTAAGCAACACGAAGAGCCGGGAGGCTTCCAAGGCAAGGGCCCTGGTCCCTCGATGTCGTCCCAAATGCTCGCACACGGCCTGGCGGCTGCAGGGCGTGCCACCTGACCTATACCGCCAGGAAGGTGTGGATTGCTTCGATTAGTTCCATGCATGGCGACACGTAAACATTAAATACGAGCCCTATCGGCTCTCAGGTTGCCCTGTGGATCGGCTCAAAGAGCCGATCGCCCCATGGTTCATGTTGGATTTTCAATGACATGGGGATCCTGCTTGATCACGACAAAGCTAAACCAATCTACGACAGTTTAGGGTTTTCACCGTATGATCGGAACATCCTACGCGTAGTTGAGCCTAATAGACACGAAAGATAACGGAAAGCTAACCCTAAAAGAGGCCTAAAAACCAACATAACGTTAATTCCCGGAACATCCCTCTTAGGACTAGCAAACCATACCTAGCGCTACCGGATCGTTCAACCCGTTTGCAAGGCCTAACCATACGGATATTAAACTAATCCTTGATAAACAAGGAGCACCTATAACAGATCGGATCTACTAAGTCACGAACAAGCAAGATGCTGCCCTTACACCTAGATAGGTGTAAGGGCAGCTAGGTGTTGAGGGACGGCATAGCTAAGCAGATATATGCAAGAAAAGCATCTATGCAAGCCCCAAAACACCTATGGTAAATAGTGCTACTCGCCATCAACAACGCTTCAGTACGAGCAACACAAGGTAAACGAATAAACGTAATGCTGCCTAGATCGCGATCTAGGCAGCATGGTGCTTACCCGGGAGAAACCCTCGAAAGAAGGGGTGGCGATGCGCCTGATTTGTGTTTGTTGTGAACGTGATTGTCCTCCTTTTCGATAACCCTAGATACATATTTATAGTCAAGGGACTTTCTAATTGATCGTGCACCTACCGTGCACGAGTTAAACTCTATCTTTTAATCTAAACTACAATGCGATCTACTATATTACAGATACACGGGCAATTAAGCCCAAACTCTTCGCGCAAGGCCGCTTCAAAGATGCTCCACGTGTAATCTTCAAAGCTCATCTTCACTTACGGCCCATCTCCTGATTTGGCCAAAATCCGGTGATAACAGTACTACAATGGATGATAAATTGTCTTCGCCTATACTCTTTAGATCAATTTTTAGATCATTTTAAGTATTTTTTTTTCGTGAGGGAGAAGAAGGCTAACCCAACACATGGTTTTTGCAATTATTTTACACTTGCATGAGCAATAAAATGTGTCTATTTTTGAAATATGAAAATATATTGTATACTCTATCTCTCGGTGCCACATGCTGCCAGATTTCACAGACATGTGTGGGTTTGATATTGCCCACCATAGAAACCTAATGATGGGTATGGCTTTCGTTCGCACTAAAAGTATTGGACAAGTTATTCAAACATATTCTGTTTTACTTATATGAAGATTTTATTTTTATTTAAATCAATTTTTATCATAACTATTACAACATCCATAAATCGATGCAAAGAAACATCTGAAGACAAAGCTTGCAATTGCCCGCACTGACATGGCTTCTTTATAAATGGTAAATAATAAGAACAATCATTTATTGTGTGTCATATAAATGGAATCACAGCTGATAATAGTTCTTTACACGAGTAAAGGTTAGAGATGTGAATTATATCACCCGGCCCTACTAACTTGCAGATTCATGTACAAACCAATAGACCCCTGATTATAAAATGTCATTGACGATATTGCCGATCCACTACATTTTGTAACTTGTGACGTTAGGCTTTTTTACAAAATAGCAGCATTGTTTGTGTTTCATTCAGATGAGTGGAAGTATACAGGTTTGAGGCAAAAAAAAAAAAATCCACACTGAAGAAAGGAACATCTAACACTGCATCAGAAGAAAACATCAGGGGACTGCAAGAGGTGCAAGAAAGCAGAGATTGACTATCAAAGTCTTACCGAGGCGTCAGCGGCAGCAGGCCCTTTTTTTGTATCAGGTCTATGTTCAAAATCCACCATATATGGGCAAAACATTATCACAATTTCCGTCAAGAAAAACATTATCACAATCGGTTATTCCAAACTAATTCTAGGCAATTATATTTGTGTCATTCTGGAACCGGCTATGATAGACACGTATTATTAAAGTTTACTATCGCTTCCCGTCGGATAAAAAACCCGACTTAGGCCTGTGTACAAGAACTACTGGTGATGATTGGCTCGGTACTAGTGGTAAGTGATTGAGTTAAACCATCAGATTGTCTTTTACCAACCTGCTGAAATCTTTGACAGATCTCTGTAGGGAAAATCATCAAGATCAAAGATTAGGAGAAAGAATCAAAGAAAAACGGTTGCATAAGACCACTCGTCATGACCTAGATTGAGAGAACAAATCAAACGGCAAGCCTGATAAGCTACAAGCGCAAGCTAACTCAAACGCAAAACTAAAAAAGCGTGGGAGAAAGAAAGCGGCGAGAAGATGAGGTAAGAGCCGTCAGAACCATACTCACGCACGAGTGCTTGACCAACTCCGCAGTTCTCCGAAGGAAGACCGTTGTCTCGCTCGCTGCACCTTAGGACCAGACGACCAGTCAAAAACACCTCAACTTGGTAACCATCATTTTCAGCCGCTACCACCAGTTACTTCTTCTCAACTCTCTTGCGACCTCAGAGATCTCACTTTCGTACTATCCTGATTCTCGTCTTGTATATAAAACCCCCCAAAAGGCTAGCAAAAGTGCAGAACACACACAACCTGAGACTTAGAGTCTAGAGCTTTGCTGTTTTGGCCGAGGAAAAGTCATCAGCAACTCAAGAACAAGCCAGCCGCACGTACGTGGAGATAGATAAACCGCTAAAGCGCGACGCAGCACGTGCTCGATCAACCAAGATCCATGGC
The DNA here is from genome assembly GCA_030979885.1 of Lolium multiflorum. Classification (NCBI taxonomy): domain Eukaryota; kingdom Viridiplantae; phylum Streptophyta; class Magnoliopsida; order Poales; family Poaceae; genus Lolium; species Lolium multiflorum. The sequence goes on along the minus strand of CM061752.1, from coordinate 88,760,386 downwards.
CACAAATGGCGTCAAGGTCACCTACATCGAGACGCAGTTCGTCACCTCCGACGCAGCGAGCTTCAAGTCCCTCGTTCAGCGCCTCACCGGCAAGTCCGCCGAATCCACCGAGCCCGCGAGCCAGCTCCACCGGCCGCGCCCTTCCCGTCCCGGCGCCGACGGGAGGAGCGCCATTACTGGAGCGCGAAGCTATTCCATGTCCACCCCTGCGGGCTCGGCTAGTACAGCTGCGGATGACGTGCGGACGGCGACCAACGCCAGCAACGTCGGCGCCTCACAGGCATGCCTGGATGAGATGCAAGGGCTTTGGGATTATTCTGAGCTTTTGTACGTTGTCGGCGCCAGCGAACGGCGCCATGGAAATAGCTACACTGACTTACTGTATTGAAGTGTAGATACTTCATGTCAAAAGAGAGTGTAAAGTTAGGGCCGGAGGGTAGTTGTTACGATGTAGTAATATTCAATTCATTTTTTATTCTCTGTATTTCTGTTTATTGATATTACTGATTAGGGAATTGCAAATACAAATCTATAAAACAAGAAATATATTAGACAGAATGAATCTTAGACAATTTCCATCCGATGTGTGCACGACCCCAAAATCAAGCAGTATGTCTCTTGCATGTCGAACCACCTCACGGTTGAGAGTTAGGGTCGTACACAAATCAGACATGAATGATGCGTGCGCACAGCAATATCGCCATTTAGAATTAAAAAAAAATATGTTACATGCAAACTAAGCAATTTAGCATTAAAGTTTTTGAGTAAGAAGTTGGGGAAAGAGTTATAACCACGACGATAGCACTGAAAAACAGAAGTTAAAACGGAGCTTCCAACATCATAGAACCCCTATTCAAAGATAACACCCTTAGGATAACTTCAACAATTTGATTCAAGACCTGAGACTGATCCGTAACCACGTTGTTGAAGATACATGTACATGACCCATGTTGGGCCATGACCGAAACTCCACACGCCTTCTAGGGATGCCAAGCGGCACCACTGAAATAAGGATACCATGAGGAGACCTTATTGCATCACCACCACCACCAAGACTACACGTGCTACACTACATGGGCGACATCTTTTTTGGGATGGAGGGTATAAAACATAGCATGTAGACTGCACGCACCTGATTACTAGCTCGTAATTTGCTTTGCAAAAGGAATAACAGATACACACGTCCTTAGGTGTCGCAGCTAGGAATCAAAGGGTCCGCAGCTTTCAGGGGCACAAAAATGACCCAACCATTTTCTAACCATTCCCAACAGAAAAGAAATTACTCATGCCAAGAAAGTGAAATAAAGCAAAAAAAAAAATCTAATTATATACATACTATACATACCCTTATCGACAGAGTAGATCATAGAGCACAGCTGAATCACGACTTGAAGCCATTAAGAAACAGATGGTGAACAAAGCTGATATGGTGCATCAGATAAAACCCATCATACATAGAAACACATCTGGCAGCAATAGCACCTGCAACAGACTAGCCGATACTGTTTCCTAGATATACTGCTACAATGTTACCGCTAAAATAGCCAGGGAGTCTGAAGATCACTTGGTTGACTGCTCACATCTGTGACTCGTCAATCCGGCTTTTGAGGAGCTGGAAAGCTGGTATCACCCAGGCTCCACATGTGCACTGCATGCCTGCCCAGTTGAACGATCCCAGTCTGGTTTTGCATCCCATGCACCAGAGTTTGTTCGAAACATATCCCTCTTCCACTGCAAGCATTATGCGTTAGACCAGGTGTTTATATCAATTACACTGAACCGAGAAAGCTAAAGTCCAGGAACTAACCAGCTTGCATCCACTTCATGGGCTCCACAAAGATGCAGGCACATTCGGGTTCCTTCTCATCCACGTGATAGCTTTTGCGCCTTAAAAAGCATCTCTCACCTTGGCCTACATCGTGCGTAACAACATACTCTTGTGTTGCTACCATCCTCCGGCATTTTTTGCAGCGGTAAATAACACCTGGATGGGCAACTTGCTCTTCCGGGTTAACATCGGTTTCCATAACTGTGTCCTGACATGGCTCTTGCCTTTCATTAACCTCTGATCCCGCCTCTGGGTCAGCTTGCGTTTCTTGGTTAATATCAGTTTCCACAGCAGTGTCTAGGCACATTTCAGCAAACTTTTGATGCACCTCCAATCTTGCCTCTGGATCATATTGCTTTTCTGGAATGATGACAGCTTCCACACCAGTGTTTAGGCACATTTCTGCGAACTTTTGATTAACCTCTGATCCAAGCATCTCATCAGTTTGCTCTGGTCCCAACTTCTGTTCAGCTCCAAATCCTGGTGCCTGATTCGCTTCCATCTGTTTTACATTACATACTATTAGTCATGACAAGTTACATGCAGCCACGTTACAACCCAACAATACAAAACATAAAATTAGCCTACCATGCTGTTGGAAAGTAAAGTCTCCACAAGCGTACTGAGAAGTAGCTGGATTCAGCTCACCTTGTTTGAACAGACAAAGTCCCATATAGTGCTGGTAGATACACAAACTAATACAGCTACCACGGCAAATTGCACACAAAACGGACTAGAGCTTCTGGAAGTGCAGTTATCAACATAGATAGCCAAAAAGGACGTCAAAATACATTCTGCACTTAGCAGTGCAAACAACTCCTGACCAAAAAGGCTTTATTTTTGCCTTTTAGGATTTGAGTGAAACAATCATTTCACTATGCCTACTGCCCAGTTGCTTCTGGAAGTGCAGTTATCAACAATGATAGCCAAAAAGGACGTCAAAATACATTTTGCACTTAGCAGTGCAAACAACTCCTGACCAAAAAGGCTTTATTTTTGCCTTTTAGGATTTGAGTGAAACAATCATTTCACTATGCCTACTGCCCAGTATGTTCTATATTTCTCTAGTACCTCTCACAGAACTAGTGGCTACAATTAACAAATCCATCCAATAACACTCTTTGGTTGATTCCTTTGAACACACATTCAATTCAAGTTCATCGATCTGGCAATGCCAAACAGAAGACATAGTATATTGACTAGAAGATACTGGGAACTGTAGAAGGCATCCTAGTTTGAGGTCACTATGCCAACAAACAATAGCCAAAAATACATATCCTCCCCTATGTTACATGGTACAGGGATACGTAGCCTTACGGGGATAAGGCGAGTATATGAATAAATGCATAAAATACTAGCACCATTAAACAATATATGATAGAAAATGAGAAAATTGGCGTCGATGAAGTTAAGCTAGTATGGTCTTTCAAGTCCCAACCCCTTGTATGCAGTCCTGGGATTCCTTTGGAACTGCCAGGTGACGGCCAAGAGGAGTTCAGGTGATTTGATTAGGCTTTCTAATGGGCTGTCGGTTGACTGGTAAGAGGCCCGTATTTATCCCTTAGGTATCCCTTGCATATATCAGCCGTTCTCTGATTTTGTTTTAAGCCGGAAAAAAAAAGATACTTGGGGATATGCTGCCATCCCCGTCCTGGTGCAGTATCCTGCACCGATTTGGCACTTCTGTGCCATATCCATCCCCCCGATACCCACTCTACCCCTAAAATCCAGAAAGCTCTGAAATAGCGAAACCTTTCTAACATGATCTCTGTCACCAGCATTGGGAGGTACCACAACAATCCCCACATTTGATAAGAGGACATGTTAAAGACAATCATTTCCACAAATATTGTAGGTTTGATTCCTATAAATCTCTCACAGGCTATAGCATTTGACAGTGCTGCTAATGCAGGGTCTTTTGATTAAGAATAATTTCTTCTGGTTCAGCAGGAGTGTGTAGTACAGGACACTACATAAGGCACCAAAGAAATAACTTATAGATTCTAACGATATGTTCTGCTAATTTAAAAATGTGCTGTCGCTAGCAGTTGCTAGTATTAAAATTTGGAACCAAAGTGTTTGTTCCCTCATTCTGCCAGAATCAAAATGCAACATTAAAACCATCGCATCTAGGCTAAACCTACAGCGGCGAACTACCTAAACAGATTCTGCCCACCGGACAATCATGTCTTACAAAGATAAACAATCGAACCGAGGATTCTGGATTCGTGGCTTTCCACCCAACAAAAGATGTGAAGTGGAACTTCAGGTTGGCCATTCCTCCCCTGTGGACACTCAGTAGAGAACCCACCTCGACCAAACCAAAACCATGTGTAGGATTCCTTCGCCAATCCATCCAGGCATCAACAAAGGCGCCACATTGCAGAATAATGAGGAAAGTTGAAAAGGGGACTTTTTTTCGCGAAGCCGGTCGCCGAGACCAGAACAGGAGCTAGGAGGCAAAGCTCCCCCCAAAACCCTAGGGTTCGGTGGGTTCCGGCAGGGGTAAATGGAGTGAATAAGTGGAATACTAATCGTGCTCACCTTCGATGGATGAAGCTGCGTCCGGTGGCTCCGCCTCGTATTGTCTCGCCGCCCGCGCCGCGGCCGCCGGGAGGGATGGGGGCTTCCGGTTGAGCTGAGGAGGCGGCAGCGGCTGTCACAAACCCACAATCAAAACGGAAAGCCAGCCCAGCCCGTTCCGACTGTGTTTCCAATGCCCAAACGGGCCACGCGGACGGTGGTTTCCTTTTATGAGTGCAAGGGCATCTCCAACCTGACGGCGCAAAAAAGACGCCCAAATTGACCGCCTACCTCTATTTACATCGACTCGCGAACACGAAAAGTATCATGATGGGGTGTGTCTCCAGTGGCCTGATTCATTTTGTCTTATTCTTGATAAGGAATATATTAATATCAAAAGATATCAATTACATCCAACACAACACCCTAATGGCAGTACGGATGCACACAGCCAAAAAAGATAAAAGAAAACTAAGAAAAAAAAGTCCCGCTATAGTATCCTAGGCCTAGCAACAGTAATACATCCACCCCTAGACAACACTTGAAATACTCTCCAAAAGCGACGCCTCCAAGAAGGGAATATTGCACCAGCGCCGTCGTCGTCCGATCAAAGATCTTAGGTTTTTAACCTGAAGATAGTCTCCGCTCTCAAAACAATGCCTCCAACAAGGTCATTGACAGTCACAACCAGTTAAAGTCAGACCTTGGGTTTTTACCCTGAAAGGTAGGACTCTGAACTTCACCTGTGCTGTCGCCCCCACTTTCATACCACTGCTGTGAATCCCGGAATACCAAGCAAGTTTCTCAACATCGCGTAGACTTGAACCTTCTTTAGCTAATCCCCCAATCCCATTTTGTCTGTGAGCCATTTTTTGAAATATCCAACAAATAAGCAAATTGCACGAAACTATGGCCATCATATTGGCTCAAATTGAGGTCTCAAATAAATCCATCATATTGTGCACATGGTACGACATAAAATATAGTTTAAAAAGGACACGACATGGCCAGAACAGCAAATATAGTCCAAAAGGAGGTCATGGTGCTTGACAATGGCACGGCAGATCAAGCGTCTCGCACGTGGATTTTGGCGCGCTTCTTCAGGAACCAGGCTCCGGTTAGCATGATCCTTGTGTCCTCTGCCGGATCTTAGCCTCGGTGTCCATCCTTATAGTCTCGGCGTCAAGCATTTTGGTGTCGACGTCCATCTTTTGGACCTCAATAGCCTCTTTGGTGAGGTTGAGGTGGATAGTAGTAGAGGCCTCTTTTTCCAGGCACCTCTTCTCATTCCTTTTGGCCAGGGCGGCTTGAGAGTCAGCCATGATCTTCTCCAAGGTCTGGCTCAACGCAAGGGTTGATGCCTCCTGGGCAAGATCGGCCTTGGTAGCCTTATGGCCCCGGGGATCGTTTCCTTATGTCAACATGGTCATTGTCAGGCACAACCAGTTAAGGCCAGACCCAGGATCGTCGTCTTCGCCGTCGATGATTGATACGTGTCAAACGTATCTATAATTTTTTATGCTCCATGCTTGTTTTACACCAATTCATATATGTTTTGATCATACTTCGTTGCACTTTTATACATTTTCCGGCACTAACCTATTAACAAGATGCCACACTATTAGTTCCTTGTATTCTGTTGTTTTGTATTTCAGAAAAGTTGAACGGGAAATATTCTCGGAATTGGACGAAACAAAAGCCGAAGTCAATATTTTTCCGTAACGAAGACAGAGTCCAGAGGGGAGTCGAAGGGGAGGCAGCAGGGCGGCCACGCCAACCCTAGGCGCGGCCTAGCCCTGGCCCGCGCCTAGGGGTGGTGTGGGTCCCCTGGCCTCCACCGAGCTCGCCATTCCACCTATTTATTCACGATCTCGGGAAAAACCTAAACACCTGAGCCTCCATCCATGAAAAGTTCTGTCGCGGCCGCCATTGTAGAACCCATCTCGGGAGGGTTCTGAAGCTCTTCCTGGCACCCTGCCGGAGGGGGAAATCATCGTCGGAGGCATCTACATTGCCATACCCGCCTCCGAAGTGATGTGTGAGTAGTTCATCCCTGGACTATGGGTCCATAGCAGTAGTTAGATGGTTGTCTCACTAGTGGAAAAAAGGCTAACTGTGGCGCACCAAAATCGAATTCTGTGGCGCATATCCAGGTCGCCACAGTTACCACGCGACTAGTATTAAAACTTCTGTGGCGCATATGTACGTGCGCCACAGAATTTTGAAACTTCTGTGGCGCACCATGCCAATATGCGCCACAGAATTGTCTGTCAAACTTCTGTGGCGCACCATGCCAATATGCGCACAATTTTTCGAATTTCAAAAAAAGTTGGCGGATCTAGATCTAGATCTAGATCTAGATCTGAAGGCCGGAATTTCGCCGTTTTTGTGGTGGTGGTGGTGGTGGTGTTGGCCGGTGGAGGAGGTGGTGGTGTTGGTGTTGGTGGTGGTGGTGGTGTTGGTGGTGGTGGTGGTGGTGGTGGTGATGGTGGCCGGAGGTGGTGATGGTGGTGGTGGTGGTGGTGGTGGTGATGGTGGTGGTGGTGGTGGCCGGAGGTGGTGGTGGCCGGAGGAGGAGGTGGTGGTGGTGGCCGGAGGTGGTGGTGGTGTTGGTCGCCGGAGTTGTTCGCCGGAGGAGGAGGTGGTGGTGGTCGCCGGAGGAGGAGGTGGGTGGTGGTCGCCGGAGGAGGAGGAGAAGGTGGTGGTGGTCGGCGGAGAGGGAGGAGGTGGTGGTGGTGGGAGGAGAAGTGAGGAGATGGAGAAGTGAGAGGAGAAGTGGTGGAGGAGAAGTGGTGGAGGAGAGGTGGTGGAGGTGAAGTGGAGGAAGAGATTGGCGCCTCCGGTTTTCAAAATTTCGGGCCAAACTTCTGTGGCGCATGGGGCGAGATGCGCCAGATTTTTTTTTCATTTTCTATTTTGCAGGAAAAAAGCTTTAACTGGCCGTAACTTTTTACTCTTTTCGAATTTGGTGATTCTAAAAATTGTCCAACCGGGCAAGGGGTGAATTCGAATGTATAATTTTCGTGGGAACATTTTGATATATTGTGCGTTTTTCGAGTTCGTATGCAACCAGAAATCCAGTTTGATGATTTTCCCACGCAATTTTGCAAAAAAAGCAAAATCCATGTTTGTTAAATTTCAGTGGTGCTAGATGACATAATATATGAGAATCTCGAAGGATTTTATTTTTTGAAATTTCTATCTATTTCTTTTATTTTTTACAAAGGTAAAAAAGGCGATCACGGGGGGGTGGAGTTGCGTGGGAGAAAAAATCCTCAGAATTCCGTGGCGCATATTGTTGGTGCGCCACGAAGATAATTCTGTGGCGCACGTGCCACCATGCGCCACAGTTCAATTACGTGGCGTGTGGCGCACATGCCACCATGCGCCCAGAATTCACTTCGCCCATGTGCGTGCTGGACCCGCGTGGGCCCCATGGAAATTCTGTGGCGCACCAGCCACAGTGCGCCACAGAAAGTCGACATTCTGTGGCGCATGGAGCTGACGGTGCGCCACAGAAACGGTCAAATTTTTGTGGCGCATGAATGTGGAGCGCCACAGAAATAATTTTGTGGCGCATGGACAGTTTCGTGCGCCACAGTTGTTGTTTCTACCTATAATGGTTTTCCTACTAGTGTCTTCTCCAATTTGTGCCTCATGTTTAGATCTTGTGAGCTGCCTTACATGATCAAAATCATCCTTATGTAATGCTACATGTTGTGTTTGCTGGGATCCGATGAATATTGAGTACTATGATGAGATCGATTATATATTCTTGTCATATGTTATTTGTGCTCCGTTGCTAGTAGATACTCTGGCCAAGTAGATGCTTGTGACTCCAAGAGGGGGTATTTATCCTCGATAGTAGGTTCATGCCTCTAGTTTTCTAGGAGAGTGAAAATAACTTCTAAGATTGTAGATGTGATGTTGCTACTAGGGAGAAAACAACAATGTTTTATCCGAGGGTGATTCTATTGTTTACTTTAACACATTGCTTAATACGATAATCTGTTGCTTGCAACTTAATACTAGAAGGGGTTCGGACGATAACCGGAAGGTGGATTATTAGTCATAGACGCAGTTGGATTACGGTCTAGGTATTATGTTGTAATGCCTAAACGAATCTCATAGTAATCATCTTGTCATGTATGGTCGATTTGTCAATTGCCCAACTGTAATTTGTTCACCCAACATGTTATTTATCTTTATGGAGAGACACCTCTAGTGAACTGTGGACCAGTCCTTTCCTTTACACTGATAAATTCAACCACTGCAATCTTGTTCTGTTTACTTTCTGCAATCATGTTCTCTTTTATTACTTGGAAACATCTCTTTCCACTCGTCGTCTAATCCTTTGTGTTTGAACGTGAGATTGACAACCTCTTGTAAGTTGGGGCAAAGTATTTTGGTTGTGTTGTGTGCAGGTTCCACGTTGTTCTTGACGCCGGTAGTGCGTCCTGCCACTAGTCAGCTAGCAACACCTTCAGAAGTCACGCCTTTCTCCTACTGGTCGATTAAATCTTGGTTTCTTACTAAGGGAAAACTTGCCGCTGTGCTCATCACACCTTCATCTTGGGGTTCCCCAACCGCGTCCATCAAGCACAAGCATTAGTGATCAACATGGTTGTCCCATTCTTGACAGCTTCATGGTAGACCACATAGCCAATCCTTCACTTTGACGCGTCCTTCAGCTTTTCACAACAATGGACCATATAGAAGCCCTTCTTATGTGTTAACATGAACCTCTCCAAGGCCCTGGCTACCTAAATTGCTAAAAGTTAGGTTTATGGTATGCTAATGCTAAGTACATAGATGGAATGATGATGCGCCTTTCTTACCATTGCCACCATGGTCGTGCCGCTCTCTGGGTGGGAAACAACATGATCGACGTCAGCGCAAAACATGGAGGTCCCCTGTTTGACGTAGGTCCATCTTTTTCTGATGGACTCTTCCGTGTGTTTGTTGAGCATCTCGTAGGGCTTGTGGCGCTTTCTCTCTTCGTACTCTTGGACCACCTTGGCCCAGTAGACCTTGCCCTTTTGTTGGGCACCATTTATGTAGTCATGGCGTGTCGCGAGCCACGCATCGCACAAACATTTATCCTCGTCGCCGTTGAAGCTGCTGGTCCTGTGGCTCTCCCCCTTATTCTTGGCAGCATCATCCATGGCTATGACAGCCCTGTTGGCGCCTCCTCATCGGCATCGACGCAGACAGTTGTTGGCTGCGTGGGCTGGCTGGAGAACAGATGTTCGCCATCGATATCCGCCCCATCCAGCGTGTGTGCCCACTGATCCTGCGTCTCTAGGCCAGGATCATGCGTCCCTGTCCCAACGCCGCCTTCGCCGATGAAGCCGCCGCTGAAAATCATGGCCTCAATATCGGCCTCATTGCGTCTTGCCCAATAGACCTACGAATCATCGGACATCGGACGAATGACACACGGCAGACCAAGACAATGAGAGTGAACGTACCGCGTCGTCCATCATCGTGGAACATGGTGCCATTTCCTCATACAGGGTGCGGGGCACCGGCATGTCTCCTCCGGGACCGGTCGCGTCTTTCATGTCGCGGCCGGGCACGAGTCGCCGCTCTCGGCGTCGGTTGGTCGAGGACGGGGCACGATGAACTGGGCGCGGCATCGAATGCGAACCGGGACGCCGCGTGGACCTGCGATGGTGCAGGCATTCCAAGACGCAACTACGAACTTACCAAGCTCACCGACGAGGCCGGGAGAGCGACGCCGAGGATCCTTGATGACCCACAAGTATAGGGGATCGCAACAGTCTTCGAGGGAAGTAAAACCCAATTTATTGATTCGACACAAGGGGAGCCAAAGAATATTTGTAAGCCTTAACGGCGGAGTTGTCAATTCAAGTGCACCTGGAAAGCAGACTTGCTCGCAAGAGTTTATCGTACAACAGTTTTATAGTGAGTAGTGAAATATAAACAGTGTAATAAAGACAGAGTAGTGATTTTAGTAAACAACGGGATTAAAATACTATAGGCATAGGGATGGATGAACGGGCGTTGCATGGATAAGAGAACTCATGTAACAATCAAGGCGGGCATTTGCAGATAATAATAAAGCGGTATCCAAGTACTAAACAATCCATAGGCATGGTCCATATATAGTCGTGCGTGCTAATGAGAAACTTGCACAACATCTTTTGTCCTACCCGGTGTGCAGCCTCTCTAGGGAAACTACGCAATTAAGGTACTCCTTTTAATAGATGTAGGAGCAAAGCATTAACACTCCGTGAACACATGTGATCCTCACATCAGCCTTCCCCCTCCGGTTGTCCCAATTTCTTTCACTTTGGGGCCTCGGGTTGCAATATGTGTATACAACTTGCAGGTAAGATCATAAAACAATGAATATCTTCATGAATAAATAACATATTCAGATCTGAAATCATGGCACTCGGGCCCTAGTGACAAGCATTAAGCATAAAAAGTTGCAACAATATCATAAAAGTACCAACTACGGATACTAGGCACTATGCCCTAACAATCTTATGACTATTACATGATCAATCTCATCCAATCCCTACCATCCCCTTCAGCCTACAGCGGGGAATTACTCACACATGGATGGGGAATCATGGATGGTCGATGGAGAGCGTCGGTGGTGTCGATGGCGATGATCTCCTCCAATTCCCCGTCCCAGCAGGTGCCGAGACGGAGTTTCGGTCCCGGCGGAGTTTCGCGATTGCGGCGAGTTCGGATGTCTTACGGAAATATGGTCGAACCCCATGGCGTTTTAGGTCGAAAGCGTTAAGTAGTCCAGAGGGAGAGCGTCGGCGGGCGTCCTCGCCATAAGGCGGCGCGCCCTCCGGACGCGCCGGCATATGGTGTGGGGCCGTCCCCCCGGCTTGCCCTTTTGGCCTCGTGAGTTCTCTGTGAAAATAGGCCCATTGCGATTATTTCCGGGGATTTTCAAAGTTGAGTTTCGCACAAAAACAAGACACCAGGGCAATTAAAACAGCATTAGTACGTGTTAGTTGTATCCAAAATACACAAATTAGAGGCAAAACAATAGCAAAAGTGTTCGGGAAAGTAGATACGTTTTGGACGTATCAACTCCCCCCAACCTTAGCTTATTGCTTGTCCTCAAGCAATTCATTGACAACTGAGTGCGATAAAAGAACTTTCACGAACACATTTGCTCATATGATGTAAATATTCTCATGATATGGACGAGTACTTAGGCAATTCATCATAAGATACATGCAAATAAAGTCACCTAATAGCTATGTCAATCATGGAAAAGATACCAACAAATTAATAATAAGCATCATGAATCATGTCTATCAGCAAGATTGCAATGTTCATAAAAGGATATGATAAAGTGGTATCTCGCTTGTCTGTATTTGTACAGCAAAACATAAATGCTCAGGCACCTCTGAGTTTCATGGAAAGACTAGAAGTAAAGATTATCAAAGATAAAAGCATCAAAGTTATACCACAGCTGATCATATTTTGGGACAAGCATATTATACTAAGAATGACAGTTATGCTCTCAAGAAGGTGCTCAAAGAAAGGATGGTGACTCAACATAAAAGTAAAAGATTGACCCTTCGCAGAGGGAAGCAGGGATTAACATGTGCTAGAGCTTTTCATTTTAAAACAGAAGTAAAATTGTTTTGAGAGGTGTTTATTGTTGTCAACGAATGATAGTGGGCACTCTAACTACCTCGTCAACCAGACTTTCAAGAGCGGCTCCCATGAAGGACGTTATCTCTACCAGCAAGGTAGATCATCCCTCTTCCCTTTTGTTTACACATGTATTTTAGTTTCATTATGGATGGCACTCCCCCCAACCTTTGCTTACACAAGCCATGGCTAACCGAATCCTCGGGTGCCTTCCAACATTCACATACCATGGAGGAGTGTCTATTTGCAAATTAAGTTGCTTACTGATAAATCAGGGCAAAACATGTGAAGAGAATTATTGATGAAAGTTAATTAATTGGGGCTGGGAACCCCGTTGCCGCTCTTTTTGCAAAATTATTGGATAAGCGGATGTGCCACTAGTCCATTGGTGAAAGTTTGTCAGAAGTAAATGACAAGGTTGAAAGATAAACACCACATACTTCCTCATGAGCTATAAAACATCGACACAAATTGAGAAGTATTTTGAAGGTTTAAAGGTAGCACATGAGAATTTACTTGGAATGGTTTGAAATGCCATGCATAGGTATTTATGGTGGACACTTTGGAATAACTTGATTTTCAGGGGTTTGGAAGAACGGCGTTCCCGCTCAGTACAAGTGAAGGCTAGCAATAGACTGGGAAGCGACAATCAAGAGAGCAATAACGTCATAATCATGCTTGCGCAAAATAAAATTAACGGAGGCATAAAAGTGATACAAGAACTCTGAAGCAAAGTAAATCATCGAGGCTGACTTTTGTTTTTCAGTCATATGCATGCGTGAGCATGTGCCAAGTCAATTCAAATGAATTATTCAGAGGAGGATACCACAATGTCATACCTATCTATGAATAAAACAATGCAACCAGATATTCATGACATGCTACTCATTATTAATAAATTGGAACTAAACATGAGAGATCATGAACTACTAGACTTTCATTAAATGACATATACCTCACATGAACCAACTAAGCATGCTCACATGGATGAGTATATGTACAAAAATGAAAACAAATAGAGTTCATACCAGCCTCTCACCACAGTCGAGTTGTCGTAGATCGTCATTATTGCCTTTCACTTGTGTAGCTTGAATAATATAGAATGAAAACCAAGCTCCAGCCACCGGAGACCGCTGAACTCAATAATGAACTTTACAAAACCAAAGAAGATCAACAAATATTTTTGGTGTTTTCGAATTGGAAACAAGAACAAAAGGAAACAAGCAAACAAAGCAAAATCTTTTTGGATTTTCTCATAGCAAACCAACGATAGCAAATAAAGCAAAATAGGAACAAGAAACCAAATAAACAAATGGTTAAGAGAAACAACAGAAATATTTTTGGTATTTTTGTGTTTTAGGAAAGAAACAAAGCAAAAACAAGAGAACGAAAACTAAAAGAATCACAGAAAAGCAAGGTGGCAGAAATCTGCCAAAACTTGACAGCAGTGCAGTAATCATTTTTACGAAAATCTTCTGCTGCTCAACTCGAAAAGTGTTCAACTAATGAAAGTTAGATAATAACCTGGGGAACATGCACAAAACTTGGCTTCGCAAAATAACGTTCTGGCTGTTTTTGTGAAATTTTTTTGGTATCAGTCCAGAATCTGTTTTCAAATAGCACTTCCCGAAATATCATCTCCCTCTTATTAGAAACCACCTTAAGAAGCTAAACAAGTATGTACAAGTTTCCGGAAATTGTAATATGCAGTGAATGAGTGATGCCGGTATACCTCCCCCCAAGCTTAGGCTTTTGGCCTAAGTGGAGATCAATCCCATGGTGCCCACGAAGTGGCACCTCCGTAGTATGACGAAGAAGGATCATGTTCTGGGTATGTGCTGGAAGACGCACCAAGATACGTGACGGTGTACCCGTAGGAGGGCTCGGCGTCCTCGGAGTCATGCTGCTGGTGGAAACCATGTATCCTTAGCTGTTCATCCACCTCCTCCTTAGAGCGCGACCACGGTCTCCTGAACACTGAACAAATCGGCTGCGGCAAAGGGATTTCCCTCTCATCCCCGTCAATAAACAACATTTTATAGACAATATTTTCTAAACTAGAGTCGGTTGTGACAAATTGGTGACTCTTCATAGCAGCAATATCAAGCCTTATAGGAGTTAATTTCTCATCAGTAGGATCAAGAGGAAGATCTAGATATGCCATAATACGCGAAGCAATAATTCCTCCATAGATAGGTCCCCTACTAGATAAGCGACGAGCAATAAGAGCACCAAGATGATAAGGTGTGCTACCAGTCACTGCAGCAACAAGAAAAGCAAGATGATAACTAGAAATGTTGCTAGTGTTCTCCCTACCAAGAATGCTAGTAGCAAGATAATAAGCGAAATATCTAATGGCAGGGAGTTGAATGTTTCTTATCTTGCCGCGCTGAATGGTGCGGCTATCATCATTGGTAACTTCTCGATAGAGCTCCGTCAAAGCTTTGGGGCTTTTCTCGATCTTCTTCGCTGTACCTACAGGAGTAATATCCAATGCAACACAAAAATCCTTCAACTTCATAGTAATAGGCCTATCATAAATCCTAAATGTAACTGATGGTGTGAAGTGTGTGTTGTTGAACTTAAAGCTTTCAACAAAGATTTTAGTTAGCATGTAGTATTGACTCCTCTCATCTTCCATATAGGTAGATAAGCCCACATTATTGATGAGGAATAAGAAGTCATCAAGCAGCCCTGCATTACGCAAAAAGTCATAGCATGGAAATGATGAAGCATTAGGAACTCCATTATCCTCTTCAACTTCGAAGCTCGGTGCTATGATATCCTCATTATAGGATCGTCTAATTCGAGTGGCTGCCCTTGAGGGCCTCCCCGTGCTTGTCGTCTCTCTTTCGAACACTTCTCCAAAGGTGTGGTTGTTCATTTTCCTTTTCTGAAATTTTTCAACAATCATTATAAAATTTGATTTCAAGACATATAATTGAGGGAAACTACTATAGGAGCTTGCTAGAGTACTAAACATGCATCAAAACTCATTTCTACAACTTGAATCAAGCATGCAAGCTCACTTAACATGTCACCTACAGCAGCAAATTTTCAAGATATACTCAACCAAACAAAATTCTATTTGGATAATCGGAGGAGTCACATACCGGAGAGCAAATGTGTAGCCCCGCTCACCAACGACACTACATCAAGGCCAACAAGTCCCCCAAGTGGACCAATGACAAGGGCTCGAGTTAAAGCTCTACACGACAAGGTGAACTCGCTCCTCACTTCCCTCGACCTAGATACCCCATTGGATGGAATGCTACCTCATGCCGAAACCCTTTGTGTCATTAGGTACGTGGAGCATCAAGATCACGGAGAGGACGGTACGTCATGGTCAAGGGAAGGAGAGGAGCAGCTGATCGAGAAGATGTACACGGAGCTGGACTGGAAGTCGCCCAAGAGCGCAAGGAAGAGAGGGACGGCCGGTCCAGAACCGGTCCCGGCTCCTGACCGGGCCACCGGTCCCCGGCCGGTCGACGGCCTCTGACCAGGCCGCCCGGTCCAAACCGGATTTGGCGCTCGTGCCATCCGGGCAACATCCCGGGGCCTCGGAACCTCGTCGGTTGGCGCCCGGTCCACGGCCCGGTGAGGACCGCCCGCCGGTCAGGCCGGCTCCGGCTGACCGCCTGCACGACTTAAGTTATATTTTCGGCCCAAACTTACCTTTTCGGCCTGTGACGCCTTGTAAGACTATATAAGCACCCCAAGCACCCCTTTAGCTCTTTAGACTTGTTTAGAACTCAAACCTAACTTTGAGCTTAGTCTCCCTTGGGTATCATCCCTCTGTAATCAAGGCCACCCTTGTGGATGTATGAATTTGGTAGTGAGAGATTCTAGTGGATCCACTCTCTCTCCCACTCCTTGATTCGTCCTCCTCACCGGTCTCTCCTCTCGGAATTCTACCTCGAGTCTCTTCCGGGCGGATTCTATTGGCACGGTCCATCGAGCCGTGGGGGTAAGTATCGATTGTATCGGGTTGGTGTGCGTGGATCTTCGTGTGTTCTTCGCGTTCTTCGTGTTCTTCCGCCTCTCCCCCTCTTTCCCCCTTGATTCCTTGGGTCATTCGCGAGATCGGGCCACAATCGGGGTCTTAGACCACATCATATGGTATCAGCAGCCTTTGGTTTCCGCGGATTTGACCCTCCACCCACCCAATTTCGTTTCTAGAAATTTTTCCAAAAAATAGCCCTAAATTGCCTTTGGACGGATCTGTGATTTGGTTGAGTTTTGAGTGGTTTTGCTCCGTGGATCTGGTGTTGTTGTGCTTGATCTACTATTTCCCCACCTTTGAGCCTCCAATTCCATCGTTTCCCTTCGTTTTGGCCGATTTGGTTTTGGTTTGGGGAAGAACAGGAGAGAGAAAGCTCCAAATCGACGAACCCGGTTTCGCACCCGGTCAACCGGCCCCAGACCGGACCGTCCGGCGCAGAACCCGGTCAACCGGCCGCAACCGGAGCAGCCGGTCCAGAAGCCAGCCGGACCGGACCCCAGACCAGCAGCCGGCGCCAGAACCGGTCCGACCGGACCCCGGGCACACGTCTTCGACATCGACTAACACCACCGCCGACCACCACCACCACCATCATCTCCACCATCGCAGGTATAACTTGCAGTAACCCTTGTAGCCCTCTTCTTTTTGCGATCTATCCCACGAGCGAAGCTTCCGAGTGTTGCGAAACATCGCACGAGGTCCCGACCGTGAGGGTGTGCGTTGTGTGAGTAAAGCTCATAAGTGGAGCTCGTGAGTGGCCAGCAAAAGAGTAAGAGCATAGTGTGCTAGTAAAAAAAAAGCAAAGTGCAAAGTGCCACCGATACAAAAAGAGTGAAAAGCTTTTAAGCAAGCAAGAGAGATAGAGAAGAGAGACCTCGTGCGAATCTTGGTGTTTCTACTCTATGCAACCTAGCTTCGATCTCTTCTTGCGTTAGTGTGACATTGAGCACCCTTGCTTAGGGGTTTTTCTTTTTCCGCTCGTTCCTTGGTTGCACTAACCCCGCTCATCCCGTGTGTGAGTTCCACATTTTTCCGTGTTTATAGTGATCGCCACTTTGACACTTGGATTTTTGGACCTTACCCACTCTTAACAACATACTCGATTTTGGATTTCGTCTTTTGGCTTTCCACCATCCATTCCTAACACCATATTTGCTAGCTTTTGCGTGTGCCTTTGTGTGTGTCCCGATACAATTGGTCTTACTTTCGGCTTGGTTGATTGCCTCAATACTATCTTACCACGGTAAGAGTGAGAGGTAGTCTCCTTCCACTAACATCCACAACATAGTTCTTGTCTTGTGATCATGGATAGGCACGGAGACCAAGCAAAGGAGGATGAGGTCCTACACCCCTCCGAGAGGTTGGCCACCCAACACAACCTATGGGTGCAACGCCAAGAGTTCAAGGACCAACTCAATTTGTTCGAGACACGCATCGACCAACAATATGAAGAAGTGGCTCACAACTTCGGCCAAGTGAACCAAGATATGAATCTTCTTCGTGAAGCTACGGACAACTTGCATGACCAAGTGACGGCCAATGATGCAAACATGGAGCGGCGCATGGATAGCCTCGAGCGCGCCATCAACAACTTGGGACGCCGACATCGACATCGCTCTACTTCCTCATCGTCATCGACTACCTCACATGATGACTACTCCCATGATCACCATTCGTCCTCAAGCTCCGACTCAAGGCATGGAGATCATCATCGCTCTCGTCGACCGCACGCTCGTCATGATGATTCTCGCTCCAACTCAAGGCGCGGAGAGTTCCATCGCCATGCTCGTCCTCATGAACGTCCGCAACAAGAACAAGCTCTTCACCAAGATCGTCATCAAGCGGCTCGCCATGCCCACCATGGGCATGACGACCAACCCCAAGACAACGTCCTCCACAACATGGACCCGGCACCTCATCGTCAAGCCCATGTGGATGCTCAAGACCAAGGTCATCAAGATCCACCAAGGCGTGACCTCCGGAACCATCCTCGCCATGACCAAAGGGGCCGAGGACAACCTCAACATGATCAAGATGAGAGAGCCAACATTGGACAACGTCAACAACCTCGTCAAGATCCGCAACAACATCCTCACCATGAGCCAAGTGAAGCTAGTGTGCACCTCAACCGCCAACCCAATGCTATGGTTGGTCGTGGAAGACCTCCTCTACCACCTCAAGTCGCAAGAGATGAAGGCATCCGTCCTCGCCGAAGAAACATGGAAGATGAAGAGAATATGTATGGAAAGCTCAAGTTCAACATGCCCAAGTTCAAGGGTGAAGACGATGCCGAGGCCTACCTCTCATGGGCACTCAAGGTTGACAAGATCTTCCGCATCCACAACTACTCCGGTGCCAAGAAAGTAGCCATGGCCTCCCTCGAGTTTGAAGATTATGCCAACACTTGGTGGGAACAAGTTGTCACTCTTAGGGAAGAAAAGGGTGATCCTCCAATTGATACTTGGGAAGACATGAAGGAGGAGATGCAAGCCCGCTTTGTCCCTACACACTACAAGACCGATCTCTTCAACAAGCTACAAAAGTTGAAGCAAGGCACCAAGACCGTTGAGGAATTCTTCAAGGAGATGGAGTTAACCATGATGCGAGCAAACATCCAAGAGTCCGAGAACCAAACCATCGCTAGGTTCTTCAATGGCCTCAACTACCCTATCAAGAGGATTGTGGAGTTCCAACAATACTCCAACATGGTTGAGTTGGTTCACCAAGCTTCCAAGGCCGAGCGTCAAGTGAATGAGGACATCAAGTACTCGAAGTCCAAGCAATACTTCGCCTCCAAGCTTGCCACATCAACTCCTACAACAAGTGTCAAGCCAACCGCATCCTCTACACCTTCCAAGCAACCTTCCATACAAAGTCGCATGAAGCAAACGGTATCCTCCACCGCCTCCTCCAAGGCCTCTACGGGACCCTCCAATGTCACTTGCTTCAAGTGTGGTACTCAAGGCCACAAATCCTTTGAGTGCAAGAACACCAAGGTCATGATCACTATGGAGAATGGTGACATAGAGACGCTAAGTGAAGGTGAATATGAAGCCCTAGTGCAAGCCGCCGTTGCTAATGAGGAAGACTATGATGAAGAAAGTGGAGAAGACCCTCTCTTATGCACACATGATCCAAGCCCTTCTCTTGTGGTCACTCGAGTGCTCACCACTCAACCCCAAGCTATGGAAGACCAAAGATGCAACATCTTCAAAACTCGTGCCGGAATTGGTGGCAAGTCAATCAAGGTCATCATCGATGGTGGGAGTTGCCACAACTTGGCAAGCACCGAGCTATGTGAGAAGCTCAACCTCACGCTTCGCAAACATCCTCATCCATACCATGTCCAATGGTTGAGTGACAAGGGCAATGTCAAGATTCAACACACCGTCACCGTCAACTTCAAGATAGGACCCTATGAAGACACCGTCGAGTGTGATGTGGTGCCTATGACCGTGTGCCACATGTTGCTTGGCCGCCCATGGCAATTTGACAAGAAGGCCATACATGATGGTTACTCCAATGCATACACCTTCAAGGTCAAGGACAAGAAGTTCGAGCTTCGCCCAATGACTCCTAGCCAAATCATCGCCGACAATGCGAAGGCTTTAGCGAGGGCACAACACCACATCCACCATAGTGAGTTGAGAGGAGAGGGAGCTACCCACCAAAAAGAGAGTGAGCGCCACCACCCACATATGAGTGAGAGAAAGAGTGTCCTCCTAGCCACCAAAAGCGAGTGGAGAGAAGTGAAAGACAACCCATCCACCACCATACACTACGTGCTCATTTGCAAGGGCCTCTCGTCGGAGACTAACGACTTAACCAACATTCCTTCGTCTTTGTTGTCTCTTTTGAAGGAGTTCCAAGACGTCTTCCCCGACGAGCTACCTCATGGACTACCACCGCTTCGGGGCATCGAGCATCGCATCGACCTCATACCCGGCGCTCCGCTACCAAACCGCGCCGCTTACCGCACCAACCCCGAAGATACCAAGGAGATCCAACGCCAAATTCAAGACCTCCTCGCTAAAGGGTACGTCCGAGAAAGCCTTAGCCCTTGTGCCGTTCCCGTCATTCTTGTGCCTAAACCGGATGAGACGCAACGGATGTGTATGGATTGTCGACCTATCAATGCCATTACCGTCCGTTATCGCCATCCCATTCCGCGTTTAGATGACATGCTTGATGAATTGAGTGGTGCCACCATTTTCTCTAAGATTGATTTGCGTAGTGGCTACCACCAAATTCGCATGGCAATTGGTGATGAATGGAAGACGGCATTCAAGACCAAGCTTGGTCTCTATGAATGGCTCGTCATGCCATTTGGTCTTTCCAATGCTCCTTCGACTTTCATGCGTCTTATGAATCACATTTTGCGACCTCTCATTGGCAAGAGCGTGGTTGTTTACTTTGATGATATCCTCATCTATAGCAAAAATCTCGAGGACCATGTTCAACATGTGAGAGAAGTCTTATGCATCTTGCGCCACGAGAAGCTCTTTGCCAACCTTCCAAAATGCCATTTCGCTCAAAACAAATTGGTTTTTCTTGGTTTTGTGGTTTCCGCCAACGGGATTGAAGTTGATTCTTCCAAAGTTGAGGCCATCCACAATTGGCCCACTCCCACAAATGTTGGTCAAGTTAGAAGCTTCCATGGACTTGCCGGATTTTACCGCCGCTTTGTGAAAGATTTCAGCACCATTGCTTGCCCTTTAAACGAGCTTACAAAAAAGAATGTTCCGTTTGTTTGGGGCAAAGCACAACAAAAAGCTTTTGATGAATTGAAAAAGAGACTCACCGAGGCACCACTACTTGCTCTTCCCGATTTTGCCAAAACATTTGAGATAGAATGCGATGCGAGTGGCCTTGGAATCGGTGGTGTTCTCATGCAAAATGGAAAACCCGTGGCATACTATAGCGAGAAGTTGGATGGCGCACGCCTCAACTATCCTATATATGACAAGGAGCTTTATGCTTTGGTTCGTGTTCTTGAAGTTTGGCAACATTACCTTTGGCCAAAAGAGTTTGTTATCCACTCGGATCATGAGTCCTTGAAGTATTTGAAAAGTCAACACAATTTGAACAAGAGACATGCTAAGTGGGTTGAGTTCATAGAGTCCTTCCCTTATGTAATCAAATACAAAAAGGGCAAGGAAAATGTGGTTGCGGATGCACTTTCCCGCAAGATTACTCTTCTACTCACCCGCTTGGAGTTTCACATTTTGGGTCTTGAGGAGATTAAAGAACTTTACCCTTCCGATTCTTTCTTTGGACCAATCTTTGAAAAGTGTTCCATTGACCGAGGTTTTGATGATTTCTACTTGCATGATGGCTACTTGTTTAACAAAGTTTGCATACCCGAGTCTTCTCTTCGTAAGTTGCTTTTGCAAGAGTCACATGGAGGTGGCCTCATGGGTCATTTTGGACGCGACAAGACTCTTTCGATGCTATCCACACACTATTATTGGCCACGCATGAAGCGAGACGTGGAGCGCCTTTGCAACCGTTGCACCACTTGTTTACAAGCTAAGTCAACATCCAACCCCCATGGTCTTTACATGCCTTTACCCATTCCATATGCACCTTGGTCGGATATAAGCATGGACTTTGTGTTAGGCTTACCAAGAACAAAGCATGGGCATGATTCAATCTTTGTGGTAGTGGATAGGTTCTCAAAAATGGCTCATTTCATACCATGTCATAAGAGCGATGATGCTTCACACATTGCTTCATTGTTTTTCAGGGAAGTGGTTCGCCTACACGGAATACCGGCAAGCATTGTGTCGGATCGAGACGTCAAGTTCATGAGTTATCTATGGAAGTCGCTCATGGCCAAGTTTGGAGTCAAGCTCTTGTTCTCATCATCCTCGCACCCTCAAACCGATGGACAAACCGAAGTGGTCAATCGAAGCCTCTCCACACTCCTCCGCACACTTGTGAAGAAAAACTTGAAGTCATGGGAAGATTGCCTCCCCCACGCGGAGTTCGCCTACAATCGAGCCAAACACTCCACAACATTACGGAGTCCCTTCATGGTCGTCTATGGATTCGAACCTCCAACGGCACTCGACATCCTTCCACTCCCTCTTCATCAAAGGACCAACATGGACTTCGACGAGCGCACCACCGCCATGAAGAAACTACATGAAGAAACAAGAGCAACCATACAAGACCATGTCCTTCGCCAAGCTAACCGCCTCAACGCCAAGAAGAAAGAACGAGTGTTTGAAGAAGGAGACCTAGTTTGGGTTCACCTAAGGAAAGAAAGGTTCCCTCAAGAACGCAACTCCAAGCTCAAGCCAAGAGGAGATGGGCCTTTCAAGGTACTCAAGCGCATCAACAACAACGCCTACGTCATCGACATACCAACATCCAAGTACTTGGTGAGCAACACTTTCAACATCTCGGACCTCTCCCCACATCATGGAGATGAGGAGGAACAAGAGTCGAGGACGACTCTCTCCCAAGGGGGGGGAGATGATGTAGCCCCGCTCACCAACGACACTACATCAAGGCCAACAAGTCCCCCAAGTGGACCAATGACAAGGGCTCGAGTTAAAGCTCTACACGACAAGGTGAACTCGCTCCTCACTTCCCTCGACCTAGATACCCCATTGGATGGAATGCTACCTCATGCCGAAACCCTTTGTGTCATTAGGTACGTGGAGCATCAAGATCACGGAGAGGACGGTACGTCATGGTCAAGGGAAGGAGAGGAGCAGCTGATCGAGAAGATGTACACGGAGCTGGACCCGAAGTCGCCCGAAGAACGCAAGGAAGAGAAGAGGACCAGTCCAGAACCGGTCCCGGACTCCTGACCGGGCCACCCGGTCCCCAGCCGGTCGACCGGCCTCTGACCGGGCCGCCCGGTCCAACCGGTTGGCGCTCGTGCCATCCGGGCAACATCCGGGCCTCGGAACCTCGTCGGTTGGCGCCGGTCACGAGCCGTCGGACCAGCCCGCCCGGTCCACGAGCCATCGGCCGGCTCCCCGACCGGCTGCACGACTTAAGTTATATTTTCGGCCCAAACTTACCTTTTCGGCCTGTGACGCCTTGTAAGACTATATAAGCACCCCAAGCACCCCTTTAGCTCTTTAGACTTGTTTAGAACTCAAACCTAACTTTGAGCTTAGTCTCCCTTGGGTATCATCCCTCTGTAATCAAGGCCACCCTTGTGGATGTATGAATTTGGTAGTGAGAGATTCTAGTGGATCCACTCTCTCTCCCACTCCTTGATTCGTCCTCCTCACCGGTCTCTCCTCTCGGAATTCTACCTCGAGTCTCTTCCGGGCGGATTCTATTGGCACGGTCCATCGAGCCGTGGGGGTAAGTATCGATTGTATCGGGTTGGTGTGCGTGGATCTTCGTGTGTTCTTCGCGTTCTTCGTGTTCTTCCGCCTCTCCCCCTCTTTCCCCCTTGATTCCTTGGGTCATTCGCGAGATCGGGCCACAATCGGGGTCTTAGACCACATCATATGGTATCAGCAGCCTCTGGGTGAGCAAAGATCGAAGAATCCCGAGCTCTTGGCGAAAATGCGAGTGAGAACAACTGAATTTTTTGAGGAGAAGCAATAAGGAAGCTTGGGGGGAGTTGATACGTCCAAAACGTATCTACTTTCCCGAACACTTTTGCTATTGTTTTGCCTCTAATTTGTGTATTTTGGATACAACTAACACGGACTAACGCTGTTTTCAGCAGCTCTGGTGTCTCGTTTTTGTGCAGAAATCCAACTTTCGGGAAAATCCTCGGAATTTATGCGAAGGCCCTATTTTGCAGAATCTGACGGAGCGAGAAGGACAAGTGAGGTGGAGGCCGAGGGCCCACACCATAAGGCGGCGCGGCCTAGGGGGGGCCCGCGCGGCCTATGGTGTGGCCCCCTCGGCCGGCCTCCGACGCCCCCTTCGGACTACTTATCGGGTTCGACCTAAAAACGCACGGAGAGAAGTCGAAGTCGCCAGAAACCCTCCAGAGAGCCGCCACATCGCGAAACTCCGTCGCGGGAGCCAGAAGTCTCCGTTCTGGCACTCCGCCGGGACGGGGAATTGGAGGAGATCTTCACCGCCATCACCGCCAACGCCTCTCCATCGACCAGCCATGTTTCCCCCATCCATGTGTGAGTAATTCCCCCGCTGTAGGCTGAAGGGGATGGTAGGGATTGGATGAGATTGGTCATGTAATAGTCATAAGATTGTTAGGGCATAGTGCCTAGTATCCGTAGATGTCACTTTTATGATATTGTTGCAACTTGTTATGCTTAATGCTTGTCACTAGGGCCCGAGTGCCATGATCTCAGATCTGAACATGTTATTGATTCATGAAGATATTCGTTGTTTATGATCTTACCTGCAAGTTGTATACACACGTCGCTGTCCGGAACCAATGGCCCCGAAGTGACAGAAATCGGGACAACCGGAGGGAATGGTAGTGATGTGAGGATCACATGTGTTCACGGAGTGTTAATGCTTTGCTCCGGTACTCTATTAAAAGGAGTACCTTAATTTCCAGTAGTTTCCCTAGAGGCCCGGCTGCCACCGGCTGGTAGGACAAAAGATGTTGTGCAAGTTTCTCATTGCGAGCACGTACGACTAAATATGGAACACATGCCTATTGATTGATTAGTACTTGGATACCGTTTTATTATTATCTGCAAATGCCCCTCCTTTGATTGTTATATGAGTTTCTCTCATCCATGCAACGCCCGTTAATCCGTCCCTGTGCCTACAGTATTTTAATCCTGCATTTACTATAATCACTCTTCTTGTCTTTATTTCACCGCTTTGTTATTTCACTATTCCTACTGCTATAAAAGCATTACTCTTGATAAACTCTTGCGAGCAAGTCTGTTTCAGGTGCGCTGAATTGACAACTCATTGTTAAGGCTTACAAGTATTCTTTGTCTCCCCTTGTGTCGAATCAATAAATTGGGTAATACTTCCCTCGAAGACTGTTGCGATCCCCTATACTTGTGGGTCATCAAGACTATTTCTGGCGCCGTTGCCGGGGAGCATAGCTTTATTTGGAAGTTCACTTGGATTGATATTGTTCGCTGCAATTCTCCATCATGGGTAAACCTCACGATACTAAGATCGCCATATTACCATCCACTACAAGAAAAGGTACAACTCTTAGTACCTCTGCTGCTCTTGATTCACCATCTGTGATAAGTAAACTTGTTTCACCACCACAAGCTTCAAATGCTGGTACTTCTGCTGAATCTGAAAATTCCTCTTATAATTGTGATGATGCTTCTGCTGTGCTTGATAATGATGGTTCGTTAGGATCTTTTCTAGATGCTACAATTGCTAAGTCTAGACAAATTGAAAATGCTGAAACTCCTAATGAAAATGCTGCTACACCTGTTAATTCACCTGAGTCTGTTGAATATTCTAGTGATGATCTTGATGAAGATTATGTAGAGCTTGATGATGATTTTATTGAAAAATGCAATGCTACTACTGATGCAAGAAAAATTAAAAAGTTGCTTGCAGAACATGCTGTTAGATATAAATTATCTCCTGATCCTAAATTTGCCACATCTCCTATAAACATTAGGGATAAAGATTATGATTTTTCTCTTGATTTATCTCATATAGCTATTGTTGAGAAAACACCCTTTTGTGGTACTGAAAAAGAAAGTGTTGTTGAACACATGACTGAGTTATCTACTCTTAGTGGCTTGTTTTCCGATGATATTAAGATGCGTACTTATTTTGTCGCTAAAATTTTCCTTTCTCATTAAATGACGATGCTAAAACTTGGTATAATAATTTGCCTCCTGGTTCTATTAAAAGCCCAAAAGAATTGCTTGATGTTTTCTTCCGGAAATACTTTCCTGCTAGTGCTCAACATGCTGCTTTGCAGAGAATTTATAATTTTGACCAGGAAGATGGAGAGAAATTGCCTGAGGCTTGGGCGAGATTTTGCTCTCTTATTAGAGCTCAGCCTGACCATGATTTGGAAAAGCATGATTTACTTGATATATTTTATAGTGGACTAACCATTGAGTCTAGGGCATACCTGGATAGTTGTGCTGGTTGTGTTTTCAGGAAAAGAACTCCAGACGAAGCTGAAGAATTATTGGCTAAAATAGGCCGGAATCATGATGATTGGTCTACACCTGAACCAACCCCGACACCGATATTGAAGAAGAGGGGTATGATTAAATTAAATGATGAAGATATGAGGGAAGCCAAGAAGTCTCTTAAAGAGAAGGGTATTAAACCTGAAGATGTGAAGAATTTACCTCCTATAGAAGATTTATGTGAGATAACTCCCCCTTCATCCATGATTGAGGTACACTCTCTTCAACGCTTTACTAGGGAAGATATTCCGTATTCAAAACCTCCTGCTCAATGCTTAGATGAGTTTGATAATTATATTGTTAAGCAAGAAAACTTTAATATGAGAGTAGAGAATCATTTAATGGAAAATTCTCGAGCTATTAGTGAATTGCATGGTATTGTGGAGAGAACCTCCAATGATGTTAAGATACTTGTTAAACATTTTCAAATGGTTCAAACTCAAATTGATCAACTTACTAAAGTGCAAAATGACTTGTTGGGAAATAATTCTAAAGAAAAACATGCTTATGAAGTAACAACTAGAGGTGGTGTTTCTACCCAGGATCCTCTATATCCTGAAGGGCATCCCAAAAGAGTTGAACAAGATTCTCAACTAATTAAAACTAGTGCTCCATCTAAGAAAAAGAAAAAGAAACATAAGAATGTTGTAGAATCCTCTGAACCTGTTAATGATCCTAATAGTATTTCTATTTCTGATGCTGAAACTGAAAGTGGTAATGAACATGATAAAGATAATGATAAGGATGATACTCCTGATAAAGAAGAAATTGAAAAAGAACCTGAAAAGCATGCTAAAAATAAAAAGTACACTAAAGAAGATTTTATTGCTGAGAAACATGGTAATGAAAGAGAACCTTGGGTTCAAAAGCAAATGCCTTTTCCTGCTAAGAAACTAAAATCAAAGGAGGAGGAACATTATAATAAATTTTGTGATTGGATGAAACCTTTATTTTTGCAAATCCCTTTGACTGATGCTATTAAATTGCCTCCTTATTCAAAGTATATGAAAGATATTGTTACTAACAAAAGGAAAATCCCCAATGAGGAAATTTCCACCATGCTTGCTAATTACTCTTTCAATGGCAAAGTTCCAAAGAAGTTGGGCGACCCAGGTATACCTACTATTCCTTGTTCTATTAAGAATAATTATGTTAGAACTGCTCTATGTGATTTGGGAGCGGGAGTTAGTGTAATGCCTTTTTCTCTTTATAAGAGACTTGATTTAGATAAGTTGATACCAACTGATATATCTTTGCAAATGGCTGATAAATCTACTGCTATTCTTGTTGGTGTATGTGAAAATGTTCCTGTTCAAGTTACTCAGCATTGCTTGATATTAACTGATTTTGTTGTGTTGGAAATGCCTGAAGATGATAATATGTCCATTATTCTTGGAAGACCCTTTCTTAATACTGCAGGGGCTGTTATTGATTGCAATAAAGGCATGGTTACTTTCAATGTTGATGATAAGGAACACACTGTCTATTTTCCCAAGAGGATTGATAAAGTATGTGGAGTCAATACAATTTTTAATGTGAAAACTATCAAAGTGGGATCCATTGATTGTCCTATATATGAGTCTAAAGAAGAATATCAAACTCTTGTGATTGGATCCATATCAATTCAATATAAGGTAACATGATTGATTTGAGGTTTATTTCTTCTTATGTCATATAAAATTTATTTGGTAGCAAGACTTGATCAACCTTGTTAACAAGTATATTTTAATGCATAAGAGAGCTAAACAACATTTCTTTCTTTCTTTCTCCCTCCACTTATTTTACTTGCTGTAGCACCTTTTGTTTTGCAATATGCTTTAGTTGTTTAAGATTTTGGAAATCATTTTCCTGCGCAGTAATAATTAATTTAACACCCAGAAATGTGCATTTTTCGAAGTTCTCTAAAAATTACAAAAATTACACCGTTGGTCCTATTTTTCGACGAGGCACTGGGAGTACCAGAGGATGACCTGTGGGGCACCAGAGGGTGCCACACCACAGGCCGGCGCGGCCAAAGGTGGGCGCGCCACCCTGTGGTGTGGGCCCCTCCTTGCCCCACTACTTCATCCCCTCCCAGCATCTTCTCTCTCCCGAAAAAACTCGCACCAAGTTCCTCTCACTCGTGTTTCTGCTCAAGAACTCGCGATTTTTCGATCTCCTTGCTCAGCCCAGATTTCTGTCTGAAATTTGGCACATTTACTCCTTGGTATGTGACTCCTTTGATTGTCCAATTAGAATTTTGTTTGGTTGAGTATATCTTGAATATTTTGCTGCTGTAGATAACATGTTTAGTGAGCTTGCATGCTTGTTCTAAGTGGAAGAAACTAGTTTTGATGCATGTTTAGTACTCTAGCAAGTTCCTATAGTAGTTCCCTTCAATTATATACCTCGAAATCAAATTTTATAATGGTTGTTGAAAATTTCAGAAAATGGAGGGGAGTATGCACCAACTTAACCAACAAGAGTTGGAGGTACAGCAAGTCATGAGAGTTCATCGTGAAGAGGGAGTATACCCCTCTTATTACCCATGCACGGATTTTATGCGGAATGCAGGAATCCTGCAAGATGTTCAAACACTGATTTCCAATGCAGGGTTGGAAGGTTTTACTGTTGGTGAACCTCACCAATATGCTAAACTAACGGTGTCGGTTGTGCAGGATTTCGAATTCCATCGGTCTCAAACTAACCCCATGGTCCGGTACAAGATTTATAACAAAACTATCAACTTGCCTTTCAGTGATTTTTGTACAGCAATTAGAGTGCCGCGGTGGGGATCCTGCGAGAAGATCCGCGGGAGCTCTCAAATCTTTATACAATGATTTGTAATGGGAGGAGCTTCTCCAATGATGGTGGTAAGATTAGTAGCATTCAACAGCCAGCTATCCGCTACTTTGCTTATTTCGTTACAAAGTGCGTTCTTGCGAGAAGGACTGGAGGTAAATTATCTGTCCAAGATTTGGCTTTCTTAGCTGCTGCTTTGCAACAGGATAGGACTTATAATTTGGGTGCTTTAATAGCTTGTAGACTTGCTACTAACCGTGAGAAAGGAGGAATTTGTGGAGGTCTTATCGCCTCTCGCTTATTAGCTATGCATGGTGTAGGACCTCACCATTTAGATATTCCGCTTTCTATAGAGAAGCTTGATGTTGTTTCCATGATTAAACATGAATTTATTTCAGATGCATCTAATTTGAACAACCTGCATTATAGGATAACTTTGTATAAGAAAAATTGGAGCATAACTAAGAAAATTGAAAAACTAGTACGATTGCCTGCACCTGCTCTGTTTAACCTTGATGCCAGGAAAGGGTGGTCGATCACAGAAAATGAGCTAAACGCATACATAGAAAGGGAAAGCCGTCGTGCAAGGGAAGGTGAGGAGGAGGCCGAGGAGCACCCCGACTCTTCATCCGATGCAGCGAGCTCCTCATATCAACATCATGGTCATGTGGAGCCTCCACGATATTCTTCTGCGCAGGGGCCTTATTATCACTCCATGTATGATCCACCGGCGTGGAACTCCGACCCTCGTTGGGAATGAACTCCACTTGGGCCAAAAGCCTAAGCTTGGGGGGAGGTATACCGGCATCACTCATTCTTTGCATATTATGGTTGCTGGATACTTGTACATACTTGTTTAGTTTCTTAGAGTGGTTTTCTAATGAGAAGGAGATGATATTTGGGGAAGTGCTGTCCAAAAACAGATTCTGGGCTGTTACCAAAAAAATTCGTACGCACAGCCAGAAAGTTATTTTGAGCTGCCAATTTTTGAGCATGTTCCCCAGGTTGTTATCTAACTTTCATTAGTTGAACACTTTTTGGTCTGAGCAATGGAAGATTTTTGTTAATTTCGATTTCTGTACTGCTGTCAGGATTTGGCAGATTTCTGTCATCCTGCTTTTCTGTGTTTTGTTAGTTTGCATTCTCTTGTTTTCGCTTTGTTTCTTTCCTAAAACACAAAAATACCAAAAATATTTCTGTTGTTTCTCTTCACCATTTATTTATTTGGTTCTTTGCTCTTATTTTACTTCGTTTGCTATCGATAGTTTGCCATAAGAAAACCCAAAAAGATTTTGCTTTGTTTTTTCTTGTTTCTTTTGTTCTTGTTTCCAATTCGAAAACACCAAAAATATTTGCTGTTCTTCTTTGGTTTGTAAAGTTCATCATGAGTTCAATGGTCTTCGGTGGCTGGAGCGTGGTTTTCATTTCATATTATCCAAGCTACACAAGTGAAAAGGCAATAATGACGATCTACGACAATCTGATTGTGGTGAGAGGCTGGTATGAACTCTATTTGTTTTCATTTTTGTACATATACTCATCCATGTGAGCATGCTTAGCTGGTTCATGTGAGGTATATGTTATTTGAGAAAGTCTAGTAGTTCATGATCTCTCATGTTTAGCTCCAATTTATTAATATGAGTAGCATGTCATGGATGTTCGCTTGCATTGTTTTATTCATAAGTAAGTATGGCATTGTGGTATCCTCCTCTGAATAATTCATTTATATCGACTTGGCACATGCTCACGCATGCATATGACTGAACAAAAGTCAATTAAGCCTCGATGATTTATATTGCTTGAGTTCTTGTATCATTTTTATGCCTCCGTTAATTTATTTTGCCGCAAGCATGATTATGACAGTTATTGCTCTCTTGATTTGTCGCTCCCTAGTCTTTTGCTAGCCTTCACTTGTACTGAGCGGGAACGCGCTCGTGCTTCCAAACACCTGAAAACCAAGTTGTTCCAAAGTGTCCACCATAAATACCTATGCATGGCATTTCAAACCATTCCAAGTAAATTCTCATGCGCTACCTTTAAAACCTTCAAAATGCTTCTCAATTTGTGTTAATGTTTCATAGCTCATGAGGAAGTATGTGGTGTTTAGCTTTCAACCTTGTCATTTACTTTTGACGGACTCTCATATGGACTAGTGGCACATCCGCTTATCCAATAATTTTGCAAAAAGAGCTGGCAATGGGATTCCCAGTCCAAATTAATTAACTTAAATAGACACTCCTCCATGGTTTGTGATTGTTGGACGGCACCCGAAGGATTCGGTTAGCCATGGCTTGTGTAAGCAAAGGTTGGGGGAGTGTCATCATCATAATAAAACTTAAATAAAAAGGCACTCCTTCATGGTATGAGATTGTTGGCAGGCACCCGAGGATTCGGTTAGCCATGGTTTGTGTAAGAAAGGTTGGAAGGAGTGCCACATAAACATGCAAATAATTCATGGGAGCCGCTCTTGGGAGTCCGGTTGATGAGGTAGTTAGTGTACCCATTACCATTCGTTGACAACAACAAACACCTCTCAAAATAATTTTACTCCTGCTTTACAAATGAAAAGCTCTAGCGCATGTTAATCCCTGCTTCCCTCTGCGAAGGGTCAATCTTTTACTTTTATGTTGTGTCTCCATTCTTTCTTTGAGCACTATCTTGAGAGCACAACTGTCATTCTTAGCATAATATGCTTGTCTCAAAATATGATTGATTGTAGTATAACTTTGATGCTTTTATCTTTGACAATCACTACTTCTAGTCTTTCTATGAACTCAAGAGGTGCCTCGGCATTTATGTTTTGCCGATCAAATACGGGCAAGTAAGATACCACTTTATCATATTCTCTTATGAACATTGCAATCCTGCTTATATACATGATTCATGATGCTTATTATTAATTGTTGGTACCTCTCCATGATTGACATAGCTGTTGGATGATCTTATTTGCATATATCTCATTATGAACTGCTTAAGTATTAGCCATAGCATGAGAATATATACATCATATGAGCAAATGTGTTCGTGAAAGTTCTTTTATCGCTCAGTTGTTAACTGAATTGCTTGAGGACAAGCAATAAGCTAAGCTTGGGGGAGTTGATACGTCCAAAACGTATCTACTTTCCCGAACACTTTTGCTATTGTTTTGCCTCTAATTTGTGTATTTTGGATACAACTAACACGGACTAACGCTGTTTTCAGCAGAACTGCTCTGGTGTCTCGTTTTTGTGCAGAAATCCAACTTTCGGGAAAATCCTTGGAATTTATGCAGAAGGCCCTATTTTACAGAATACGACGGAGCCAGAAGGACAAGTGAGGTGGAGGCCCGAGGGCCCCACACCATAAGGCGGCGCGGCCTAGGGGGGGCCCGCGCGGCCCTATGGTGTGGCCCCCTCGGTCGGCCTCCGACGCCCCCCTTCGGACTACTTATCGGGTTCGACCTAAAAACGCACGAGAGAAGTCGAAGTCGCCAGAAACCCTCCGAGCCGCCACATCGCGAAACTCCGTCGCGGGAGCCAGAAGTCTCGTTCGGCACTCCGCCGGGACGGGGAATTGGAGGAGATCTTCACCGCCATCACCGCCAACGCCTCTCCATCGACCAGCCATGTTTCCCCCATCCATGTGTGAGTAATTCCCCCGCTGTAGGCTAAAGGGGATGGTAGGGATTGGATGAGATTGGTCATGTAATAGTCATAAGATTGTTAGGGCATAGTGCCTAGTATCCGTAGATGTCACTTTTATGATATTGTTGCAACTTGTTATGCTTAATGCTTGTCACTAGGGCCCGAGTGCCATGATCTCAGATCTGAACATGTTATTGATTCATGAAGATATTCGTTGTTTATGATCTTACCCAAGTTGTATACACACGTCGCTGTCCGGAACCAATGGCCCCGAAGTGACGGGACAACCGGAGGGAATGGTAGTGATGTGAGGATCACATGTGGGAAGACCCGGGTAGGGCAATGGACGCGGAGCGGCCGGCTTGAGGTTGGCCGGCTCGCGGCAAAGGCCTGAGGAGCAGCCGGCTGGAGCCGTGGCCGGCTGCCTCGGAGCCGGCTGGCTCTAAGTCCTAGTCGGCCTGGCTGCGGCCTTCAACGCTGTAGCTGGGCCGGCTTCTACAAGCCATATCCGACGGGGTTTGTACCTCGGACCGACTCGAGGCTGGCGAGTCTTGCACGGAAGGAACCGGGTAGGTGAGCCGGGTTCAAAGGTCCACGCTGACCTCATCTCCCGTAAAGTACGGGGCACTGTAGAGCAGCAGTGCCACGCGCCGGACAAGCCATCATGGCGTACGTCGAGCCGTACGCGCTACGAGCATGATGACGACAACGACGCACCTCCCACGCCGCTGACCTGAGCAGGCGGATGGGACGTGCCACTACGCTCAACGGCTCCCTGGCGTCAGCGCCTCGGGAAGGGACGGGAGCCGAAGCCGGCCATGCTGGCCACTAGACCTTAGGGACTTATATGTAAAGTGCCGGTGCCTATATAAGCCGGGCTACCCCCTCGTGCGGGGGACGATCGATCAGTTCTCATTCACTAGTCTTAGAGCTGCCCTGTGAGAGAGACCTTCGTCTACCTTAGCCTCCCAGGAGCAGCCGGATATACAGCTCAAGGAGCACCATTGTACTGTGTGATCATCTTATACACTCATAGCAGGAGTAGAGGTGTTACCTCCATCGGAGGGCCTCGAACCTGGGTACGTCGCCGTGTCGCTCGTGCCCATACCCGCTTCCGGATACCGCCGTGAGACCACTAGGAACCACTTCGATTAGCCACCCTATGGCATATGTCATGGCGATACCCACGACATTTGGCGCCCACCGTGGGGCCTTCGGCGTCCGCGGCCGGTGTCTCCATCGGACGGGCCTCGCCACCACCGGCGAGAGGGTCGCTTCGGGCTTGATGCGGAGATTCGGCTCCCCGACTGCGTCGGCGACAACGTGGCTGCTTCGCCGACCGCCATTCCTGCCGGCGGCAACATCATCAGCCGGCGGCTTCGACGTCTACGTCGCCACCGTCGCACCGCGCTACCCGCGCGAGATCGTGCGCTGCGCAAGCCCTCCCCTGGAGCCGGCGCCAGCCTCACCACCACCGGCCCTTGCATCATGCAGGAGGTCATGGCCACCGGCGACGACGCCGGAGGCAAGTCCACGCGCATCCGCGGTCCTGAGTTGGAGCGCAACAAGGACACCGGCGCATCCGCCTCGGGCGCAAAGGCGCCGCCACCACCGTCCCGGCTGGAGGAAGTCCGGGCAAAGCTGAGCACCCCGCTCACGCCTGGTGCCGACCCCACCACCATCGAGAAGGACCTGGAGGAGCACCGCCAGCTCCTCCTCAAGCAAACAGAAGAGCTGGCTGCTGCAAAGCGCCAGTGGGAGATCTCCAGCGCCGAGTTCAACCGCGCGCACGGCCTCACGCCCGCCGGCGACAACCCAAGCCGGGCGGCGGATCCGCCCGAGGAGGCGCTTTGGGCGCGAGATCGCCCGGGACGCGCGGCATCGCCGGCTCCGTCTACGGAGCTACCCATCTACAACACCCCCGACAAGAACATGCTCGCGGCGAAGCCGCCGCGGAAGGCTGCACCGCCTCGAAGGGCGGCCGAGTTACGCCGACAAGCGAGCGGGTGGCGAAGGTCAAGGCGGCCAACCGGCGACCAAGGACCCCAGTGCGCCCATGCCCCCCGAGCTTCTCACTCGTGGCGCTGCGGGCAACGACCGAATGGTGAGGGACACGGCCGATCCACCTGCACCAAGCGGCGAGCCGACACGGA
This sequence comes from Lolium multiflorum, assembly GCA_030979885.1. Taxonomy (NCBI): domain Eukaryota; kingdom Viridiplantae; phylum Streptophyta; class Magnoliopsida; order Poales; family Poaceae; genus Lolium; species Lolium multiflorum. The sequence goes on along the minus strand of CM061752.1, from coordinate 88,725,737 downwards.
ACACCCACGCGAGTTTCGGCCCAAGCCGGCCGCCCAGTGGCAACAGCGGCCGCAGCCGGCCACCATCAAGCCGGCAGGACGACGAAGAAGAGTACGAGAGGCCGTCCACCATCAAGCATCGCGCAGCTCCGAACCGGCCGGCCGGCGCGGAGGCAGCTCGGACCGGGCGCGCGGCCGGCCGAGACGCGTCGCCTCGACGGCTGGTCGAATCCCGCATCGCGGAGGAAGAAGGGCCACCCCCAAGTGCTCGGGCCGCGGATCATCAACGAGCCCATGATTGACGGCTTCCAGCTCCCCCGCGACACGCCCAAGTACGACGGCACGGCCAGCGGAGGCGGCTGCAGGACTACTCCACCGCGGTCGGCATCGCCAAGGGCAACAAGCGCTGGGCCGTGCGCTACTCCCCCTCATGCTGCTCGGCTCCGCCGCACGGGTGAACAACTTTGCCGGCCGGCGGCATCAACGGGCGCTCGACTTCGAGGCGGCTTTCATCGAACTTCACCGGCACCTACCGCCGGCCGGGTCGCCCAACGGCAGAGATGTGCAAGCGGGCGCAGGGAGACGGACCGTGCATACAGACGCGCTGGTCGAGATGCGCAACTCCTGCGAGTGCACGAGATCGAGCCGTCGGCTTCTTCATGGCCGGGCTGGGCAACACCATGCTTGTGGCACAAGCTGCGCCGCAGTGAACCCAAGACGATGGCTGCCTTGATGGCCATCGCAGACAAGTATGCGCTGGCTGAAGGAGACCGACGGCTCACGTGCGCTAATCCTTGGGCCCCCATGAGCCGGCCGAGGGCGGCCACCATGGCAGCCGGCGGGACAACTACCGCGGCAAGAGGCACGGCGACCGGCGGACCGCCGTGCGGCTCGGCCCACGTGGCAGCCGTGTCGGACCACGCGGCTGGCGGAAGCCGGCGCCAGAGGACCCGCCTGGAAGCCGAAGTACACCTTCGAGCGGATGCTCGACTCGCCGTGCAAGTACCACGGCGGCAAGAACCCCTCCAACCACTCCACCCGCGGCTGCCACTTCATGAAGCGGCTGACGAGCGGCGAGCCCCTTCCGCCTCCACCCCCACTCCACCCGGCCGGCGGGCGGGTGGCCGGCGCGAAGCCAACAACCTCGAGCACCACGGGGCTAACCAAGTGCACCATGGCGGCCGGTACATGGCGAGGATGCCACCTACATCATCTTCACCTCCGAGCCCGAGGACAAGACGAGCCAGCAGCGCCGTTCCCTCGAAGTCAACGCGGTCATGCCGCCGGTCCCCCAAGAGTACCTTTGGTCGAGACGAGCCATCACCCACGATCGCGCGACACACCGGCTGTCCTACGAAGCGAGGACTACGCCATGGTCCTCGACCCCACCATCGGCACAACCCGGCGCAGCTTGCGTTTCGCGCGTCCTCATGGATGGGGGCAGCAGCATCAACATCCTCTACCGCGACACCGCCCGCAAGGCGGGCATCCGGAGGCAGTTGCGCCCCGCCCCACCGTCTTCCATGGCATCGTGCCGGGCCACTGCTGCCAGCCGATCGGCCGGATCACTTCGGAGGTCATGTTCGGCAAGCCGGACAACTTCCGCACGAACATCGAGTTCGAGGTGGTGGACCTCGTGAGTCCTAACACGCGCTCCGGCGGGCCGGCCCGACCAAGTTCATGACGGTGCCCCACTATGAGGTACACGAAGATGAAGATGGCCTAAAGGGGTCATCACCGTGCCGGCGACTATCGCAGCTCCATGGACTTGCGCCACGCGAGCTCCAAGATGGCCCAGCACTGGTCGCCACCGCAGAAGCGACTCATCCACGACGCCGTTGCCTTGGCCAAGGCCGCGCGCGGACATGCCGGTATGGGCAACCGGTGGGGCGACTCACTTCCGGTAGGCCGACAGCACGAGAGGATCACGCTCGACCCGGCCCCGGCGGACAAGTCGTCACCATCGGTGCCGGCTTGATAGCAAATAGGAAAGCGAGCTCACCAGCTTCCTCCGTGAGAATCGGGACATCTTCGCATGGTCTCCAAGGGACATGCCGGGTGTGCAGGGGAGTTGGCGACACACCCCCACGTGGCTGAAGCCAAGCCGGTGAAGCAACCTCTCAGGCGCTTCGCCGAAGAACGAAGGAAGGCCATCGGTGAAGAAATTGCCCGGCTCCTAGGCGCCGGCTTCATCATGGAATCTTTCCAGACTGGTTGGCGAACCCGGTCCTGGGTTTGAAGAAGAACGGCTCCTGGCGCATGTGTATCGACTACCAGCCTCAACAAGGCGTGCCCGAAGGACCCCTTCCCCTTGCCGCGCATAGATCAAGTCATAGACTAGACTGCCGGCGCTGCGAACTGTTGTCTTTTCTAGATGCCTACTCAGGCTACCACCTTTGAATCAGGCTGATCAAATAAAGACTTCGTTCATTACCCCGTATGGGGCTTACTACTACACGACTATGCCATTCGGCTTGAAAAATGCAGGCGCCACCTACCAAGGTGCATGCAAAAGTGTTTGCGGGATCAAATCGTTCACTCATACGTGGATGATGTCGTTGTAAACCAAGGAGATGCCTACCCTCCTTGATGACTTGAGAGAAACCTTCACCAATCTGCGATTAGGATGAAGCTCAACCCGGCCAAATGCACGTTGGCGTGCCCGGCCAACTCTGGGCTACCTCGTCTCTCGGCGAGGAATCGAAGCCAACCGGAGAAGATCGAGTGCCATTGAGAAGATGGAGGCTGCCGGGCCTCAGGACGTCCGAGAAGTTCACGGATGCGGCCTCCTTGAGCCGCCGTCGGCCGGCTGAGGAGAGCAGCACGCTGTATCAATTGATGAGGAAGGCGGACAAGTTCGTCTGGTCACCGCGGCGGATGAAGCCTTTCGTGACTTAAAGCGCGTGCTCAACCGCGCAATCACTTCGCCGGGTTCAATGGAGCCGTCTTTGTTGTACATCGCAGCCACCAACAGTGGTTAGCGTCGTCTGGTGGTGGAGCGCAAAGAAGCGCCAACGGGGAGCGGTGGTTGGCGCAGTCTACTATCTCGGCGTGCTGTCCCCGGTCAAGCGAACTACCCCGCTACTGCAGAAGGTCACCTACGGCGTGTACATGGCCAGCTCAAGCACTACTTCCAAGAGCACCCCATTAGGGTGGTGGCCCGCGCCCTTGGCGGAAATCATCGGCAGCAAGGATGCCAACGGCCGGGTTGCCAAGTGGGCCCTGGAGCTAGCCGCCCACACCATCCTCTGAGCCACGTACGGCCATCAAGTCGCGAGATCCTCGCGGACTTCTTCATCGTCGTGGCCGAGATGCATGCCTGCCGCCTGACTCCCACCTTGGAAGCTGCATCGACGGCTCGAAGATGCGAAACGGCTTGGGAGCCGGCATTGTCGTCACTTCCCCCAAGGGAGATCGGCTGGACTTCCTGCAGATCCACTCCGCCGCATCCAACAATGTGGCGGAGTATGAAGCGCTCATCCATGGGCAAGCTGGCCAAGGAGATTGGCGTGCGTCGCATCCTTTGCTTCGGCGACTCCGACTTGGTTATACAGCAAGCATCAGGCGACTGGGACGCGAAGGACGCCAACATGGCCTCATACCGCTTCCACGTCCAGCAGCTATCCGGCTTCTTCGATGGCTGTGAATTCCACCATGTGCCACGAGCAAACAATGAGGCGGCAGATGCCCTATCCAAGATTGGCTCGACCCGGCCAAGCCATTCCGCCGGGCGCTTTGCCCTGGCGGTTCTCAAGAAACCGTCCATCATACCGGTCACCGGACTCGGATTCCATATTCGTGCCGGCTGACCCGGGGGTCAGCCGAACCCGGGGGCTTCATTGCCCAAGTCGGGGCTTATCGCCCAAACCCGCCGGCTCTCAGCCGAACCCGGGCTTATCGGTCCAACGCGGGGGCTTCTCCCAAACTCGGGGCTTATCAGCCAAACCCGCGCTTCACAGCCGAACCCGGCGACCACGCAGTCGAAACCGGAAGCTCCGAAGATGGAGGCCTTGGTGGTTAGCGTGTTTGAAATAAAATGCGTACCATCATGGGCACAAGAATTCCTCTCCTACCTCACCGATGGTGTGCTGCCCAATGACAGGGTTCAAGCTAGGCAGATTGAGAGAAGGGCCAAGGCCTATACAATCATCAACCACGAGCTGTACAAACGCAGCGTAAGTGGGGTGTTCCAGCGGTGCGTCGAGCCGGCTGAAGGGATTGAACTCCTACGGGAAATCCACCGGGGAGAGTGCGGCCATCACGCCTCCTCCAGAGCCATAGTGGCCAAAGCTTTCCGGCACGGTTTTTACTGGCCGACTGCGCTCAGAGACGCAGAAGACTTGGTGAAGAAGTGCAACGGCTGTCAGCGCTTCGCAAAGCAAAGGCAAACGCCGGCTTCCGCCTTAAAACCATCCCCATTACCTGGCCGTTTGCCGTATGGGGCTTGGATATGGTGGGCCCATTCAAGACAGCCCGAGGCGGCATGACGCATCTCTTGGTGATGATTGATAAATTCACTAAGTGGATCGAGGCCAAGCCGTCAAGAAGCTAGATGGCTCCACAGCCGTCACATTCCTCAAGGAGATAATCGCGAGATACGGCTACCCGCATAGCATCATCACCGACAACGGCGGCAACTTCGCCGAAGGCATTTTCAAGCGCTACTGTGGGGAGATGGGGATCCGAATGGACCTGTCATCCGTAGCACACCCGGAGACCAACGGCCAAGTGGAGAAGGCAAACGGCTTGATCCTAGCCGGCATCCGCCTCGGCTGGTGGAGCCGCTGAGCGCTCAGCCGGCCGCTGGATTGAAGAGCTGCTCTTTGCGTGGAGCTCGCGCACAACGCCAAACCGCCTCGCCGCTTCACGCCCTTCTTCCTCGTATACGGGGCCGGGCCGCCCCTGCCGACTGACATCGAGCATGACGCGCCAAGGATCAAGCTATACACGAAGCCGAAGCCAAAGAAGCTCGCGAAGATGGAGTCGACCTGGTTGAAGAGGTCCGGCTGATGGCCGAATCCAGGTCCACCGTATACCAGCAAAGCCTCCGTCGCTATCACAGCCGAAAGGTTAAGTCCTTAGCATTCCGAGAAGGAGACCTAGTGCTCCGGCTGATCCAACGGACAGCCGGACAGCATAAACTAGCATCCCCATGGGAGGGTCCCTTCATCGTGAGCAAGGCAGTAGGCAATGATTCCTACTATCTCATAGATGCCCAAGAGGCCAAAAAGAACAAGGCGAGCAAAACTGACGAGGAGACAAAACGTCCCTGGAATGTCAGGTTGCTTCGACCATTTTACACTTGAGAGCAGGAATGTATGTATCCCTTGTATCCCTTTGGTAAGCTATGAAAAAGCATGCGCCAAGAGCGCCGTTTCCGACAAGTTTTTCGCACACTCTATTTCGTTTCGCCAATTGGCTTGAACCCTTTCACGCGACGGCTCAGTAACGTGATCTGATTTCCGACAGCCGGCTTCCGACCAGCTACAGACCGCAACCCGGCTGTCCGGCTGGCGGGAGTAAGGCCTAGGGAACAAACACGCGAAAAACGGCTAAGGAAAGAGTAAAAGCGAGTTGACTTGCAACCTTTCATAAAAGTGTCGGACTGCCGAAATCGACTCGTTCGCGAAATACTATCGCCTCACTCAGCGGCACGCTCTTGATCCGGCGACGGACCTAATCGGCAAGGGCACAGCCAAAGAGTGGGGCGGATGGGAAAAAGCAAACAAGTCGGAAGAAAGCAAGCCGGCACACAAATGATTAACAAACACATTAAAGTGCATCATAATAAAAAAAGGCGATAATATTGTCTTTACATAGGCACCCGGCATTCCGGGGATTTAATAACTTGTCTTGGCAAAAGCGAAATTGCATAAACAGGAAAGTCTAGACACCGGCTGGAGCAGGACCAGTCGGATCAACAGCAGGTGGCGGAGAATCCATCTCGACCCCTTCGTCTTCACCTCCTCCTCATCAGAGTGAGGGTTCGGATCTGCGATGAAGACGCGCTTGTCGACGAAGTCGGCGATGGCGCTGGCTCGGGCAAGCCGGGCGGCCTTCTGTTCGGCCGAGAGCTCCTCCTCCACGCCGGCTCGCCGATACTCGAGCTGCCCCAGGTCCACCTCGTTGTACCAGGAGAGGACGAAAGACGCGCCATGTCGGCGCCGGACGCGTGGCGACCCCTTCCGGTCGATGAAGCGATCCGGCGCCTCGCTCGATCAAGGAAGCGAGGCTGGAGATGTCTTGCGGCGCCTCCTTGTCGGGCCACAGCATCGGCACCAGCTCCTCAGCCGCCTTCCGGAGCTCCCAGCCAAACTTGGTGATGGGCTCGACGCGGGCAGCCAGGGACGACAGGTGGTCCTCCATGGTGAAGCTCGCTGAGCTGCCCTCGCCAGTCGCCCGCCCCCTCGCGCGCATCGCCAACGGCCGCCAAGGCGGCATCCTGCGTCTCCGGGAAGGCCGCTGCAAGAGGAAACATGTCAAGTCATGTGCCGGGCCAAGCTGGAAAATGCAAACTTTCGAAGTCCTAAAGTAAGGCGCGGCAACGGCACGAGCCGATCGCCCCGGCCCGAAGATGGAGATTCCGAAGCTCTAAAGTAGGATCGCAGGCCGGCACGAACCGACCGCCTCGGCCCGAAGATGGAGATTTCGAAGGATAAAGAAAGACTGGCGGCGGCCGCGCACGAGCCGCGCTCCCAGCCCGAAGATGGAGAGAGCGAAAAAAGTTGGTTTCTGCCGCGGAACCGACAGCCGAAAGCCGGCAAAGGGGAAGGAAACATAGACACTCACCCGAGAAACCGACATCGATCGCGCCAATCAGGTCCGTCCAATGCTTGGCAGTAGCCGTCAGCTCCGTGGACTTGGCGGTGACTTCCGCCGAAGCGCAAGCCGTTCTCCACCTCGCGCCCGCCGCTCAGATCCTCTACCTTCTCCTTCTCCGCCGTCCTAAGGAGGGTGAGCCTCGGCGAGATGGTTCTTCTCCCAGCGCGCGGCAGCCGCGTCAACTCCCATCGGCCACCTTAAGCTTGGCGGCTGCACGGCCCGCCTCCTCGCTCTCGGCGCATTGAGCGCGAGCAACCCGGAGATCCCTCTCCAGCTGCGGGACCTTGGCGGCCTCAACTAAGAGGCAGCCGGAAAGAAATATCAGCCAACAGAGACAAAAGAAAAAAGACATTAAGCCAAAAGAAGCAAGAGCTTACCCTTGGCGGCCTCCAGCTCACGAGCCAAGGTGCCCCGCTCAATCTTGGCCTTGTGGTAGCTGGTCACCACCTTGTTGTACAAGACGGTGCGCCGCTCGTCGACCATCTGAAAAAAGAGTCAATCGTTTAGGCGAAACCTGGGCCGGCTCCAAGCAGCCGGCCCATGCCTCGGAGGGCTACCAAGATAACAATAAAATCGCAACAAGATGAGACGCCACCTACCTTGTCAGCTTCCTCCAGCGTCGCCAGCTGGGCCACGGGGCCTCGGCGGCTTTGCTCTTGAGGCTGGCGCGGTAGCCGGAGTAAAGCATCTTCAAGGGCGCCGTGCCAGGCTGCCCCTCCCGGCTGATGATCTCGCAGGAGTCCGCCTGGTTCCAGGCTTTCTCCATGGTGCGCCCGAGCCGGCCGGAGTCCGAGGCGGGACGGCACGCCACCAACCGGCACCCTTGGCCACGTGAAGACAATGGGCGACACCGCCGGGCCTCTTCGACCTCACCAATGCCCGGGAGTCGGCATCCTCGGCGCGCGCCGCTCCTCCCGCTGCGGCCCCTTCCCAGTCGAGCTCCGTCCTCGGCGGCGGCGGAGGCGGCGCGGCCGGCCCGGTGGGAACCACCTCCGGCTCTTCAGCGGCGCAGCCCTCCGCCGCCGGCTCTCCCCGCCGGCGGGCACACCTTGGCCGGCTCCGGCAGCGGCCGAGCGGTGCACGGTGTGGAACAAGCCAAGAGCGGGCCTTTGGGCCGACTCACCCTCGCGCCCGCCCTGGCAGCTGAAGGAGGCGCGGCCGAAGAAGATGCCCCCGCAGGAGGCGGCGTAGCCACAGGTGGCACGACGACAACGGGCGGCGTGCGCGAACGTGTCGAAGGCGGCGACGTTGGCTCCCTCTGCCGCCGGAACGGCGGCGCAACACGAGCAGCCGGCCCAGAGGCACCGCCCTGGTTGAACTTTATGGCGGCCCTGGTCGAACAAACAAGAGAAGCTGAGTGCAAAGTAAGGAAAGAAAAGGAATCAAACAACAAAGAAAACAAAAAGGACTTACCCGGCCACCTCGGGGACCTTCTTGGGCCCTTGCTGGCGCAATCGCTTGGCCTGGCCCTCCCGGCCGCCGTGCTGGTGCGGCAGCCCGCTTCTTCCTCTTCGGCGCGGAAGTCGCCAGGCGGCGGCGGCCTCGTGCGCGAGGCACCGCCCGGACCGGTCGGCCCCGTGGTGGACGTGGCCGGCTCCTCCTCCTCCTCCTCCCGCTGCTCCGGCGAAGGCGGCGGGTTGTGCTTGGCCGCCCTGGTCGGGCACCGCCGGCAGTCGTCGTCGCCGGCTGGTCGCCGGCTTGGTCGCCGGATCCACGAGATCCGCCGTCCAGACTTGCGCGCCAAGTCGCCGTCCTCGATCTCTTGGCGGGGGAAGATCTAGAAAACAAGAACAGATGAATAACAAGCGAGCCACGCAGCCGCAGTCGAAAAGCACAAGCTACAACACCCGCTCGGGCGGCGCGGCCCGGTCGTAAGGCGGCAGCCCCCACGCCCGTCTTGTTGGCCTTGGTGAAGCTGTTCACCCGGCGGCGACTTGGGCCTTGGTGAGCGCTATCCTCGACGTCCGGGTCGGATCCAGCCGGCCGGACATAAGCCCGATCTTGTGGACACGGCCCTGGAGCGGGATCACCCGGCGCTACGTAGGTGCAGAGGAGGTCCTCGGCGCTCAGCCGGCCCTCAGTGACGCACTCCCCCAAGAAGTCCCAGAGAAGGTTGACCTCCGCGTCCGGATCCGCCGACTTGGCGTTGTGACCCCAGTTGAGCCGGGTGGTCGGAGGAGCCGGATTATACTCCGACAGGTTGATCCGGTCGAAGGCTGGGTTGGCGTTCTTCACATAGAAGAACGTCATCTGCCAGTTCTTCACCGAGTCGAGTCGGTATCTTCGGGAAGAACGAGCCGGCGCGGGGATAGATGGAGGCGCAGCCGCAGGTCCTCAGGCGGCCCTCGGTCATTTGCGACTTGAGGTAGAAAAGCCGGCTCCGAAGTCGACGTCGGGCCACAAGCCGGCGTAGCCCTCCATAAAAGCCACATAGCAGCTAAGGAGGACGCACGCGTTGGCCGGCAAGTGGTGAGGCTGCAGGCCGAAGAAGTCCAAGAACCGGCGGAAGAAGGCCGAAGCCGGCAGACCTAGCCCGCGGTCGAGGTGCGCGCCGAAGACGACGCGCTCACCGGGCTCCGGCTTGGGCTCCACCTCCTCGCCGGGCGCTCGCGTGACCACCTCCGGAGGAATCCGGCGGAGGCGCACCAGCCGCTCGATGTCGTCATCGCGCATGTACGAGCCCCTCCAGGACCCGCTGGCGGAGGCCATGGACGAAGAAGAGGAGGAAGAAGACCAATCAAGATCAAAGGGAGAAGAGGAACCGCTCCTCACCGGAGGAGAGCGCGGCGGCGATGAGCGCAGCGTCGAGCCGCGGGGTCCCGTGGCGCCGGCTTGGCGTGCGGACGGCTGCCGAACGGCGGAGAGCTCCGGCCGCGAAAGGTCGCCGAGGTTCGCCAGGAGGTCACTGGAGAAGAATCGGCGGCGTGCGAGAGCGCTCAAGCGAAGAAAGCGAGAGAGAGAAGAAGCAGTGGCGCAAGGAAGAAGAAGAGTGCCTCGGTACCGCGCGGGGGGCATTTATAGCCGTCCCGCACGCCCGTTACGCAGCCACGTGGCGATCGTGGGCCACGATGGGATTAACTGCGCCGAAACCGCCCCACACGACGCCGGCAGTTACCAGAAACGGCCGCACCACTTCGCCCACTACCGCAGAAAATCCGGAAGGGCGGTGATGTGACCATACGAAACGGCCACGCTGACGAAGCCGTCAGAACGGTCAAGTCGGGCGCGGGACTCGAGGCGGCGGAGTTGCCGGTGTACCCGAGCCGGAGCCGGACGATAAAACCGACCCGGCCCCAAATTCTGGCAACAAGCCGGAAACGTCTTCAACACTTAAGAAAAAGTGAAAACGACAGGAGCAAAAAAGGGCGTCCGGCTGGAGGAGGCGAGCCGGACGAGGGCGCAGCCGGTTGAATGAAAATTCTCAGCTGGCCCCTCCGGGAGCCGCCAAGCGAGAGATATATAGAAGCCAGGGAAACCTGCCTAGGTCCTTCTTAACACGGGACCTTGCCGGCTCGGGGCTAATGTCGGGAAGACCCCAGGTAGGGCAATGGACGCGGACGGCCGGCATGAGGTTGGCCGGCTCGCGGCAAAGGCCGGCGAGGAGCAGCCGACGGAGCCGTGGCCTGCTGGGAGCCGGCTGGCTCTAAGTCCTAGTCGGCCCGGCTGCGGCCTTCAACGTGTCGGGGCCGCTTCTACAAGCCATATCCGGCGGGGTTTGTACCTCAGACCGACTCGAGGCTGGCGAGTCTTGCCCGGAAGGAACTGGGTAGGTGAGCCGGGTTCAAAGGTCCACGCTGACCTCATCTCCCGTAAAGTACGGGGCACTGTAGAGCAATAGTGCCACGCGCCGGACAGGCCATCATGGCATACGTCGAGCCGTACGCGCTACGAGCATGATGACGACAACGACGGACCTCCCACGCCGCGGCCCGAGCAGCGGATGGGACGTGCCACTACGCTCAACGGCCCGCGTCGCGCCTCGGGAAGGGACGGGAGCCGAAGCCGCCATGCTGGCCACTAGACCTTAGGGACTTATATAAAGTGCCGGTGCCTATATAAGCCGGGCTACCCCCTCGTGCGGGGACGATCGATCAGTTCTCATTCACTAGTCTTAGAGCTGCCCTGAGAGAGACCTTCGTCTACCTTAACCTCCCAGGAGCAGCCGGATATACTCAAGGAGCACCATTGTTGTGTGATCATCTTATACACTCATAGCAGGAGTAGAGGTGTTACCTCCATCGGAGGGCCTCGAACCTGGGTACGTCGCCGTGTCGCTCGTGCCCATACCCGCTTCCGGATACCGCCGTGAGACCACTAGGAACCACTTCGATTAGCCACCCTATGGCATATGTCATGACGATACCACGACATGTTCACGGAGTGTTAATGCTTTGCTCCGGTACTCTATTAAAAGGAGTACCTTAATTTCCAGTAGTTTCCCTAGAGGCCCGGCTGCCACCGGCTGGTAGGACAAAAGATGTTGTGCAAGTTTCTCATTGCGAGCACGTACGACTAAATATGGAACACATGCCTATTGATTGATTAGTACTTGTATACCGTTTTATTATTATCTGCAAATGCCCTCTTTTGATTGTTGTATGAGTTTCTCTCATCCATGCAACGCCCGTTAATCCGTCCCTGTGCCTACGGTATTTTAATCCTGCGTTTACTATGATCACTACTGCTGTCTTTATTTCACCGCTGCTGTTATTTCACTATTCCTCTGCTATAAACCGTTACCTACTTGATAAACTCTTGCGAGCAAGTCTGCTTCCAGGTGCTGAATTGACAACTCCGCCGTTAAGGCTTACAAGTATTCTTTGTCTCCCCGTGTCGAATCAATAAATTGGGTAATACTTCCCTCGAAGACTGTTGCGATCCCCTATACTTGTGGGTCATCGGGGCCGGAGGGGCCCACACCACGGGGTGGCGCGCCCTCCTTGGCCGCGCCGCATGGGGGCCAGCCCCGGGTGCCCCACCTGTCAGCCCTGTGCACTCCTGTGTTGCATTTCGAAAAATAAGACCAACGGTATAATTTTGTAAATTTTTGAGAACTTCGAAAAACGCACATTTCTGGGTGTTAAAATTACTAATTCAGGACAGAAAAAGATTTTCAAACTTCTAAACAACTTAAGCATCTTGCAAACCAAATAGTACTACAGCAAGTAAAACAAGTGGAGAAGGAAAGAAGTGTTGTTTAGCTCTTCCATGCATTTAAAATATACTTGTTAACAAGGTTGATCAAGTCTTGCTACCAAATAAATTTTACATGACATAAGAAGAAATAAACCTCAAATCAATCATGTTACCTTATATTGAATTGATATGGATCCCATCACAAGAGTTTGATATTCTTCTTTAGGCTCATATATTGGACAATCAATATCTCCCACTTTGATAGATCTCAAATTAGAAATTGTATTAACTCCATATACTTTATCAATCCTCTTGGGAAAATAGACAGTATGTTCCTTATCATCAACATTGAAGGTGACTTTCCCTTTATTGCAATCAATAACAGCCCCTGCAGTATTAAGAAAGGGTCTTCCAAGAATAATAGGCATATTATCATCTTCAGGCATTTCCAACACAACAAAATCAGTTAATATTAAGCAATTTTGAGTAACTTGAACAGAACATCTTCACATATACCAACAGGAATAGCAGTAGATTTATCAGCCATTTGCAAAGATATATCGATTGGTATCAACTTATCTAAATCAAGTCTCTTGTAAAAAGAAAGGCATCACACTAACTCCTGCTCCCAAATCACATAGAGCAGTTCTAACATAATTATTCTTGATGGAACAAGGGATAGTTGGTATACCTGGGTCTCCCAACTTCTTTGGAACCTTGCCATTGAAAGAGTAATTAGCGAGCATAGTGGAAATCTCCTCATTAGGAATTTTCCTTTTGTTAGAGACAATATCTTTCATGTACTTTGAACTAGCAGTGACGCGCATTTGCGCGCCTAGAATGCCAATGTATTTTAGTTGTTTTTGTATTATGTTTTTTCATGGTCTATTTATACTAATATGCGTAGATAATATAGAACTGCTAGTGTTATCAAGAAAATGCATTACTAACTTTTACTTGGGCTATCACATTTATCCATTTACGAAACCCCCTATATAAAATAGATTTCTCTACTTTGTAGTAGATTAAAGGGAAATTATTATGTCATAAGTTGTAATCTCAAAATTTTAGATGATGTCTACAGAAATGGGATGATCTAATACATGAATCTTCAATTCATAGATGATAGAAGTGCCTAAAAAACTACATACACATACATAGCACCAATAGAAAAATGGACGTGTGGTTCTCCAAAACTCAATGAATAAAAGATGCTTTATTGGAGAATTGTAGTTCATTAAAATGGCTTGCAAATCGAATGCATTGAAGAGGTGGATATTTTAGTAGAATCCCAAGCCGAAGATTACTATGATCCATGAGTTCTCAACAGTTAACAATTACATAGTGAAAAAACAAATGTTTGATGAGATAATCTCTGAATTAATGTTACTATAGAGATGCAAAATATCAAACCTTAGCGAAATTGGAGGTCTATACATGGAGGGAAATTAACCGCGACAACTGAAAGCTTCCCTGCAACATATCAAACCTTAGCGAAATTGGAATGCACATTTCTTAGTAACTGAATTTTCAACGCCTAAACATACTGGCGATCTGGATCCAATTACCATTGTTCAACACCAGGAGATGCTTCTGTCGGCCTTGCCATGCCGCCTGGTCGTCCAGTCTTTGGATTTCCGTGTCTCCTTGTTGTGCCACAATGACCTCGAAGTCTGCACACGTATAGCATGGACATATAGTGAACTTTAAGTCCACACATGCATGCTGCTTACTCCCATAAGTATATCCTAAGTATATCCGTTTAGGCAACAAATCTTGGCATGTTGTACATACTGACAAAAACACCAGCACATTTGCAAGGCTAGACTATTTTCAATACACGATTTTGTCTAGTATTAAGTATGTCATATAGAATTATAAAGTATTAAGAAAAACATACATGAAAAATAATAAGTTACCATTTTACTTCACCTGTCTAAATATCATTTTATCAATAAACAAAGTTTGAATGCACATATCTTCTCTATTTGTTCTAATGCAATTTGACGTTGATGGATAATTAAACTCCAAATTCAAGCAGGACCATCTCAGTAAGATGATGCTTGTTCCAAAAAAAATGATAACTAAGAACTAAATAAAAAAAGTACTGTTTTTCTCTTTTAACTCAGAAAGCCATGGGAATGTTTTTTTGTGTTTAAAGAGACATGTGATTCCATTCGTGGAATATGTTCTCCAATAGGTTGATGTCACTTTTTTGTGCATTCATAGAAACTGTTCTCCAGTAGGTCGATACCACTGATTTATTTCACCAAATGACCGTAGATAACATCACCCAATGGAATGGTGGATGGGCAAGAAAATAGTACTCCCTCCGATTCATATTACTTGATGCTAATATAGATGTATGCAGACATATTTTTATTGTAGATACATCATTTCAGCATCAAGTGTATGGATCGGAGGGAGTATTTTCTACCAGGTAAGAAATAGCATCAAATGGATCATTCCAAACAAAATCCATCATTATAGCTGATGTCAAAGTCCAATAGAAAATATCATTATTTGTCACTGCTGGGGATACAGTATTCATATTTGTCAGCTGGAAGCATCGTTCCGAGTAAATACATGCATCCGATTACTATTTGCTTAGAAATCGTATTCTTCAGGTAATGGGAGTATATGCAATAATAATCACTCTATATTTTATCTATGGATTACGCAATGGAATAGGACACAATAAAATTACAATGAAGTAGCACCCAGAGCTTTACAATGCACTAAGTCACTGAAATAGGCTATAGACATGAATACACGTACTCTCTTTACTGATTGACCTACAACTCTAAAAAATAGGCTTTGCAAGTGTTATTGAAGTATTTTGTATAACTAACAGAAAATCCTAAAAAGGTTCACACATTTATTGGTTATCGTTAGTAGCAGTTATGCACAACATTGTAAAACACACTCTCACAGAATCTGAAAGTAATTTCAGTGTACAAACCTGAGTTTCTACATATTGAAGGGCAAAGCAGAGCTGCTCCAGATACGTTACAATGGTTGCCTTGGAATGATCCAATTAGGTTCTCCAGAGCGTACAAATTCGTATAGAATATCTGAACTTGCTTCCCTCCTGTGGAAGAATGGGCCTTCCTGTTCTCCGATATGAAATAATCCTAGTTATCACAGACCTGAAACAAAAGAAAAAAAAATTAGCTAGTTAATTAATACCTGGGTGTTTCTATTGCTAGAGAGCATGTAAGGGATCCAGCTGAAAACTGAGGTCAACGCACTCAATTGCCTTAAGCCCAGAAAAGCCATGCGATAAATTGTAAGAACAAATAGATTTTCTCAAGTCAAACCAACAGCGCGCCACTCTCCTTGCTTTCGGATCAATGAAACATTGTAAAAATAGAAAACAGCTATGTCTTGATCTACTTGCTTGGCATCGAACATGTTCGCAGAGCCGAGCAGAGCCAAACCTACAAAAGATTGACGTTCTAGCTCTGGGTTGGGACGGCCCAACTGCGGGGACACCAGAGTAGAATTGGATGCGTCGCCGCCACCGATTAACAATTTGCAGGATACAGAGAGGACCCGGGGAGGACAACGGCCAGGCCAGGGACATAGATGAGAAGGATAGGCGATCCAAGATCCAGCGGAGCCATGGCGACAGCGGCGACGCCGACCGCGAGAGAGCGGCGGCAAATCAGCCTTGGAATCGATTCACAACAGATTTAATCTAACCAAAGATTCAGCTGCGCCTTGCCGTGACAGCGGAGACGGTGGCGACGGCGGCCGCACGAGTGGCGGCAGCAAATTAGACTTGGCCTGGGGGAGAAGAACACCTGATATGGTTATGCGCATATCAAAATAGAAACCTGCGGAAATTATGGAGTTAATCTCCGTCGTTGCTCCTGATTTGATTATCCCAAACTAATCTACACCATTGATTGTCTGTTGTTTTAATAATATAATAGATAAGGAGGCAATTTAATAGCATCAGTCAAAGAGATTTGCAAAAACAAGGGTTTCATCCAATCACAAAATTTATTATAGTGTTCCTCCTCCTTTGATTTTAGTTCTTAATAGGAAAAGGCATTTGCTTTTGAACCCAAGGTTCTCTTTCATTACCATGTTTCTTAGCAATAAAACCTTCTTTAGTGTACTTTTTATGTTTAGCATGCTTTTCAGGTTCATTTTCAATCTCTTCTTTATCAGAAGCATCATTCTTATCATTATTTTTATCATGTTTATTACCACTTTTAGTTTCAGCATCAGAAATAGAAATACTATTAGGATCATTAACAGGTTCAGAGGATTCTACAACAGTTTTATGTTTCTTCTTCTTTTTCTTAGAAGGACCACTAGTTTCTTTAGTTCGTTGAGAATCTTGTTCTACTCTTTTGGGATGCCCTTCAGGATATAGAGGATCCTGGGTAGAAGCACCACCTCTAGTTGTTACTTCATAAGCATGTTTTTCTTTATGAGTATTTTTTAACAAGTCATTTTGCACTTTAGTAAGTTGTTCAATTTGAGTTTGAATCATATGAAAATGTTTAACAAGCATCTTAACATCGTTGGAGGTTCTCTCCACAATATCATGCAATTTGCTAATAGCTTGAGAATTTTCCATTAGATGATTCTCTACTCTCATATTAAAGTTATTTTGCTTAACAACATAATTATCAAATTCATCTAAACATTGATCAGGAGGTTTTGAATAAGGAATGTCTCCTTTATCAAAGCGTTGAAGAGAATGTACCTCAATCGTGGATGAAGGGGGACTTATCTTACATAGATCTTCTATAGGAGGTAAATTATTCACATCTTCAGATTTAATACCTTTCTCCATAAGAGATTTCTTGGCTTCCCTCATATCTTCATCATTTAATTCAATCATACCCCTCTTCTTCAATATTGGTGTTGGGGTTGGTTCAGGTGTAGTCCAATCATCATGATTTTGGCTTATTTTAGCCAATAATTCTTCAGCTTCGTGTGGAGTTCTTTTCCTGAAAACACAATCAGCACAACTATCCAGGTATGCTCTAGACTCAATGGTTAGTCCACTATAAAATATATCAAGTAAATCATGCTTTTCCAAATCATGTCCAGCCGAGCTCTAATAAGAGAGCAAAACCTTGCCCAAGCTTCAGGCAATTTCTCTCCATCTTCTTGATCAAAACTATAAATTTTCTGCAGGCAATATGTTGAGCACTAGCGGGAAAATATTTTCGAAAGAAACATCAAGCAAACAACTTGGACTATCAATAGAATCAGGAGGCAAACTATTATACCAAATCTTAGCATCATCTTTTAATGAGAAAGGAAAAAATTTAGGAACAAAATAAGTACGCATCTTAACATCATCAGAAAACAAGCTACTCAAAGTAGAAAGCTCATTCATGTGCTCTACATCACTTTCTTTTTTTTTTTTTTTTAAAGGTGTTTTCTCAACAATAGATATATGAGATAAATCAAGAGAAAAATCATAATCCTTATCCTTAATATTTATAGGAGATGTGGCAAATTTAGGATCAGGAGACAGTTTATATCTAACAGCATGTTGTGCAATAAGCTTTTTAAGGTTACTTGTACTCGTAGTAGCATTGCATTTATCAATAAAATCATCATCAAGTTCCACATAATCTTCATCAAGGTCATCAGACTTAGGTGAATTAACAAGTGTAACAGTATTTTCATTAGGAATTTTAGTATTTTCAATTTGTCTAGACCTAGCAATTGTAGCATCTAGAAAAGGACCTAATGAACCATTTTCATCAAGCAAAGTAGAAGCATCATCAAAATTATCAGAGGAATTTTCAGATTCAGCAGAAGTACCAACACGTGAAGCTTGTGGTGGTGAAACAAGTTGACTTATCACAGATGGTGAATCAAGAGCAGCAGAGGTACTCAGATTTGTACCTTTTCTTGTAGTGGATGATAATATGGCGACTTTAGCATCGCGAGTTTTACCCATGATGGAGGATTTGCAGCGAACAATATCAATTCAGGTGAACTTGCAAATAAATCTATGTTCCCCGGCAAGCGCTAGAAAATAGTCTTGATGACCCACAAGTATAGGGGATCGCAACAGCCTTCGAGGGAAGTAAAACCCAATTTATTGATTCACACAAGGGAGCCAAAGAATATTTGTAAGCCTTAACAGCTAAGTTGTCATTCAGCTGCACCTGGAAACAGACTTGCTCGCAAGAGTTTATCAGTAGCAACAGTTTTATAGCAGTAGAAGTAGTGAAATATAAGCAAGTGTAATAAAGACAGCAGTAGTGATTTTAGTAAACAGCAGGATTAAAATACTGTATGCATAGGGATGGATGAACGGGCGTTGCATGGATAAGAGAACTCATGTAACACAATCAAGGCAGGGCATTTGCAGATAATAATAAAGAGGTATCCAAGTACTAAACAATCCATAGGCATGTGTTCCATATATAGTCGTACGTGCTCGCAATGAGAAACTTGCACAACATCTTTTGTCCTACCAGCCGGTAGCAGCCGGGAAACTACGGCAATTAAGGTACTCCTTTAATAGAGTACCGGAGCAAAGATTAACACTCCGTGAACACATGTGATCCTCACATCACAGCCTTCCCTCCGTTGTCCCAATTTCTCACTTTGGGGCCTCGGGTTCTGACAGCAATATGTGTATACAACTTGCAAGATCATAAAACAATGAATATCTTCATGAATCAATAACATGTTCAGATCTGAAATCATGGCACTCGGGCCCCAGTGACAAGCATTAAGCATAACAAGTTGCAACAATATCATAAAAGTACCAACTACGGATACTAGGCACTATGTGACATAGGCATCCCCAATGGGCCTGCCAAAGATGGTACCCGGGGTTTACTAAAGGCCCAGGACTCGAAGAATAAGAAGATTTGGAAGCCCATTTAGTGTTAAGGAAAGATAGTTTGTATTAGGAAAGATAGAGATTTGTAATCTTACGGGTTGGGTACGAAACCCTCCCGGACTCTGTAACTTGTGTATTACGAAACCCTCGGCTCCACCCTCTATATAAGGGGAGTCGAGGGACAAAGAAAGGATCGAATCTATTGCCAACAGAACCCTAGTTTTCATAATCGTCGAGTACTTTTCGGCTGAAACCTTCGAGATCTACTTGCCCTCTATTTCTAGCAAAACCCTAGTCTACAATCTGTAGGCATTGACAAATTAATCCTTTGTCAATTGGCGCCGTATGTGGGAATTAGAGGTTGCAAGGAGCTGATCTCGATGGCACGTCCAGAATCGTCAACTTCGTCGGTGGCTAGCAATGCGATGGATCGAGGTAACCAGGGAAAAACTGATCTAGTCGACTTTATTCCTCACCCGCCTCCCGTGTGGATGCATGTGCCTATCTGGAGGAGCCCATCGTCATGACGTTCAGAGAATTCCGATTTGGCGTCAACAAGGAAGGATCCTACCGTCTAGAAGTTCCGATCTCGTCGGAATTTTCAGCGGTCGATTCTGACTTTTCGTCGACTGACGAGGAGTTTTCATCACCACGCTTCGTCGACACCAAGGCGAACGGAAAGCTCGTCAAGATCTTCAGCAACACATCTTTCGAGTCGTCTGCGGACTCCTTTATAAGCAGCGATTCCGGCAGCGTCGACAGTTTCAACTTCATCGAAAAATCTGCTGCCATCGGAAAGGTCTTCACCAATCTATATGATGGTGTCACCAAACCTGACAAAAATCAATACACAAAATACCATCAAATCTATGCGATAGAAGAGGCAGGCAGACGAAACATCAGAGGCTTTCGATGATTTGGGAAATCCATACATCGATCCCGCTGATCTCAGAAAAGGCTTAGGCACTAAATATGCTGGATCTTCAACTCGCGCAAAAGTTCAACTCCCGCAAGCAGCGTGGGATAGGGCCGCAAGAGCCATGGATGGTTCAAAACCAATGACCACCACTGCTACTGTACAGTCTCATAAGTATATTAATATAGATCTCTGTTTTAGGTAAGTAGAGAGTTGGAAAAACAGACAACATCCTTGAATAGGAGAAAAGAGGCAAGCTCACAATTCAAGAAAGCGCCGAGCAGAGCTTAGTCGACAATCAGAAACTTCGGCGGATAGCCATAGAGAGGCTCGAAGGAGATCGAGATTCGACTGCAAAATATACCCGAAGAAGAGAGAGGAAACCTAATTCAAAATCTCTCGATATGTCCTTCATGACGATCGATGAAAGGGGAAATATCATCCCAAAAACACCAGAAGCAGGTTACATGGCAACACAAGCTTACATCCCTGTCCGCACTCCACCTCCCCGGGATCCGAGAGAACCACCTGCTACCAATATGGAAATGGTTGGAGTAGGCGTTATGGGAACAGCGTTCGCAGCAACGCCTCCCGAAGGAAATCCTAGGCAAAATAGTCCACGACCCACTGCAGCAGTACAAGATCCACCGAGAACAAGTGGGGCAAGAGACACAACAGTTCAAGTAAGGGTGGATAGAGCGCGACAAGAAAGAAGAGAACGCCAGTATTCACCAGAAGTTGCCGACGAAGATATGTGCGGACTCCCGTGCTTTACGAGAAGAGTTCGAAAGACTCGAGTTCCAAAAGGGTTCAAGTTACCCGAGAATTTCAAGAAGTTCGACGGCCTGCAAGATCCCGAGGATTGGCTCGTAGATTACCTCGAGATGGTGAAGCTGGTAGGAGGAACCAGAGCAACAGCTATGCAAAGTATCCAAGTTCACTTGAGTGGTGCCGCAAGATCTTGGATAAAGAAACTCCCCCAGGCTCCATAGACAGCTGGGATAATTTCGAGGATATTTTCGTGAGAAATTTCCGATCCACCCGTAAGAAACCTCAAGGCCATTAGAAGAGCTGAGGGCGTGTCGACAAAAACATGACGAGTCGATGAGAAAATATATATACAGCAGTGGAACATTATAAAAAACTCGGCAGAAGATATATCTGACGAGAGAGCAATAGATGCGTTCGTGGCAGGAATTCGGCGAGGAGACTTCGTAGAGGACTTAGGGAGAACTAACCCTAAGACCATATCAGCACTCATGGAGATAGCCAATAAGTGGGCAGACGGAGAAGACGCAATATACAAATAAGCGACACAGGTCGCCAGAAGAGGATCGTGGTCGAAATTATCAAAATAGAAGGCGATTTTCTCGCCGGTTCTACAACAACGATGCTCCCGGCCATATATCGGCTGGTTTTCGAGGAAATCCGGAGGGAATAGTCGAGATGACTATCAAAGGAGTAATGAGCAACAATGCGGACAACAGAGGCGATTCTCGCGGCAACAGGCAAAATAGTGGACCAAGGTTTCAAAGACCTTACGTGTCACCCGAAGAGATGATGAACGGTCCGTGTCAAATGCATTTTTATCTCGACAACAACGGAAAAAGGCAGTCAGGACATCTCCAGAAAGATTGCCGAAATTTTCAGGCAATGTTGCGAGCCGCAGGAATTGCAAATGCCCAAGCCATGAATAGAAACCCCCAGGGGCCAAGGAGCGAGATCCACCTTCCACCTCCTCCCGCAATTACCGACGAAAATCGGCACCAGCTCAGATAGCGGCAGCACCACACCCACCTCCATATGTTGATCCTAACTCCAATGGTGCGGTCTCGATGATCCAGAAAGCTAGGCCATCCAACAGGCGCAGAAGGTAATCTCACGACAAGTGTTCATGGCAGAGAAGATGCCTCCACCAACAATTGAGTACTTAAATTGGTCGGGGCAAGACATTGGCTTCACAATCGCGGACCATCCGCAGCAAGTTCCTCGACCAGGACAATCAGCACTCATTCTACCGCAGTAATCGCTGGTTTTGACGTGTCGAGAGTTTTCATAGATGGCGACAGCAGCTTAAACCTTATGTATGCAGATACATTGAGGAAGATGAACATATCCCTGGCAAACCTGAAACCAACTGACACACGTTTCCATGGGATTACACCAGAGAAGCCAAGTTACCCATTGGGCAAGATCAATCCCCGACGTTCAGTTTGGAACCCGAGAAAACTAAGGATAGAGAATTTGGAGTTCGAAGTGGTGGATTTCCCGTCGCAGTATCACGCTTTGTTGGGACGACCAGCATACGCCAGGTTTATGGCAGTACCACATTATACGTATTTATTGTGGAGGCTGCCCGGACCCAAGGGACCCATTACAATCAAGGGAAGCTTCGCATTATCCGATAAATGCATAAGGATTTTCATCGACTGTCGGGGAACTGGATGCAAGCAGAATATACGGCGCTAAGGTTCACTGATTATGATGTGCTGCCAGAAGTAGGGAGGTCTTCGAAGGAGCCAACTTTCAACACAAACAAGGATTCAAAAGAGGTACAGATCCACCCGACATACCCAAAGAAAACGACATCCATCGCAACAAACATGGATATCGCATAGAAAGCGCGCTCGTCGAGTTCCTCCGTGAGCACTGGAAAATCTCGCATGGTGTCCAGCCGACATGCCAGGAGTCAGAGAACTTGCCGAGCACCACCTCAACTTGGATCCTCTCGCAAGACTAATCACAACCTTTCGGAACCCAGCCGCAAAGCCATGTTATCGGAAATAGATCGACTCAAAGATGCCGGTTTCATCAAAGAAATATCTACAGAAAGCCACATGTGTAGCTAACCTGATGGTGCCGAAGAAGCACACAATAGTCCTTCATATGCGTCGACTTCACGTGTCTCAATAAACATTGTCCTAAGGATCACTTTCCCTCCCAAGGATCGATCGATCAAATCATCGACTCCACGGCAGATGCGAACGCCTTTCCTTCTTGGTACTCTTGTTATAACCAGATCAGATTAAAAGAAGAAGATGAAGCCAAGACAGCGTTCATAACACCTTACGGCGTGTTTTGTTACAAAACAATGCCCTTTGGTTTGAAAAACGCGGGAGCAACATATCAGCGGATGATGCAGAAGTGCCTAGCAACACAGATTGGGAAAAATGTGCAAGTCTACATTGACGATGTCGTGATAACATCAAAGAAAGGATCAACTCTGATCGAAGATTTAAAGGAAACCTTCGACAACTCGACAAGTTCTGCTCAATGAACCCGACAAAGTGCTCCTTTGGAGTTCCCGCAGGAGAACTTCTCGGTTTCGTATCGCAAGGGGATTGAAGCTAATCCCGAAAAAAATCCAGGCCATCGTTACTATGAGAAAGCAACAAAGTTGAAAGAAATACAACAGCTAACGGGGCGAGTCGCAGCTTTAAGTAGTCGTCACCAGGCTAGGAGAAAAGGCATTGCCGTCTCCACGTGACCGATCAAACAGGGAGAAAAAATTTCAATGGAACTGAGACAGATAGGGCCTTCGAGAACCTCAAGACAATCTCGACACCACCAATCCTGGTGGCGCCTAAAGAGAAAGAACCCCTCCTGTTATACATTGCAGCACACCTCAGGTGGTCAGCACAGCCCTAGTAGTAGAGAGAGAAGAAGAAGGAAACTTCATGGAGTTCAAAGATATTTCATCAGCTAAGCATCACGCTTTCAAAACAGCTGTGTGTACCCGCAATATCAGAAACTGGCGTATGGGGTATTCACGACAGCAAGAAAATTGTGACATTACTTTTCGGCGCACCCGATAATAGTGGTCAATGAAGCTCCTTTGTCAAACATATTGAACAACCCAGAGGCTGTCGTGTGTCCCTTTGGGGAATAGAACTTTCCCCTCGGGACATCACGTATGAAAAGAAAGGCAATAAAATCGCAGGTTCTACCAGATTTCATTGCAGAGTGGATGGAACTACAAAACACGGGCCTCCAGATTTATCGAGAACTTGGACCATGAACTTCGACGGGTCCAAACGATTGGAAGGTGCTGGAGCAGGCGTGATATTAGTATCACCTGAAGGCGATAAGTTGAAGTATGTTCTGCGGATGACGTTCCCAAACGCATCTAACAATGAAGCAGAATATGAAGCTCTCATACACGGGATGAAGATGGCAAAAGCTTGTGGTGCAACCCGATTGAAAATCTTCGGCGACTCACAATTGGTGGCACAGCAAGTTATGAACCAAGTTACAGTCAACGAAAGTATGATAGCATACAGAAAGTGTACAATGAGCTGGAAAAATTGTTTGACGGATGCGAGGTAAACCATATCAGCAGAGTAACGATGAAGCCGATGTTCTTGCAAACATCGGGTCACAATGTCTCTATCCCTCCAGGCGTGTTTTGGGAAGAGATAAGTAGAGATCAACAAAGCCAGCGAAAATAAAGAAGGAGAAAAAGAGAAATCCTCGAGTACCACCAAGACCCAAGAGAAGAAGAAGAGGAACAGGAGCTAGTCATGATGGTGCAAATTCCGTGGGGCCTATATATCATACATCCTAAGGAAACAAATACCTGACGACCCAGTTGAAGCAAGGCGAATAATTAGACGATCAAAACTTTTACTGTGGTAAAAGGGGAGTTGTACAATGGCGATTGGCTAAGCACAGAGATGTGTTACACCGAAGAAGAAGAATCATCCTGAAAGATGTGCACGAAGGAAATGGCGGGCACCACGCGGGCAGCGAGCTATCGCTGCCAAAGCTTTGTGAGCAGGATTTTATTGGTTAACAACAATCGAGGACGCAAAGGAAATAGTGAGAAACTTGTGACGCGTGTCAAAGATTTGCCGCCAAACCTCACTCTCCCGCAGCAGAACTTATGTCAATCCCATCGTCTTGGCCTTTGCTCAATGGGGTCTCCGACATGGTGGGAAAACTACACAAAGCTTCGCCAGGAGGATATGGAGAGCATGCTCGCTTGTCGCTGTCGACAAATTTACTAAATGGATAGAAGCAAAGCCGATAAATTCATCTGATGGCGCGTCGCGATCAAGTTCGTAAAAAGCATCGTCTTTAGATTTGGAGTCCCTCACAGCATTGTACAGACAACGGCAGCAATTTTACGTCTAAGGAGTTCAAAGCATACCGCGTGTGTTGGGCATCAAATTGAGCTGCTGTCACAGACATCCACGACCAACCAAGTCGAGAGAAGGCCAATGGCATCATCCGCAATGACCAAGAAGCCGGCAGACCATTGGAAAGCTCGGCATACTTGGCCAGAGGAGCTGCCAAGCTTGTTGTGGAGTATTCGAACAACACCAAATACGGCGACACAGGAAACGCCGTTCTTTTTGGTCCATGGAGCCGAGGCAGTCCCGCCGATAGAAATAGAGCATGATTCTCCAAGAGTTACAGAAGAATATGATGAAGAAACCTCGAGGAAAGCTTTGGAGGACGATGTTGATGCACTTGATGAAGCTCGAGACGAAGTCCTGTCACGAGTCGCCAAATATCAACAGGACCTGAAAACTCGCCGCCGATGATTGCGGCCAAGATCAGTTCACAGACCTGTTTGTACACTCAACCAAAAAGTCAGTGAAACTCGAGCTTCATGGCTAGGACCTTACATCGTCACAGAAGTAATCGAAGGAGGAGCATACGTAATCAAGGACAAGAAGACGGGAATGACGAGCCAAATCCCTGGAACGTGGCGCAACTCAGAAGCACGCTTAGATGCCGAAACATAGTCTCCTCTGTAAACATACAATGTACCGAAACGCCCGCGAGTTTTCACACGCACTCTTTTCCTTTTTCTAGCACCGAGGCCCTAAAGGGTTTTTAATGAGGCGGGCTCGCGATGCTGCAATATAATAAAAAATAGCGGAGATATACTTCTTATTCGTCGACACACTTGGGGGCTCCACACCTTCAAGTCTCAAAATACGTACAATACAGACAAACTAGACTTACCGAAATATTTCGCCTTGGTACAATAATACCTCGCCAAATACATAAATCGGAAGCTAGTAATTTTAAATATAGTATACACGTCAAAAATCTCATTGCTTTGGTCCAAGAACCTTGCAACAAAAATATAGAACTCCGACACTAAGATACTCGAGGGCTTGCAGTCCATCAAGATGTCTTATTACAACGGAAGGAGAAATCTTCTAAAGGGAAAATGAAGATAAACTCTAGCCAAAAGGCCTTGGGCTCCAACATAGAGCACTTTGCAATATACAACAAATTTCTTCGACAAGGTTTTGCACAAATCAGTCAAAACCTAAAATACTATCTATTGACAAGCTTCTGGTTGTTTTATGCTCAGCATAAGATCCCTTGACGAAGAATTCTGAGTCCATCCGAAGAGTTTCATCTCCATCATCGACTCGGGCCACGTGAGTCACCATCTCATTGATTGTGTCAATATCATTCTTCCGCCGCGATTTTTTCGCTGTGCAATCACCCGACAATCTTCGACAGGTCTAATTTTGGATGGCAAATATTTATCATAATCATGGCGAATCTTGCTCCAAAGACCAATTTGAGCTCGTATAAAATTATGAACACGTAGGAGCATCTCTGAATGTCTCCAGCAATTCAGGAAGAGTTTTAGGAACCTCATTTCGAGGAAACAAAGTCTTGAAAACAAGGGTTAATGTCGTCGTGCAAAAATTGAGAAATTCGCGCACTTGGCAAGCACGATCTTGAAACCTGACAATCTGCTGGGTTCGTTCAGGGGTGGCCCAGAATAAACAGCCATGGTTAAGGGAAAGGTTGACAAGAAGATTCGTTCTCTCGTTCACTCTTCGATCTTCGGCGGCAACATCAAGAACTGAGCCTATTAGGCAACAAGGCAAGAAACTTGGAAGAAGGCACAGCAAAATAAAGAGGAGGCATTGTGAGGTTGGAAAACATACCTAACATATCCGTGCTAGCTTCCAACATTAGCTCGAGCATGCTATTTTCTCGGGTAGTAGCTCCTTTTGCTTCCAATACAGCAGCTTCCTGGCAACCATAGCCTCTTTGGCTTGTTGAAGAGCAAGTTTCTCTTGTTCAGACGCTTTCCGAGATTGTTCCCATCATTGCCAGAGTTTGTTTCTTCATGGATTGAAGTTGTTGTCAAAGTTCTTGCAAATCTTCCGACCAAAGGTTTGCTTGAAGAACCTTCAAGGAGATTATCATCGACTAGTATTTTCTTCGAGAAGGAAGATGCAGGTGCAGCGGTTGAATAATTATCAAATATTAACTGGAAAAGAAAATCCCAGGATCAATGACAGTACCAAGAGGAATTTCATTGCTTTCTAGAAAGTTTACACGGTCATTACAAAAGAAGTTCTCCAAAGGGACTAACAGGGTAATTGTCGCCAAGGCTAGAATGGAAAGAAAGAAAAAAATAGAAAAGACAAAGGCATTCAATTAGACCTCCGGCCTTGACGAGCTAGGAGTTGAAGATGGTTTGATCCCGAGATAGGCTAGGATTTTCTTCGTGTTCAGCTTTGCCGCCTTGATCAATGATCGCCATTTTGCTTGTTCTATCTGCTCCGTGTTGCCCACTTTCGCCCAGTCGATGGTCTGTTGACTATCAGCAACCAAGGCAACAGTGCTTTCAACGGCAACCTTCATATTTTCATGACGCATCTTCAGTCCAAGATCTTCGGGTGGATTAAAACACTTGGCAAGAGCAAGGAAAGTCGCGGGTTCCTCTTTCTTCGGGAAGAAGTAGGGGAAGAGCCGCGACAGCCCTGTCCTAGCTTCATCAATGCCATCACGTGCTTCTGTCCCATGAAACTCGAGGAACGAAACGGCGTC